>CM076570.1:23939767-24603095 GCA_034641835.2 Pinus albicaulis | reverse complement strand
CATTAACCCCCTTTGGATCTCTTCTGTTGGTCTGTTGGCAAAGGTTTAAATGGCCTCTCTATGCTATCTACATGATAGAATACATCTGTTATAAACTGGGCAGTGGTGGCGGAGGAAATGCTGGTAGAGCAGTGGGGAAACGGTGGAAAGTGGTGGAAGAAAGAGTTATAGTGTAAAGGCCCAAAGGTCTTCACTTGAGCGAATTACAAAGAAAAACAGGGAAAAACAATGAAGTGGAGCCATGGATGTGGGACCCAGGGTACGAAAGTCTCTGATTAACCCACGCGCAGCTCCGTGGAGCAACCACCATTGGATCAACTGCCCCAAATCGGACAGTGCACGTGCATTTCTCTACGCGTCCTATGCCGAACTTTAACGCGCGATGAGAAGGCGGTTTTGAAATAGCACTCCTGCCATGCATCAGATGTTGTATGGAATCGCTCCGCAATCGGAAAATACCGCCCACCACCCAAAGGCAGTGCGATAGAAACCGGGCGGTTTGGGCTCAGTGCGCGAGCGCGGGGTCCACAGGCGGATGAGGTATGAGCCGTTTGATTTGCGGGTAAATGTATGGCAATGGCTCGATCGGGATGGTGAACAGTTCAAACAGTGGAATGATATATGAATATTGGCGGAATGTACAAAAAACATTAAACTTTAGTGCAAATACGAAAATTTGCACTGTGGAGGAAATACAAAGGAAATGCAATGGAATGCGATGAGGTGGATGGGAATGATCGTACGAGGTGGGACCCATACGGAAATCACAATCACAATCGAAGCGGGGCGGAGGGATATATATATGAAACACAACTTTCCGATGCGATTGGAACGGACCTTTATATAAATGAAAATATAACAAATATCCAGTTTACAAAGGAAAATGCCTTATATTATATGAACGGCGGAGGGGTAGTACGGTGGGCCCGGGGGGTCTATCGTAATCGCAATATCGGAGGGGAGCGGGGGTAATCACATTGAGAGAACAGAAGTTGCGATTATGTGATCAGGCGGATTGGAGCGGAGTTGCGATGCGATGATCGGAGGGATTGGGAAAGGGGAGACGATCGGAGGAATTTGCGATCGATCAATCGCATCGCATCGCAAATATTTGCGATGGGTGATCGGTGCAATCAAAACGAAACATGCGATTGAAACATATTTGCGATTGTGATTTTAAAGGCGGCGGGTTATATAACATATAAAACTTTATAAGAAAGTTCTATTATAATACATGGCGGGGAATGAAAAAGGGAAGTGGTTATTGCGATGGGGGCTTTATAATATAAAGTTTTAATTATAAAGTCCTATGGGTCATGGAGGGGAAGTGGTTGGGGTTTAGCGGAAAGGGGGCTAGGCCCTATTATAATGTGGCAAAGTGGGTTTTCGGGCCTTTTAATGAATTTTAAGATTGGGAGAAGGTAATGATAAAGGGGAAAAAAGGGAAACTTGGCCACACAAAGGGTAAGGGTAGAATTTGAAGGAGATTTTGGGGAGATTTATGGGGTAAGTGGGGAAATAGAAAGGAAGACAAGGGGGAACAAAATGGAGGTTAAGTGGGGGTGAAATAAGGGGGAAAAGGGCCTTTTGGGCATTCTTCAAAAACAGAGAGGCTTTATAATGGAAATCAGCAGAGGGGATTTTTTTAAAGGACACAAGGCACAAGGAGGCTTCAAGGATGATGTATTTTCAGGGGGGAAATGCATTCCTTGAAGGCTCAACAACATTTTAGCCCCCTGTTTGCTTGTCAAAAAATTTATAGGGGGCTAACACACCTTACAAAGGTGTACTCTGTAACTCTTGTTACAATCCTAACGCCCATGCTGCTCAACACTACAGTATTATTGAGGATTTGGCTCAGGCTCCATCTGCAATGTCTACATTAGAAGTGCTTCAAAGAAGTCCATCTCAACAGAAGGCTTTGTTATCTGCGATCGGTGGGGTAGATCCTACTGATTCAAGCCTTATCACTTTCGACCTGGAGAATTTTGTCCCACATATCCCTCATCAACTTGCGCTCATCATATAAGTTAGAATTAATGGACTGAATATCCATCGAGCGATCATGGACGAGGGTGCATCTACGTGCATCATGTCATCTTCTTGCTGGAAAGCCATTGGTTCTCCAGCTTTAAATTCATCTCCAAATTCCCTAGAAGCATTTGATGGAAGGGAATCTAAACCTCTTGGTGTTCTCACTAGTCTGTTGATTACTCTAGAAGGGAATATAGTTAACGTTGAGGTTAAAGTAGTTGACGCCAAGCTCAATTACAATCTTCTCCTCGGTCGCAGTTGGACTCACATCATGCTGTGCGTTCCGTCCACTCTCTTTCATGTTTTGAAATTTCCGCACGAAGGAAATATCGTTAATGTTGATCAGTTGTCATTCTTCACTTCTTCTTCCGAGAACAACGTTCCATACGTAGATCAAATTCATATGCCTTACAAGAGCGTAGGTCTGGGTCTCTTCAAAGATCCTGCCCTCATGGGTATTTTTCCTCTTCTTCCACCCAAAACTGTTTAGGTTAATATGATCTCTAGGTCTGACGATCCGTGGATCATCCCTTCACCTGAGAAAAATGATTCATTTGGAGATTCGATGCTGTTAAGTCCGATAGAGATAGATTGCTATGAGCTTATTTCAGCCTCGGATCCTCCACCTCTTGATCATGCTCCTTTGGGCATGTCTCTTGATAATTATTCTCAATCCCCTTGGCTCGTCGATTTGGATTTTCCCGATCCCTTGAAAGAGATATTTCCCTTCGATGAGGCCATCGTGGAAACTATGTCTCTTGAGGATCCCCCTTGGGATGATAGTCATCATTGTTCCTCGTTCATGCCTGGCCTCGGGGCCATGTCTACGTGTCTTGAGAGGTTTTCTTCTTAGGTTGCTTCTCCTCCGCTTCAAACACATATTTTGAAACATGAAGTTTTTACAGAAGGTAACTTGAGTAATATCACACAAACAATGCCTATCGACATTTCCGTCAAACCGAGAATTGTTGCGAACATGCATATAGGGGTGACCTACTCTTCGAATGAAGTTTAGGTCTATACTATCCTTTTCCACGAGTTTCGTGACGTCTTTGCATGGTCTTACGAAGAGATACCCGACATCGATCCAAGTATAGTGGTGCATGAAATTCCTACCTATCCTGGTATGAAGCCTATTCGACAATGTCTACACCCTGTACACCCTAGAAAGGATGCTGCTATTAAGGGAGAAGTTGAAAAAATTCTAAAAGTTGGTTTTATCTATATGATTCCCTTGACAGAATGGGTTTCCAATATCGTTCCTATAGATAAGAAACAGGGTACCATTCGTGTCTGTGTTGATTACTGTGACATTAACCGGGCCTGCCCTAAGGATAATTATCCTACTCCCTTTATTTATCAAATCATTGATGACTGTGCGGGGAGTGAGATTTTTTCTCGTATGGACGAATTTTTTGGCAACAACCAGATTAAAATTCTCTCGACTAATCAACATAAGACTACCTTTATCTGTCCTTGGGGTACTTTCACTTATAAAAAATCTCCCTTTTGGTTTGAAAAATGCTGGGGCTACATTTCAGCGAGCAATGTCATATGCTTTCCACGATATCAAGCACATTGTTCTGCCTTATCTGGATGACCTGCTAACTCATTCAGCTAAGCATAAAGACCATCCTGATCATCTCCGTCAGATTTTTCTTCGCTGTCGACGCTATAACATCCGGGTAAATCCACATAAGTGCGTCTTCTGCTTTGACTTCGGTAGAATATTAGGGTTTATCATTTCCAAAGACGGGATTCATCTCTATCCACTCATAGTTGAGGCTATCATTAATCCCCCTCTCCATCCTCATTACATTAGCTACAGAGCCTGCAGGGAAAGGCTAACTTCTTATGCTGTTTTATACCTAACTATGCCGAGGTGGCTAAAGGATTTACACGATTGTTGAAGCAGGGCGTTTCGTTCCTTTGGGATGAGATCGCCCAGAAGTACTTCGATGCGCTGAAGACGTTGCTTGTCAACACTCCTTTGTTGCGTCCTCTGAATTATCAATGCGATTATTCCCTCTATTTGGCTGTCACATTCAACATGATTTCCATGGTTTTGGTACAAGACGATGATGATGGTGACAAAAATGTCATGTGTTATCTGTCTCGTCACCTTCTTGATACTGAAATGCGATATGCACATGTCGAGAAGTTGGCATTGGCTGCTGTTCAAGCTGTTCAACATTTTCGTCACTATATTCTATTGCGTACAGTGACTGTGATTTCTGACTGCAACCCTATGACCTACATATTGTCTCGTCAATTGTTGGGGGGAAAGTACTCAAAGTGGATTGTCATCCTCCAAGAGTTTGATTTGGAGTTCACTATTTCCAAGTCGAAGAAATCACTAGTCTTCGCTGATTTAATCTGTTCTCTCCCTTCCGACCCTGCTACGTCTGGTTCTGAGGAACACATTCCAGACGACACGCTTTTTCTGATTAACACACTCAATCCTTGGTACGGTGATATCATCGTATATCTTCAGACTTCTACTTTCCTATATGAGTTGACGAAGGATGCCCGTAGACGCATCCATCATCAATCACAACCCTATTGTATAGTCAGAGATACACTCTATCGCATTGGAGTTGATTTCGTTCTCTGCCAGTGTTTGAATCTCAAGGAAGTTGAGAAAGCTTTGAATGAATGTCATAGTGGCAGTCACATGCCTGGTTATGCTACTGCCTTCAAAATTCTTCATGCTTGGTTTTTTTGGCCTGTTGTTGGTGAGTGATCAGGTCTCGCGGGCAAGACCCAGGTTCAGGAGTTGTGGCCAACACAGGAATCTGCTATAGTCTAGGATCACGTCGGCATTATCACCCTACTCTGGAGAGTAGAGAGTCTCACCCGAGGCGTGCCGCGACCACATGTAGGAGGGGAATAGACCAATGGCAAGGAATGGATCCGCAATTCATTCTTATCAGTGATTAGATTGCATAAATAGAATCACATACGCAACAACATTCAGAGAGCATACAGATATTAGAAAAATGAAATTTTAAAGCATCTCAACCAACAGACATGCATGTGAATCACACAAATAGACAGTAACCTGCAATTATATTAAGCTCTTGGCCGAATCCCCAGTTACATAGCTTTGCAATGGGCTTACAAATCTGATACATATGCCTTGCAGAACGGAGATGTACATCAATAGAACCCTAAGAACTACAGAGACATCATCCATAATTTGGGTTCCTGTTGCAGCATGCGTTTCTTCTCCTTCAGTCGCTCTCTTCTCCCCTGCTTTCTTCCCGGTGACGGTTATTTATTCACCCACTGCCATGACTGTTAGTTCTTCTTATGTCCTTCTTCAGCTACTTCTGGCTTTTCTCTGATTATTTGTGTGTTCCGCTTGCGTTCTTTTGCTGTATCTTCTCCTTATCTATACTTATGCGTCTAGTTTCCTCTGCTATGTGCATGTTCCTTCGAAACCTTGGTAGCTCCGTCATTTGATGTGGTTGCGACTTGGTTGCGGCTGCCATGTGCCCTCGTTCCGCAACCCCAAAATCTGGCCGTTGTTTCAATTCAAAACGTTCAAAACAAGGGCCCCAACAGGCCCCGACCACAGTTCCTTGAATCGTCCCCGAGTCAATCACAAATTACGGTTTCTACCTCCATTGCCCTGCTTGATCCCATGCCCTGTTCGCCCTGTGTGCCTTCATCCTGTTCTCGTTCCTGCTGTGCGCCTTCATCTTGTTCCTGTCCTTGCTGTGCGCTTCAGGCGGCTGTTCAAACAAGGGCCCCAACTTCGGTACCCTTTGGAACGCTGTAGCTCGAAGCTCAGTAAAAGCGAACACAGCTTGCTGCCACCCCTGGATGAGCAAGTCTATTTCCTCAGTGAGCTTGGTGACAGCAGCCTCCTCGATGGGCGTTGGGACAGCTCTGAACATTGTGTTGATCTGGGTCTTGGCTGCCGCTGCGAGCTGTTGTATGGTCCAGGCGCTAGATTGAAGGGGCGGCCGGAGCTCATGAATGACACATTTGGCCTCCACCAAGCAAGCCTCTGTGTGTTGAAGCTGTGCCTCAAGTTCATCAGCCTGGGCGTATAATTGATCCAAACTTGCGGGGTCCGTAGCCTCTTGAATTTCCCTTGAAACCTGCTGGAGTTGGGCTGAAATCGGCTGGGTCTTGATGGTGAGGGCCAGGGAGCATTCCTAAAGGCCCTTCAGGAAGTCACGAGCCTCTCGTGCCGTGGAATGAAGTGCTTCCTGCATCTGAGATGCCTGGCCCTGCTTGGCGTCCACCTGGGCGGAATAGTCGACCCCGGGCTCGGGTGGCACGGGACGGGCCGCTAACGTCGCACGAAGTTCGTGATTCTCCCGGTATAAGTCCTGAATGGCGATGCAGAGGTGGATAGCTTGCTCGGAGAGGTTGGCCGCAGCGATTTCGGGAGGCAGCAGGGGGTAATGAGGCTCTAGGGAGGGCTAGAACTCGGAGAACATCCGGGTGAAATTGGTGATCATTGCTTCCATATACTCCCGTGCTGTTCGGAGTTGGTCACGCTGTTCAGTAAGCACGAAAATTTGGTGTTGCTGCTCGACATACTGTTGCTGGAGTCCCAAATGTAATCTTTCGGCCTGCTGGGCCGCCCTTTGAATCAGTAGGTACAGCTGAGCTGGATTGTCAGGCTGGAAGGTGGCGGTCCCAGAAGCGCTCTATGCTGGCATTCGCTCTGGCAACGGTTGCCCACCGGCAACTGTTCGAGTGACATGCTCAGGAGGTGAGAAGGGCGCGGCCTCTGGATGTGCAGAGTCAACCATATTCAGATCCGGCAGTTCTTGCTGATCAATGTGGGCCGTTTGTGGAGGGACTGTGGCCTCAGGCGGAACCTCAGCAGAATCAGACCCGGTGCGTAGCTGCTGTGTGTATATATCAGTGAAAGGAGGGTGGGGTTTGACTGCTGGGTCGATCAGTGGTATGATTGTGGTAGCACCAGAGTCAACCTCAGCCCCGCGGTCCCCACCCATGAGTTCCCGGATAATGGCGTTGGACACCGTAACCGAGGAATTAGACGGGGCAGATGAAGTGGCAGGCGGATGAACAGTGGATGGAGCGATGGACAGTGTGGTGGGGGTATGTGGCAAGCGAATGTTGATGAATTCAGATGGGTCGATGATGGGTTCCTCTTGAATCAGTACCCCTGTGCTTGGGGGCAGTGGTGGATCATTAGCAGTGAGGTCCACCACCGGATTTGCCTTGGTGGTGCGGGCCCTCTTAGCTTGAGGGGCCTCGGGTGGATCCCTAGGCCCGCTCGTCTTGCCCATTAGGGTCGTGAGTGGATCAGTAGAGGTAAACAGGATAGTGGGGATGGGGGAGGTGAGCGGAGCGGTACGGGGGTGCGAAGTGGAGCGAGTGAGCTGAAATTCAGAAAATAAAGGAAATGGGGTAGCACCGCTAGAAATAACCTGGGCCGCCACATTGAAATTTCGTACATGGTTGTTGAAGTGACGGATGACGGGGATGAGCAGTTCAGGGATTTCTTGTGATGGCACTGCCACCTCCGTCTTGGCAAGCTGTTGCACTGGTGCCATCCTGTCAAAATTGTATTTGGGGAGCCCGTCCCGCATGTGCTTCGTGACCCCTGGCCATGAACAGACTTCACGATGGAAGGTAGCATCGTCCAACTGAAATTTCAGAGGCGTCATTTGGAAGGTGTCTGCCGGAACGCAAGCGGGTCGGAGGTAAGTATGCTTGTGACTTACCCCGAACCACACTTGCTCGCTATATTCATCCAATAATTTCCTGGGCACCCGTTGCTGGCATGCCACCACATCCGTCATTAGCTGGTACCACGACTGAAACACATCTGCATTCACTAGTTTGGTACTGGGGTCATTTGAGACCTGCCATGGAGTGAATTTCATCGCAAGGGGCTGGCCCTCGGGGATCTCTGCTGGGGACCGGATGTGTGGAGTGTGCCATTTCCACATGGAAAAAGCAATAATCAAGTAGCCATAAATAAAAGTAGTTGCGCGCTTGTAATTCTCCTCGCACACATCGAACAACTCTTTTAACAAGAAGGAACACCAATTCAGTTTGGTGCCTTGGACACAATGTTCATCAATAGACATAGTATCAAGAGTGCATTCGCCCTTGGTGTAATGCCTCATTGTCTTGCTGGCAATGAGGTAACAGGTGAATCGAATCTCGGGCTTGTTAATGAGGTCGATCTTGGCTCCTTTCCCCCCCTGCCAGTGCCATATTTCGCATAGAGTTCCGCATCGCCCGACTTTCGTGCATGCTTGGAGGAGTTCTGGCAGGCCGTTGAGACGTCTGCGCCCATTTGTGAAAGCCCTGTGAGGCGATGAATATCTTCGGCGTGAATGGGAATTTCCTGGGTCAGCCACAAGGACCCATTCTGAATTCGGCTGAGGAGGAAGCGTGTACACTGCAGAACTGGTCCGGTGGTGCCAAAGACTGGAATATTTCTCAAGTTCATCAGGGACGAGTTCTAAAGGCCCCTGAACTCTGGTAACAGGCAGCTGGAAGGGTTGTCAGATGCAGTGCAGTAGTGCTCCATATATGCCTGCCGCTGGAGGGACGAAAATTCGACAGCATTTGAGAGGTTGGCATCAATCAAGGCTGAATTATCATATTTTCCCACAAGGGACTCGGTCTTGTGAATCCGAGTGTCAAGCTCTGGTTCAATGACGGCTGGGATGGCCTTCGGCATTTTGGCCCGGCACTGATAGACCTGTAGAATCTGCCTTGGTCGCCTTTCCTGGTGCAATGCGTTCTGAGAATTCAACGGCTCTAGTGTAGCTGCAATTGCTAATTCGAACGGGTCCGGCATTCTCGTGCTTTTGGTGTCCATGCAAGTTATGTCAGCACCTGGTACGAGTGGAGTTGACGAGACCCCCTAATGAGTTAATTCCTGCTGGAATTCTTTCTGTGATAATCGTGCGATCAATCGCATGCCAATGAGTGTTGTGACAGTTGCTGACAGTGGCATGGGGAAGTGGGCGGACGTGACGGCTGAGGTTACTTCAGGTGATGGCCAAATGATGACGGCGCGGTTACTGTGAATTATGGTAATTAAGGATGCAAATCTAGGTGATCCTACGAACTGACACAAGTACGTGGGTGGACTGAGCTGGACTGACGTGGAGACTGGTATGAATCCTACAGGGATGACACGCTGGACCGGCGCCGCCCCGACCACAGTCGGTTGCGGTGCAGACCCCGCAACTAAGTGGTTATTGACACACTACCTATGAACAAAGAATACCTCCTACGCTCATCCCGGTTGCGGGAGAGTTATTCAACTATGCTACGCTACGGGTGCTCTCGAGGGCGAGAGTTATGGATGAGAAATGAAAGGTACTTACCCCTGGTAGGGTTTCAGGCATGTGCCATTCTCCCACCTAGGAAGAACCGTACTGTCCAGCTGTGCCAACTGAACTGCTCCGGAATCGCGAATATCGATAACGAAGTAGGGTCCCAACCAGTGCATCTGTAGCTTTCCTGGGAACTTCTGGAACCTACTGTCGTATAAAAGAACTTTGCCGCCAACCTGTAAGATTTTGTGCTTAATGTGGCAGTCATGCCACGCTTTCTACCGGTACTTCTGAACCTTCTGGTGGAATTCGGCCAGGAAGCGGGCCTCATCCAGTTCCTATAATTCATGGAGGCGCTCTTGGAGGGAGGCCTCTTCCGAAAACTTCAGAGACGTGGTGATCAACAGGCTTGGTACAATAAACTCGGTGGGGATCACAACTTCCCAGCCGTACACGAGCTGGAACAACGTTTGATTGGTCAAGCACTTCACCGTAGTCCGATAGGCCCATAAGGCCGCTGATAGGCGCTCGTCCCAATCATCACGCTGGGCATTGCAAATCTTAGTCAAGCCTTTCTCAAGAATATTATTGAAGGCTTCCACCGTACCATTAGCCTGCGGGTGATACGAGCTACTCTTGTGATGCTGAACCATGAAGGTGTCCAGCAGTGTCTTGACCGTGTCATTAATGAAGTGCGTACCCTGATCACTGGTTAAACTTCGCGGGCAGCCAAACCGGCAAATGATGTGCTCAAAAATGAACCGGGCGGTGGTATCCGCTGTACAGTCGTGTACCGCGGCTGCCTCAGCCCACCTGGTGAGGTAATCCATGGTGGTAATGATGTACCGGGCCTTGGAGTGTCTGGCGACCGGGGCTATGGGGCCCACAAAATCGACAACCCACTTCTCGAACGACCGCAACACATGCACTGGGTGTAACGGAAGCTCGTCCCGGTGAGAGGGCCTTCCCGTCCGCTGGCATACGTCGCATCGCTTCACATAGGCCTTACAATCCGTATGTACTGTCGACCACCACAGGTCAGCTTGGAGCACCTTTCTTGCGGTGGGCTTCGCACCCACATGCCCTCCCGCAACACTGCTGTGACATTCCCACATTACCACTTCCCGTTCGTGGTCAAGGACGCATCTGCGCAAAACCTCATTGAGGCCCAATTTGTATAGCTGCCTCGCGATCAATTGGTAGTCGGTGGCACGGACGACCAAATGCCGTTTCTGGAGCGGGGTGTAATCCCGAGGGCATTGCCCCATGGTCAGATAGGCGGCAATGCCAGCCAAGTAATCTGGTACAGCTTCGACTCGGAAGAGGTCAGCGTCTGGCAGCTTATCATCGAGGGAGCCGTCATTCTCCCCCGTCTCCAACCTGGATAAGTGATCGGGCCCGACATTCAACCTCCCGGGCTTGACGATTACTTCGAACGTGAATTCTTGAAATAGCAGAAGCCAACGGAAAATCCGTCCTTCCAGAACAGGCTTATTGACCAGGTACTTCAGGGCAGAGTAGTCCATGAAGAACTTGAACTTGCCCCCTAGAAGATAGTGGCAGAACTTCTGAAGAGAGTACACCATCACCAGCACCTCCCTCTTGGTCGTGGTGTAATTCTTCTCCGCATTGGACAGTTTGCGGCTAGCGAAGTAGACCGGGTGGTCAACTGTTGTATCGCCGAGTTGTGCCAAGACAGCCCCAAGTGCAACACTGGAAGCGTCGATATTCACATGGAACTGCTTATCCTAGTCTGGATGAACTAGAATAGGCGTCGACGCCAGCTTTTCCTTCAGGGTGTCCAGGGCTACCCGACACTCCTCCGTCCACTGAAAGACTACAGACTTCTGCATAAGTTGTTCTAACGGAGCAGTGATCTTGGCATAGTTGCGGATAAACCTCTTGTAGTATCCCGTGTGCTTGAGCAATGCTCGCAACTGTTTCACCGTTCCGGGGGCTTCCATGTGTACGATCACCGCAACCTTGGTTGGGTCGACGCAGACCCTTTGCTTGCATACCACATGTCCCAACAACGTGCCGAACGAAACAGAAAAAATACATTTCTTTAAGTTCAAGGAAATCTGCAGCTGGCGACACCGATCAAACATGACCCGCAACAGGGTAGCGTGTTTTTTTAATAAACTGTAGACAGTCCAGTCGTCCATCTAGACTTCCAGGAACTTGTGAATGTACTCCCGAAAGGCGGCGATGAAAATTCGGGAAAACACGGCTGGAGCGTTCTTCAAGCCAAACGACATGACGTGGTAGGCGAACGACCCCCATTCGGCGGTGAATGTTTTCTTTGACTTATCTTCTTCCACAATACACACGTGATGGTAGCCCGAAAAGCCATCAGTGAAAGAGTAGGCTTCGTTCCCCGCAACATGGTCCAACACTTCGTCGCTGAAAGGGGTGGGAAATGGATCATGAATGCAGGCATTGTTCAGACTGCGATAATCGACAAAAACCTGTATCTCCGCCTTGTCCTTCTTATTCTGGATGATGATAGGGCTCACCCACTCTGCTTCCTCCACAGGAAAGATTAGACCCGCGGCCGACATCTTATCGATTTCCATCTTAACCTTCTCTTTAACCCGCGGGTTCAACTGGTAGGGTCGGTGCTTCACAGGCCTGGCACCTGGTTTCAGCACAATGCGCATTTCGCCGAGGTCGCCTTTGATGCCCTTCAAATATGCTACCGACGAAGGGAACAAGTCCTCATATTCCTGGAGGAGGCTGAAAATCTCCTTGGTCGTCTCTTCGTCCCAGTAATCGCCCACTATAGCCAACTTAGGCTTCTCCTCCGTATCGATGTTTAGATTCTTTGTCTTCAGCGACTGTAAATGGACCCCTTCGGTGGTCGGCTCTTCGTTAATGTTCCGCTCGCCTTCCTTCTCTTCGAAATACAGGTGCCTCAGGTCCTCCAGACCATCGTCCTCTGGATCGCTGTTAATACTTTGGAAAACCAACTCTCGCACGGCCTTAGGACAGGCGGGTAGTGTGCAGCCATCGGTCTGCGGATTGCGGAAAAACAGTACCGCCCTGATAGCGTGCAATGCTTGAGATTCCAACTCTGTGTCTCCCGCGAAAGAGAAGCACCACGCAAATTTTCTCGTGACTTCCGTCCAAGAACTAGTCCCTCGTTTCCGTTCTTCCTCCAAGTACCATGCGTGGGGAATGGTGTCTAAAGAGTGGACAAACCGATGAACTCACAGCTCTTCCAGGTATTCTATACTTCGCCACTACTCCTCACAGGTCCGCAAGTGGTCCTATGGATTGGAAGTCCCAGAGTACTGCTGCCTACTTCGAGGGCCTTCATCTTCTTTAAACCGCGCCCGCAACGCGTCCGCCACACTGCTCCACTGCGACAAGGTATTGTGGTGATTTTTCCACCACTGAGCTGCTGTAGACTATAGTGAGACGTCCAAAAGGGGTAGTCTACTCCCTTCCAATACGATGTCCTCAACCTTGGTAATAAAGGTATTGATAGCTTGCATGTTTGACAGGGTGGGGTATTCTCTGAACTCAGCACCAATCCAACTGACGCGGCCAACCTGAGCACATCTCCATGTGATGGTCTTGTACCCCCCCTGCTGCCAGTCTTCCCACGGGAGTTCGGATCCCAGCTCCGAGATCTGGACACTCCGCCAACTGACAGAGCCAGTCGCGGTCGGGTTAATATAGTATTCCCGCTTCCCTGCAGTCATCTGGTAGAGGTGGTCCATCATCTGAGCATCCTCCCGGTTATCCACCGTCTCGGTATACCTCGGGCCTTGATATGGGTCGAGAGGTTGAGTGACCCGGACCTCCCCATCTTCAAAGATCATCAGCTCCTTTTTGAGGTCGATGATAGCATAATTCTCAAAATCCCAATCAATGCCTAACAGGGCAGGGTAAGGATCCTTGTCTCCCATAATATCAATAACCTCAAAATCGGTGTAAGTCTTTACCCCCGCAATTTCAACCTCGACACCTTCGAGTCGGCCAATCGGCATAATGCAGTACTGGTTCGCCATTCTGAGTTGAATGGGCGAATAGGCCAGCCGTGGCTTTCCGAGAGCCTCCCACGTCTTGCGCAGCAGGATGTTGATGTCAGACCCTAAATCAAGCATGGTGTCGCTGATTTGGAATCCCCCAACCTGCGTATTGAGCTGGAAATCTTTACCCGTTCGTCGCTTATTTCACTTGATGCGTTGCACCAATTGGGGGGCTGTGTCCACCGGTTCCCCCAATCCTGTCCTCCCCTGCAGTGCCCCTTCCAAAGTACACTTGAGCTGCTGCCACAGAGCAGCACTGTCAACAATCTTGAGGAATAGCTGGAGCCACTCTTCAATCAGGGTTCCTGGGTTGTGCTGTGGCCCAGGATCTGTCAGCAGGGGTGCCTCCAGGCCTCCTGCTTCGTGCAGCTGAGCAAATGCCTCAACCGCCTCCTGAAAATACTTCTTCTGTGCCTCGGGTCTGATTACCCAGTGCGGGGATGCTGGCCTGACAACTGGTGCCGGCTCCTTTCCGCGAGCGTCCTCCCCCGTTTTCTTACCGCCCCTCGTCACAATAGCAACGTTCTGCATGGCTGGAGTCGCGGCCACCCGCGGCTCGGCGTTTACCAAATTCGTGCCCCTCTGCCGTGCACGTTCTTCCCACTTTTTGATGAGCTTGGGACAGTTTTCTGTCGCATGGGTGTTTACGCGGCACTGGGAACACCACAGACGGCGAGGGAGGGGACATTCGCGAGCCACATGGCCCTCCTGGTCACAGTTATAGCATTTCACCGGCCCGCGCCCACCAGTGTGGCCTCCACGCACCCCGCCCCCTCTTCCTCTAGGAGCCTCATTCACCTTATAGGAGGGTCGATCCAACCGGTCCGCGAGTGCATCGAGAGCCCAGAATTGCTCAGTGTTGTGAGTCGTGGAAGCGTAAAACTCACAATATACGTTGTTTGGCACATTGGAATACTTCTGTAGGATCGGGCACATCCGAGGTGGATGTCCCACCGTCCGAAAAATCTCACAATAATCCGTGGTGGCTGGGTTGAGTTGGGAGGGGAACCCCGCATAAGGCTATTGCAGCTGGTATACCCCTTGCGGATTCAGTGCCGTGCCACCCCCCGTGGGTGGCCCCCCTTGAATTGCCGCGACCGAGGGTCCCACCCCCACGCCACGCAACCAAGGACACTCAGTTGCGACATGGCCTTCGACCAGGAAGTGAGTGCACCAAACGTTCGGTCTAGCTGGTCTGGCCGGCTGTATCTCCTTGAGATTTTCGGTCAGGCTAGCTATCTGATGCTGCAATCCCACCAAGGAGGGATCCTGCGGGCCCGACCCTCCCCGATATTCCTGAAGGTAGCCCACCATGGCCTCGATCTTCATGGCCTGCTCCAAAGCGTCCTGCAGATTGTCAATCTTCTGTTGGGTGAGGGGGTTTCGCATCAAGGGAAGCAAAGCCTTGATGAACCAGTCCCTCTGATGGTTTAGATTGATCGGGTAACTGAGTTTCCCGATCGCGTCCTTGAATCGCCGCATTAGCTCCCATGCGGTTTCTCCTTCCTTCTGTTTAATTTCCCAGAGCTCAGACAAACGCTGTTGGTCCATCTGGGGAAGCTTAAATTCCTGGACAAAATCCCGCTTCACGTCCGCAATGACGGGATTCGGGTGGGCCTTGAACCACTTGATGAACCATCGGAGAGCCCTCTCTCTGAGCGTGGTTTGGAACTCTATTAGTTTCCCTGCGTCCAGTGTCTGCCGAGCCCTCCAAATGGCTTCGCTCAGGTACCAATGTTTCTCTACATCATCATTACCCCGGCCCAAGAGCTTGGGATACCGGGTAAAAGACCCACCCATGTTCACTTCGGCGGGTTGACCAGGATAAATCCTCCGGGTCCTGGTTGCGTGACTGTTCCACTCGAGAATGCAATACTACTAGTGTTGCTGCTACTAATGGGTGTCGCCGTCGACACTGAACTACTGTGCAATTGACTCAATGCTTGGAGTTTAATGAAAATATTACTCAAAGGTTGATAAAGTACCAGGGGAAGGTAGGGATCCTGGCCATACAAATTGGGCGGAGTATGGCAGCCTGGAGAACTGAATGTCGTCTGCTCTTGAAACAACTGCTGCATCACAACGTACCACTCACCATCAGAAATTTCCTCGGGCTGCATACCTTCATCATCTTCGTCAGTCACCGTCTCCCTTGCTCGCTTGGCTGGGCTCCCATGCACCCATCGCAATCCCACAGCGGTCCCTTCTCGTCCCTGGGTATCCGCGTCCATAATTCCTACCCTCTGAGGCGCCTCCTTTTGATTCTTCCTCTCGATCTCTCGTCTTTTCAAATCTCGCATCACCCTTCTTCGCCACCTATCGGCAATCTGTGCCCGTCGATGTGCACGTCGCTCCCTCAACGTCCTTGCGGCCTCAGCATCCATTCCCCACTCCCCGCGTCACACCCTACGTGGCATCGATCCCTTCAACCCTTCCCCCAGCACCGGTGGTTTACGCTTCCATACTCGTCTTGTGGAATTCTATCAACCCTTCATCCACCATCAGAGCTTTAATCCACAACGGAATCTCCTTAAGCAGCTTCCCTCTGAGCCTGGAGCGGAAGATAGCCTCGGCCTTCGAGCAGGATTGATAGCACTTAGCAGTAAACTCCACAATGTATCCTTCCAACATGGTCTCTACCCAAAAATCCACCACGCGGGTCAACTCAGTGTTCAACCGATGCAGAGCCACCAGATCTCTGTGCGCCCACCTGCGGTTTATCTTCCGCGAGCCATCTCGAGGCACCTTTGTCTGTAACCTCCACAACCAATTGTAAAGGTCAGTAGGGAAATTTCCCCAGAAAATTTCGTACGTATCACCGGCTAAATCTGAGAAAAGGACGAGTTCCTTGATCGCTGCCTCCCCTTTCTTAGTCAACTCCACTTGCTGAGCAATGAAATGGTCTAAATGATTATCCCACCATCGCCATATCTCCCCTTCGAAGATCCGCGATACCATGGTCTAGATCGCCTCATATCATTCGGGTCCCGGAAATGGAACCATTGTTGGCGAGTGATCAAGTCTCGGGGGCAAGACCCAGGTTCAGGAGTTGTGGCCAACACAGGAATCCGCTGTAGTCTAGGATCACGCCGGCATTATCACCCTACTCTGGAGAGTAGAGAGTCTCACCCAAGGCATGTCGTGACCACATGCAGGAGGGGAATATACCAATGGCAAGGAACGGATCCGCAATTCATTCTTATCAATGATTAGATTGCATAAATAGAATCACATACGCAACAACATTCAGAGAGCATACAAATATTAGACAAATGAAATTTTAAAGCATCTCAACCAACACACATGCATGTGAATCACACAAATAGACAGTAACCTGCAATTATATTAAGCTCTTGGCCGAATCCCTAGTTACATAGCTTTGCAATGGGCTTACAAATCTGATACATATGCCTTGCGGAACAGAGATGTACATCAATAGAACCCTAGGAACTACAGAGACCTCATCCATAATTTGGGTTCCTGCTGCAGCATGCGTTTATTCTCCTTTAGTCGCTCTCTTCTCCCCTACTTTCTTCCGAGTGACGGATATTTATTCACCCGCTGTCACGACTGTTAGTTCTTCTTATGTCCTTCTTCAGCTGCTTCTGTCTTTTCTCTGATTATCTGTGTGTTCCGCTTGCGTTCTTCTGTTGTATCTTCTCCTTATCTGTACTTATGCGTCTATTTTCCTCCGCTATGTGCCTGTTCCTTCGTAACCTTGGTAGCTCCGCCATTTGATGTGGTTGCCACTTGGTTGCAGCTGCCATGTGCCCTCGTTCCGCAACCCCAAAATATGGCCACTGTTTCAATTCAAAACGTTCAAAACAAGGTTTTTCAAAACAAGGGCCCCAACACCTGCCATATTCAAAGACTGCATTATTTATGTTCCTAAGTGCCATGATTTCCAGATATATAAGCGGAAGATGTGCACGTCACCTTCCCATCTCCACTTTGTCATTACCATTGGTCCCTTTGCAAAGTGGGGCATTGATTTTATGACGTGTAACCCTCGCTCGATTGGGGGGCATGCTTATATCATCGTAGCCATTGACTACTTCACCAAATTGGCCAATGCAATGCCTACACTTACGGCTGACGGTAAGAAAACAAATTAGTTCATATTCAATCATATCATTTCTAGGCTTGGTGTCCCTCAAGCCATTGTTACTGTTGATATTCAACAAGATGATGAGCTTAGTGAAAAGAGTCGCCTTCACTAAGTGGGCCCACAGGCTATTTTTGGCGCAAGTCTATTTTTAGACATGGTGATCATATTTCAGAAGTTGCAGGATGCTATTTGTGGATGGTTGATAAAGTTGTAAAAATAGATGAAATTATATTTTTAGAATATTGGGCGAAGTCTATTTATAGATCGTTGATCTAAAAATAGAATTGTAGATTATTATTAGCTCTTAATAATAATCCGAAAATAAACAACAACTTATTCTCTTGGAGCACTTAATTTCAGTGTACAGATTTGTCAAATCAGTGGGATGAAGGAATTAGCAATTCCTAGGGTTTACTGGTGGTTCATGCATGGAGGACTTAGTTAGAACTGAAGTGGAAAAGTTATGATAGAGTTGGAAGAGTAGTTCATGGAGTTATATTCAGTTTAACTCAGTTAGACTCAGTTGAGATAGTTGTATCTAGTCTAACTGAATGCTACACTAGTGAGAGTGGTGTCAATTTATTAGTTAATTAAATCACAAATAATAACTCATTAATCAACTGAAAAATACAGCAGTTAACTACAGTGCATGTCAAATCTAGTGGAGACCCAGTGTAGAGATAGGTGAAAGGGTGAGATAGAATATCTTTTGTGACCATAGTGATGAATGAATTGCATCTACATATACATTGGAGTTTCCAATGATAATCATGCAGTCAAGGAGAGTGGGATTGCATCGAATTGGTCTTTATAATCATCTTGGATTGCACAGTGGAGGCAAGCTAGTAGGAAGGCAGAGATTGGTGCATGGATTTTCAGATTTCTTCTATGTTAGTGTGTGACGATTGATTGTACTGAGAGCTTGATGTACTAAGATTTGTATGAGATTGTTACATGATCTCCATGATACATAATATATGATAGTTGGGGTTTTCATCTTCAGGCTTTCCCATTAAACAACTATGTTATGTGCAATTGTTTTTATGCTTCACATGAGTGTGCAATTAATTTTCTGCAAAAGATTAACAGTGGAATGATTCTGTATTTTTCAAGAAGATAAAATATTGTGAGATCAGGGTAATCTAGGACATATGCATGATTAATGTATATAATTTCTACATGGTATCAGAGAAGTGTTAATTCTTGAAGATTGAAATTGTGAAGAATTGTTGAGTTTGTGCTGGTGGATAATTCGAATTTGCTACAAAAGATTCTTGGTGCTAAAGTTGAGTATACATTGAAATGTCTTTCAATGGGTTGCGATTGGAGTATGCCCTTAATTGGAGCTCGAATTACATAGCCTGAAAGGATAGGATGGAGGAGGTGCTGGAGGATAATGGACTGAAGGAGTTCATCGATAGCAATGTTCCTAAGCCGGGATCTAGCGATGCTGCATTACTTAACGCATGGAAAAAGAAGATAGCAAAGACAAGAAGAATTCTGTTGGAAGGTGTGAAGGACCATATTATGTCTAGCCTTCATGGGAAATCCACTCCATTCTTAATGTGGAAGGCTTTGACACATTTGTTCCAAAGCTAAAGCGACCAGAGGAAGTTGGCGCTTAAAGACAAGCTCAGAAAAATAAAAATGGAGAAGGGCGACAGTATTCCAAAATACCTCACGAAGTTTGTCCACTGCAGGGATGAACTGGGAAGTGTGGGGATTATTGTTGATGATGAAGACATGGTGAGCTTGCCTCTCCTTTGGCTTCCGAAGAGTTGGCATAGCTACGAAGACTCTGTCAATGGACGAGAGAAACTGTCAGGATGGGAGCAACTTTGGTCGGATCTTGTGCAGGAGGAGATAAGGTGAGGTACCAGGGATGGCTCTTCATCGAAGAATGAAGATGAATAGAATTGGACTTTGTCTACCAAAGAAAGGAAAGGGAAGGGGAAGAAAATTCTTTCAAAATCCGAAGCTAAAGGCAAGAAGCAGGATTTGTCCAAGGTGAAGTGTTTTCACTGTCACGAACATGGGCATTTCACCACTAAATTCCCACAGAAGAAGAAGAAGAAGAAGGCAGCTGCAACTGCAGCTGGAGAGGCATTAGCATTGCAATTTGAACTTGATTTCTCTTTGATCGCATGCTTGGTTTCAAGCTGTATGAGATCGATGTGGTGTCTTGATAGTGGTGTGTCTTTCCATATGACAAGAGACAAGGAGTTTTTTAGTGACTTGGAGGAGAAGGAAATCCAGATGCATATAGAGATGGGCGATGATGGTCGATACAGTGTGACCGAAATTGGGACCATTACATTTGAGAGGGAGTTCAGTAATCCATTCTTGTTGAAGGATGTTATGCATGTTCCAGGTCTAAAGAAGAACTTGGTCTCGGTCGCAATATTGGAAGACAAAGGTTATGATGTTGTTTTCAGTGAGGGAAAAGCCTTCCTTTGACATAAAACAATGGGTCAAACCAAGAAGATAGGGATTCTAGTTAAGAATATCTACAAGCTGGAGGTAGATGGTTGCGCTGCAATGGTGGAAAAAGCAGAAGAAGTGGTGAGCTGGGATGAGGGCGAATTATGGCACAGGATATTGGGCCATCTTCACCATGGCGCTTTGAAGATTTTGCAGTAGATTTCTACTAGACTTCCCAAGGGTACTCTTGCGCAGTCAAATGAGTGCAAGGGATGTACTATGGGTAAGTAAGTGAATACCACCTTTCATGAGAAGGAGAACCGTGCTTTGGTGATCATGGAGAGAATTCACACAGACGTGTGTGGACCTTTCTCGGTTGTTTCAACAACAAAACACAGGTATTATGTTATTTTTGTTGATGACTACTCTCGTAGATGTTGGATCTTCTTCATGCAGAAGAAGAGCGAAACATTCTCAAAGTTCTGTGAGTTTAAAGTATTGGTGGAGAAGGAGTCGAGGAAGCAAGTGAAAGCTCTACGGAGTGATAATGGTGGTGAATACATCTCAGGAAAATTCAAAGACTTCTGTAGCAAAGAAGGAATTCGAAGAGAACTCATAGTGCCTCATAATCCATAGCAGAATGGGGTCGCGGAGAGGAAGAACATAACGATCGTGGGTGCTGCACAAGCTATGCTTGAGAGGAAGCTAGAATTGCATGCAGTGAAGGAGCTGCTTGTTCTGAAAGATGAGCCTCCGGATGTGGATCAACCATAAGAGGAGATTCATGGAGTGGAGGAGTCCAATCATGTAGAACCAAACATCAGACAAGGCAAAAAGCATACCACAGAAGCTGAGAGATTGAAGGTTGATGCGGCGCAGAATGTAGGAGTCCCTACATCACATCGCAGACAGAGACAACCACTTGACTGTTATACTGGATACATGGCTCTTATGAGCAAGTGTATTGTGACAGAGCTATCTTCTTTCGAAGAAGAAGTGCAGAAGCCCACATGGGTAGATGCCATGGTGGAGGAGTATGACTTCATTGTCAGAAATAGTGCTTGGGAGATTGTTCCAAGGCAGTGGGAAAATCAGTTGTAGGATCAAGATGGATCTACAAGGTAAAGCAAGCTGCTGATGGGAGCGTCGAGAAGTATAAGGCAAGATTTGTTGCCAGGGGCTTCTCACAAATCAAGGGGATTGACTATGAAGAAACCTTTGCACCTGTCGCACGGTATTCTTCCATACGGACCATCCTCGCTCTCTCAGCGCAGATGGGTTGGCACATTCATCAAATGGATGTGAAGACTACGTTCCTTAATGGGATCATTGAGGAAGAGGTGTACATTGAGCAACCTAAAGGATTTGAGATCTTTAGTAGCGAGTCACATGTGTGCAGGCTCAAAAGAGCGTTGTATGGGCTGAAGCAAGCACCACGTGCTTGGTACACTCAGATTGACAGCTATTTCACTGGACTTGGCTTCACCAAGAGTGAGGCAGATGAAAACCTATACCAAATTGTGGTGGAGGGTAAGATTTTAATCATTGTTCTTTATGTTGATGATTTAATACTAACGGGTGATGAGAATTTGATACACTCATGCAAGGTAGATCTGTCAAAGGAGTTTGAGATGAAGGATTTGGGCCTCCTTCATTATTTCCTTGGATTGGAAATATGGCAGCGGGAAGGTAAACTATTTGTGTCTCAAGGCAAGTATGCCCGGGAGATACTAGAGAAGTTTCACATGAAAGGCTGCAAGCCTATCGACACTCCTCTTCCAGGAAATTGGAGGAAAGAGGATGCTACATTGGTAGAGGTAGTGGATGCCACTGTTTATCCACAATTGGTGGGTTCGCTCATGTATTTAGTTAATACAAGACCGGACATATGCTATGTGGTGAACCAGCTTTCACAAGCGATGGTTAAGCCTACCAAGCTCTTTTGGAAGGCAGGAAAGCATGTCCTGAGGTATCTCAGGGGCACATCTGAGTATGGTTTATGGTACAGACAGACGGGTGAGGTGAAGTTGCATGGCTTCATAGATGCAGATTGGGCAGGTATCCCAACATACAGAAAGAGCACATTAGGAGGGATTTTCAGTATCGGATCTACGATAGTTTCTTGGTACAATAGGAAACAAAGATCCGTGGCACTCAGTTCAGTGGAAGTAGAATACATGGCAACAAGTCAAGCTGCATGTGAGGCTATATAAATGAGGAAGATCCTAGTTGTTTTGTTCGGTTCACATTTAGATCCTACAGTGATACATTGTGATAATCAGGGTTGCATTAAACTCTCGATTAATCCTGTGTTTCATGATAGATCTAAACATATTGATATCCAGTATCATCATATCAGAGATTGTGTGTAGCGGAAGATCATGTTACTTCAGTACATTCCTAAGGAGGATTAGGATGCAGATATTCTGATGAAGGCGCTCACCACGAGAAAATTCGAATACCATAGAGGCAGGATCTGGGTAAAAGGTAATCCCAATATTGTTGACAGGGAGTGTTGAGATTCAACAAGATGATGAGCTTAGTGAAAAGAGTCGCCTTCACTAAGTGGGCCCGCAGGCTATTTTTGGCGCAAGTCTATTTTTAGACATGGTGATCATATTTCAGAAGTTTCAAGATGCTATTTGTGGATGGTTGATCAAGTTGGAAAAATAGATGAAATTCTATTTTTTAGAATATTGGGCGAAGTCTATTTATAGATCGTCGATCTAAAAATAGATGCATGTTGATTATTATTAGCTCTTAATAATAATCTGACAATAAACAACAACTTTTTCTCTCGAGCACTTAATTTCAATGTACATATTTGTCAAATCGCTGGGTTGAAGGAATTACGCAATTCCTGTAGGGGTTTAATCGGTGGTTCATGCACATGGAGGACTTAGTTAGAACTAAAGTGGCAGAGTTATGACAAGAGTTGGAATTTTAGTTCATGGAGTTGTATTCACGAACTCGCCACTGATGATTTATGATCCTGCTGGTGAGTTGATAGACCTTCAAGGTATCTGTCTAGGACGAACTACAAACATTGTCACTGAATGTAGTGTTGTCATTGAACTATTAACTGAGGCAATTAATCTCGACATTCGTGCATTTATTGTTAACCTAGACTCACATCTTGTTGTTCTTCAACTTAATGGACACTATTCTGTTAGAAACCCTTCCATCTTAAGGTTGTATTTGCATGTTCGTTTACTGGAAATAATTTTTGATTATATTACATATCAACATATTCCTAGACGAATGAAAATATTGACTGATACAGTAGCTAAAATTGTATTAGATAGACATTTGCGTAATTTGTAAAAATCATCATCATATATATATATATATATCGAATGTTTGCATCAGTGTGCATTGTAAATTTCAAAAAATATGTGTATTTCGGTTACATCCTGAGACATCATGTCTCTCAAAAATATGCAGAAATAAAACCTAGGTGTCTACTCGGCGTGACGCTCATGATAGCATGTCACTGCCCGTACAAGCCGCCTCAACAAGCGATGAAATCGGTTTGACACCCCTACAGTGTTTCTATGGTATGCACAAGGAACATCATCGAATCACACATAGTCTGGGATCCCACGAGAGATTCCCTCCAAGTTGCGTATGATTTCCTCCTCCTCACCTCCCTCACCATGGGGGCAATATCAAAATCACGAGGAATCCACCTCGCTATCGAAGACAAACCTGTAGGTATCTCTGGGCCAACATATGCAGTTACATGGATTTAATGTCAGAACATGAAAAAAAAAAAAGAATTATAATACTCATGAAAATAAAAATGAGTCTTACCAAGTTCTTCATCCCAATCCTCTCCCTCTGGGAGCGGAAGATTTTCATCACCAGTAAAGTTTGTGCCAGAGTAGGGGCAATCCTCCACGACAATCAGCTGTTGGCAGAGCCACTTGAAGAACTCCTGTCTCCAGGACATCTGTTGACTGCCCCCTGCCCTTGGCATCAGTGCAGCCCAATGGGCCATCCGTGGCTCCTGTGCTAGCGGTGTTAGAACTATTAGCTTCTATCACTGAAAGATTGGTAGTCGTTCCAAGATGAACGATACCAGGATAGACCCGTAACCAAACTGCTTTAGTTTGGCTTTCTTGCATTTTGTCAGTTGAAGCTTCATGTTGATTGGCGCTGCCTCTGCCCAGTTATAGAGGGTCAGTGTCATGCAATCTACATCAAGAAGTAGATTTGTCGTTGTGGCCTTGTGCGGTTCCTATGATCCTGTAGCTTGTGTGATGCTGTGCAGCAATACCTTTAGTGCCAAGTCCGAAATAGTTTGGATATCAACTTTTCCACTTCTAGATCCTTTTCTTGCCCCTTGACACACCCTGTTAATCACCATACTCATGTTCTACGTGGAGGGTCGGGTGCTGGTCAAGATTGGTACTGCCCCCCTCCACAATAGTCTGGTTATGAATTAAACGTCTGAAACTTCAATCTCGAGTTCTTGGTCATGAATAATGAACTTTTCCTGATCAACGTCCTAGAAACTGATCAGATACTACAACAGCTCTAGTTGAGCTCTGAGACACAGTGTCATAAGGAATTTATTGAGCCCACAATCTCTAAGAGCTTCCATGCATCTTTCGTTTTCCATGGCAATTTCATCTTCTTCACTGTGTTCTCGTTCTTTCCATTCAATCACCATTTTGCCGCTTCACACCTGCAAAAAAATTCATATGATTTTCATTAGCTAAATTCAAAGCTCTTGGTTGGTTAAAATGGGTGTGTTTGTTTAAATTTACATGTTAAAATTGTGTGCTGGGGTTGGTGCGGCTATTTTAGAAATGATCGTGCCCCAGTTCAAAATTTTGGTCGGTTGGTGCGAGTTCATGCCTCATACCCACGCCAAACGCCGTGCCCTAGATTTTGCCAAATCCCCCCATAAACATATAAAATTGGGTTTGCAAGCAATTAAAAAGGAATCAAAATGTAGGGAAGGATGTAAGCTCTTATCTAGAACTGATGGATTCGATATTGGTCTTCCAGATTGCCCGCTGTCGCTGCTGGAAAATCACAGTGTAAAAAGGGTAACTATTGCTCACAAGAGGTAAAAGTGAAAAGTAATTATTTCTTACCAGTTTTGGCATTTTATAACTTTTCAAACCTTAATTAGGTTTTAAAACATATTTTTTAGTTATTTCACTATGTTATTTCGAGGAATGGGTTTTACGTTTGTCTCTTGTGCAACGACAGGTTTTTAACGTAACGACAATGAAGTAACGAGTTGTATTTTATACTTTTTCGAACTCAGTAAAAACATGAAAAAGTCACTGTTAGAGTCATATTTCAACTCTTTTCTGACTCTCTAAAGATGAAACGATTGCCGAGGCTCTTGTCGTTTTGGACTCGTTAAATGGCTGCGAAACGATATCTACTCAGTATACTTTTACCACTTTTTCGGGCTGGGATGGATTATTTACGAAAAAGGAATACCTTAGCCTATCGCGACTAAGAGGTTCTCTCAGAAACAGTTTTCTACCTTTTCAGATCTGTGAGACTATCTACGAAAAGGGACTATTGGAGTTTTCTTTTGCGCTTCTTTTCAAACTCTCTAAACATGAAAATATGTTGAGTTCTTCCTTTGTCAGACTCGTTAAAATCTACATGACATCGGAAATTGTCATCATGACGTTCACCGAGTTCCTCCTTCCTAGAGCTCATAAAATGTACTAGGATGGATTTTTCCGAAGGAAAAAATTCATGACAAGCATATGCTATCCCCTTTAATCTTGTTTTTCAAAAATAATTGGGGTACTCGCCATCAATGGTGGGGGAAAATGGAACCAGTTCTTAGATGTGTCGACAGTTCTTGAACATGACACTTATCTGCATTCATGTCAGGTTGGGAACATCTCATTTATTCATTTTTTCCTCCATGGGTTTGGGAAATCTGTTTTGACCTCTCATCTGCTCTTTTCCACATCATCATGACCTCAGATCCCTTGATGTCAAATACTGCCAAATCCAGAGTCGTGTCGCCGATATGTTTAAGAGAAGTTTTCAATTGTAGTTTTCAACCTCCCTTTGATCCTCTGTTTAGTCCTGATTCACTATCATTATGTTCCTCTGTCTCATGTCAATGATGTGGGAAACATTATGGCCCTCCTTCGACCGGTTCACTTCCTGTCGACTTCAGCTCATTATCTAGGAAGTTGACCTAGAGACTCCCTTCCGGTACCTTGGAGCTTGCATGCCTCAATGGAAATTTCTTCGCATTTGACGACAGGTCCACATCATTGGCCTTTGATTGAGTGATTCTGCGGGTGTTCAATGCCAGATCACTGTTCACATTTCGTGGATTGTACCTTTAGTACCTTGAGATCCATTGTCATTATTGGTGGTTTCTCTCGTGCCTGTTAAAAAATTTCATCAATGAATGGTAATCAGGTGAATTTCTTGCATGTTCGACTTCAACTCACATATTTTCATTCTTGAATTTTTACTTGTTCGGGTTGAGAGAGCTCAAGACCCTGGGTTTTGTCTGATAAGATCCAAGTTGCGGGATATTTTGGTTTATCATGATTTTATGCATGACTCTTTTGATAGGATGGCTACGACCATACCTGAGTCTATTTGTTGATCCTTATTGTTGGATGGCTGCGTCCATACCTTGGATCTTAGTTTTTATGTACCCTATTATGGATGGATACGCCCATGCCACATGATCATGTATCATAGATATCAGTTGTATTTGCACTTGCAGGTCTTTCGACAATGGTGTTTGGTTCGAACGTGTTCTCATAAAGCATTTCACCCCTCCCTCTCTCTCGAACCTCATGCTTTAGGGGGCATCTGTTACACAACATTTTGTCACCGTCCCTACAATCCCCATCCCGCACATTGGAGGACCATTCCCGTGACTTATATGAAGTGTCATGCCTTGCAAAGACTATCATTGCATCCCTTGCCATGAGGGTGACATTTCCTTTGTTAACTTTTCCCCGAGCAGACCATCAGAAACACATGTTTTTGGGTTGGCGCTGGTAGACCGTTATGTCCTCACGCCGATGAAGGAAATTAACACTAAGCCCCACACCCATTGGTGCTCTGTTTCAGTGAGTTACCCGCGCCGAGCTGTTTTTGGAATGTTTTTTAAATATAGAGGCAAAGTTTCCATGCTAACTGCTTCGTGAGAAAGTCATCTTGGGTTGTTCGACTACATAACCATGAATACCTTCCTTTGGTCTCTTGTTTCCACCTTTTGGGGGAACCTCCCAAAAGATAAGGCCTCCCTTCCACCATTTGAGGGATCCCAACCTCCTCCTCTCCCTATATAAATAAACCTATCTCATATTGATTCATCTAGATGAACGATTATTACTGAATAGCTAAAGAGGAATTGTTGAACATCTTGGTGAGATAGAAGCAGAGAGAGAGACCCTTGTCGAGAGAGAGGTTAGTATTTTGCCTCACTACATCCAAATTCTCTGACGAATGCTCGAGACGCACTTCGACTGGACCCACTAAAGGAGGCTGCGATGTCAAGGCTCCGATTGTAATCTCTTTCTTTCTCTTAATATATACGTGACTAATTTTATGGTTCCATCTTGTGTCAATGTGATTTAAATTATGCAATATGTTTAATCTTCCTTGACTGATTAGCTAGTTATGAATGCAATTATTATTATGTATGTTGATTTTTTCCATTGATCCTTGTGCAGGCACCCAAATACCATTGCTGAAGGATCACGACGTGTCAAGACAAGGATTGGGAGACCTCTTCTACAGCTACAACGATCGCGTTGGACTACAGGTAGGACAATCTATCCCAAGTCGGTTCATTCGTTAACTAGGAACTAGCACATTAGCATGTCCTCTTGTTGCTAGACCCACTCTAGGGCTAGAGGGATCATCTCTGTCCACATAGAGGATTTACCTACACAAAAATAGCCTTTGATTTATAATGAACTCATCCAAGGTTATAGAGCTATTTTCAAAGTTCTACAAAAATTTTCCCCTTTTTGCATCTTTTCATAGAGAGTCTATTTCGGCTTCTGGTTCTTGCCTTGCCTCGTTGCTTTCTTTTAACGTCTTCTTGAGTGATTATTCAATTATTTTGGCTTCATCTAACTATACTCTGACGCCGATGATTTCTTATTCATTCCTTTTTTTGAGGTTCTTGGCGTGTTCTTTTACTTCCTTCAATTCGACTTCCAGAGAATTGACATTTTTCCTTTATGTTTTGAGTCCTTTTATAACTCTAACAAATTCGTTTTGAAATTCGATTTCAATCATTTCTTCTTCTTCATATTCTTCTTCGTCAGGTGCTTCCTTCTTGTTATTCTTATCCATAAATAATACTCTATATTTTTTTTCTTAATCATAGTCACTCTTTGATGAGGAGTTATCTTCCTTGGAGAAGAAGCTTTTCTTAAAACCTTTCTTCTTACCTTGTTTGTTGAAATTTCTTTGACCCCTTCTTTCCTTTTATAGATGTTTCATTCTTATGAGGGAAATTAGCTACAAAATAAAAAATCTCACCACAATCGAACATACTAAGGAAAAATTTCCTTTGTACTTACATGTTCTTCTTTTCATCTTCCTTGTGAAATGGGAAAATTTTTTATTTGAAAGTTCTTCTTCTTCTTCCTCTTCCTCTTCTTTGCAACTACTAGATCTTAGTTTGGATACATGTTTTCCCTTCACGGTCTTCTTGGATTCTATGAATGCTGCTTCTATATTAGCTGAACCATCTTCCTCTTTAATCCTCATTTCATAAGTTGTAAGTATCCCATGTAGTTTGTCCATGCTAAGGTTTCTTAAATATGAGCTATCTTCTAAGACATAAACCTTAGGATTAAACCTTGCTGGAAGAGTTCCGAGGACCTTACAAACAATGACCTTTTTATCACCTGGTTCTCCTAGTCCTTCCAAGGCTTTCATTACTTCATATAAGCATTGAAATTGGGTTGCAATGTTCTCATCTTCTTTCATCCTTAGTTGTTCAAATTGAGCTATGCAAATTTGAAGTTTTTATTCCTTAACCTTTGAGTCTCCTTCATATATTTTTTGAATCTTTTCGCATAGTTTCTTAACAATTTTACATCCCAATACCTTAACATAGATAGATTGAGTAAGTCCACTTATAATAAGATCCTTGGCTTTAGCATCTTGCATGACATTTTTCTTACCTTATTCATCTGTTGTTGTTTTATAGCCCTGTTCGACTATTTCCTAAACTCCATATCCTTGTGAAAGTAAATGAACCTGCATCCTTCCACACGATAATGCATAGTGATCTTCATTAAAAAAATGAACTTATTCTTGGTGTACTCCATGATCTCCTTCCAGTTGTTAAACTGCTAGTGAAGGAACCTGCTCTAATACCAATTGTTGGAAATACTGAGAGGGGGGTGAATCAATATTTCTTATCATTTAGCAATTAATTAATCTTTTTCAGAGAATTAGTTAATCTTAAACAATATTAAAATTATTCAGTAAACTAGTTTTCAACAATGCAAAAAGATAGAGACAGTAGGCACAAAATTTTTATGTGGAAAACCCCCTCCGAGTAAAAAACCACCGAATTCTTTTCTAATAAATTATTTAATCTTCAGCCCAAACTGAAAAGAAAGCTACAAATTCCTATAATTCTAGAAAATCATTTTTCTCTAGCTCCCATTGGAAGGACGCCCTAATTCTCTGGTTTTATCAGTAGTTAGCTGAAAGGATGCCCCAACAACCTAGCAAGCCACAACTTGCCCTAGCACCACCCTGCCACCCTGAAGTGTTTTTAGGCATCAACCTGAAGGTGACTTCAGTCACCTACCTAGCACTGCCCTACCATTCTATAAAGACAATAATTAAATACAAAAAGTGTGGACTCCCATACAAGGTGTTAGTTTTTGGTAGCATCGAATGTGTTCTAGCCTTGAAATTTTGTGGAGAGGATAAAAGACATGGGATCTCCAAAACCTAGAAACCATTTCTAGAAATTCTTACTAGAAGTGACTTAATTATATTATTAGTAAGTTTTTAAATATTTCCTATGTCTAAAATTATGGAATATTACTAATTTATCAGAATTAATAAAGTCAATGTGTGAATGTTCTAGAAACTCACTCGGATCAACTTCAATTTAATCCTAGCCATCGATTAGGATCTAATCTTGGTCGTTGAAGTCTCAACGGAGGATTATAAGAAGAAGTTGATGGGGCTTAGAGAAATCACTTCAGCAGTTCAATTTCATTGATATATCAATTTCTAGAGTAGCAATTTTCAGTTGCCAGAGAGAGAGTCAGTGAGATTGAAGAAGTGAGAGAGGGGGGTAGGGACAGTGAAGCGGGAGGAAGGATTCCCGTTTCGGTGAGTGCATCTGCAGAGAGGCAGAGGAGCCATAGTGAGGCTGACGTGGAGGAGCGTAGTAGCCTCTAGATGAAATTCATTTTCTGTGGAGAAGTAGAGTTTCAGTGCTAGAAGTTGGGCAGAGGTTCTAGAGGCTAGGATAGAAATTTTTCCAGACAACAGTTGACCAGATGGATTGAGGAGAAGTTGTTATGAGCTGAGTGCTGAAGTGACTATGCTAAGGTGACGAAGTGACTGCGTAGAGCCAGTTTGGACAAATCAATTCTGAGCTAAGGTCAAAGCTTGAATTTTCCTATGGAGTGAGGAAATTCCTCACTATATTTTTATTGCTAGTTTTTCTTTGTCGAATTTCTAGTTTCAGCATCCAGTTGTACTCAGATTATTTCACTGCTGCATAATAATAAAACCCTCAGTTGTTGCATTGTTTTTCCCATGTTGGGTTTTTCCGGGGACATTGGTCCAAAAATAAATGTGTGTGTGCTAGCATTTCATCCAACGTTTATTCTTCCACAATTTTTATCTGTGAAGGTTGCAATGTATTTATTTCGATATTTTCCATAGGAAACAACAAATAAATTGTTAAATAGAATTAATAATTAGAAGAAATAAATAATTTGTTGCAATATGATTCTGGTTTTCGAATTTTTCACATGGTATCAGAGCGCATATGATCAGCCAAAGAGCTCAATAGCGAAGGAAGGAGTTTCATTATTCATTATGGGCAACAAATCAAAACCCCAGAGGGAAGTACAGTCACCTTGGACAAGAGGTCAAATTTCTTGAGGATAATTTATTTTTTCTGAGAGAGGGACAAAAAAATTCAATCTCCCCAGATTGAGGTATTCCAGAGACAGAGGGAGCAACCATTATTTTTCATAGAGCATATCTTAGGCTGGATGCAGTAGTTTTGCAATAGTTATCTAGAGTAGAACTAGCATCAGGTAGAGGAAGAGCACACATTGAGGGAAAATTTTCCTCATGGAACTTCTAGTCTCAATAATTTAAATTTCCCTTGCAGATCAATAGTCGTTGTGAGCAGAGTTTCTCACTCCATAAGGGAGTGCAAATAGATGAGTAGCAACTAAGTTGAAGGGAAGAGGATATTTTCGACATTTTTTAAGATGGCCACAGTTGGACTTCAAGATCATGATAGGTTGGATGGTGCTTCCAACTGTGTCATTTGGAAGGCAAGGATTCCTTCCTTCTTGATGAATATGGCCTGAAGCCATTCATATATGCAGTGGTATCTATCCTCATGGATGCAGATCAGCTAAAGGAGTACAAAAAGGAGATGGCGTGGGCAAAGAGGTTGATCCTTGATGGTGTCCGAGATCACAGTGTATCACACATAATGACCAAGGGAATGACCAAAGATATGTGGGATACACTTTCCACGCTTACCAGGGCACTCCCAAGAAGCAGAAGATGTACTTGGAGGAGAAGTTGAGATGCACTAAGATGAAAAAAGGGGAATGCATAGACCCCTTCCTCACTAGGATTAAAAAGATTCGGGACCAACTTGCAGCTATTGGGGCATCACCTCAACCCACAGAGCTAGTAATATTGTCACTCAAAAATGTCTTAGAGGAGTGGAAGGTATTTTTCCATAGTATCTCAGGCATAGACACCTTGCTAAGGTGGGAAATGATGTGGGCCGATTTGCAGCACGAGGAGTTGAGACGAGACTTGGTAAAGAGCTCCATTAGTGGCAGTAGCAACGGGTTGAAGCAGGTGAAGGAGGAGGAGAATGTGTCCCTCACATCGAAGGGTCCCATTCAGGGACAGGGGGAGAAATGAAAGAAGAAGAAGGATTTGTCAAAGGTCAAGTGCTTTAGGTGTGATGAGTTTGGCCACTATAGTATCCAATGTCCTCTCAGGAAGAAGGCATTAGGGGAATTTTGAGGTCTAAAATGGGCCTCCTAAGAAAAGTGTAAAAAAAAAATAAACTTTATGAGAACTAATAGGATTCAAGATGGTGATGTCAACTATGGGGGATGATTCACCATTTTTGGAGTAAAAAAGTAAAAATAATAAAAAATGATAAAATAATAAAACTACTTTTTCAACTCATATTTTCAACTTATCTCCCTAAGGGTTTACTCAAATTTCGAGCGGGATTACTCGTTGGATGCAAAATTTAATTCGTCATCCAAGGATTACCCATGTTGCATACTTTTGATGGACTCTGCTACATGAAAAATGAGAAATACATTAAAAAACGTGATTACAATGACGTTTTTCATGTATTTCTGATTTTTCGTGTAGAAGAGTCCATCAAAAGTATACAACATGGGTAATCCTTGGATGGGGAATTGAATTTTTCTTCCAATGAGTATTTCTTCTCGAAATTTGAGTAAAAACTTAAGGAGATAAGTTCAAAATACGAGTTGAAAAAGTAGTTTTTTCTTTTTTCCCTCTAAAATTTGATGATGTAATCAAATCTTATTTTATTATTTCCACTATTATTTTATAATTTCCTTAGGAGGCCCATTTTAGACCTCAAAATTCCCCTAATGACAAAGAGGAGAAGCAAGACCAGCCAAAAACTCATGTCGATATTGATAGGATCTCCTCCAAGTTGGAGGAATACATCGCCATGCTTGCAGACATACCCCCAGGAGTGAAATGGGGTGACTTGGTGTTGTAGCCATAGAGTGCTACAAATGGGTAGGATTATTGAGGAGGTCCACCTCTTGAATTATTACCTTGCTATAAGAGCCCATAATATTTTAGTAGTAGGATGAACAAATGTCAATTGACGCAGTCATATACTAGAGTGACAGATGCAAAGACTAATAAAATTTATATGTTGGGGAGTGTAGTGCAGAGTTGACAACAGTGCAGTTGGCACAATGCAAAGTCAAAAATAGCACAAGTCTTCAGTGGATAGTGTAGTAGCTAGTAGATTTTGGGACTCAGGTGGCAGATGCATCATACATAACATAGTTGGTTCAATATTTCAAATGTTTCTCAATTCAAGATGTTGCAGTTGCAGGAGTAGATAAGAGGGAGTTGCACTGCAAATGCAATGTTGGTAGAAGTTCCGTAGGGTAAACAACAACACAGATGCAGCTCATATCAGAGTTGCATAGTGGTTGGTGGGTGACAGTATCCAGACATAAAAAATGTGACAGGATATGGTGCAAAGGCAAGGTGTTGTGGTAGCAGGTGCAACACTAGAACACATTCCTTGCTACGAGGGAGTGTTAGTTTTTTGTAGCATCGAATGTGTTCTAGCCTTGAAATTTTGTGGAGAGGCTAGAATAAAGAATATCTCCAAAACACATAAATCATTTATGGAAATTCCACCTAGAAGTGACTTAATTAGATTATTAGTTAGTTTTTAAATATTTCATAATTATAAACTTAGGGAATATGACTAATTAATCATAATTAATTAAGTCAAGGTGTGAATGTTCTAGAAACCCACACAGATCGATTTGAAGTTAATCCTATGCACCGATTAAGATCTAATCTTGGATGTTGAAGTGTCAACAGATAATTATAAGAAGAAGTTGATGGGGCTTGGAGAAATCACTTCATCAATTCAATTTCATTGATAGATCGGTTTCCAGAGTAGCAACTGTCAGTTGCCAGAAAGAGAGATAGTGAGATCGAATCAGTGACAGAGGGGCAGGGACAATGAAGCCAGAGAAGGATTCCAGTTCCAGTGAGTGCATCTACAAAGAGGCATAGGATCCATAGTGAGGCTGACATAGAGCATCGTAGTAGCCTCTAGAGGTAATTTCGTATTTGCTTGGGAGAAGCAGAGTTTCAGTGCCAAAAGTTGGGCAGAGGTTCTAGAGGCTAGAAGAGACATTTTGCGAGACAACTGTTGACGAGAAAACTTGAGGAGAAGTTATTTTGAGCTGAGTGAAGAAGTGACTACGCTAGGGTGATGCAGTGACTGCGTAGAGCCAATTTGGACGACTCAATTCTTAGCTGAGGTCAAAGCCTATATTTTCCTGTGGAGTGAGGAAATTCCTCACTAGATTTTTCTTGCCAGTTTTTCTCTGTAGGATTACCAGTTTCGATATCCAGTTGTACTCAAATTATTTCACTGTTGCATAATAATAAAACCCTCAGTTGCTGCACTGGTTTTCCCATGTTGGGTTTTCTGGAGACATTGGTCCTAAAATAACTGTGTAAATTTATGTGTTTGTGCTAGCATTTTTTTTAGTGTTTATTCTTCCATAATTTTTATCTGTGAAGGTTGAAGTGTATTTATTTCGATATTTTCTATAGGAAATAACAGATAAATTTTTAAATAGAATTAACAATTAGAAGAAATAATATTATTTTCCGCAATAGGATTCTGATTTTCAGAATTTTCACACTAGGGACTCTGATCCACGTTACAATGAAATTTCTGTTGAAATTTGGTACCAGAGGACAGGTGGTTCCCTAAGGCTTTGATCTTTGGCCTGGGAAAAGTGTCCAAAAGAATTTAATTTTTCTCCTAAAGTGACTTTATAATTTTTAAAAAGTCAAATCTAATTTTAAAGTGACTTTAAGTGATAAAGTTACTAAAGTGACTTTATAAAGTTATAAAGTCAAATCTAATTTAAAAGTGACTTTAAGTGATAAAGTTACTAAAGTCTAATTTTAAAGTGACTTTAATAAAGTCAATGTAAAATTAGAAAGGAAAAGTGACTTTAGAAATAAATGACTAAGTGGGTCTTTATTAAAGTGGGGTGAATTAAAAAAATAGAAAGTGAGATTTAAATGAGCATTTAATCTCAGCCCTAGATCTCAATCTATTTCAGCCATTGGATTTAGGGATTCCCCAAAAGTCACTTAGGGTTAGGTTAAAGAAGGAAAAGGAGGAAAAGGTCATTCATTCTTTCATGAGCAGATTGAGAGAAGGAGAGCAAGAGAGCAAGGGAGATTTCTGGGCAGTGAGGAGAAGGAGGCAGCAGCTTGGCACACTTTCCAAGGCAACACTTCAGCAAGACATTTTCAGCAAGACCGTACAGCTGAGATAACACAGTAAAAGGCAGATTTTTGGCATGGTTTTCTAGGCAGGGAGGCCGTACAGCAAGGCCATATAGCAAGGTCGTACAGCAGGCCGTACAACAAGTCGTACAGCAATATTGGGCACGGAAATCGAGGCAGCAAGGGGCTGTACCGTACAGCAGAGTTTTGCAGTGGTTTTGGCACACAAATCGAGGTTTTGGACAGCAACATTAATTGTTGTTTGCACATATTTTGAGGAGGCCGTACAGCTGCATTTATTGCAGATTTCTGGGCACGCAAATCGAGGACATACAGCATTTATTGCTGTTCTGTTTTTGTTGTTTGTACATTTTCCAAGGCGGTGGTTAAGCACGGAAAACGAGATAAGTTGTAAAAGTCTGTTTGCTGATTTTTATTTTGCTGAATATTTCTCTCACTGTAAAAAGCATTTTCAGAAATAAGGAGGAGCTTTCGAACTGGTTTTCCCCAAGAGTTGTAGGGGGTTTTTCCAGGGTCATGTTGACCAAAAATATCTGTGTCAAATGTGTGAATGACTGTTTTTATGCTTGCTGATTTTTAATTCTGCATTTTCCAGGATTCTGAAAAATTTCCAGAATTTGTGTTTTCAGCAAAATTTATTTTCCAGTTTGTTAAATGTATGGATATGGGAAAGGGCATTTAACTATTTTGGAGTAATAAGGTGAAAAACTGGAAACCGGGGTGGGAAACTATAAATTTCTACATGGTATCAGAGCTTGAGTGCTGAAGGGCAGTTTGGGACAGCAAGGAGGAAAATTACAGCCTGTTGATTTTTCACTCGGAAAATTCCAGCAAGCTGATTTTTCACAAACAACAGTTTTACCTTTACTACGGCAATGTTATTTTTCAGTTTTAGGACAGCAGGATGTCTTTGGGACTGAGGGTGGAGGATAGGTTGGATGGGCATTCCAATTACAGCATTTGGAAGGAGAGAATGCAGAGTATCTTTGAGGAGGCAGAAGTCTGGGACATTATGGTGCATACCGCACAGAACCCTGTAAATGTGCCTACTGATGCTACTCAGTTGGCAACATATAATAAAAAGAACAACAAGGGTAAGAGACTGATTCTAGACGGAATCAAAGACCATTGCATTCCTCATGTGAGAGGAAAGAGAAATGCTCATGAGATGTGGACAGCATTGTCCAATCTCTACCACAGTACCAATGAGAACCGGAAAATGGTCCTGAAGGAGAAGCTGAAGACCATTAAGATGGGTAATGATAGTGCAGCTGGATATCTCACAAAGATTACTAATGTGAGAGATGAGTTGGCAGCGATTGGAGAGGCCATTCCACCCACTGAGTTGGTGCGGATTGCAGTGAATGGCCTCCCCCATTCATGGATGAACTTTGCTGATGGGGTTTGTGCACGTGAGGCCCTTCCCACATGGGAGAGGTTTTGGGATGATTGCATTCAGACATAGATCAGGAAAGGTCAGCTTGGGGTAGCCAAGCCAGTTGAGCAGGATGAGGATGTAGCACTGTTGGCAGGATGCAAGAAAGGCAAAGGGAAGAAGCAGGCTTCCACAAGCAATGGTGGGGGCAAAGGCAAAGGTAAAGGTAAACAGGATAACTCACAGAAGGACTATTCCAAAGTGAAGTGTTGGAATTGTCGGAAGATGGGACACTATGCAGTTGTGTGTCCGGAGAAGAAGAAGAAGAAGGGGAAGAACCAGAGCATGGCAGCTTCAGCAGAGGTTGAGGACTTTGCAGATCGTTTTGACCGGGAGTTTGGGTTCACTGCGTGTGAGTCCTCTAGTGCGGGATTATCTACCATAGAGGTTCAGAGGGAGCATGCATTTCCCTCGATTAGCGGAGCATCTTCGGGTATCTGGTATGTGGACAGTGGGGCTTCACGTCACATGACAGGAGTCAGTGAGTACTTCTCAGAGCTTTCAGAGAGTGGCACTGATGTAGAGGTAGTACTCGGTGATGACAGAGTTGTTAGAGCAGTCGGTGTGGGAACATTGACATTTCATAGGGAGTCCAAACCTCCCTTGAAGGTGTCAGATGTTCTTTATGTGCCAGGGATGAGGATTCAGCTCATATTCGTCTGTTTGGGCCATCGAAGGATGAGGGGTGCGGTCGGGGAGGACGGGTGTTACTGATGTATGTCAGGGCACTCCAGCAGGGTCGGCCAGTGATGGGTGTCGCCATGCAGGTGTCACAGTTTGCATTCCGGCCCTTTTGGCGTGACGATGAGTACCAACTGTGAGCTAACAACGGTCGGGGATTGTGGGGCACCGCGGGGTGGGGCACATGTATCATGGAGCCTTGAAGACTTTGCGGGAGATCACTGCAGTGTGCCGATTGATGCCCCGTCCGCGATACTGCAGAGGATACCACGGGGAAAGTTGCAAATCCAGCACTGTGATGACGAGCGGAAGCCGGCCAGGATACTTGATTTGATTCATTCCGATGTGAGCGGTCGGATGTCTCATGTTTCCTTGAGTGGATATGAGTACTATGTTTTATTCATTGATGATCACTCCGGGAGGACCTGGATTTATTTCTTGAAGACCAAGAGTGAGGTCTTCAAGCGGTTTCAGGAGTTCAGAGCTCTTGTGGAGACACAGACAGGTCGGAAGATCAAGTCCTTGAGGTCGGACAATGGGGGAGAGTACACCCTTGGAGAGTTTGTTGACTATTGTGCGGAGGCAGGCATTAGGAGGGAGCTCACTGTTCCTTACAACCCCCAGCAGAACGGGGTTGCGGAGAGGAAGAGCAGATCCATCGGAGGGGCTGCCAAAGCCATGTTACATGATCAGGGGTTGCCATTGTTTTTGTGGGCAGAGGCCTGCAACACTGCTGTTTATTTGCAGAACAGGAGTCCGCATCATGCCTTGGGGCACATGACTCCGGAGGAGGCTTTTTCTGGGAAGAAGCCTGATATTGGTCATCTTCGTATCTTTGGGTGCATCACATACTCCTACATACCCAAGGAGAAGAGGACCAAACTAAAGCCCACCGCAAAGAAGGGTGTCTTTGTGGGCTACAGTGAGACCTCCAAGGCCTTTCGGATTTACATTCCTGCACAGAGGAAAGTTGTTGTCAGGCGGGATGTGAAGTTCGAGGAGGACAGGGGCCTTTAGGAGGTCACGGGAGTTAGAGTATCTGGATCAACCAGACCCTCAGCAGCAGTTGAGTCAGTCACAGGGATCCAGTGGGCAGGGATCAGGAGGATCCGGAGGTACATCTATGACGATGTCAGGTCCTTCAGTGAGCAGTGGCTTGTAGAGTCAGAGGGGTGGTGCTACGGGCATCATGCAAAGCAGTCCACAGAGTAGTTCACTGGGGAGTCCACTGGTGGACAGTTCACACAGTACCTCAGCTTCTACAGGTTCAGGTGCAGGCAGGAGGATAGCAGATAGACAGTCAGGAGTTCAGGCTCCTGATGTTGATGAGGAGGAGGAGTTTCATTCTCCAGTGGGAGAAGTGTGCTCAGGAAAGAGGAAGCCCAAGTGGCTTTAGGACACCTTGAGAGATGCCACATCTGTTGCTGAGCCTAAGAGGCCGGTCAGAGAGAGCAGACCACCTGAGAGGTTTTGTAGCTATATGGCAATGGCTACCAGCATCCTTGACTCTGAGCCTTCTAGCTATGAGGAGGCAGCTAGCCAGCAGGTCTGGAGAGAGGCCATGCAGGAGGAGTATTCTTCTATCTTGAAGAATGATGTTTGGGAGGTGGTGCCGAGGCCTGAGGGCAAATCCGTGGTTACTTCCAGATGGCTTTACAAGGTAAAGCATGCTGCAGATGGCAGCATTGAGAAATTCAAAGCGAAGTTTGTGGCTAGAGGGTTCTCCCAGGTAGAGGGAGTTGATTATGAGGAGACCTTCGCTCCCGTGGCTCGATATACTTCGATCCGCTCCATTATATCGATAGCAGCAAAGATGGGTTGGAAGATCCACCAGATGGATGTGAAGACCGCATTTCTCAATGGCTTCATACAGGAGGAGGTGTACATTGAGCAGCCACGGGGCTTTGAGGTGCATGGGAAGGAGTCCCATGTGTGCAGACTGAAGAAGGCCCTTTATGGCCTGAAGCAAGCTCCCAGAGCTTGGTACTCCAGGATAGATACTTACTTGCCGAAGATGGGTTTCACAAAGAGTGAGGCAGATCCGAACCTTTACTATATTGTGATAGGTGAGGAGCCTCTCATTCTGGTGTTGTATGTGGATGACTTGGTCATTACGGGTGCAGAGAGACTCATAGAGCACTGCAAGAGAGATCTTGCGTCAGAGTTTGAGATGAAGGACATCGGCTTGATGCATTACTTTTTGGGTTTGGAGGTGTGGCAGGAGGAGGGGCATTTCTTCCTGGGGCAAGGGAAGTATTTGTGGACATCCTTGGCAGATTCCACATGGAGGATTGTAGACCCATGTCGACACCGATGATCACCAACTGGAAGAAGCTTCATGCTTCGGATTCCGAGTTGGTGGATCCCACATTCTACAGGCAGCTGATTGGTTCCTTGATGTATTTGGTCAACACTAGACCAGATATTTGTTTTGCAGTCAACACGATGAGTCGGTTTATGTGTGAGCCTAGGAAGGTTCACTGGGTGGCTGCAAAACACATTTTGCGGTACTTGCAGGGGACAGTGGATTATGGTCTGGACTACAGGCAGGGGGATTGAGTGAGATTGGCAGGTTACACTGATTCTGATTGGGCAGGTTGTGCTTCTGATAGGAAGAGCACTTCAGGGTGCTGTTTTGGGTTGGGTTCGGCAGTTGTGTCATGGTTCAACCGAAAGCAGCAGTCAGTAGCATTGAGTTCAGCGGAAGCAGAGTATATGGCAGCCAGTCTAGCTAGTTGTGAGGCCATCTGGCTTCGCAAGATGTTGTTTGGCTTATTTGTTCAGCCGTTGAGACCTTCAGTGATTTACTGTGATAATCAGAGTTGCATTAAACTCACGGAGAATCCAGTATTTCATGACAGGTCAAAGCATATCGGGATCAAGTATCATTTCATCAGAGACTATGTTCAGAAAGGAGCTGTGAAGCTTGAGTATATTCCCACTGATGAGCAGGTTGCAGATATTCTTACCAAAGCCTTACCACGGGGCAAGCATGTCTACTTCAGAGACAAGATGGGTGTGATGAGGAACACCTTCCTCGGTAAGAGGGAGTGTTGAAATTTGGTTACCGGAGGACAGGTGGTTCCCTAAGGCTTTGATCTTTGGCCTAGGGAAAAGTGTCCAAAAGAATTTAATTTTTCTCCTAAAGTGACTTTATATTGGGGCAAGCATGTCTACTTCAGAGACAAGATGGGTGTGATGAGGAACACCTTCCTCGGTAAGAGGGAGTGTTGAAATTTGGTACCGGAGGACAGGTGGTTCCCTAAGGCTTTGATCTTTGGCCTAGGGAAAAGTGTCCAAAAGAATTTAATTTTTCTCCTAAAGTGACTTTATAATCTTTATAAAGTCAAATCTAATTTAAAAGTGACTTTAAGTGATAAAGTTACTAAAGTCTAATTTAAAAGTGACTTTAAGTGATAAAGTTACTAAAGTCTAATTTTAAAGTGACTTTAATAAAGTCAATGTAAAATTAGAAAGGAAAAGTGACTTCGGAAATAAATGACTAAGTGGGTCTTTATTAAAGTGGGGTGAATTAAAAAGTAGAAAGTGAGATTTAAATGAGCATTTAATCTCAGCCCTAGATCTCAATCTATCTCAGCCATTGGATTTAGGGATTCCCCAAAAGTCACTTAGGGTTAGGTTAAAGGAGGAAAAGGAGGAAAAGATCATTCATTCTTTCATGAGCAGATTGAGAGAAGGAGAAGGAGAGAGCTGGAGATTTTTCTGAGCAGTGAGAAGGAGGAGGGCAGCAACAGTGATATTCAGCAAATCCGTAGAGCAAGAGCAGAGCATGAAGTTTGAGGCAAGAGGGCACAAATTTCGAGGGAGGAAAGACAGCATTTAAAGCTGCACGTTTTTGAGGTCCGTACAGCGGTTTGAAGCCATGAAAATCGAGGTCCGTACAGCAGGAGAGAGAGGGCTGTTTTCTGAATCCGTACAGCAAAAAAATCAGTGCTGAAATCGAGGCTCTACAGTAGATTTAAGGCAGCCGTACAACACATTTTTCGAGGCAGTCGTACAACAGTTTTGACAGGCCGTATAGCACGTTTTTCGAGGCAGTCGTACAGCCATACAGCACAGATTTCAATGTTGTTCGTACAACATTTAATGCTGGATTGTTTGCTGTAATTTTTGTTTTTGTGGGCACGAAAACCGAGGTGGAGTTTTGGCACGGTTTTCGAGATAAGTACAGTTTTTGAGGTTGCTGTAATTTTTGTTGTGTATATTTCTGTCTCACTGTAAAAAGAAATTTTTAGAAAAATAAAGAGAAGCTTTCAGACTGGTTTTTCCCAAGAGTTGTAGGGGGTTTTTCCAGGGTCACCTTGACCAAAAATCACTGTGTTATCATGTGTTGAATCGCTGTTTGTATCTGCTGATTTTTATTTCTGTATTTTCAGCATTCTGTAATTTTTTCCAGAATTTGTGTTTTCAGCAAAATTTATTTTCCAGCTTGTTAAATGTATGGATATGGGAAAGGGCATTTAACTATTTTGAAGTAATAAGGTGAAACTGAAAACCGGGGTGGGAAAATAAGAAATTTCTACAGAGTTTGTGTTCCGGCATTATAAATATTGGGCTGAGGCATAGTCTGAGTAGCAGAATCAGTTAATGTAGGGAAGAATACCTATTCCTTAGTTTCTTTCTCCAAATTATTTGAAGGCCCTACTGGTTCTTGTGTAACAGTAAGGCATTCTTGCTTAACTTCAGATGATGTGGATGCACGAGGCATTGGCATTTTAACTATCTTGTATCCTGCTTGTTGATAGATGTTTCCACATTGATGACACATGTATTCTTTATAGGGATCATTCTATGTATGTTTTTCTTGCATAGATGCTGTATGGGCCAAGGTATAAAGATTTAGTTCCTTATCAAATGTTTCCCTTGCAATTATCAATTCTTTCTTGCAGGCTTCTAATTCTGACTTTAAAAATTCATTTTCCTCTAAGAGAGAGGCCATGGTGACTGAACCTTGTGTATTGGTTGCTTTTGTTGAAGTTGATTGTTGTTCTTCAGCTGTAGCTGGTTCTTGTGTTTCAGCTACAGCTGGTTTCCTTGTAATATCATGCTGGATGTTTGACTTTTGCACGTTAGCAGCTGGTTCTTGTGTTTCAACTGCTGAGTGAGTAACTGGTTCTTGTGGAGCAACTACTGACTGAGTAGCTGGTTCTTGTGGAGCAGCTACTGGTTGAGTAAAAAATGATGTCATACTACCCTGGGCATCTGGTTCTTGTGGAGCAGTGCCACAAGACGAGACGGGTAATGATTCCAGGGTTTGGAATGGTGATGATGAATGAAGTTTTAGCAAAATGGTTGCAGGGTCCGGGGTAATGGGGATGGTTTCAGATTCAATGGTTGTTTTCATTTTTCTCCTAGGTAGGAAAGAAGAAAAAGTGGTAGCTTTCTTTTTATTTTTATGAGGAGATTTTTCCCTAGGAGAAGGGCTATCAGAGGAGGTGGATGCTTTGGATGTAACCCTTGTTTGCCTTTTTGATACAGAGATTGTTACCTTTCACCTCTTTCTTTTATGAATAGGGGAAGATGGTGGTGTTTTAGCCTGAGAGTCGTCGCTAGGAATGTGGAGGTTGGGATGGGATGAATCTGCTAAATGAGATGGGCTTGGGGACAGGTCAACTTTATTAACTGGTTCTGAAGCTGAAATTGATGGAGGATCGGGAATATCTTCCAATTGTTCTTCGTAAGAGCTTTCAGGGATTTCATGGGGATTTTTAGCTTCTTGGGGAATTTCGGGGGCTTGTTCGTAAGGTAAAGGTAATTTTTTTAGAGGGGGGTTTTGCTGAGAAAAACCCCTCTGAATTAATAGTTGACAAAGGCGATGATGAGTAAGAGAAAGTAGTGGAAATTTTACCTGTCTACAGTAATATGACATATTTTTAATACATCCAAGCAGATAATAAGGAATGTTTACTAGTCTACCATGTCGTAAGTGGCTCATTAAAACAAAGTTGGGTTGGTAAACTACCTGATAGTGACCCTTGCAAGTTAAATAATGCTTGACAAATTCAGCTACCTTTGGCCAGAGAGGAGGTAATGAGTGCAGTCCTACGCCATGGCCTTTAATGTCAACATGTTCTCCTGGAAGAAGGAAGTCCTGTTGCGCGTTTAAGATGATGTGCTTCCTGCTAAACCACCGAGCACCTGTGACTGGAAAACCTGAAACTTGCGCTATATCATCCTCTATAACCGTAATTCAGACCCCCTGAACTATAGAATTTTCCTCCTGAAGGTTTTGTGAAAACTCCAGGACCTGCTGAGGGTCAAATTCTTGAAGTATTTCAAAATATATCACCCATCTTGCCTGTTGGAAGATCTGATAAGCATCCAGAAATAGTTCAAGAAGAGCCATTGAGTCGGGCTCATGTCTGATGGCTGGTCCTCCCATAGTTACTGGATTAGGTAAAATGCAGAGGCAGAAAGCAGAATTACCAGGCTTTGAACAGAGTAATCATTGTGACTGATAACATGGAGTATCGATAAAGGGCCAATGTAATGGGTGTAAAGAGTGACGGTAGTTTGCATGCTGTGAAATGATGGTTTGTAATTTCGAAATCCCCCTCATGTATGGTGAAATGATGTTTTCAAGTGTGCGGAGATTATAATCATAATGAGGGAAATATTCTCTTTAAACTATCATTTAATTGTATTACATAAAATTCACATACCTTATATTTACCTTTGCTTTGTAATTCGAAATATATAGTGCTTGTTTATGGTAGCTTAATATTGATGGAAGAACTTTAGAATTCTCTGAAATGTAAGAGGATCATATTAGAGTCTGCTTAATCATGAGAGAGAGGTAGTAAATGGACAGTATTCACACAAGGAGTATGAAGAATAAAAGTGAAGGACTAAAGAAGTTTGCATAGTCATGTTTTTAGGGGAAAGAAATGATGTTTTAGCAAGGGAAAGATAAATGAGATGCTGCTGAAAGTGGTGTTTCAGCAATGGAGAAGTAAGGGAAATGTTGCTGAAAAGTGATGATTTAGCCATGGAAAAATAAGGGAAGTATTTGCTGAGGAGTAGTATTTCAGAAATAAGGAATAGGGAAAATAGTTGCTGGCGAATGGTGTTTCAGTAATGGGTAAAATGGGAAGAATAGGAAAATGATATGAAAAGGGAAAGAAAGAGTGAGGGGATAAGTGATGAAAAATTTCTGGGAGATGAGGAAATGAATTGAGATAAGGGAAACAAAGCTTCTCATATTGAAGCTTAGATCTTCTTGTAATGAAGTTGTCCTCCTTGGTAAGTTCTTCCTTAATCTACAAAATACAATTGTAACATGCCAACCCTTGACAGGGATTATTAGTTTTAAATCTAATCTAATACTAAAAAAATAGTGCAGAAAACAATTAAATGCTGTGAGGAGAAGAAGACTCCCCTAGAAAAAGATAATGTGCATCTGTCATGCAAGCAGCCTTAAAATCTTCTTTAGAAACAGGGTGCTGATAGAATAGAAGCCTATGACCATTTACTAGTAGAGGTGTTTTAAAATCATCAATTGTTAAAAGTCTTATTGTTCCATTAGGAAAAACATCATCTACTTCATAAGGTCCCAGCCATATTGTACGTAGCTTGCCTTGAAAATTATCAAACCGAGAATCATATAATAAGGCCCAATTACCTTTTTGGAATTGCTTGTGCTTGATAGTTTTATCATGCCACTTTGTTCTTTGTTGTTGAATCATGGTTTTCTGATGAATGACATCTAATCTCTTTTCATCCAGTTCAAGAAGTTGCTGCAACCTGGCTATTTGCACATCTTTCAAATCAAGGTTAACAACTAAAGCAATTCTTAAAGTTTTAATTTCAAATTCCACAGGAAAAACAACACTTTTACCATAAACCAACTCATAGGGAGAAAATCCTGTAGTATTTCTCCAGGTAGTTCTATAATCCCATAGTGCTTCAGGGAGCCTTTAAGACCAATCCTTCCGGTTATCCTTCACTGTTTTGGTTAGAATGGCTTCTATTACTTTATTTGTACTTTCCACCTGCCCATTGGCTTGGGGGTGGTATGGTGTAGTCATTCTATGATGAATATGGTATTTCTGAAGGGTAGATTTGAAACCATGAGAATTGAAGGGAGGTCCTCCATCTGTAACTAGCTCTCTAGGAATTCCAAATCTAACAAATATCTCTTCAAATAAGAAAGCTAGAACAGCCTCTTCATTAGCTCTAAGAAGTGCTTTGGCCTCCACCCATTTAGTCATATAATCTATACAGACTAATATATAAATCCTTTGGTTGGATGGAGGATTAATGGGTCCTATAAAATCTAAGGCCCATCTTTCAAATGGTTCAAGTGTTACCTGGGGGTTTAATGGCATTTCATCTCTATGATTAGGTTGACCCATTCTCTGATAGCTATCACAAGCCCGCACATATTTCTTTGCATCCTTAAATAGTGAGGGCCAATAATAACCCATCCTCAGAATTTTATGTGTCGTTATTTTATCAGCAAAATGCCCTCCACAAGGACCATTGTGACAAGCTTTTAGTATGTCATACACCTCATCCTCTCTAATGCATCTTCGGATTTCATGATCAAATCCTGTGTAGAACAGGCACCCGCTTATCCAGCTATACTTGGCACTTTGTTGGATAATGTTTCTCTTTTCTCTATATGACAGGTGTGATGGTAACTTTCCTACAACCAGATAATTAGCAATGTTTGCGTACCAAGGTGGGTGAGCTGATACTGCAAATAAATACTCATCAGGAAAGAATCATCTACTGGAATATTATTATCAGCTTTTAACCGTGAAAGGAAATTAGCAACAACATTTTCTCTACCTGGTCGATATACAATTGTAATATCAAAATCTTGCAGTAACAATAACCATCTAGTAACACGAGCATTTGTGATAGATTTATTCATTAAATACTTAATAGATGAGTGATCAGTATGGAAAAAAGTAGAATAACCACTAATGTAATGTCTAAATTTGTTAATGGCATAAATTATTGCTAAAAATTCCTTTTCAGTAACTGTATGATTAAGCTCAGCAGGGGTCATGTTGTTACTGATAAAGTAGATGGCATAAGGAAGATGGTTTTCCTCTTGTCCCATGACAGCTCCAATTGCCGTGTCTGAAGCATCAGAAGATATATGAAAGGGAAGTGCCCAATCAGGTCCTCTCAAAATAGGAGCTATGGATAGTTGATGCTTGAGTTCTACAAAGGCTTCCTGACAAAGATTATTCCACTTAAATTTAGCATTTTTCATGAGCAATACAAATAAAGGAGAAGCTATCTTGGAAAAAATTTTAATAAATCTCTTGTAATATCCAGCATGTCCTAGAAAACTTCTCACATCAGTTTGTGTTTTAGGAACAAGAAGATTCTGAATGACCTGTATTTTGGATGGGTCTACCTGGATACCTTGAGATGAGATAAAATGTCCAAGCACTACTCCTTCACTCATCATCATATGACATTTTTCAGTACTTAGGAAGAGGTGAGCTTGTATACAACGTTTAAGTACCTTCTCAAGATTCTGTAATGCGTCTTCAAAAGTCACACCATAGGGAGTAAAATAATCCATAAATATTTCCATAGATTCATTCAACATATCAGAAAATATTCCTATAACAGCCCTCTGAAAATTCGCTGGTGCATTACATAGTCCGAATGGAAGAACTCTATAGGAAAAAGTTCCCCAAGGGCTAGTAAAAGTGGTCTTGTCTTGGTCTTGGGGTGAAATTATGATTTGGTTATACCCGTTGAATCCATCTAAAAAGGAAAAGAATTTCTTCCCTGACAAACTATCCAACACCTGATCAAGGAATGGTAAAGGAAAGTGATCCTTTTGAGTGGCTTTATTTAAGGCTCTATAATCTACACACACTCTCCATTTCCCATTTTTCTTATGAACTATTACTAATGGGGAAACCCATTCACTGTCAAATATAGGGTATATAAAACTTGCATTAAGAAATTTCTGAAGTTCCTCTTTAACAATTTCTCTTAAATTAGGGTTCATTCGTCTTTGGGGTTGGCAGACTAGCCGACAACCTTCCTTAATATAAATTCGGTGAGTACATAATTTAAGAGAGATTCCCTTCATATCCGTGTAATCCCATGCGAATGCTTCCTTATTTTCAAGCAGTAACTTCATTAACTGTTGTGTTTCAGCAACTGTCAGATCAAGATTTACGTTAAGTGTTTTTCCAGGTTCGATTTCCACTGTTATACTTTTAGAAGAGATGGTAGTTGATGTTTGAGGTAGATCTTCAGATTTATTCTTTTCCTGGGTATCTGTTTCCAAAAGTGTAGTCAATTTATTGTGTGTTTCAACAGTCACAGACGAGGGTTCACAAATAAAATTATTAATTACTTCATCCTCTGTGTTGTCTTTAAGACTTAAAGCTTGCTCGATAGTCAAAATAGGTTGAATATCGTTAACCATGGGTGTAGCATAAGGGTAAAGAGTAAGCTGTTTAGTTTCATATCCAGTGGAAATTTTCATTGAACCAGATCTGCAGCTGATAAAGGCATCAGTTGTGGCTAGCCAAGGCCTCCCTAGAATTAGAGGATGTCCCCCCAGCTTTGTTTTAGTTTGTAACACCACAAATTCTGCTGGGTAATTCCAGGATTCAACCGAGATAACTAAGTCTTCAAAAACTCCCTCTGGTTTGATTGTAGAGTGGTCAACTAAATCTAGGGTGGTTGGTGTTTCTCTAATTGTGTTCTTTAGCTATAACAATTTTAAAGTTTCAAGAGTCATGATATTTATAGCAGCACCTAAATCTACCAGAACTTGAGGGATTATTTCTTTACCAATTTGGATTGACACAGTAGGATGGCTAGGATCACCATATTTAACTGGAGCAGTCTTACCGGACATTAATGCAGATAGGTCACCCATAACATGAACTGTAAAGGGATCTTTAACTTTCCTACCCGGTTTCTTTACACAAATATCTCTCATGGTTCTGGCATAAATTGGTACATCTCTTAGTGCCTGTAAAAGTGGGATTTTAACATACAGATTTTGAAATTCCCATAAAATATTAAAAGCAGGTAGCTCAGGCATTTTAGTTAAAGCTAAATGCTCGGGGAATGGTGGTTCTGTTGTTTCAGCACCATTATTAGGGGGTGATTGTACTTATTTCTGTAGATCATGTTTCTCAGTTTCTTCTTTATCTGAATGAAAAGAAGTAACATCATCAATAATAGGTTCAACTATTTTCCCGCATATTAAATGGATGTGATTACATTGTGCAGGGAAAACAGGAGATGTAGGTTGGTTCTGAATGTCAATAACTTACACAAATTTATTATTGGGGTTAGGATTTGGTTGTACAAGTAGCTGGGGTCTCATTTGATTATTTGATGGAGCACCTGATGGTAGAGGAAGTGGTTGTTGAAATTGAGGAAATTGATTTGGAAAGGGGAGTTGTTGGCCCCTCCAATTTGAATTCCATTGATTAAAATAAGACAGTTGTTGTGGGGGCCAAGAAGTCACATTGCTGGATATACAAAGGGAGGGTTTGTTTGTTGCATGGGTGGGTAATTCATCTAATTAAAGGGTGGGTATTGCATTTGGTTAAAGGGAGGGTAATTTTTATGACTAAAATAAGGATAACTGTTCCAACGATTAGTAAATGGCATACTAGAATTCATACCTTGTCCTCGTGGTTGCCACTATTTTCTTTGTGTTAGCAAATAGACTGCTTCAGCTCCTTCTTCCATTGGTTTCAATGCTCATTTATTCCTGGTAGAGAAGGGCATTGTTGTGTTTCATGATCTTTCTCACAAAGGGTGCAGATTGGTATCTTGTCCAAAGGGAATTCCCTTAGTGGATGTTTGTCTCTACATTTAGGGTAGAAGACAGCCAAAACTGCTTCTGCTTCAGCCTGCTTCTTTTTAACCTGCAAGGTGTGAATTTGTGAAGCAAAAGAACTTAACATTTCAGTCTTAAATTCTTCAAGTAAATTACCTATTTTAGCTCTTGTTTCTCCCCCACTGGCTGATTTCTGAACTCTTGAATATGTGGCATCTCTGCTGTTTGATCTGTTCCTTCCAGCTCCTCTTGAACATCTTTTACAGAGGTCAACAATGTCATCATATGATTCTTTAGATATATCTCCTTTACCAAGAATGTTTAGCATGACTAAACAATCATCCCTTACTCCTTTCATTAATATTTTTTTAAGAATATCTTTACTTACACTCGGATGATCGGATCTCTACATATTGTACTGCAGTCTCTTCACAAAGTCCTCCAAATTCTCATCCTCCTTTTGTACCATATTGAATAATTCCTCCCTCTTTTCTCTTGTCCGGAAATAATCTTGATATTTAAGCAGAATTTTTTTTTTCATGTGTTCCCATGTTGTGATTACCTGGCTACCGAGGCTCATGAACCATATAAATGCACTTACTTTTAGTGTTGCTGGAAATAGTTTAAGCTTCTGAGCATTAGTAACATAATCATAACTTCTACATAATATATCAAATTCAAAAAGAAATTCATCAGGATCTTCGGAGGATAAACCATGGAAGTTGGGCAAGGCTGACAGTGGGATATTCTTCATAGAATTTTCTCCTCTAGGGAGATCACTAATAGGAAATCCCAAGGTAGAGAGAGAATTTTCATCCTTTCCATCTCCTTCAGGATCTACTCGTCCTCCACCAAGAATCCTTCATTATTGCCTTCCATTGGTTTATCTCCTACTGCACTTTCTCAATATTCAAAATTTTCTACTGGCTCCTCAATGTTTTCTGCACTTTCTCGATATTCAAAGTTTTCTACTAGCTCCTCAATGTTTTCCACTGGTTTTTCAATATTTCCTGTTGAATCCTCGATGTTCTCTACTGATTCTTTAGTACTTTCTTCTAGTTCTTCAACACTGTCTACTGGTTCTCAAACATTTGCTGTTGGTTCCTCTATGTTTTCAGGGCTCAGAACCTCCTCTGTTTCATAATTTGATTGTGGGGAGTGTTGAAGCTTTGGTCTTTGAGAGATCAATCTCTGAGAAGATTCAGCTTTGTATACAATTTCATCTATAAAAGTATTTCTTCCTCCCCTTGCTTTGCCCTTGCCACCTGTAGGGTTACTTTTCTTATGTGTTCTGCGTCCTCTCATACAATCTGCACATCTAAAATAAAATCATCAATGATTTTGAAATCTATAACTTCCTTCCCCAACAACGACGCCAAAATGTTGGTCACTTTAATTGTTAAACAATTCAAGTGCCACATAAATTGTCAACCCGAGAAGGTCTGGTTATTTCAAAGGAAATCAGACACTATATATGCTCAATTCCAAAAGCAAAGAAAGGTTGTAGTATTTATTACACTAATTATATTAACCACACTATTCACACATTACTTTAACAAAGTTGAAGCCTACTCATGTTACAGCAAATACAATCCTTCTATTGCAAAGTCTCGTTAAAAGAATCCTAGAAAAGATAATGAAAAAAAATGGTTCTGCATAAAGAAAAATCAATCAACTATAATGGAGAACAGGACCTATTCCTCCAAGTAGGAATCTTCAGCACATGTTTCCTGATATCAAACCATCACACATTCATTTCATAAATATGTTGCTGAAATAAAATAACTCACAGCTTCTCCAGAGTGAATTGCATAAACCAATGCAGTGAATGACTTGAAAACAGAGTTCTAACATAAACACAAGATTTCAGAACTGAATAGATAATCTTCAGCAAATAGGGTTTAATCAAGGTGCGAATAACATAAACAGTTAACAGACTACGAGAACAAATGGGTGAATCTTGTGATGAAGGCGGGCCCTTTCCTTCTCACAAGATTCCCCAAAGAAAGAATTTAAATTGAAGTGCTCAAAACAAACTTTTATTCATCTGTCAAAAAGCAACATATTATAATAGAGTCTTGCTCCTTCTCTGTTCAGGAAAAACGCACCTCCCGCAGTCTCTAACTCCCTTCTAATGATAATGTCTCCTCTTTTTAAAGAGGATACATCTATTACAGTTACATCAGAGAAATCCTATTTTTATCCAAATCTGATATTTTGTTCTTAAAACAGGGTCTTTCTGTTCTTCCAAAGTAGAATGCTGTTACGATGGATACAAGAATACTAGCTTCAGAATGGTTCGTGTAACAACTTCCCTTGCTTGTCTTTGTCTTGTTGCCATCATACTTGAAATACGCCTTCAAAATCACAAATCACGAGTTGTTTCAGCAACAAGATTTGCGTGCCTGTTGACTGTTTCAGCAACGTGATCTTCAAAATATGTTATCTGCGGTCTTTAAATTGTCTCAACAACTATATACCTTTGATTAATGATTAAATATAAAAGTAATGTAGAATTATATACAAGAAAAATTAAATATATATTCAAGAGAAGAACTTTATATACCTTTTGGGAAAAATGGATGGAAATGATAATGTAAGCTTTAAATATGGACTAGAAAGAGTAAAGTGATGACAAAATATGTATTCAAAATGGTACATTATGAGGTCCTAACAAAGAGAGAGAAATGCTAGATCTGAAGCGTTGAGGACTTTCAAGAACCCATCCCATTGAGGAGAATTAGAAACACCTTTATTGTTTTCCTCCGAGGTGCCCTTAATATAAGATTCTTTAAAACATATTATTCTTGTCTTGTCTATTGGATGCATGGAGCATAACCTTATTTTTTACTGTTTAATGTTTTTTTATGCATAGATCTGGATTTGTGCAGCATTTATCTTGATCAACTGACTGTAGATTTGAAGATATTGGCAGCCATATTTGATGTTAGGGCTATTTGTTATGTGTAGCTAAAGTGGTATTTTTTTGTACACTTCGACAAAAGATTCATACTAACAATTGGCAACTCCACACGGGTTTTCAATTACGACCACTGTTGTTTTTCATATTCGTGCATATCCAGCTGCTTCACACCCTAGGGTTTCTTTTTAGCTTTTTGTTTTTTCTATTTTTATGTCATTTTTTACCTATAAAACCCTCAAACATTAAAATTTCTAATTTCTGTGTGTTTCTGGCCCTATTGCGCAAGTAACTGACATCATCTACCACTAAGACGACAACTTTTTCTAAAATCCTCCGCCGAGACACCCGGAGTTGCAGGTCGCACTTTTCAGCCCAAAACATATGACCTAGACTTTAGGGCGCACTTTTCAGCCCAAAATCTGCGTCCTGGATAAAAAACTAGTCAGAACCTGCGCCCTGCACTTTTTTCTACAAGTTTTCAACGATTTTTCTAGGTTTGTCTAAAGCTTCTGTCAGGGTTTTCCAGCCTCTGTCTCAACCCATTTAGACCTGTTTCTGATCCGTTTTACTCAAATAAGTGGGAATCTAGCCCCTTGGGGCTTTAGTACCCTCCACTTTTTGTGGAATATTTTTAGCTATTTCAGACATCTGAATTTTCAGAGTTTCAGCCTTTTTCTTTTCAGATCTGATCGCTCCCTTTCAGATCCCTTTTGGATAAGCTCCTCTCCCTTTCAAATCACCTCATATAGTTTTGTTTGGGTCTGCCTCTAGGGTCACCTCCTTGTTCCTTCTACCTTCAGCTGATTTCCTCCTTTCTTGTAGCAACCTTGCCTCTACCTCTTTGTTGTTTTTCTGCACCTCTTTTCAGCATATTTCTCCTTTAGATCCCTGTCCCTCTCGACCTTAGATCTATTGGCCCAATTTTCGTGTGTTTTGACTAGATTTTTCCCTCTTTTAGACTATTTTTTAGAGACCTGCCTTCTTGGGTTAGATCGATGCATTGTTAACTGTAAATTTTCTATTATTTCAACATTATATATTGTTCTTTGCAGATTTATTTTCAATTACGCAACACACTTTTTCTTTTACTCTCAAAACGTCTAGGTTTAAAAATTAAAATTAACACATGCCACACACTGACCCGAAGTGAAAAAGAGCCTGGTTAACACCGCCAGACAAATACTTTAAAATAAATTGACACTGCACCTCTCTTGACATTGTGATCACTTGATTCTGCACCTCCCTGCCCTTGGTCATTCTTCTTCCCTTTGTGCCGACATCATTTCACCCCCAAGGCATATCTCCCAGAGACTTCTTGGCCTTCACCCTCAGTTTCCGGCTGGTCGACTTGCTCCTTCTCGCCGTTGTCGAGTTAGTCCTCCCCCAAGTCCACACTCTGACTCCTCTTCTGATTCTTTGGGTTCTCCCCCTACTTCTGGTTCTTCTCCTATTACCTTCACCATGTCTAATCCAAGGCCTAATGCTAGCGGCAACCCCGACCCTAATGTTGGGAATGTTACTAGTGGAACCACCACGGGAACTACCTCAACTGTCCCTTTTCTCCCCTATACGGCAGGTCTCAGTCTCCCCGATTTTAATCAGTTGATCAATGATCCTATCCGCCACGATGTTGGTTGGCCTGCTATGCCAACCAAGCTCCCCTCCAATATTCCCAAGTTCGAAGGCCTTACTGGAGAATATACCTCCAACCATATTCGATCTTTCCACATGTGGTGTTCATCCAATTCCATTACTAATGATTCCATCTATCTTAGATTGTTCCAATGCACGCTTACAACTGAAGCTTCTAAGTGGTATGTTGATTAGAACGCCTCTTCCCATACCACCTTTACGACCATTGCCCAAGCCTTCTTATCTTATTTCTAGCTTCCTCTCCGATATGAAAATGGTACCGAACTATTGACTTCTTTCAGTAAATCATCTTCGACCCACCTTTCCACTCATGTCCAGGAATGCCGGAGAAGAATGAGCTTATGTCGAGCTCCCACCTTCGAAGATCAAGTCTACATGGACTGGTTCCTTCGATCTCTCTTACCTGCCGTTGGCAAAGATGTCGCTTGTTAAAGAATTAATCATTCGGTTAGTTCAGAAGTAGTTCTAGATTAGTTAGCAATCAGTTTCCAGATTCAGTTTATGCATAACTGTTTCTGACTTGTATAAATATACATTTCTCTTTTCAATATATATAGATCTTGTGCAGTCGTGCTCTCTGCAATTCTCTGCTGTCTCCTTTTGTTAATTTGACATGGTATCGGAGCGAGGTTTTTGCATTTCTTTGTTTGATCGTTGGAGTAGCGAGAGACAAAATCGGGGGCACAACGGGAGTCGATCTTGTTTGTTTGACGTTGTTGTAATCCATTGTTTGAAGTCCACAGCCATAGTCGGCCATTGTCGAGGGTGAGGCCTACACTCTTGTTCGAAGGAGCCCAAACACGAAAGAGACACGGCCCGAAATCACGCGTGGCAGCTCGGGTTTGATCCTTTTGACTTCCAATTTTGAATTTGTTTTTCTGGAAACGGTGTTGGTGCAGATGCGCTCCGTGTCTTTTGTGAAATCTTTCTAGCTTTTCGGCTAGCTTTACCCAACCCCATTGATCTTGCACTTGACTTGCATTAGAACCGATTTCATATGTTGATGCGGATGTATCGGTTGCGGGAAGTGATTGAAAATACGAACATGCGTACCCCGTGTGTTTGTGATGTGTTTGTGGGTGAACGGCGTTTTGCTAAATTTACGGATCTGTTGGTGCTCGTAGTCGCAGCCTTCAAAAAGAATAGTAGTGTCTCCTCGCTTGTTGTCCGAGTCTACATGAGAGCGGACTGGTCCATATGTTGAAACCCTCCGATGTCCTATAAGACATTGTGACAGTGGCAACGGCAAGCTGAAACCAGTTAAGTGGCTTTCGACGGAGAAGCCTACTAGCACCAAGCGGGAAGAACGCTGAGCCCTACAAAATGTTGCTGTAGAAAAAGCCCTCGCCAGGGTTACATCGCGATGGAGACGAACTGCCAGTGTTGTCATTGCTTCTGCTCGAGGTACAAATTGCGAGCTAGTTTTATTGTTATATAAAATTCATATGGCTTATATATGGCCATGTAAGGTGTTTTATGCCCCATATGATTTGAAAACAAAGAAGATGAGCAGCTACATTTTAAAGGAAGGGGCTATCTGCAATGCTGAAGCGATTTGATGAATCTTCTTCTCGTGTTTGTTGTTTGGTGAACAATGTCATTTCATGAGCACGAGGAATATTGATTCTAGAAGACTGCTCTAAATTAAATACATTTGAATTGTGCACTTATCAGTTACATTAGAGTTTGTCTCATGGTTCTTAAATGGTTTTCAGCAAGTTGTTGTCCTCTACCGTTAGTGGTGAGGATTGGTTCAAACTGGTTACTATCGCTACAGTTCAAATTTTGCAGTTGTAGGTCGTTCTAAGCAGTTTCTGGGATTTCGTTTTAGAAGATTCAAGCATATTGGTTAGTGGATGAACAGCCTTATCATCATTCTCAGCAGCTGCCTGTGCTGCTTTCCCCAAAAGTTTCAACACTAGATTGGTCAATTCGATTATGTGAAGAAAGTTCTTTTTATTAAAGGTTTTTTATTTAAAACAAAACCTTAAGTTCTTTAAAAGGGGGATTTCTTTTAGAAAAGGAGATTTAAATCAAGGCTGTAATTTTTTAAAAGATATTTTAAAGTTTTTGGATGACTTAATTGAATTTGAATACGGTTGAGGAATGGAATTTAAAATTCGAAGAGTGAAAAAGTGAGTGAGAAAGTGACAGTGTTAAAAGCTTGTCAAAAGTATTGTTTTAGTACAGAAATTTTGGAAGTTTGAAAGCTTTGTTTTATTACATAAATTTTGGAAGTTTTTTGGAAGCAAGGTATTTGATGCATATGTAGACTCATTTGTTTGTGGAAGTCAAGCAAAGAGTTTGTTGAATCCCACTGTGTTCAGTCACGAGTGGATGATGTATGCGAAGAAAGTGTAGAATGAGACGAAGATGTTTATTGAATCCCACTGTACACAGTTACAAGTGGACGAAGATGTTTGTGAACCCCACTGTACATAGTTACAAGTGGACGAAGATTTGTTGATACCAGCAACACGGATTGCTGACGAAGATTTGTTGATACCAGCAACATGGATTGCTGACGAAAATTTGTTGATTCCAGCAACAGAGCTTGCTGACGAAAGTTTGGTGATTCCAGCAACAGAGCTTGCTGACGAAAGTTTGGTGAAACCAACAACACAGTTTGCTGATGATGACTTGTTGATTCCAGCAACACAGTTTGCTGATGATGAGATGGTGAATCCAGCAATGCAACTTGCTGATGAAAATTTGATGGTTGATGTTAACTTTGATCATGAATTTTTGACTAATGATGACTGGTTGCAGATGATGCAACAAAAATATGATATTGACGTGATGTTATTTGGTGAGATTTCCTCACTGCAGTTAGTGGAAAAAAATCTGTTCGCATCATTACAGGTTAGTGGAAAAGAGACAGAGATAGAAGCAAAGAAAGAAGTCTGCAAAGAAAAAGCAGAAACAGAGAAGGATGTAGAAGCAGAGAAGGAAGCACAACAGCAGAAAGCTGTCACTGCAGAGCAGAAGGAAACAGAGATAGAGACAAAAATAGAGAAAGAATCACAACAGGAGAAATCTCTCATTGCAGAGTAGAAAGACCAGAACCAATGTCGTTCTGAAAATATTTTGGATTCTGATATTGATTTCCAATGTGCAGGTACACAAAATGATTATGAAGAAGAGTTAAAGTTTATTGAAACATGGCTTGCAACACCATGTCTGGATGAGATCTACACAGAAGATGTAGAAATGAATGTTGAAGATGACATGCATGATGAACATGTCAATGAAATTTTCATGCATTGGAGCTTTGAAGAAATAAGACATTATTGTAATATTATGTTGCAGCAGATTGATCATGAAAACCATAATATGGAAGACAGTATGTGGCAGCAGCGCACATTTCTTGAAGATGTCCAGGACATGCTTAGACAACCTGGAAGAGTAAAAGACCTGCACCAGCAAATGAAAAGTCTGAAAAGTTTGAAGTTTGAACAAAACAATAAGACGAATATGAGGAAACAATTTAGAGGCTACAGAATTTGGAAGAAAAGAAGAAGAAAGTCAAATCTAGTTGAAAGTCAAGAGACTTCTCTCTGACTTCGGAAATATAGAATGAATTTCAATGTCAAAAGTTAGGAATAAAATAATGTAACCCTCAAGATTAAGAGGGGGTGTTAAAGAATTAATCATTTGGTTAGTTTAGAAGTAGTTCTAGATTAGTTAGCAATCAGTTTCCGATTCGCTTTTATGCGTAATCGTTTCGAGTTGTATAAATATCATTTCATCCTTTCAATAAATATGTAGTCTCACGTGCTCTGGCCATTCTCTCATTGCGTCTTTGTTAATTTGACAGATTTAATTATCGCAATTCCGTCAAACCGAAGAAGTCGCCCTCCAAATAGCCTTGAAATATGACCTCATCTATGCTCAGTCTGGTTATGTTTATAACGTCCTTCTTGACCTCCCCAGACCCAGTGGCACTAATGCCCTAGGGGCCTCTCACTCTGCTGACGGTATCATTAAAGCTCTTTCACATCCATATGCTCAACCTCCTATGGACTATGGTTTCCCTCCGGGAGGGGCCGACACCTCCAGCACTTTCCCCCTTCCAGGTAGCATGTATCTAGGATACGACATGCCTCCTCCTTTTTCCCAACCTCCTGCTTACCTCAATATTTCCCAACCTACCCAGTATCCTTATCCACAGCCTGGTGCCCCAGCTCCTCCAGAATTTTCACCTCCACCTCCCTTGCCTTCTCAACCCCCGCAATAGCATACACCACCCCCTCTGGGGCAGTTATTTGCACAACACGGCACGACTAATCCTCCTTATTCTCAAAGAAAGAGGAAAGGCAATCAAAATAAATCTACCCCTGGTAATCGTGGATCCAATCCTTCAGGTATTGACTCTAACACTGCTCACCAGCAACAGGGCACTCAGCCCAAGTCGGACAAGCCGCTTCATACAAATAAGAATTGTTCGTGTTGTGATGTTTACGGTCATTACATTCATGATTGTCCCATATTACCACAAATGTGGCAGATGTGGGAGTCTCAGGCTACATTGCGAGGATAGCATGCCTCCCCTACTGTTCCCCCTAATACAGCTACCTCTCAACCGGCTCTGTTTACTTATCCTTTCCCTCAGCAAGGATTCGTGGCTACCCAACCACCTCACGCATCGGTAACCACTCAACCTTCCCCTTTTGGTTCCTCTAATTACCATATTGTCATGATGAACTCTCATCCACCTCTCATCATCGACCTTAAACTTCAAACTTGGTCTCATCAGTACCCCAAGCCTCTCGCTCCATCTGTCCCCGAGTCACCTTATTCAAGTCCTACAGAGCCTCTTTCGACACCCAATGGTCCTTTACAAATCCCTCAGCCCAAAGTTGAGGTTCATACCAAGGTTCCTAAGGGCCCATTACACTGAAATGTTGCTTTTGGACGGGATGCTCATTTTTATAGCATAGTAGATGATTTGGCGCAGTTTCCTGCTGCCATTTTAACACTGGAACTCCTCCAGTCGTGTCCTTCTCAAAGGAAGGCTCTACTATCCGCCATGGGCACTGTAGATCCTGCGAATGACCAATTTATTGTTTTCGACGCCCATTATTAATACCATCCTCCCCTACCTCCTTCCGTTGCTTTCCAAATCCGAGTCAAAATCCGGAACGCTAATGTGTCTCGGTGTATTATTGATGAGGGGGCATCTACCTGTGTGATGTCTGCTTTGGTGTGGATACAACTCGGATCTCCTGAGATGGCACCTTCCACAATCACCCTTTGTGCTTGGGATAGCCATACCTCTTAGCCCATTGGCCTATTCCGTAATTTTCCTATCACTCTTGCGGGCAAGACAATTTACGTTGATGTTGAATTCATCGACGCCCCTCTTGATTATAACATTCTTTTGGGGTGTAGCTACACCTATGCCATGTCTGCTATCCCATCCGCGGTCCACCGCAAGATGTTTTTCCCTCATAATGGAAAGATAATCACCATTGACCAGTTGACATATCATGAGCCCAAATCTCAGACCTCCCATGAGTCGACCATCTCTTCCAAGGAAACTGTCGATTCTTTGACCAGTGTCTCCCTCGGCATCTACAAAGACTCCTCCTTTCTTGGAACCTTCCCTAGGCTTCCTCCTCCTCCTATCTCTGATCCCGACTTCGCAAATGTTTTCATGATGCAATCATCTCAAGCTGACCTTAAGCAGCCCGCTTTGTCTAGTCAGCAACCTCAACCTCAGCCTCACCTGCTGCAACCTTGTCCTAGCCCTTTGCCTCAGCCAGCCATACCTTTTCCTTCTAGCCCTTCTCCTACAGATGGTAACCATGAGCCCCTCTATCCTCCTAGATCAGTTCCTCCAGGCCTTAGCCACCTTGGAGCCATTCCGCCTGGCCATTACCCCTCCGTTCAGATACCGTTGTTCATTCCACCTCTTGGAGTGTACTCCGTACCTGTCATGGCTACCCTATCTCTTCCTAACCTGACCCTGGGGATTCATGTCTGGTACCTTGATCCACCAGTCGCCACCCTGCCTGATCATCCCAAACCTTACCTTGCTTTGACCCCGGTTCAACTGGTCCCCATCACTTCTCCCGATACCACAGTGCCTCACACACCTCAACAGGAATAATCTCCCGTCACGACAATATCAGGAAAAGGGGGAAAAGCTCCACCCAAAGAAACTAAGGACAAATTTTCCCTGACAAACCCTGCCCCTTCTCAGCCACCAAAGCATGCTGTCCAGTGTGCCTTGTGCAATGTTGTCAGTCATGCCACCCATACATGTCCTGAGTTGCCACATTTCAAGACCATGGTCAACGAAATATTTCCGAAATCTGATATCCCTGAGGTCTATGTCACCATACCTTATTCAATCTCGAAACTTAAAAAATTGTTCACCAATCAACCTTGTGCCTTGTGCGATTTCCATGGCCATTATACCCACCTTTGTCCCCACCTTGACGAGTATCGTTCCTCTTTAAATGTATACCGCCAATTCAAGACCAAGCATGACCATATACCTTCTCACTTGTTTGTGAATTCTCCTTCAGTATGACCAGCAGACCTGTCTACTCCAATTAACGTTCCCCCTCCCGATATTGAGATGACAGAGTCTTCAACCACCATTTTTTACCTCTCATCATCCTTGAGATCCTCGAGGGCAGTCCCCTTGGTGCCTCCCCCCGATGATTCGCCTGACCTCCTTCCTGCGATCACCCTGGGCTCAACATCAGTAGACCCCCCATCTGCTTCCTCTTCTATCACCCCCCATGATGCTGCGCATGTAAGCCTTTCTCCCCATAACGATGCGTCTGGTATTTCTACCTCATCAGGTGATCCTCCTCCCTCCACTCTTCCCATCTTCCAGTCGGATGAAGACATTATGGAAGTCATGAAGGACCCTGATTTTCCATGGGATGATATGCACCATCGTGCATCCTTCCTTCCACAGCAATCCCATGACCAATATGCTATGGAATCTAAATACTTCATTGCCGATAAATTTGATTGGTTTAAACATCCCATCCCTACACTTGATGCTTTCGAAGAAGGAAACATGGCCAATATCTCTCCTACCATCAAAATTGACATTTCGGTCAAACCTGGAATTGAAGAACATATCACCTTGGGCACCCAATGCACCCGGGAAGAAATTGAAGCTTACACCAAGCTATTCAAAGAATTTCGTGATATTTTCGCCTAGTCCTACTCAGAAATTCTCGGACTCGATCCAACCATCGTCGAACACCATATTGACACATGGCATGATGCCAATCCAGTCCATCAAAAATTGAGACCCATTAATCCTTCTAGACGTTACGCTATCAAAGCCGAAACCGACAAGCTCAAGTAGGCTAGTTTCATTTATCCCATCGAATACACCACTTGGGTGTTAAACCCCGTTTCCATCCTCAAAAAATAAGACACCATCCGTGTCTGCACTGACTTTCACGACTTGAACAAAGCTTGTCCCAAAGAAAACTTCCCCGCACCATTTATTGACCAAATAATCGATGAGTATGTGGGGCACGAGGTTCTGTCCTTTATGGATGGATTCTCCGGATACAACCAAATCGTTACTCGTCGTGCTGATCAACTTAAAACCGCGTTCATTAGTCTGTGGGGAACTTTTGCATACCGGGTCATGCCATTCGGCCTTAAAAACATCGGCGCCACTTTTCAATGGGCCATGTATTACTGTTTCCATGACTTAGCTCATATTATCCTTGCCTATTTAGACGACCTCACTATGCGTTCTAAACATCGGGCGCAACACCTCCATGATCTGCATACCATCTTCCTCCGATGTCACAAGTATAATATCCACCTTAACCTATTAAAATGTGTCTTTTGCATTCCCACCGGCCATCTTCTAGGCTTCATCGTGTCTAAAGACGGTATAAATCTTGACCCTTTGAAATTTCAAGCCATTCTTGAACTTCCTATTCCCCGTACTTTACGTCAACTCCAGAGTCTCCAAGGCAAAGCTAATTTTCTTCGCCGGTTCATTCCTCACTATGCCACCACTGCACATGGGTTCCTTAGACTTCTTCGATCTAACATACCATTTGTATGGGATACCTATTCTCATGAGTCTTTTGATGCCCTCAAGCATGCGCTCACATCCGCTCCCTTGATCCGTCCTCCTAACTTTGATAGGGACTTCATCCTGTACATCTCCTCCTCCACCTATTCGGTCACTGGTGTCCTTATCCAGGAAGATGACAACGGTATTGAGCATGTAATCTATTATGTCAGTAAGAACCTCGTAGGTCCTCCTGTATACTACTCACATGAAGAAAAGTTAGCGTTGGCCGTCGTGTTCTCAGTCCAAAAACTTCGTCATTACATCCTCATGCATTCCACCAAGGTTGTGACTAATTCCAATCCCATGGCTTTCCTATTAATTTTCTGCCTCCTCAATGGGAAGTATGCTTGTTTGGTTGTTATCCTTCAATAATTCGACCTCGAATTTGTCACACCAAAAATTAATAAAGGTTTAGCCCTCGCTAAACTCATTTTTGAATTACCTACCAGTACGCAGGATCCTCTGGTCAATGATGCTCTTCCCGATGAACACTTATTCGCCATTACCATGGATGATCCTTGGTATGGTGATATCCTTACTTACTTGCGAACCCAAAATTTTGCCCTTCATATTGACCGTTATGCTCGCCGACGTATCCGACACCAGGCTCCCCACTACCTTCTTATCGGTGACGACCTCTATCGTCGCAGAGTAGATATTGTCCTTCGTCGTTGTCTCACACATGTTGAAGCTGAGGAAGTCCTCAATGCCTGCCATAGTAGTGCTTGTGGTGGCCATCTCTCCGGTCTTGCTACCGCCTAGAAAGTCATGCGTGCTGGGTATTTTTCGCCTTCTCTCTTCAGTGATTGCATTGAAGCAATCAAACACTGCTCCAATTGTCAACATTTCACCCCTAAGGTGCGAGCTCCTCGAGTTCCCCGCCATCATGTAGTCACAATTGGTCCTTTCTGTAAATGGGCCATCAACTTTATGGAGTTTCGACCTCCATCCGCTGGTAACCATAAGTATATCATCGTGGCAGTTGACTATTTCACAAAATGGGCTGAGGCTATGCCAACATTTAACAAAATGGAAGCTACCGCAACCCACTTTTTCTTTAACCACGTTATCGCTCTATTCGGGGTTCCGAAACAATTGGTCTATGACCATGGATGACATTTTTAATATGAGATATGGCGTGAGCTATCCTCACTATTGGGTTTTGTGCATCAATATTCCTCCTCCTATTACCCCCAAGGTAATGGCCAAGTTGAAGCTGTCAATAAAATCCTTAAAACTCTGCTTCAACAGACGGTGAGTAAGCACAAAACCAACTGGCATATCGTGCTCTTCCATACTTTGTGGGCCTATAGAACTTTTGTTAAAACAGCCACCGAGTTTACTCCTTTCCACCTTGTTTTCGGAGAGGAGGCAGTCTTACTAATCACATGTGAAATCCCCTCCCTTCATCTGGCCATTGAACTTCTCTCTGATACCCAACCTCTACAACAAAAACTTATCATGCTTGAGTGCGCCTCCAAAGACCATCGTGTTGCATTACAAACCCTTGAAGCAGATAAGAAGCGCACCAAAGCTCAGTATGACCGAAAAGTCCACCCTCATACTTTTCACGAAGGTGATCTTGTTCTAGTATATGACCAGGTCCATGATGTCCTCGGTCATGGGAAGTTTGACTCATTATGGCTAGGCCCTTACATCCTCAGTAAGGACCTAGGTAAGGGGGCATACCTCTTAGAGGACTTTGAAGGCCACCCCCTTCCTAATCCTCGCAACACACTCTATCTTAAGAAATATTACCCTTAGCATTTCCCTCCTGAAAAGCATGTTTTACTTTCTTTAAGATAGCCAACATCTGTTTTTTTTTTCTGATTTGATACTTCACCTGGACACTTTCTGTCCATGAAGGATCCGTTCACCTCTCCTCCAAAATCAAATTTCCTCACTTACAACACTTCTAATTGGGGCATCACTTTGCCCCCTTACTTGTCCTTGTTTGTGTTGATTTTTGTCATGATATACTCTCTTGTACTCATGTTTTTATGGTCTCCCATTGGACCTTTACTATGTGGCAGCACCATCAAGTCACCCTTATTTAGAGCATCTGATTTGAGTCATCATCACATTCATGGAATCTATCTCGCGTTCCTTTGTATCCCGCCACAGTCCTCCATCCTTCATTGCTTGGTCTCTCTCTCATGTCGCACATCATGGCCTTCGGTCCCATTGTCCCCTATCCCTCATGATATTGTGTCAGTCGCTGTCAAGTCATCCCTACCTTTTATGCTCTAACAAGGGAAGTCATCCATTCGCTACTTACTATCCACCATTTCATCATCATCATTGGTATTAGTCTGTTAGATGCTCTACTATTTCCACTCATGCCTTAGTTGAGGATCCTTTATTGCCTCACCTATGGCGGACCTCTTTCTATCGACATCAGCTCATTCATTCTAGAAGAGAGGTCTAGAGGGCGGTGTATCTTGGTTCCAGCTTCCACTCTTGTTTGGTACCTCAGATCAGGCAAAGGAATTTCTCATTACCCTTTGACTTGATTTTTTCTCAGCTCCAACTCCTTTCAGCATGATTGAGATCCGTATAATTTATGGATCAATGATGTCGCAGCAGATATTGGTGATTCTCGATTGTGCGTGAGATGTCTCAACCCTCATGAGAGGGTGGCCCTACAGGTAGCCGCCCACATGCCTGGATGACCTCTTCATTGCAGTCTTCGATGCAGCTCCATATATTTGATGACATCGGCCTTAGCCGCTGTTAAACACCATGTTGAGCACACACATGGTGTATGAGGAGAAGAAACACACACACACAAGAGACTCAACACACAATGAAAGATAAGCGTGAGGCTTTCATATTTTCCATTATACAAATATGTACATTTATAGTACAATGGTGTGACTCTTGGTTTCATATTCCAAGGTCACTTGGACTCCATTGTGACTTTTCACATTCCACACCTACCCATATAGGATTAGGTGTTCCAACATCCCCCCTTAATCCGAAGGGGTATGTGTGAGTCCAAGAAAAGAGTTGTAATACAAATATGCAAAGTATGCATGTCAGCACTTGGGTTGAATCAACTCTCTGAAATGTTGGAAAAAAGATGTGGTTTTAGGATAACCACAAACACTGGAACACAAAACTTGTTGCAGTTCCCGGAACTCTTCCAAAACTGGCAAGAAGCTGAAGGCTTTTGCTAGAGGAATTGTCCCTCATATAAAAGGGAGACCTTCAACCTAAACTAAGGGAGGTCTACTACCTGTGATGGTTCTAGGATTACCAACAACTCTGGAATGCTTTGAAGCATTTCCTGGAACTCAACCAATGCTGGCAAGAAGCTGAAGGCTACTAAGCTGAAGGCTTCTGCTAGAGGAAGTGTTCCTCATATATGAAAGGGAGACCTTCGACCTAAAAGAAGGGAGGTCTACTACCTGTGGTGGTTTTAGGTTTTCCACCAACCAAAGATGATGGTTTAAGGTTTTCCACCAACCGAAGGCATGCTCATGGGCATCCATGTCTCTGGCTACATCTCTGAATCGGGAATGACGAATTGTGGCTCAGGCTCGCTTGAACTGCTGGCTACAACTCTGAACATGGAATGAGAGATTGTGGCTCAAGCTCACTTGATCTGTCGTTGAAGCTTGTACATGACCACCATTTTCCCCCCTGTCAGGGACAAGGTGAGATGATGGCGAGAACTCAACTGCAAGTTTACTTAATATGCATGAACAAGTTCTAACATGTGTCGTAAACATCTTCTTTGTTGCTGATGCCCATTGCCAAGAAGCGATCCATCCAAGATGAATCTTGGTTCTTGCAGGAGGCTTGTGTATGAAGCATATGTCTGAAGAATGAGTGTGTCAACCACAGTGCTTGCATGGATGAAGATCAAAACAGTGATCTTTCATATGACCAACTCGATCACAGTGTTGGCATTTCTCAATCTGTTGTTGTTGTGGAACAGGATCTGGAACAGCTGCAGGTGAACTGTCATACAAGAATCCGGCACTCTGAAATATGATGGGCTTGTTGTAGTCTGGAGTATGAAAGGGCACATCCTTGTCATATCTAAGACTAGTTCTGTGCTTGTTATGGAAAAGCTCTTCCCAAGGTCTGATGATGGGCTTAGGAAGTGCAGGCTGAGTTGTTGCATCTGCATGTACATCTGCTCTAGTACAAGGAACTGAATGTGAATCATCTGCAACTTTATCTTCTTTCTTCTTATGAGAGTCCTTCTCAATCTTATGAACAGAAACAGGTTCAGAATGGTGACTCTTTTGCTGAAGTTCATCTTGTTGAAGCTGAGATTCCAACTGCAAGAACTCAATCTTTTCTTGTGCATCTAGCAAACAACTTTGAATGTTACAAAGAGCATTCTTTCTCATTTTTATCATATCATCAACATTTGAATGAATGAGGCTATTCAACAACTCTAATGCCTCATTTATTTTAGCCATTTTCAACAACTTAGTCTCAAAAAATGAAAGGGTGTCGGCTTCAATTGAAAATGCACCCATTTACAATGTGATGCAACAAGAAATACAAATGACTCAAAGGAATTTCCAACTATGGAAATCTCAAAGTACAAAATCTGCTCCTCAAATGATGGAGGGCAATCAACAATCCAACAACTCAAATACTGATTGCAACTATGAAGAAGCTAAAAATTCCACTCAAAATACAATGTCAGCTCAATACATATCTCTGCAAAATATTTGTAAATGTGTAGCTGAAAACACTTGTGCAAGAATCTTTTTATGGCAGCTGAATTTTCTTCTTCAAATAGTTGTTTTCAATTATGGAAAACTTGTCTTCAAATGTAAATTTCTTCAAAAAAAATCACCCTCATATATGCCACAAATCATAAAATGTCAAATCTGTAATTTTCTCTATATATTCAGTCCATCTTCTTCATATGTCGATTTTCTCTTTTCTGTTGTTCATATCTCTCTTTCCTCTCTCTCTCTCTGCTCTTTCTCTCTTCCTCTCTCTGCTGTTTTTTTTTTTTTTTAAATTAAAAATTAATTAAAAAATAAATTAATTAAAAATGGGAATTGATTAAAAAGGGAGGAATTTAATTAGGGAAGGGAAATATTAAAATGGGAGACGAGGGGATATATTAAAATGAAATTAAATATGAAAATTAAAAAGGGAGGGGAATGTATTAAATGGAGAGGTTTTAATAATAAAAAATTTAAAATGGGAATGTGTATATGTAAGGGAGGGAGAGGGCAGATAGTATATGGGAGAGGGGAGGGTGTGTGGTATTAAATGGAGAGGAGGAGTATTATTAAAATATGGGGCGGATTTAAAAAGGTGAGAGAGTGGGAGATTAAAAAATCGAATTTTTTAAAAATTAAATGAATTTTAAAAATTAAATCGAATTAAATGTCGGGAGGGGTAACGTTTGAGAGGGGGCGGAGGGAATGTTCAACGTGGAGTGTTTGAGAGCGTGTTAAGTGTGGAGGGAGGGGTGAAAAGGGGGCGCGGGTAGTGGAGTAGGGAGGGTTGTGCGTTGTAAGGGGGAGGGGTTTAGTGTGAGTCGATGTGGGTAGGTCTGCGTAAAGGGGGCGCAACCGTGAGGGAGAGTAGAGAGGGTCGGGTGTGAGGGTTACGCTGCAGAGATGGGGAATGAGTCAATTGGGGAGCGTTGGAGCGTTGTATTGCAGGTAGGGAGGAGGGAGGTTCGATAGGAATGAAATGGGCATGCTGTGAAGTGTGTTGCAGGCAGAGGCAGAGGCATAGGGGAGCTGAGGTTAGAGAGAGACGGGGGCGGTTGTTTGGAGCGGTGTGCAGAGTTTAGTGGGAAGAGGCCGAAAGGCCCAGAGATTTGAATCGATTTTGATTTTGATTTTTTTATTTTATTTTTTATTTATTTTTATTTTTTATTTTTTAAATTAAACAGTAGAGAATAGAGAGTAGAGAGCAGGAAATAGCAGAAGATTTTTTCCTGCCAGCAGCAGAATATCAGAAATTTTCCAGAAAATTGCAGAAATTTCACGAAATATAGTAGCAGTAGAATACTTTCTTCTTTCAAATATAGAACAAAATTTTTCTGGAACTTATAGCAGTAAAAAATCCAGAATTTTGCAGGAATCTTTGAATGAAAAACTCAGAAATTCTTTTTCATTAAAACCAGAAACCTCTTCAGAAATCAACTTTAAACAATTTTTCCAACAACTCTCCAAAACAGAATTTAATGGGCAGAAATTGCAGGAAGAAATCAACCTTCAGATGTGCAGTGCTGCTCTTCTCCAAGATGAAATTTCTGAATGCTGCTACGGATTTTGAATGCTGCTCCTCTTCAAAACCAATTCTAAATGCGGAAAAATGTCAAAATCACTGCTGCAAAAACTCTCTAAATGTTGCAAAAATGCAGATATGCACAGGCCATAAACACAAAATGGCTCACTCAATGTGGAGCAGGGCCAGCAATCGCCCGCTCTGATACCATGTTAAACACCATGTTAAGCACACACATGGTGTATGAGGAGAAGAAACACACACACACACAAGAGACTCAACACACAATGAAAGATAAGCATGAGGCTTTCATATTTTCCATTATACAAAGATGTACATTTATAGTACAATGGTGTGACTGTTGGTTTCATATTCCAAGGTCACTTGGACTCCATTGTGACTTTTTGCATTCCACACCTACCCATGTAGGATTAGGTGTTCCAACAGCCGCTTGCAGTGCCTCTTTGATTTGCATGTATCAGTCAGATTTTGCGAGTCCTTTCCCATTTCTAGGGGGAATTTGGGTTGTATTTGTATCTCATGTACTGAGATATTATTGTATAAGTCTTGGCTGTTATCCCAGGCACAGCATGTATGTGGGATTCCTCATTATATTTTTATCTGGCTCATGTTTATGCCAGACTATACTTTATGTTTCGGTCTCTTGTTTACTACACACTCTATTCTTTTGTACTTTGTCTCGGCGGGCATAGGTATGCCTCCCCCGCCGCCTTTAGCACAGGTACCCATTCATAAAAAGAGACTTGTCGCACCTGTAAGTCTCATCTCCTCAGGTTCTATTTCTTCAGCACATTAGACTACCTTACATTTCTCTCTCTGACTTCCCTTTTGATGTCTGGTGATTGAGTTCTTACAACGTACTTTGGTCATACGATTTGCTCCTAACACTCGCACGCTGGGGGGCACTCTATTACACCATTTTTTGGTCATATAACCTATTATCATTAGATGGATCCAAGTACACCATGTAAGACCAATGTTACCCTAAGTAAAATTTCTTTCACTATGTAAAATAACTTAATAAAACACATTTATTAGGTTGTTTATGGTCTAAATAGGAAACCCCAACGGGAAATATTAAACGAATCTATATTTTTTTTATTTTCCTCATGGAATATTTAATTAAACAATAATTTAATTATTATTCTTGGTCATATTTAACCCAACACAAAGAAATTAATTAGATAAATCCTTATTTATCTTATTGTTTTCTAGGAATAATTATTTAAATCTTATTTAAATAATATTCCTTGTTAAATATGACTAAATCATTTGTAAATAATTAAATAAATCATTATTTATTTAATTATCATTCAACCAGTTCCTCAAAATAATAAATAAATCATTTATTTATTTATTATTTACAAATAAAGGGATTTGACCCAAGTCAAATACCTTTTCCCTCCAACAAATATAATAAAATATTCCATAAAAGGTGGATCTAGATTTGGTTAATATTATTTTAATCATGCACCAAGATCTAGAATGACCCAATATTTTGTTATAAACAAGAGGGTTTTTCCTACATTATTCACCTTTTGTTGCCTATTAGATCACTCTGGATCTATGCTCTTGGTCTGACTTTGAGCCATTATCATTGTCAAATTTTCTATTTTTCACTTGGTGAGCTCCCTTTGAGTTCTATGTTTGTTTGGGTTTTCTACACCAACAAGAGAGAGAAATGCTAGATCTGAAGCACTGAAGACTGGCAAGAACTCATCCCATTGAGGAGAATTGGAAACACCTTTCTTGTTTTCTTCCCATGTGCCCTTAATATAAGATTCTTTAAAACATATTATTCTTGTCTTGTCTATTGGATGCATGAAGCATAACCTTGTTTTTTACTGCTTAATTTATTTTTATGCATAGATATGGATTTGTGCAGCATTTATCTTGATGAACTAACTGCAGATTTGAAGATATTGGTAGCCACATTTGATGTTAGGGCTATTTTTTATGCGTAGCTAAAGTGGTCTTTTTTGTACACTTCGACAAAAGATTCATACTAACATGATTTGCTGAAACAATATGAGATGGAAATTTAGGCATACCTTGGTGAAATTTTGGAGTATCTTGTATGGCTGTAAGGGCTTCTTCCTCCAATGTGTTGGCTCCTCCAACTGATGATGTTGAATGTTGCGCCTCTAGGGTACTGAGAGCACTGGTACAAGTCTCCTCCAATGGTGGCAAGGGCTTCTCCTCCTCTGATTTCTCTTTTCCAAATTTTCTAATCAACGTTTGAGTGAAATCAACAAAATTAGTCACTCTTTCATGAGTCAAATTGTTGAACCACCAAATATTTTCTTCACCCTCAAGGTGCAGTGCAGGAATCTCTATAGCCTCTCTTTCTACCACTGTATGTAGTAGGAAGAATGCATCAATTTTCCTTGCCCAAGCCCTTGCTACAAATGACCCATCAAAAGCAGACAATAGAAACTGATTTCACTTGATTCTCCCTTTGCTACAAGGTCTTCTTTCTTCCTTCAAATGAATGAACTGTGGGAAAGCTAGAGTCTCCTTGAAGGCTTTAGGTTGAGATTTTACTCAACAAGGTATTCACTTAGAATCTTGTGATCTAAGTGTCCTCCATCTTTCTGCAATTTGTCTTCCTTTTCAAAAGGAAAAGGTATAGTCCAATTATTTTAAGCTCTCTACAATACTGGTTTCCTTTTCTGGTCATAGGAAGTGAATGCGTCTTCTTACTCTTGAAGTGCTCTAGAAGTTTCACTACTCTTCTTTTCGTCTTTCTATTTAACCTTCTTGAAAGGTTCTTCATAGATGTGAAAAATGATGAGACAAATCTCATTCTCTACATCATTTTGATCTTTCCTTATTATTATAGAATCTTGGCTTGAAATCCACAGGCTGAGCCAAAGATCTTGCTCTGATACCACTGTAATATCCCAAAATGGGACTGCTCAAAAATGCATGCATAAAAACTCATTTTCAAAAATATATGCTATAGAAAATGAAATAAACACTTGGATCCCTTAGATATGACAATATACCATCTAAATCCAAGAATATATTATAAAACAATCAAACTAGATGAGGTAAACAGACCTCCCACACATAGTATAGCTTAAAAATGTTGAAACCCCAAAATTACTACAACATGAAATTATTACATAAATAGACAGCCAGTGTAGTGAGAGTTTATGCATAGAAATATCTGAGATAAATATATTTTATATTATATTAAACAATATGGCTCATGAATTGATATCTAGTCTCCTTTATACAAAATCTAGAGAACCCGGGAAGGGTTTCTAGGAATACACCCGAATACAAATGGTGATCTTCAGCAATAAGACTGAATAATCAATGAAAAATGAAGCAGAGGAGTATATAAGGCTATATAGATATAGTGTATATATGATCAAAATTATTCCCCCATGGAAGGATAAACCCTCCAATCACAGGAAAACTCCCAAAAAGAAGCACAAGATACACTGTTGAAACTGCCCTCCAGAAATAATGCAATTCCAGATTGGAATAACATTGTAAGTGATGGAAATAGGTTGGCCTACTACCAAAGGTATGAAATAAGATCAAAAACCCTCTAAAGTTATCTCCCACAATAAGGAATCCTCCTTCCTATGCAAAATCAACTTAGAAAGAAGGGTTCTCAACCCTCCACTGCAACACCCTACAACGGAATGTTAGACTTCTGCAGAAATAACTTTTTAGTTGAATAATGAAGCTTGGAACCAATGCCGGATGTGTGGAATGATAGACAAAGTATCTCCCAAGAGCTACTCAAAGGGAAGAGATGGAATTTTGAAACAGAAATACCTTAGTGCTAAACAACACCAACAATCTTAGCTAAATAGCTGAAGAGAGAAAAGTCTAAGCAGACACATCGAAATATCATTCATAAGCTAACCTCAAATGGCTTCCATCCTCTTCCTTATAAAATAAGTGAGAATTCTCACCTCGGGTCCCACTCATTAGGGTTTCCACTATCACACAATCAATCTCCCTCCAAAACTTTGTTGTACCTTCATCAATGCCACTCCTCCATAACAACACTATTTGATTTGGTCAAGGTTGACCTCTTCAACTTGCTTCAGCCCTTTTCACACCTAAGGTTATTCAATCCAGCTCACATATAGTTTTCTAGGCTCTTCTTCATTCATATTGAGCTATTTTTGTTGATGATCCACTCCTCCCACATTAATGATGTTGACTTGGTCAAACTTGACTTTGTCCACATCCATTATGCCTTGTTCACACATGAGAGTGCTAGATCCAGTTATTGTATGATCCCTTTTCACATCAAGAGGGATTTTATGTTTATTCAAGATAGGTATGGATTTCCTTCCCCATTTATTCATCTACCAAGTGTTAGAAGCAAAAATCAATATTTCGATTAGCTACATGCTAATTTTGGAATATTACATAGGTTTACAGAAAACCCGACAAAAAAGATGTTAAAAATTTGACACCTATCAGCAAAATAACATTATATTCTTAAAAACTCAAAGAAATTTTGTCAATATGATTAATTCCATTAGGGTTCTGTTAGGATTTTAAATGGCTGAAAATGGCAGACAATCTACTTTTTCTCCTTATCTGTTTTCTCTTAACTTATTATGAAATGAATCAGAAGGTCTAAGCCTTGTTGGTGGATCTATTGTAAAAATATAAATAGAAATAAGGCAAAGGAAGAAAGGGAGGTTGGTTGTTCAGATTATTTTATACTATGTTGATATTTCTGAGTTGATAAATATCTAGATGCACTCTTGAGGACTCATGAACTGTGTGGTGTGTGTATTGTCTTCCCTTCTGTTTTTACATACTTTATCTGTCTTTTCAGATTTATCATAAAGCTTATATTTTAGTATTTTATAAGTCTTGTGAACCTCCAAGACATATGGATCTATTTTTGTAAGATTTTTTCCAAGCTTTCCTGATTCAGTATGAATTGAAGATTGTTCATAAGCATTCCTTGAGGTGGAATTAAACCCTGTTTCATTTTTTATAATTATTTTCATCTAGCATGCATGTTAATTTTTTTTTTCAGTCTTGATTCACCAAGAATTATTGATTCATGAGGTCATGTTATTCATATTCATTCCTTGTAATGGGATTCTTTAAATGTAAAGTGAGACTCTTGTAAGTCTTTTAAAAGAATTCATTCACTATACATTCTCAATTTGAAATTTGTGTCACCCTTTCCTCTTAGAAGTGGGATTATGTCTTATATATTCACTATTTATCTTCCATTATTTGAACCATCAAGGTAAAAGCTCAATTTTTGTACCACATCATACACCGGTTCCCTCATATGTGTGAGAGATTATTATTTACTCAAAGTCATTTTCAGTGTGTGTGAGTTTCAAACACTTTCCAAAAAACTCAATAAAATTTTAAGAAAATCCCTTGAGCTTAAGATGTGTATGGCCAGGCGCCTATCACAATTCAAGTGTTGATTCATGTGCTAACACTATCCATAGTACACTGCAAATCATTGTTCTTCATATATCCTCCACCTCTATTTTTGTTACGAGGTATTATGTTATCTTTGATCTGGAAAAACTCTTGGAAGTTTAGATGGTGTTGAACCTTTGATACTGAGATTCATATTCCAGAATGTAATCAATGAGAGCCCCCTGCTCTTGTGGTCCTCCAGCCCCATTTCCTACTGCTCGGAAGGTAGGCATGGTGGAGCACAATGAAATTTTTTGCATTGCCCATTTCCCATACAAATGATGTGAAGTCGCAGAAATTTCTCCATTTTGTAACCCTCTTGTAGTTTCCTTTTGTATTTCCACTCTCATATCCTTGATTTCTATGGAAATATGGTCATTAGTTTAGAGAAGAAGCTTTGGAAACTCTTTCTCATTCATTTCTCCCGATATTGGAAATTTTCCTTTATCTTCTTCATTGTCTGTATAATCAAATTTGCAACCTCTATTAATATACAAATTCTCCTGGTCTGTAAGAGGTTCGTCTTATTTAAATGACATAGATGTAGTGCCCCACAGGTTGAGCCAAGATTATGCTCAGACACCACTGTAATATTCCAAAATAGAGAAAACAAAAATATAGAACATAAAATTGGAAAATGCAGTAAACATGAATACATAAAATATATGAGTATATAAACTGAGCTATTTTATTATATGAGATAGGATAGATGAAGTACAAGTGCTTGAATAAAAGACACTCAAGCTAGATAAGAAACCTATAATGGCCCTAAACATCAACACATGAAATGTTGTTGGTGCGAAAACTGCTAGAATGGTGCCACTAGATAGTCCTACTGGAAAATACTACTACTGGAAACTAGGAATGCATAGACCTGCTGATTGGGTGCTAAAAAATTGTAGAGATCAGAGATCTGGGATTTCTAGCACCATTCCAAGTTAACCGAGAAAGGGTTTCCGGAAATGACAATAATGATAAATGAAAACCTAGGGATGATTTATGCACTTTCGCTGGGAGACTTCTAGGAGGTCACTAAACTGATGAGAAAATTGTTTCTACTCCTCCAAATAAACTTCCTGGATGAAGGGTTTCTCCACTCACTCGATGCCAAGCTCAGAAACTTGCGTTATTTATCCTGCAACAAATCTTCCATCCTAGATTGCGCAATTCATGAAGTAGACTCCACTTCTAATAGGGGTTGAGTATTGACCTGATGCTTGATGATGAAATGTAGCTCAAAAAAATTTCCTAAGTGGGCACTTGAAGTCCCCCAAGGATAAGGGTTGGATTTATGCTCAAAAATATTTTTGTGCTAAACAACGCAATAAACTTCACTAAACAACTGAAGCATGCAGAAAGTAATAAAATACAATATATAAAAAATATTCAGAATTATTTCTATGGCAGGCAACCCCTTCCTTATATGATTGTGAACTCTCACCCCCTTTGCCCCACACAATAATGATGCTACTCTCATGGTTACTAACCTCCATTATGACTACGATGTCGTCCATTATTTACACTACCTCAATGACTATGTTGTTGATTTGGTCAAATTGACGCCATCCAAATGCACTAACCCACATTCACACCAAGGAGTGGTTTATTCATCTTGACCCTATCTAGAAACATTGATCCACGTTCACATTAGAAGTTCTTTTATTCCTACTAAAGGGATTTATGGGTCCCTCTACCCTCTTATTCATCTATCTTTTTGACAAAAACAAAATTCAATATTCTAACTAGATAAGATCTAATTAGGAATATTACATAGGATCTAGTGTTTCCTGCACCATCACCTACAGGGGATAATGCCCTAGATTTTTCCACTAAAGTACTGTCGTACCATGTGAGATTTTGAGTCTTCAGCTTCATGGTATTCAGCTACCAGTACCAACCACTAGATGGGTTAGGTATATCCAAAGAGTACTGCATGCACTAGACCTAAGCTTAACCCCCTCTGATATGAGTCTCTGTAGTGCTCACAAATTCCATTTTGTGGGCAAATAGACAGAGTTTTAAGCTCCATAAAAAGTCAACATCTATGTTTCAAAGATGTAGAATGACCATGGGGACTTATTGGATGCCTACCCCCAATGGTCCTAACCTGAGCTATAATTTCTTTTGTGGCCCCTTTGGGAAGAATTTAGTGAGTTCAATTAGTGGTTAGTTTTAGAGAGTCTTAATTTGCTTAACGTGTGAGTTGGTGAATCAACCGTAGGAAGAGGACAAAGGTCCCAACACACACGGTGTCTTTTGGTCCTGTGCTTACCAATGCTTCATGTGTGCTTTGGAGTGTACAATCACAAATGTTATAAGATATGGATATGGGGTGATCCCTTACAATCCTTCTCTAATTACACTCTGTATGATTGTTCCTTGCATAAAATAAACAATGTGCAGATAATGGTCCGCTTATAATTTTCCTATAAAGAGTAAGTTTTGCAGTATAGGGAGATGGAAAATTGTCTTAAGAAAGCTTTCATATGTTTACCCATGCTCAACAAGAGGTGAAAGGGTGGTAGAGATTACTTTCCCACTTTTTGATATTTTGGTCCTTGTCGCTAATCCTAATGCAAAAAATTGAACTCGACTAATACAAAAATTTGAAAAAAAAAAACAAACAAACTAAATATGTGTGGATGTATGGGCCACTAACTTTGTTTATTATCCTATGTGTTTGGTGTCTTTTACTAGAAAATAGTTTCTCTAGATACCATTTGTGGATTGAAGGCCACGTACTCACCCCTACTTAAACTATGTGTGATTTATGATGATAAAAAACTAAAATTAAAGAAAACTATTTGCTAAGATAAACTTCGGCAAAAAGTGTCCTAAGAAGTCATGAAACAACAAAATATATTGATGGATAATTTATTATGTGTTTCCAATAACTTTACAACTATTAAAAATGAGAAGAATCAGTGAAAAATATGTTTACTATCTTCCACACCGCTTAGTTTCACATAGGCACGCAGTTTGCGTGTCTATCTCGCCTGAACGCCCACAGATTTGCAGTGTCTGAAATTTTTACCTTATTTCAGCCAAGTTTAACACTAAGGGTAACTGAAAAGTGTTGAGGGGAATCCAAAATTATCTTGCAACAAGTATGGGTAGGAGAGTGGAACTGCAAACAACAATCACTAGCTTAAAATAACGAAATAAGTGGAGTTGCCATTCCTGTTGTAGTGCATTCGACGCATGGGCGGATGAAATGCATTGTGCTTGATAGGGGAGGTTGTTTTTTCTATAAGAAAGTAACAAATCAATTCCTTTTTTATATTGTTATTGGAATAAAATAACATGTAGTAAAATAATTAAAGAACATAGCATTCTACAAAAAAGAAGAAACAAAAAAAAAAAATTACTCCTGTACAATAACAAGCTCAATCGAGTCAAACACACTAATAATCCAAATGGCGAACTCTCCCCCTTTTATTAGTGGATGATGGTATAAGAGAATAAGATACTAAATCACTTGAAATGAATTCTTAGAGCCATGGAGCTCTAATATTTAGGCAAGGAGGTCTCTCCCCTTTATTCTTCTTACAAACCTCTCTATCTCCTTGACGGATGGTAGAATAATGGACACTTGGTGAACTTCTTATCTTGGATTCAGGTGTTGCATGGCCAACAGCTGAATCCTTCCACAACTTGAGGCTTGGACAACACAATGCTGGTTTGATCTCAAGAAATTTGGCTGGCATAACAATTTTTTCTCATGTTATTCTTCCAATGGCAGTATTTTATAGGATAATTTCAAATTTTCCCTCCTCTCTTGGTCCAAGATGGATGTTGACACAAGAGTCAGAGGCTGATTCCATTTTCTATTGCACTGAAGGCCTTAAGGTGGCTACAAGGATGGTGTAATTAGTTGTATTGAGTGGGATTATTCTTCTTCAAGTGTTCCAAGTGGTCCCAGATAGTGAATTTCTTCCATACCTAAGACCGCACAGCTATCTCAAGGATAGGCTCGATGATCTTAGATACTATTGAAGAAAAGGTCACGCAGATCACTTAGGGTTGCTTTCTGTTAGAGTCATGCTATTAATTTGATTCGAGGAATTTCTCCTTAAAATATCGAGCCTTATAGATATCTTTTGCTAAAAAGAGTGATATTGAACATATGGTTGCAGAAATGCTAGAGGATGGTATAATTAAACCTAGTCAAAGTTCTTTCCCTGTTCCAGTAGTAATGGTGAAAAATAAGGATGGATCATGGTCTATGTGTCTGAATTATAGGGATCTCAACAAGCTCATTATTAAAGATAAATTTCCCATCCCCATCATTGATGAATTATTGTATGAAGTACATGGAGAAATTTACTTCAACAAGATGGATTTTCATTCTAGATATAATAAAATTAGAATGAAGACTAAATACATTCCGAAAATAGCATTCAGAACTCATGAGGGTCATTATGAATTTTTGGTCATTCCTTTTGGCCTTACTAATGAATCTTCCACATTTTAAGGTTTGATGAAGTCTTTTTTCAAACTCTTCCTTAGAAAATTTATGTTAGTATTTCTCGATGATATTCTAATCTATGGCAACTAGTCTTGGAAGGATCATGTTCAACATGTTGAAAAGGTTCTTATACTATTGTAGGAGAAAAAATTATATGGAAAAAACCTCCAAATGTTACTTTGAAGCACACGAGGTGGAATATTTGGGTCATATTTTATCTCATGACGGTGTTAATGTAGACCCTAAGAAAATTAAATCCATTACAAAATGGAAAACCCCCACAACCATAAAGAACCTTCAACGATTTTTGGGGTTAACAGTGTATTATGACAAGTTTGTTAAGAATTACCAGGGAATATCAACACCTCTAACATCATTACTAAAGAAATATGAATTTTCTCAGACACCAAAAGTAGCTAAGGCCTTTGAACATCTTAAAGAGGCAATGTACCAAGAACCCTTCTTAGCTATGCTAGACTTCATAAAACCTTTTGTTGTGGAATTTTATGCCTCGGGAAATTGAATTAGTGTGGTTTTAATCCAGGAGGGAAGACCCATTTCTTTTTAAATTCGTCTAATCAAAGGAAATTATTTAAAGAAACCTATTTATGAGAAGGAAATGTTGGCAATACTATAGGAACTAAAGAAATGGCGACCTTATCTAATGGAAGGACACTTGAAGGAAAAACCTATCATGATTGTCTTAAATAATTTTTGGAACAAATATTATCTTCAGAAGAGAAGAAAAAATGGGTCACAAAGATGTTGGGTTATGACTTTGAAATCATCTGGAAAAAAGGGAAGAAAAATGTTGTTGCAAATGCACTCTCAAGAAAGGATGAGGATGTGGAAGCATTTCCTTTTTTTATTTCTTTTATCCAACCTCATTGGATAACCAACGTAAGGGATGAATGGAAAAATGATGAAGAGGTGTGGACACTCATTCAAAATTTGCCGCAAGATCCGAGTAAATCTAAACTTTTAGCTGGAAAAATGATTCATTATGGTACAAAGATCACTTATATCTTTGTAGTAATTCCCAGCTAAAAAAAAATATTATTTTGGAATTGCACACCTCTCCCTTTGGAGGGCACTAAAGATTTTTAAAAACTTACCACATGGTTAAGAAATAAATTTTTTTGGATGACCTTAAATATGATATTTAAAATTTTGTAGCGAAAATTTTGGTTTGTCAATGAAATAATGTCAAGACAATTAAGACCCCAGGTCTATTACAACCTTTATCCATTCCAAGTCAACATTTGGAGGAGGTTTCAATGTATTTAATCATAGGTATACCCAAGTCCAAAGGAAAGACTGCCATCATGGTGGTAGTTGATAGACATACCATGTATGCACACATTTGTGCATTTTCTCATCCATTTAAATCCATTACAATTGTTATTGCATTTATGGAAACAATTCAAAAGCTACATGGAAACCCAATTATTATTGTAAGCGACAGAGATCCCATTTTTAGAAGAAATGTTTGGACAAAATTATTTTCTTATTTGGGTGCTCAATTAGCCCATAGCTCATCATATCATCCTCAATCTGATTGGAAAACTGAGATAGTGAAAAAAAATTTGGAAGGATATCTTTGTTTCTTTGTATATGATCAACAAAGATAATGGGTCAAGTGGTTACCTCTCGTTGAATGGTGGTATAACACTTCCTTCCATATTATAGAAAAAATTACCCCATTTATGGAACTTTATGGATATCATCCACCGTCCATCACATCATATTTAAGAGAAAATTATAAGGTTCATGCAGTGTAAGATAACATCGAGCATCAATAAAAATTTCTCCAACTCTTAAAGGATAACCCCACTTTGGCACAGAATAAAGTGAAATAATAGGCAGATCAACATTGCAGCGAAATAAGTTATGATGTAGGAAACTAGGTATTTTTATAGCTACAACCATACAGAAAAATGTCCCTCAAGAAAACTAAGAATGATAATAAATTATCACCAAAGTATTATGGTCCTCATAAGGTGCTGCAAAATATTGGTACTAGGGAATAGAAATTGTAGCTTCCCACATATTCCCGAGGACATAGAGTTTTCCATGCTTCATGCATAAATAAGGTTATAGGTGACAAGCTAAGAGTTCAAACAATATTTTCAAAACTTGACGAGGAATGAAAAATCATATTGGAACCTGAATCAGTTAAAAAAACATCAACTCGATAACTACGAAATCGATCAATTTTAGAATATCTCATGAAGTGGAAGAAGCTAATCGTTTCATATTGGACATGGGAGGATGATAATTTTATATAAAATCATCAAAAACTAATCAAGCATTGAGGACAACACCTTTTTTAGGGAGACGAGCATGTTAGGTACCCATAATATTAGTGTATTCCTTATTGTTGTAAGCGTAGCCCCATTATTATTATTATTGTGCTCATGTGGTCCCCATATTCTTATATTGTGACCCCTTAGACTCCTATAAATAGAAGGTATGTTTTATCATTTGTATCATCCAAGAATTGTTCATTGGTTTAATGTAAATGAGGTTGCACACTCTAAGAGGCAGATTTATAAGTTGTGATTTTTATTTCATTCTATTTTGTGAGCTCGATGTATAAAAAAGAAACCCAACACGAGCCTGTGGTAGAAATTGGAAATTAATAGAAAGTTGGGTTGCTCTATTAGACTGCTTGGGGTTGGGAAATCTAAAAGAACTTGTATTTTGTCTAGGTCCATATGCACACTGATTTAATAATGATCTAACACATATATTGAACCTAGGTCATATCAAAAGTTTAGTTATCCAAATTGGCACACAACTTGTGTTATGGAGAACCTTTCGAATATGGCATAGGTTTTCTTCCCAAATTTGGAAGAAGATGAGGATGTTGCCTAAATACAATACCACGAATGAATTGGTGAAGGGCCACAAAATTTCATCCATCAGCCTCATGAAGGTTGTGGGGGAGGTCGACAACCCAAAAGGCATGAAAAGCCATTCTGAAAGGCCCTCCTTGGGTTTGAAGATAGTGTTCCACACATGAGAGGATTTGATTGACACTTGGTGATAACCAAAATTCAAATAAATATTTCTGAAATATTTGGCCCCGATGAGTTGGTACAGAAGGTCATCAATATGTGGGATTGGAAACCTATTCTCGATAATGATCTTATTCAACACTCAATAATCAATATATAGTTTGTAGGTGGCGTATGTCTTCTATACCAACATGATCAACTCCCATTGGGTCATGAACTTGGCATGAAATATCATTTCTGCATTAGCTCCAAAATATTCTTCGTAGTTTCATCATTCTGTACAAAAGGGCATTGGTATATTCATCTGTTGGGTATCCGAATGCCTAGGGTCGGATCAATGGAGTGCCTGACCTGACAGTGCAAGGGTACCCCTGTAGGTTAGGTTAAGATGTTTGTTTACTCCTCCATCACCTTGTCCATTTTTTGCTACCTTCTGGAGGTTCTGGATGTGGCTACATTATTCTTCTTTCCTTAAGGGCGAATCATAAGGAAGAAAAATTTCTTAGTTTAGGAAATGATGTTACTAAATTGATTTCGTAGAGATAAAAAATATGGTAGTAGGTGTTGTGCCTTCAGTATCGTGGATAAATTGTCTCCAAAAGAAATAATAACACTATGAGGCATAGACTCATACAAAATATGACTTTTCCACAACTATGGTTATACTAATAATACATCACAAACTTCAAGAAGAGAAATATCACATAGTACTCAATCTGTGAAGGGCTTAATGTTTTAGGGAAGGTGAAACTCCTTGGTGACATAGATATATCATCCTTAGTGAAGCCACCCAATTCTATGCGACTATGGTTGGGTGTGGTCGGTATGAAAAACTACTCCACGACCTCTGCTAATATTAGGTTCTTTTGGAACTATAGCAGACAACCCTTCACCCACATCTGTGAGTGGAATTGCCACTCCCCATTTTCTCGATCTTCGTCCTCGATCTTATCGATTTTAGTGGTCGCAAAGGTGCCACTATGATCCACACCAATAAAATTATTCTCTTTATCATACCCCTTGCTAGGTTCTAACCCGGAGTGAAAACATGCATATCATTCATAAGCCTTCACATCATCCATGAGTAACTGCGTGACTCGTCACACTTCTATTGTGAGTGGTTCTCTTATGGGACTCACAGCATTTCCCCATGTCCTTCGTGGTTGTTTTACTTGCTTGCGGCTTCGATGAGTTTTTGTGGGTTTCCTTGCCTTGGATTTTTCCTTTGTTATGTATTTTGAGGGCACCTTTCCCTTGCATTGGATTCACATATCCAATTATCGTTTATTTTTTTTAAATTTACGCTAATTCTTTTCATCATAGCCATATGCTATACCAAGTGAGGAGATTTCCACAAAATCCATTTCATCCTAAATGTATTTGTGAGAGAAAATGTTGTACTTGAGCATCAGATGTATTTATAAATCTTTGATAGATCCCCATGGGGTAATATTGTTCCTTGGTGGCATGTCAGAAATAATTCCATGTGGGTGCGTTTGAAAATAGTGAGGGTTATTTCTCAATCCTCTATTCACAGTATGATTCCCACGAGTGTTGTACATCAGGGGTGACTTTGAGGAGTGAAAAAGTAATATTTTCTCAATTGGAAAAGTCATGACCCAAAACATATCCTTCCAACTAATTTAACCGTCTATATACGATGTCTCCATCTATCTATCTTTCAAATATTGGAATTTCAAGGCTGACTTATACCTTAAAAGTAGTGGCATTTCTAGAGTGGGTACTGGATAAAGATGTCTCATCTTTGGGTGGCTGTCGAAGGTTGTGGGAAAGGTTATCCATCATCACTTTCCTTTTTCGATCGATGCTTCCTCAATAAATATTTTGAAAGGATCTCTATATCCCTCATATTTATTTTCTTCTCACATGGGAGATTGTCGAGGTTTGTGAGGTTTTTCTTTCAAAGGTTAAACAAGTTTGAACCCTCACTCCTTATATGCTCACCTTATGGGGGGAATCCAAATAAAAACATATAAATAGTATACTGTTGTCATACTATTGACCTAGAATTATGTAGCAGTGCAACAAAATATAGATATAAACATAAAAAAATAGACGCGGCACAAATAGATATTCATTTAATTAAAATTAAAGAACTATAAGATACTTACAAGGAGAATGGAAATAAACTAGTTTGGGCGATGGTATCTTATCTCTCAGGAAATATGTGGGAGCTATATGCCTTTGAACTATGTTAAAATTAGGCTTAAAGGAATTTTTATTATTGAACAACAACGGGAAACCCTAAACCCATGAGATGGAACACCAACATTTTTTGGGCCTATGATATCTATTTGGGGTGTATGATACCTCATTTGAAATATTTCTACAAGTATTATAGGATTTTCAATTGTCCCTTTCCTATGGGCCTATTTCCTACATAAAAAAATGTCATTTATGGGTTCAAAACAACACTGGAAGTTTGAGACTTGAAAATTGCTAAAAATAGTGAATGTTATTATAATGAAGAAAACTGATGAAACCAACTATAGCTCTAGGTGGAATAGGTAGGTGTTCATGAATATCCACCTCAATCACTTGAGCCCGTGATAGTGAAATCATAAAGTTAAAAACTTTTAGAAGATCAATTCTTATATCCAAAAGAAAAAAATATAAATGAAACTTAATGAATAGGTGTCAAATAGGGATATATAAAAAAGAAGAAATAACAGTGAAACTTAATGAATAAGTACCAAGAGACACTACCCCTCAAATGTGTTTTGAAGTCCTTAAATGTTTTAAATGTTTACCCATAGGTGCATGAAAATATCTCATGCAAAATCACAATATTTCTTTTAAATATAAAATTAGACAAGAACCTAAGAAGTTACATGACTATATGACTTTAAAATTTGATCCCAAAACTAGCACCATAATCATATCTTGATTAGAAAGGTTTAAAATACCTAAAATTGGAGCATTTCCAATATTCCAATTCAAAATTAAAAATAGTTGTTATCAAGTTGCATTATATTGAGATATTTTTTATCCTATGGTAAACATAGAAAGATGAACTAGATTTTCTACAAAATCCCTAAGTTGGTGAGCTTGAATAACCCTCTAGGAATTGTAATTTTTTCTAAGCTCAACCAATTCATAATGACCATTCCATTTTTTGTTTCCCATCATACTAGAAAGCCCAACTATAATAGGTTGTCCTAAAACATGTATTTTTCCATTTTATCTTGCAAGTTGTGCTCTCAAATGGTTCAAAACACCATGTTTGAGTTTCACTTAATCTTTTCCCAATATATCATAAAAATGAGAACACCATTGAGATTGAGATAAATAGTGGAAAACTAGTTGAGTAATGGTCTATTTTCCTCATTTGGACTTGATAGTACTTGGACTAGATGTGAAGTGTTGTACATCCTGAAGATTAAAAATTAGGTTATCTATCCTTGGAAAAGGTTACCTATTGTGTATTGCAATTTTGTTAAAGCTTGGATTTTTGTGCATTCACAAAGTTTATGTTTGGTGGTTTTATAAACATAAATGATCCACACAGGGAGGCACTAGATTTTATTATATGTTGGCGAAGAATGTCATTCGCCTCCTTCTTAATTTTTTTATTTTTTAATAATAATTTTTTAGATAGATCATTTTTTAGCAAAAAAAAGCATAGCTGTGAGGTCAATCTCATGTTGCTTTATTCTGATTTGGGGAAACCATTTTCCTCAAGTGAATCATATTTGTACCACACCCACAATTTATTGAAGTCAATATCTTTTTTTTTGTGTCATTTTATGTATTTCCACTTCTTGCATCCATTCTATCTTAAGTGGTATTACCATAAAAAAAAATTCTTCAATTATATCTTAAGTTTTATAACCAAAAAGAAAATTTCAAGAAAGAATCTTGGATATTTAATAATGCAATTGACCAAAATTAAGTGTATTCTTGTTGAAAATTCTCCAAGATATAATGCACTACAATGATAATTTGATTAGGGGAAAAAATGTGGTCTCCTAGTTGAAGAATGAATACAATGATTTAGGCTAATTTTTGCAACATTATTTATATAAAAGGGACAACATATTTCACCCAATGGCCTGGATAACTAGGACGAATGTTTCAAACACTTAATGAAATTTTAACCTCACCCCATAAATTTCGCAAACCCACATCAAATATGGATTAAATTCCAGAACATTTTTGCGAAACCCCATGAAATATAAATGAAATTTTGGCCATGTGAGGGTATTTTCATTAAATATGGAGATAATTAGTCTCCAGTGAGAAATGTTGCAAACTTCCAATGAAAGGTTAATCTTTCCAGATAAATTTTGGCACGCCTTTAAATTTGGAGATACTGAGTGTGGGAGGCTATGAAATTTTAGTTTTCCATGAGAAAGTTTGCAAACCCCAATTTTAGTTATAAATTATAACACAATGATTTTGTCAATTTTTATAATTAAATTAATATTAATCATTAATTTTTAAATAAGATTATCAAATTTATAATTAAATAGTGGTTTAAGGGAAACTTACTGTGGAATGTTTAATGCATGTGAAATATTTCCCTCGTAAGATATTTAAAAAAAAAAATGTTGTAAATGTTTGTGTAAATTTAAACTCTCACAAAAAAAAATTCATTATAATCTTGAAAAAAAGAGAGTATGAAATAAATGTTATTAATATTATTTGCCTTTTTATTTTATTAATGATTAAGGCTTTGTTTATTTTTTTACATAATAAATTACTTTATATTTAGGGTTTTATATAGAAATTTAAAACAATTTCTTAACATAATTTGCCTTGTAATTAGTATTTTATATAGAAATTCGAAACCATTTGTTGGAAAATTGTGTTAAATATTGAGTTTATAAATTAATTTAAATATAAAATATATAGGAAATTATTTTGATAAGGGATTTAGATAAAAGTAAAAAAATAGAAATAATGTATTAAATGTAATGCTAATCAATATTATTGAACATAGTGCACCCTGTTTTGGAGGGTGATGACGTGCTCTATAAAGACACTCACTCATGTAAAGTCACAAGTTCAATTTCCTTGGGTGATATATTGGACATGATTCAGGCAAACTTACAAAAAAAAAATTACGAACATATATAAAAGTCAAGTAATATTAAAAAAATGTTGCATATTTTATTAATTTCTTGATTTTTCATAGGGGTTGAATTTTTCTCTAATGTAAATGTTCCATTTTTTTTATCAATTTCTTGAATTTTCTTAGAGATTGGTTTTTTCACTAATGTAAGTCATATTCATATATTTTATGTAATGATTTGTATAGGCTGCTAGAAAATAGTGTACCTAGCCATGATTTATACATGGTATGCTGCAATTTCCTTGCCTCTTCGGTAGAAACTATTAATGTTGCTCATTAAATTCAATATTTTAATGAATGTAAGGTAGATACAATTGTCCAAGATTTTTCTCCTTTTCTTATCTAGCTTGCTATCAAACTTTCTCCAAATTTATGTTTCCCAATAAGGCCATTCCTCACCAAAGATAAGCATGTTCACATGGTACAACATGTATGATAAATAGGTACATGCTTTTACAACTTTTGCAATACCTTTGTGAAATTTATTGGAGTTAATTAATAGCCCTCTAACATCTTATGTAATTGTAACTAAAAGTACACACATAACACAATTATTCTAGAATAGGTTCCTCTTAATTTTAGTAGACATTGGATCCCATAAGTGGTTTTTCAAAATATTGAGGAGCCTCCGAGTAAGATTGGTTGTTGTGTGGAGGTAGTGGTAGATATTGTTGTTGAACCAAGGCCGTCTACAAGTGAGGATTTCCCTTTAGGCTAGTCTCCATTCATGTTCATTTTTAAGGGCTTTCACGTCATTACCAAGTTTTCCAAATATGACATTTAATTTTTTCATGAATGCTTTCAACAATTATTAGCTAAAATAATGCAATAGAAAGACATAGTGCCACAGAAAGACACCTACTCTTGAATGACCTTTAACAACTATCATTGTTAGACTAGGAGAATATTTGTCCTCAACAAAATCTTTCACCATTCTTCCTAAATATACAAAATGTCTTCACCTATTATTATTCTATGAATGCTCTCTCTTGAGAGAATTTATCTTGACAAGGCCAAGCTTGTACATGTACTTCATAAAGGACACACATTTCTGAGAATTCTATCACAAATTTAAACTTTTAATATAATTTATAGATAATACTTACTTCTCAGTGTCAATAAAAACTTCCTTTTAAAATCACAGTTTTTTCTAGATCCAAATCTTCCTTTGAATCCATCGCCCTTTTCAAGATTAAAAGCCCTTATGATGTCAAGGAAGAACCACTATACGGGTTTCCATTAAGAAAAGTCATAATGTTGATATATTAGAGTATGAGAACTTGACTTCTTTATTTAGGTTTTAGGTCATTTAAAGAGTGAAACAATAAAAAATATATTGTGAGACATTAGGGTTTACATCCTAAAAAATTTAGACATACCAATTAATAGAGAATATTTTTTACAATTAGAGATTTATTTACTAGAGCAAGTCATACTCTCAATGTTAATAGAATTTACAAATGAAAAAAATTATAATGGTATAAATAAAGAACACACATAAAGTAATAGTTATGTTTACCTTATTTAAAAATAAATAAAAATTTTCAAAATGATATATGAAAAAAAAACTAAAATCTCAATTTTTTTAAAATAAAAAACAATATTTGTATGTAAAAAGTGGGTTTATTATTAATTATGAAAATAAATGGTCATATTAAAAAGTCAGAAAAGCACATTGATTAAATAAACTAATATTTAATTCCCAAAATTTCATGTTCAATATTGATATTAAATTTATTAAAGTCATCCAAACAACACATATTTTTAAAATACAAATACACTCTTCCATTTCAAGAAAAAAAATCCCTTTTCAATATGGAAATCACCATTTTGGATTTGAATTTTCTTGTATATTTTATTTCTAAGCCATTTAAATTTATTAAAGCTACCACTCATAAAAACAATATAGTAATTATATAATTTCAAAAAATATTATATGTTAACGATTTAAAATAATAATAATAAATATATAAAAGGCCCCATCTCGTCTTTTTATATATATATATAACTGTAAAAAATATTCCACCTAACATGGAGATACATCAAACCAAACTAGGATGATGAAACATATTATCTAGGGAGTCGGTAGAGGAACAAATGGGGCAAAAATTTCCTCTAGGAGGTGAGACCCTGTATAATATGCTTTACTGTGTGCAAGGCGGAAGGAAAGCCTATCTTCCTTACGTGCAAGGCTATTTTTCAGTGGCTACGACCGGAAGAAAGGCCGTTGGAGCTTGTGGAAGAGAGGCTACGGCCACGCCTCTGCTTCCTCGGATCTGCTTGATTGAGCCATTTGTTACTTCTCTCGCTGATTCTTGGTAGGCTTCTGTAGCCTCATGTGGGGTGGAGATTGGTCTCAACCAATGCTTTAGCTTGGTCAAAGGGTAAAATATTTCAGTAGCCCAACAATCATTGGTGTTGGTATGATTTAATTCTCTGTTTTATCTCCTTCTTATTACAAAACCATAATCATTAACCTCTATTTTATCTCCATAGGACTCCTCATTCTTGCACTAGTCCAAGATTATTGTATATTCCTACAAAAACTTCATATTTCATATTTAAGATTTAATTGGTGCTTAGTTAATCATTTTAAACAGATTTCATGCCTTTAATATTTCTTGGAACTTATGTTTACTCTCCTAAAGTATTTTATAAGATAAGGTAGTAATCATTATCTTATCATGATCTAGTGTAGGTAGATTCATGCACCGTCGACAACTATTCATTCTGTGATCTCTGCAACTTCCCCATCACTTCACATGGACATCATGGTCTATGGGGTCGAGTTCAGTTGCGTTCATCCAAAGTTGAACTCAAGTGAAGGATAGCCACGATGTATTCGAGGATGAGGTATACGGACAAGGATTATTTTGCATCCTATTATAACCGCTTGTTTAAGTTTGTAATTTTATTTTTTATTTTGGTCAAACGAAAGGTTCAATTTGGAGTGACTGTGTAATTTATATTATGACCATTGGCCAAAGGGATGTATAAAGCATAGTTCTTAGATAGAACTAGTTTAGTGATAGCAAGTGCAACTGTAGTTGTTGTTTATTTTTAATCTCGTTGTCGCCTTTGTTCTAGGGTAGACTTGAACCTAAATTGTATATCTGTTGATCGAAGTTAATACAAGGAGCCATGCCATGATTTTTCTCACTCTGTGATTAATTTTTTATTGACGTGTTGCTAATGTGCTAAAGAGTTTCGTTTCCTAAAATGGGAAACTAGTTAGTTGGCTAGGGCCTCGCCAACCCAACACGTTTACCCTCTTTATTACATTACTGTAAAAGTGTGAGTTAACTATGTTTATTTGTAATGCATGGTTTAATCTTAATTTCGTTATTGCCTAAGAATTATGATTTAATTCCTTGAATAGTCATAGTGTGAATGGATACATTGTGTGTGAATGGATATGTTGAATGGATACATTTAGAGGCTAGAGGAAAGAATTGTTTTGATGAGGGTAGAAACAAGTCTTTCAAAGGAAAGAACAAAGAGAAAACCTTTAAGGGAAAAGGTAAAAAGAATGCATCTATCAAACAAGAGGGTGAAAATGTTATTTGTAAACATTGTTCAAAAGAGGGCCATGAAGAGAAAACTATTGGAAATTACATCCTGAAAAAAGACACTAGTTTAACAAAAACAAGGGAAAGAAGAAAACTACAGCTACTACTGCTACACCACAAGATTTAGGTGAGGATTCAGGTGATGAAACCAAAATTGCAGCCATGGGTTTGAAAATTATGAAGGGAAAAGAAATAGAAATTAATGCAAGTACTAGTTCTTCAAACTGTCATGTACAAGCTCCTAATGAGGAAGAAAGAATTGAATTGTTCCATGTGAGAGTAGTCTCAAAACATACAAAAATTGACACATTGTTTGACAGTGGGTCACAAGCTAATCTCATATCAGAAAACTTGGTTAAACAGCTAAAACTTGAGACCTTTCCACATACAAAGCCTTATCCACTTGGGTGGATATGCAACGATGCAAACTTACAAGTCTTAAGAAATTGCATATTGCACTTTGCAATAACTGCACACTTTATTGACACAGTTGAACTTGATGTAGTGCCACTTGATATATCGGGAATTGTTTTTGGAAGTCCTTAATTATTTGACAGGAAAGCGATCTTCCATAACCATGAAAATAAATATAATCTTTCCAACTATAGCAAGGAGTATATTGTCAGAGCTCATCGCAACAAGATAAATATAGCGATGGTAAATGCAAGACATGTAAAAAGGCTAGTTAATTCAAGCAAGAGTTTTGTACTTCTTATGATCAAGCCAAAGGTTGATGTGAATCATGAGTCATTTGAAAATTGTGATTCCAAAATTAAATCATATTTATATGATGTAGTTGATGCACATCATGAGATGTTTCAGGAATCAGTAGGTTTGCCTTCTAAAAGGGAGATTCAGCATGAAATCCATTTACATCCAGATTGTTCGCTTCCTAACATAGGCGTGTATCACATGTCTATCATGGAGAATGCTGAAATAAATAAGAAAATTAAAGAGTTGTTGGAAAAGGGTTTCATAAGGTCAAGCACTTCGCCATGTGGGTCACTGATAGTGTTGATTCCAAAGAAATATGGAACTTGGCGTATGTGTGTGGACTTGAGGGCTTTGAACAAGATAACGGTAAAAAATCGTTACCCACTTCCAAGGATAGATGATTTGTTAGATCAGCTAAAAGATGCTAAATATTTCACTAAGTTAGACTTACATAGTGGTTATCATCAAGTTAGAATTCTAGAAAGTGACATATGGAAGACATCTTTTAATACCAAACAAGGACTCTTTGAGTGGCTTGCTATGCCGTTCGGTTTATGCAATGCACCTGCAACTTTCATGCAAGTAATGGATGATGTTTTATGTCCTTTTCTTGATGATTTCATTATTGTCTACTTAGATGACATCCTAATTTTCAGCAAGACTAGAGAAGAGCATGTCATGCATGTTGAGAAAGTACTTGATGTTTTGAAGAAAAATCAGTTATTTCTTAAAATGTCAAAGTGTGAATTTGGAAAGACTTATTTGGTTTATTTGGGACATATAGTAGGAGGAAGCACTTTGAGGATTGATCCTTCCAAAGTAGAAGCCATTGTGAATTTTCCTACTCCCAATTCCATTACATAGGTAAGAAATTTTTTGGGTGCATCTCAGTATTGGAGGAAGTTTATTTCTAACTTCTCTGCCATAGCAACTCCTATGCATGCAGTGACTAGTGTGAAGCATGCTTTCCAATGGGGAGGCAAGAAAAAAAAAGTGTTTTAGTCTTTGAAAGACAAGATAAGTTCAGCTCCGGTCCTTGCATTACTGGACTTGAGACAACCATTTGAGATTCAGACAGATGCTAGTGATTACGCCATGGGTGCAGTTCTCTTACAGCATGGTAAGCCTATCACATTTCATTCTGAGACATTTAATGGTGCTATTGGGAATTATCCTACATATGATAAGAAGTTGCATGTGTTGGTACAAAGTGTCAAAAAAATGAAACACTATTTTATGGGCAAGGAAACAATTGTTCATACCCACCATCAGCCTTTACAGTACTTGCAATCGCAAAGTAAATTGCAACAATCATGACATTTCAGATGGATGGGCTTCTTACAAAAATTTCACTTGGTAATAAGGTACAAGAATGTATTCTCAATAAATTTGATGATATCCTTTCAAGACCTATTATTAGTGCTACTAATTTACTTAAGAATGATTATATTGTACATGAGAGCTACATAGAACAGTGTGCATTAGATGTTGATTTTAAGGATGTGTATGCTAACTTGAGTGAAGGGAATCATGTTAAAGAGAATGATTATCATTTGCATAGTAATTTGTTGTTTCATATGGGAAAGTTATGTATACCAGAGAGGGAGAGACTAAGCATGATGAGAGAGGCTCATTCTTCTCTCATAGCTGGACATTTTGGGGTAAGAAAAACGGTGGCACATTTACAGAGGTATTGTTATTGGCCTCGCATGGTAGATAGTGTTTCACGTTTCATTACAGGTTGTTCATTATGTGCTATAAGAAAGCCTAGAAATAGGAAGCTTGGTTTATATATGCCATTTTCGGTACCTTCTAGACCATGGGAAAGCGTTTCTATGGATTTTGTTGGAGGGCTACCATTATCTAGAAAGTAGCATGACTATCTTTATGTAGTAGTTGATTGTTTCAGCAAGATGTGTATTCTTATGCCATGCAAGAAAACTATAGCTGTTGAATAAATTGCTGATTTATATTTTCAACATGTATGGGTTCATTATGGCTTGCCTACTTCTATTATTAGTGACAAAGATTCCATATTTGTTGGGAAGTTTTGGTCCAATCTATGAAAGATGATGGACACCAAGTTGAAGAAGAGTACTGATTTTCATCCGCAAACATATGGCCAAACAGAGGTAGTGAATAGAACCATTGTACATCTTTTGAGTGGTTATTGCAGCAAGCATCCCAAACTTTGGGATGAGCATTTGCATTACATTCAACGTGCTTATAATCGGGCCAAGCACTTTTCTACAAATACTTCACATTTTGAAGCTTGTTTTGGGTATTTTCCTAAGTCACCATTAGATTTCATTCTTGAGAAGGATGTTTCCATTGATGGGCATAGTGACATTGACAAAGCTCGCATTTTCATTGAAAGAATTCAGCTCATACATCAGCAAGTTCAAGAACAGCTTGAAAAAATTCAAGGCAAGTACAAGGAGAGGCATGATAAACATAGAGTTGATCATAAGTTTCAAGAAGGAGATGAGGTATGGTTGCATATTGGTAAGGAAATAATGCAAGGAGGAGGTAAAAATCTGAAGCCTATTCATTATAGTCCATTCAAGATCCTTAAACAAGTTGAAAATAATGCTTTTCAACTAGATGTGCCTTCATATATGCAAATGTATTCCGTTGTTAATGTGGAAAATTTACGTTTTTATGAACCTCCTTTAATTTATGATTATGAAAGTGATGTTCAGCTGCCATCCATAGAGGATTTCTCGCCAACATTTTTGGATGAGCTGAAATAAGGTGCTATCCTTGACAGAAGGACACGCACTTCAAGGAGGGGAAATGTTGATTATGTTCGGGTTGGTATTAAAGGCAGCAAACCGAGTAAGGTAAAGTGGATGGAGGTGGAAAAGGTGAGGGAGTTGTACTCTAATCTTCTTAACAAGTAATTGAAGGCTTTTTTGGGTCCAAAAGCTTCCTAATGGGGAGGTGTGATCAGGTGATCATGTCCTAATAGTAAAAATGCTCAAAATTTCATTTTCTCAGAATTGGTTGAAACCAGAACGACTGGAAAGGTCTCGTCAATACGATCTCGTTGCCGTGAACGACACTCAAATCCGACACTGTATGTGAAGGTTATGCAAATTTGAAGTTTTTAGTAAACTACAAAAATACTAGTTTGACCAGGTTTGACTTTCAATTTGAAAAATTAAAAAAAAAAAGAATATTCCAAGGAATATTCCTAGAATATTTCTCTGAAAATTCCTCGAAATATTCCATTCGGGCCATTCACGTTTGGAAAAGTGGCATTTGGAGGTTGGTTTATTGGTTGACCTTTTATCGGGATGGCCAATCAGAGGCCACCACGTGGCAAGCTCGGAGGCTGCCATGTGGCCCTCAAGTCATGCTTGAATGGCATATTAAAATTTTTACAAGTTTCGTGAATCGAACCCATGACCTACAGTTCAACACACCCACGACTTACCGTTGGGCCACGAGTTTGGTTCTTATTATGTAACGGATCTAAGTTATATTTGAACCTTACAAATGGTTTGGGCAGAGAGTTAAAGGGGGGTAGCCCCTAGAGGCCAACCCCCATTTCACATGACCCCATGTAAATGGTTTGGGGGCTATATAACTCCGATGGTTAAACAAGCGGCGGCAACTATGTTCACATGTTCTGGAAAATTTTTCGCATTAAAATTAATGTTACAGTTATTATAACTGTTACCTTCGATGGTTGGAATTATCCGCATGTGGCCACGTAAACCCTAAAATTTATTTCTATACTAACTGCGTGCCAAACTTGGGCAGAGTCCACCAGAATAGGCACTCTTGCCAAAAATAGTCAGGTTATCTCTAGTCTTCCATGATTTGGTGGAGTTTGTTTCAGGCAAACTTGGGCAAAACTTCAGTTGGACATAACTTTTGCTAGGAGATTCCTTTCTGAGCGATTTTTTTTTTTATTTTGGGTAATTTGAGCATTCTAGAGCCAATGATGTAGGTTGTAGAGGCAAAAGAGATCATATTCAGGTACGTTTTCAGTAGAGAAGCTTGGAGAGCCATAAGGGCATAGGGAGTGTTGGAGTTGTATTGGGCTATGGTTAACCTTTGGAGGTGAAACAAAAACCTATATTTACTGTTTTCAGTGTTTTGTAATCATTTCTACAGATATTTTTTCCTTTTTATGCTTTCTTCACGCCGTATAACTAATTTTGAGCATAATAAGAGCAAGGACATGCCCATTTGGGGGCCTTGGACCCGACAGATGTAGCCCAAGAGGGGTGAGCTGCCTTATCATATGTTGTGTTATATTCTGTGATTTATTTGTTGTGCTTTATTAGAGTTAAAGATGCTAAATAATAAAAATAAATAAGCCTCCTACACACAAAAGACTCATAAATTCACCAAAATCATTTTGTTCCAATTGCAAAACATATTAAACAGTTTGCACACATAAGTTTATGGATAATGAATACCTTGTACTAGAAAACAAGTAGTTTAATTTCTAGATCATTAGTGTTTACTTCTATTATTTCTTTAGGCAGAGTCTGTAAAGGGCCAACAAGCTTCAGGATCTCATCCTTTCTTTAAAGGTCACATATCCTGTAAATTCCCCTACAATCCATATATGTATTATAAATAAGAAGTTCTCACATTTTGGATTAGCACCTTAAAGGTGAAGTAAGTACTTGGTTGTCCAGACATTGGAGCCATGCAAGGGTATCTACTTTTGTTAAATTTTTTCAAAGGATGATCAGAATATTTGGCCAAAGGAGGCAGGAGTCGTCACCACCAGTTGAAGAGGCATATACCAGCACTGTCACAACCATGGAGGAGTAGCCTTTATCTTCAGTAGTTGGTGAAGCGAACACATTGGAGAAGGAAGCCCTTACAGCTATACAAGATGCTTCCAAGATCTCCAAAGGTATGCTTGAATGTCCATCTCTTATCGTTTTTGAAAATATTATGGATGGTTCTACATCATTGCATGTTGTTGATTTAGAGCAGCAAGATTGCACTGCACTGTGCAACATGAAAATAGTCAAGGAAGAAATAAACCATCATCCTCAAGAGCCATTGTTGGATTGCATATCACACTTGACGTTGGGGTTTGAAGACTTGAAGGGAAGGATGGGAGATAGTAGACATCTTGAAGTGAGAAACCCTTTCTCCTTTCTAAATGACCCTTTCTCAATGAGCACCTCTCAACTAAAAGAGAAACTTCTACTTTCAGCAGATCCAAGTACTCATTGGTTTTGGAGGACCATTGTTGAGAGGAGACCTCATGGAGGGATTTTATTAGAGATGCACTTCAACACATCATGGAGTGCAAGGTTTTCATTTCCTTCTCACACTTGGATCTTCATAGATTCAAGAAGGAGGAGATAGACGATGGAGGATGTATTTGGATGAATAACATCTCCCATGTTTGTGTTGGACACTCCTTGAGCCACACATATCATGATGGGAGGTTTTTTCCTACCACCTATTTGGGTCCTTATGGGGTCAAATTGATCCTTAAAAAGATTTCATTTCAAAATCCCATGAAGTGCAAAGATGGGAATATGATATGGGAGGATGGTAGCTCTCATGGGAGAAGTAACAAGATGGAGGATGGAAGGAGACATCCACAATTGGTTGAGTGGATGTGGATGGAAAGCAAGAAGCTGGTGAGCTAATTGCAAATTTATGATACTGGGTAGTAGGAGGCTTGGTTGTGCTGGTTACTCTTGAAAGAGTTTGCTCATCATCCTCTTTCTAAGGGTATGTGGCAGGGTACTTCCATCTTTGAGCAGAAAAGAGTATGGATACATGGTGTTGATATGATCTTCATGTCATCCATTATGTTTTCATCACCTAATTTGTATGATGGAAGTATGAGGAGGTAGAAAAATATTTTGTTGCTTTGGTTGTTCTTGGGAGAGAAAGGGTATATTTTCTCTCACACTTTTCATGAAGAATTATGGGAGATGTATTTGACAAGAAGAATGTCAAAGAATAGAGCTATGAGTTGGCATAAGCTTATTTGCATAGGCCAAAAACGTTGTCACTTGGGAGCTTGGGGTTATTAATGGAGTATCCCCAGGATCACTTCAAACTTTATGCACTTGGTGGGAAAAGAGGAGGGGAGAACGATGGAGTAATGGATGGAAACATCTATTGCATTGATATGATATTATTGTCTATGGTCTTGTTGACTTGGATTTCCAGGAATAAGGAGGGTGATCTTCATGCAGCATATTGTTCATTCCTTTTCATGGGAGTGTGTCATACCACTATGGAGGAGTCATTCATATAAATATGCATCATCTTACTCTCAACACATGTTAAGAATATTGGTTTTGCATCCATGTATTATCTAATAAAACATTTTGGTACTCTTACCGTTCATGTTTAGTGCATTGCTCGACAAGAGGGCAAGCTTCTCATTGAGCTCCATGGTCAACATTGGGCCAAATTGTATGATGGAGACAACCATATATAATATGGCCTTGGGCAAGTGTTTTATTTCATGTATGTTTAGTTGATGTACCTAGCCAATTTCTATTTATTAGTAGATGTCATGACATACATAATTATCCATGTAACACAAGACAACTTTCCATGTAATTTTATGAAGCAACAGTTTGGAAAATTGCACTGTCACTATTGGCAAAATTGTTGGTACCTTCTTGCACCACATGAAACCTTCAACATTCTCCTCATTTTGTTTCTAATAATGATTTAATTTTCTTATATGGATCTTATTTTTATTGGAAGCATGATCGGAGGAGAGACTCATTGGTTGGGTGTGTCCTTTGGGAAAAAAGATTCCCACACTTTTTGCATTGCATGTTCTAATGGGAGCATGAGAGGAGATATGGCCATCATTTCCAAACACTTGTTTCCTTTTGTTGAGGTGGACCATATGATTGTTTGGATGCCATATAGTGATTTTTTCCTATCCATCACATATGGTTTGATTTGGGCCAACTTGATTCACAACGTTGGAGGAGAGATATCTGGAGATCTAGTCTTCATATCGCCACTGGAGGGAAATTATTTTGTAGGCCAGGATCAACATATTCTCTACACTTATCATAAGTGGAGAGGGGGACAGCGTGGGGTAGACTTCTAGATCTACCATGCTCAGATTTTCATCCCACCTACATTGCATGAGCTCAAGGTGGAGAATCATTTTCACAACTTGCCATGTTGGGAGGTGACTCATTTTGTATCGATGATTGCTTTGGGATGGAGGATCCACTTGAGGAAGATGTTTTCCCAATACTTTTCAGTCTCCATGCCTTGGGAAGAAACTTCTCATTTATATCCTTGCAGTTGCTTGGGGACAAGCAACATTTGGGAGGGGAGGATTGTAATATTCCAAAATTTTCATGCAGCAAATTGGAATATTAATTTTTGCTGATTTCACTTAGGAGAAGAATAAATGGGTAAGGAGGCCCATGCCTAATAAAAATATAAATAAAATCCCTCATATTATGAAATGGGATCATCATTGGAGCTGGTTTTCACACACTCATGTGTGGAAAGGATCAATTGCAGGTAGAAAAGGTCATGTTTGACCAAGTCAACAACGCTGGGATAGGAGTTGGAGACCACCTAGAAAAATAGCGCCGTATGAATGGGAAGAGGTTTGTTTGGTGAAGGAAACCCTAATGAGTGGGACCCAATGTGAGAGGGGTCTTACTTTTTTAATAGGAGGGCAAGGCAGCCATTGTAGTTCATGTTGAAGATTATTGATTTCTTCTCTGTTTAGACTTTGTGCATTCTCCTGTTGTTTAGCAGAGTTGCAGTGCTGCTTAGCACAAGGCATTCCTGTTTAGGAATTCCTTCTCCTTTCAAGATATGCATCTTGAGGGAGTTTCTCTTCATTTTCTTGACATTCAGTATTGATGCCAAGCATCCTCCTTCGGCTACAACGTTATTCCTATAGCAAGAAACATTGTGTTGCAGGGTGTTGCAGTGGAGGTCCTACAACACCACTTCCGGAGGTATTTTTCAGAGGAGGGAGTTTCCTTACCTTTGGAGGATCAATGAGGGATCATTTGAGATAATTCCCATCATCTTTGGAATCAGGCCAACCATTTTTCATCACCTACACTGTAGCCCCTCTCATTGACTGCGTAATTTCCATTGAGTATCTGCAGTGAGGGTTGAAGTCTTGATTTGGAGGGTCAGATCTTCAGTGTTAGGATCAGCCTTTCACTTGGAAGATCCATTGGAGGAGATATTTTCATCAGATGCATCATCTTCAGCCTTCTCCATTCATTTCCAGTTCTTGAGTTGCAGCTGCTACCCAGCAACTCCAGCATTTCTACAGATTTTCCATTTTTTGTATGTTTTAGCCAATCCTTCCAAGGATTGTTGTATTGTTGTTCCAAGGGTTGAGATCTTTCTCCCCCATATATTTTGAGCTATACATTGTTGTACCCATGTATTGACATCATTTTTCAGCAGTTATACATAATATACTGCACTGTCATAGACTGGAGTTTTACATATGTAGCAATACTCTTCATTTCCTTGTACAATTATTGTTGAGGCTTGCATTTCCTTACTTGAGTGACTCTTTCCTCAATTTATTTTACTCTGTTACTACTATATGATAAATTTGTTTTCTATTCACATCTTCATGTACTCAGGATTATTAAAACAACGTTTTTGGTCCATTTTATGTTCTTGCAATTACTGCAGTCCCTTCATCAGGAATTTTTCCAAGACAACCAGGTGTGGGAGACTTGTTTAACCCACGTAGAGGGATTTATTTTGTGCCACCTATTGGATTTCAGTCTTATATACATTTATATAAGGAATATAGGTCTTGGTTTCAAATCTTATAGTAGCCATTCCTGGAAAATGCATTTTCCAGTCACGCCTTGCTAGCAGTTCCCATTTTTGGATATTACAGTGGTATCAAAGCACCTTTCTTGGCTCAACCTATGAGTATTAGCCCAATAAGATCAGAATTATGAAGAATATGAGCTTGATCTCATCAGTTTTTAGATCCACAAAGGACCTCTCCAAGGAGGTCAAGAAGATGGAAGAAGGAGAAGAGAAAGGACCATGCACTTCCTACTCTCAAAGAGAAGAAGGCATGAAGCATGAAGAACACTTGGAATTCAAAATTATAAGTGAGTACCTTGCTGAATACAAAGCTGAACCTAGAGCCTTCAAGAAGACTCTAGCTTTACCACAATTTATTTAGCTGGAAGAAGAAATAAGACCGCACAACTATGGGATGATGAGAGGCAATAGATTTCTATTGTCCACATTTGATGGATCACTCACATGTGCAACAGAGGTTTGGGTGAAGAAGCTATAGGCTTTCTTCTTGCTACACCCTCTAGTAGAGAGAGAGGCTGTAGAAATTTTAGCACTGCACCTTGAAGGTGAAGCAAGTATTAGGTGGTCCAGCCATTGGAGCCATGCAAGGGTATCTACTCTTGCTAAATTTTGTCAAAGGATGATCAGGATATTTTTCCAAAGGAGGGAGTAGCCCTCACACCAGTTGAAGAGGCATATACCAGTGTTGTCACAGTCATGGAGGAGAAACCTTCATCTTCAGCAGTTGGTGAAGCCAAAAACTTGGAGAAGGAAGCCCTTACAGCCATACAAGATGCTTCCAAGATCTCCAAAGGTATGCTTGAATGTCCATCTCTTGTCATTTCTGCAAATATTATGGATGGGTCTACATCACTGCATGTTGTTGATTTAGAGCAGCAAGATTGCACTGTGTTGTGCAACATGAAAACATTCAAGAAAGAAATAAACCATCATTCTCAACAGCCATTGTTGGATTTCATATCACACTTGAGGTTGGGGTTTGAAGAATTGAAGGGAAGGATGGGAGATAGTAGAAATATTGAAGTGAGAACCCCTTTCACCTTTCTAGATGACCCTTTCTCAATGAGCACTTCTCAGCTCAAAGAGAAACTTATACTTTCAGAATTTCCAAGACCTCATTGGTTTTGGAGGAGTATTTTTGAGAGGGAGATATCATGGAGGGATTTTATTAGAAATGCACTTCAACACATCATCGAGTGCAAGGTTTTTATTTCCTTCTCACACTTGGATCTTCATGGATTCAAGAAGGAGGAGATAGATGATGGAGGACATCTTCGGATGGATAACATCTCTCATGTTTGTGTTGGACACTCCTTGAGCCACACATATCATGATGGGAGGTTTTTTCCTACCACCTATTTGGGTCCTTATGGGGTCAAATTGATCCTTGAGAAGATTTCATTTCAAATTCCCATGAAGTGCAAAGAAAAGAATCTAATTTGGGAGGATGGTAGCTCTCTTGGGAGAAGTACCAAGATGGAGGATGGAAGGAGATATCCATAATTGGTTGAGTGGATGTGGATGGAAAGCAAGAAGCTAGTGAGATACTTGCAAATTTATGATACTGGGCAATAGGAGGCTTGGCTGCGCTGGTTACTGTTGAAGGAGTTTGGTCATCATCCTCTTTCTAAGGGTATGTGGCAGGATACTTGCATCTTTGAGCAGAAAAGAGTATGCATACATGGTGTTGATATGATCTTCATGTTATCCATTATGTTTTCATCACCTGATTTGTATGATGGTAGTATGAGGAGGCAGAAAAATATTTTTTTTCTTTGGTTGTTCTTGGGAGAGCAAGGGAATATTTTCTCTCACACTTTACATGATGTTGCAAGAGTAGGAGATGGAACTATCATGGTGAAAATGCGCTACTCCTTAGCCTTATATGATCAAGAGGTACTTCCACATTGGGAGGAACTTCTTATGTGTAGCAGCATTATGGGAGATGTCTTTGACAAGAAGCATTTCAAATAATGGAGCTATGAGTTGGCAGGAGCTTATTTTCATAGCCCAACAACGTTGTCACTTGGGAGCTTGGGGTTATTGATGGAGTATCCCCAGAATCACTTCACACTTGATGCACTTGGTGGGAAAAGAGGAGGGGAGAATGATGGTGTAATGGATGGAAACATCGATTACATTGATATGATCTTACTAGCTATGGTCTTCTTGAATTGGATTTCCAAGTATAAGGAGGGTTATCTTCATGCAGCATATGGTTCATTCCTCTTGATGGGAGTGTGTCATAGCACTATGGAGGAGTCATTCATATACATATGCATAATATTACTCTCAACACATGGTCAGAATATTGCTTTTTCATCCATGGATTATCTAACACAACATTTGGGTACTCTTACCATTCATGTTCAGTGCATTTCTCCATAAGAGGGCAAGCTTCTCATTGAGCTCAATGGTCAACATTGGGCCAAATTGTATGATGGAGATATCCATCTCTTATATGGCCTTGGGCAAGTGTTTTATTTCATGTATGTTCAGTTTATATACCTAGCCAATTTCTATTTATCAGTAGATGTCATGACATACATAATTATCCATGTAACACGAGACAACTTGCCATGTAATTTTCTAAATCAGCAGTTTGGAAAGCTGCACTGTCACTATTGGAAAAAATGTTGATACCTTCTTGCACCACATGAAACCTTAAGAATTCTCCTCATTTTTTTTCTGATCATGATTTCATTTGCTGATATGGATCTGATTTGTATTGGAAGCATGATCGGAGGAGAGACACATTTGTTGGGTTTGTCCTTTGGGAAAAAGGATTCCCACACTTTCTGCATTACATGTTATAATGGGAGCATGAGAGGAGATATGGCTGTCACTGCCAAACACTTGTTTCCTTTTGTTGAGGTGGATCATATTATTGTTGGGATGCCATATAGTGATGTTTTCCTATCCATCAAATATGGTTTTATTTGTGCCAGCTTGATTCACAATGTTTGAGGAGAGATCTTTGGAGATCTAGTCTTCATCTTACCACTAGAGGGAAATTATTTTTCAGCCCAAGATCAACATCTTCTCTAAAATTATCATAAGTAGAGAGGAGGAAAGTGTGGGGTAGACTTCTATATCTACCATGTTTAGGTTTTCATCCCACCTACATTCCATGAGCTCAAGGTGGAGAAGCATTTTTAGGAGTTGCCATTTTGGGAGGTGACTCATTTTGTATGGATTCTTTCTTGGGGATGGAGGATCCACTTGGGGAAGATTTTTTCCCAATACTTTTCAGTATCCATGCCTTCGAAGAAAACTTCTTAGTTCTATCCTTGCAGTTTCTTGAGGACATGCAACATTTGGGAGGGGAGGACTGTAATATTCCAAAATTTGCATGCAGCAAATAGGAATATTAATTTTGGTTGATTTCACTTAGGAGAAGAATAAATGGGTAAGTAGGCCCATGTCTAATAAAAATCTAACTAAAATCCCTCATAGTATTAAAGGGGATCATCATTGGAGCTGGTTTTCACACCCTCATGTGTGAACAGTATCAATCGCAAGTAGACAAGGTCAAGTTTGACCAAGTCAACAATGCTGGGATAGGAGGTGGAGACCACTTAGAGAAAAAACGCAGTGTGAATGGGAAGAGGTTTCTTTGGTGAAGGAAACCCTAATGAGTGGGACCCATGGTGAGAGGGATCTAACTTGTTTAAAAGGAGGGCTAGGTAGCCATTGTAGTTCATGTTGAAGATTATTGATTTCCTGTCTATTTAGACTTTGTGCATTGTCCTATTGTTTAGTAGAGTTGCAGTGCTGCTTAGCACAAGGAATTGCTACTTAGGAATTCCTTCTCCTTTCAACATAGGTCTCTTGAGGGAGTTTCTCTTTATTTTATCCAGAATAAGGCTTGATTCCAAGCATCCTCCCTCAGCTACAGTGTTATTCCTGTAGCAGGAAATGTTGTGTTGTAGGGTGTTGCAGTGGACGTCCTACAACACCACTTCCGGAGCTATTTTTCAGAGGAGGGAGTTTCATTAGCTTTGGAGGATCAGTGAGGGAGCATTTTTGTTAATTACCATCATATTTGGCATCATGCCAATCATTTTTCATCACCTACAGTGCAGTCCCTCTCATTGACTACGTTATTTTCATTGAGTATCTACAGTGAGGGTTGCAGTATTGATTTGGATGGTCATATCTTCAGTGTTACGATCAACCTTTCAATTGGAAGATCCATTGGAGAATATATCTTCATTGGATGTAGTATCTTCATCCTTCTCCATTCATTTTTAGTTTTTGAGTTGCAGCTGCTACCCAACAACTCCGACATTTCTGCAGATTTTCCATTTTGTGTGTATTTCAGCCAATCCTTCCAAGGATCGTTGTATTGTTGTTCCAGGGGTTGAGATCTCACTCCCCCATATATTTTGAGCTACACATTGTTGCATCCATTTATTGACATAGTTTTTAAGAAGTTGTCCATAATATATTGTGCTTTCATAGCCTAGATTTTTACATATGTAGCAGTATTCTTCATTTCCTTGTACATGTATTGTTGAGGCTTGCATTGCCTTACTTGAGTGAATATTTCCTCAAGGGATTGTACTCTCTTACTACTATATGATACATTTGTTGGCTATTCATATCTTCATGTACTCAGGCTTATTACAATAATTTTTTTTCTCCATTGTATGTTGTTACAATTACTGCAGTCCCTTCATCAGGAAGTTTTCCAAAACAACTAGGTGTGGGAGACCTCTTTAGCCCACCTAGAGGTATTTCTTTTGTGCCACCTCTCATATTTCAGTATTACATACATTTATCTAAGGGATCCAAGTCTTGGTTTCAAATCCTGTAGCATCCATTCTTGGAAAATGCATTTTCCAGTCATGCCTTCCTAGCAGTTCCCATTTTGGGAAATTACAAAGATCCTCATTGGATGAAGAGTCCTCTTCTGAAAAAGAAGACATGGAGATTCCTTCTTCAAAATTAGACCAAGATATAAGGTCTCCTATCATTAGAGGAATTTTGAGGTCTTAAATGGGCCTCCTAAGGAAATAATAAAATAATATCTAAATCATTAAAATAATATTTATGAATTTTCATTTTAGTTTTTGCACCACAATCTATGTAACCATGGTTAAATTAAATTGAAAAGGTGTATCAAAATAAAATTAATAAATTTTTTTATTGATGTGACTATAAATAAGAATTATATTCTCAAGAAAATGTCATTATCATTGAACAACTAATGCATTTGTCCTTTGTACTTAAATAACTTAAAATAAATTATAAATATAAATTGATAAATTATTAATTATATAGTACACTATTCATTAAAATTTATACAATAATAATATTTTATTCAAAAAGTGTGAAATGACATTTATTATTAGTACTTTACTTTATGAATTTAAAATTACTTAGAGCACTACCATTGTTAACCATCATTTTTAATCGACCATTGAGAATGTGACAAGTCAGTACCTTTAACTCAAGCAATGCCACCTCAACCATTGGGGATGATGTCATCCCGAAAAATGTGGTTGGTTTTCATAAAGTGAATTTTGATTGTACATTTTCCTTAGGAGGCCCATTTTAGAGCTCAAAATTCCCCTAATGAGGCATTTTCCACCATTGGAGAAAAAGCTGGGGATGACAACGCAGTCATAACAAGGGCACCTCTAGCATTTTAGGAAGAAAGAGAAGTGGCAGCTGCTTGAAGGGGAGAAGCTCTTACTATTTTGCAAGAATTCCCAGAGAATATCACATATGAAGATTGTGGCACAATGCATGTGTGGGATGTGCCATCATTATCAAATGGTGAGATCTTGAATATTGCAGAAGATAAAGGGGAGGGCAAGCTTCATAAGGTAAGAAACATTTACCCCTCTTTATTTCAAAGGAGTAATGCACAAAGAAGGCATGAAGATCTATGCATGAAAAGCAAGGACACATCAGTCCATACATATTTCTATCATGATCTATGCCTTGATGTCTCCTTACTTGGAAGAAGTCCACCAGGGAAACCCCCTGATGAAAGGAAGAGCAAAGTGTTCTCTCAACCTTGTACATTTATGACACATTTGGCCAAGAGAGAAGCTAGTAGAGTGCTGGAGACTTTGGGTAAGAAGCATGCTTATGCAAATCACATCTTACTTTATGATTGCATGCATTATTTTACTTTGCATATGCAGGCCATGACTCCTAAAAGGAGCGTCCTACCTTATAAACTTCATGGCCAACTATGGGCCAAGACTATTTCCAAACATGGCCACTCCCTTGATGGGCTAAGGGAGATTTTGTAGCATGATGGATACTTTCCTAAGGCACCAAATATATCTTCCGCTTTCATCCATGGAGATATGTTATGGGAAGTAAGTAAGTGGTGGGGAAACCACTTACCATAGCTTAATTTTATGCAAGTAGGAGATGCCCTATGTTGGTTTCTATTGGGTGAGTATGGCTACTACCCAAGGTTTGATATTTTTCTGTCTCATGCCTTGTATCTAAATGAGAGGATACATAAGAAGAAGGCATGATTTCTTTGGTTGAAAAGAAGAGAGTTTGGGCATCCCATGTTAAATTTCATGTGTATGTATTTTTTTGTGATTGGGATGTGTCTCATGTATGTACATTTTTTTCTGTTTGGAATGTATTTCGTGATCATGTATGTACTTGGGTTTGGGAGAAAATCTAACTCTCTCATGAGGTGGCATAAGAGAGATTATTTACATCATGATGATGATGATGCTCTGATATTTATTGAGAACATGAGAGGAGGGATGACACGTTGGTTGAGTGTGTCCTTTGGGAATGAAATTTCCCATATTCATTCATGCTTCAAGAGGAGGATAACACATTGTATGGTTGCTACATCATATCCTTTGTTTTCTTATGCAAGGAGCCATATGTTGGGCTTATGTTATTGGGAGAAGTCTCTCACTTGGGAGAATTTACAGCAAGACATGTGTTGCTTGAATCATATTCAGCCAACACCTATTATCCTCTATTATTTCTAGGCTTTGAAGAAGCTTTTTGTAGCAAGATGGTGGTGGGATGGCCACTTATTGTACTATGAATTGAGGCAGCAAGATGAAGGACAACACTAGCCTCAAGGGAGGGACTATTGTCACCATCATATATGTCATATGACACTTAGTCCATGTTTCTTTTGGGGCACATATGGTGGAGATCCTCTATTCACTATATGCATGGAAGATTGGGTAAGGAGGCTCATAATAATCCATGAAGGGAATCATAAAGTTCCAAGTGTCTTTTGGCTTCATGAGGACTATATTAATGCATCCCAGGATCATCAGCCCCATATTTATCATAAATGGTGGGAGAGACATTGTGAATTAAGTATTCTTATCTCTCATTTCCAGACATGGATCCCCTACACATTGCATATGGTGGGGATTAGAGACTATTTCTTTGAGCTATCAAGGATGGCTCACTTTGTTTGGTTCATAGCATGGAGATTGAAGTTACTCATGGGGGTTCAAATACCCAATATTTACCATCTCTCATTCCTTGAGAAGGCCAATGGACATCATATGATACTTTTCATGTATCTCCAACTACTTCATGATGACAGCTATTTGCTTCATCCACCAAAGGAAAACTTGTATTCGTGGGAGGAGACAATTCCATTTGAGATTCTGCAAAGTCCTTGTGAGTTGCTTGAGGACAAGCATCATTTTGGAGGGGAGGAATGTAATATTCCTAATTAGTCCTAAGTGAATAGGAATATTCATTTTTTTTTTCTTTCTTTCTTTAAAGAATAAATATGTAAAGGAGGTTCATAAAACTCCTAATAAAAGAATAAATCAATGCCCAATGTGAACAAGGCTAAATCTGGGCCACTTGTAAAAAAACACTTGAGTGTGAAAGAGACAGAATCTATTGAAAAAGTCAACCAGGACAAAATTAACCACGTTTTCCAGATACAATGAACCTTCTAGAAGGAAAACGCAGTCAAGTTGGAGGTTACACATATGAATGGGGCTAAATCATTGAAGGTGGTTTAGGGTTCTACAATATCTTGCTCTTATAAAAGGAAGAGGAGGGCAGCATATTGAGGTTGTTCATGATATGATTTCTTATTTGTTGTCTATTTAGACAAATATCTTTCTTCGCTATTTAGCCTAGATTGCATATGTTGTTTAGCATTGGAATTTCCTATTTAGGAGTTCCATCTCTTCCCATTGAGCAGCTCTTGGGAGAGTTGTGTTGCTTATTCCACTATCTGGTTGGAGACCAAGCTTCTACTTCCAATTGCAATGTAGATCCAGTGAGGGTTTTCTTGCTCTTATAAGTTACAACAAGTGTATTTTAGATCTTTCCATATCTAAGACATTATAGTGCCTCCTCTTAGTGAGTGTGTCTTTTAACCTCCTAGAAGAGTGTACCGGATGATTGGAGCATAATATTAGATCTTAGCATTAGGCCAAACCACATGTCAGAGGCTACAACACAATTCATCTTCCTAAACTACGTTATTTGCAAAGGAGGAGTTGCAGGGTGATTTAGTAGTCTTTTGGGAGAAATATCTCTAGTGATGGGAATCTTCCCTCACTGTGCTGATTCGTGGATTGGCAAAACAATCCATGTTCCTTTCAGATTTGATCTATCCATTTCTACATTTGCTTCAAAAATTCTGAATATATATGTAGATCTACTACATAGAAATTCATATCTACTCCATGTATCTCGTTTTCTGCTGAAAACCCCAAGGGGATCTGAAAGAGGAGCTCTTCTAGTGTATGGATCTGATATAGTTCATACCTTTTATACACATATCTACTATATATCTAACATTTAATCAACAATAGTTGCAACCCAATTAAAATAATGATGTCAAGGTAGTTTTGAGTCATTCATATGGTTGCAACCCTCTTTTAAGGGAATTTCTTCTGTCTATAACTTGTATTTTCAGCCATGTACTTGATAAACTCCATTATATAAATTTATTTCTGATGTAAGTACTATTGAAGAACATTTCATGAGCCTCCTATTACTGCTCTACAGAAACTGTGTTATTGTCTGAGAAGAATTGTTTTTTGTTGCTGCAATCCCTCTTTGGGGCACTTTTCAAGGGAACTAGGTGTGCGAGATTTGTTTAGCACACCTAGAAGGATTTATTTTTGATACCCTCTTGGATTTAGGATGTAGATACTCGGATATAAGGGATCCAAGTTTTGGTTTTCTTTTCTGTTGCATACATTATTGGAAAATTCATTTTCCAGTCATGCCTTGATGATAGTTCCCATTTTGGGATATTACATAAAAGTTACAAATCATAAGGTAGGGGAAACCATTAAGCTCAATGAACAATGCTTAAACTAATAAACATCTAAGATAAACATTCTAGTGAAACATAGAGAGCATATGAGCTTCTAAATTTAGAAATTCACCTTCAAATTTTGGAAAAAAGAAGAAGATAAAACAAATAACTCAATTTATGAAGAGGGAACTCCTAAACATCAATATCAAGCTATTAAGAACTCTAAAACAAATTTATAAGCATGGAAAAAGGGCAAGATCAAAGAAGACCTCTTTGACTTAACCTAGCAATCAATATTCTACAGAAAGGCTTCAAGATAGGGTTTTGAAAACATCAAATAAGCAAGGCATACCATGAATCATTGTTATAGAATCATTTTTCACTCTTATGTGAATAATGATTGTCTCTTTGGCCCTAGGCACCCTTTCCTTCCAAACTTGAACAAATTCGTAAAAAACAGTGTTAAAATCCCCAAACGCGATTATGCCTAGACTTTTCCACGTATATATACAAGTTCGTTCGTACTTTTCTACGTATGTCATTTAAATCACTAAAAATATATATAAATTCCTTATTTTCGTGGTAGGGTGATGGTTATTCACTTAATTCAACCACCCCATCCCATGGCCCAACTGTTTCCAACTGCTGAAACTAATTTGAGAGGGTATAAAAGCCCCTCATGTGTATGGCCTAAAGGAGAGAGAAAATTTATAGATATTATACTCTGTTGGATCCCTATTTCAAGTCTGATGTTCCTGTGCCTCCTGCACTTCCCAAGTGTATTCAGGAAACCTTTGTTTCCTTGAATATGATCATCATCCTATATGACATCTAGTGTGCACACACCATGGAAGAATCCTAGCGAGGTGAGGGCTGGACGGATCTAGAGGATGATCTACTCGAAGGCCGTGGAAGTATTTAGGTGATCTTTCCACTTGCTATTCTTGTACATGCCATTTATAATAAAGAAGAACCGTCTTGTTCCCGAATATTCACGTGTCTATATATATATGTGAAGATTGTTAGTTAAACATTCATTATTGCCCATATGATATTATACATCAACTATAATGACATCTAGGAACAATATATGTTGTACAACTAGTGTTTCGTGTTCGTTCTTTCCTGATTTCCAGGTTATGAACCATGAGGAGTTGCTAGGGGTTTGAACCCTTCAGGATCTACATCAAACGTAGGAATTTTGATTAAGTTCTACAATTGATTAAATATAGTTTTCATCATAAAAGATAGGTTAAGTGAGTCCTTGTTGAATGGTATGCCCCTAATCTGTGAAGGTTGCCGACCCAAAAACCTTTAGGGAGTTATTTCCCGAAACAGAAATGGTGACACCACTGGATATCACACTTTTTTGATTTCCCTTTGGGTTGTTTCATCTATCTTGAAGGTTTCCAACAGTATTAATCATTTTTTCCAGTTCAGTAAATATTTTTCCAGTCAGACTGAAGACCTGGTCTCTTGATCAGGCTTGACCTTTTTTATTTTTTCTTATTTACCTTTCCATACATAGTTTCTTTTCTGTATAGATGCATATATACGCTAGTTTGTGTAAAGGGACCCGCGTATACGTGAGTTGACTTTACAACAGTCGCGTATGCAAGCTAGTTGTAAAACTACTAAAGTGTGTATGTTTGGGTAAATTTTGAAAATTTTGGTTTTAAGCCTTTTTGGTCTTGTCTACCTGTGGGGATTTGTTGCTATGATATATTTGAAGTCTCTGGACTGTGCTTAAAATGGTTTTATACTTTTTTATCTCTTGATTGTCTAAAGACCGGATCATTTGGTGAAATCTTCGTTTATTGTGCTTGTGATTCTGGCTTGAGCACCAAGATATTCTTCTAAAGATTCTCAGCTGTTCTGACTATTTAGGACAAAGAGATTTTGCTCATTTTCTCTTTCCTAACTTTATGAGTTGCTTTGCATCTTGATTTTTTCCTCTTTTTGCATTTGGTTTTCTTGATTTCATTGACTAGGTCTTGTTGCAATTTTGGAAGAGTCTCTTTTTTATTCTTTGGAGTCTAAGTTTTCCGCAAGTTTATGCTATTGTACTGAGTTGATTTGTTGAGTTTCTTGTCTTCCTCTTGTTCATACAAGTCCTGCTACGAGAGTAGAATAGTTGGCTTAGAGCATCTTCTTGAATTTTTGCTTGAAATTCGAAGTTGGTTTAGCTCAGTAATTTGATAGTTTCTTAGTTTTTTGAAGTCTCTTTTCTTCATAAAATTCAAAAGCCTAAAAACATTTTTTCTTTCCATTGCTTCTGTTTTGGTTCATGGTTTCTTTTCATATTTTTGAAGCCTTGTTGAAGTCTTTATTCTTCGGTTCTTGACTTGATTAGGAAGGGAGTCTTCTTTTTATTTCATTCTGTTATATTAAGTCTGATTTTTGGTGTTTTTTTGAGCTGCTGATTTGGAATTATACTGGTGGACTGCCAAAAAGTGATTGAACCTTGGTATCATTAGAGATTTATCTTTTCTTTCTTAGGTCTTGCATCTTATAATTTACATGCCATTAGTAATTTTCATTAGGTGCACATAATCATTTTAGTCTTTTTTGTAATTTTTTTGTGTGGGGTCTGGTTATCTGAAAAGAAAAGTAAAATATATAGTCTCGTATAACCTCTGTAAAAATCACTCTTCATCGAAAGGAAATCAGTGCATTTGAATATAGTTTGGTTTTCATTGGTTTCTTTTTGCGTCATACAAAAATCATTGGTTTCACTTCCATATTCCCTTGACATAAAATAATAGCCAATTAAAATAAGCGATATAAATTAAAAACAACTAGCAATTTTTGTTTTTAGTGTCATACATCAACTAGCGAGGTTGTAGGGCCTTGGATTAGGTGAGTGGAGAGTTAACTCTCCAAGGCCACTTATATTTTGAAACATAGAAGTTTATTCATGAGAAAAATCCAACACCGTTATGTGGACCAGGAAAGCTCTCCTCTAGAGAGTCAGGCACGAGGGAAAGTGTAGGCAGAGAAGAGAGATACCCCCTCTCTGATTTGCTAAATCTTGACCTAAGACTGTTCCACCCGGCTATTGATATGGATTGGTGTCCTTAGTTTCCCATCCTAGGTATCACACAGGTGACTGCGGGGGGGAATACCCATGGTAATTGAGGTAGACTTTGCATCCCTTCCAGCGGTACTTCTGGAGGGTGCCCTTGCGAAGCTCGGGTACTTGCACTCGCAAAGGCTATTGTTAGGAGGTCAACGTAACTGCCTCTGTTACCTTCGCTAGTGGATCTGGGTCATAATTACCACAGACTGCTTTTGGGAGGTCCTATTTTTCACTTTCCTGTATTTTGGTGTCCAGTCCTAATCACCTGGAGCGGAAATACTTGAAGGCCATTTGCTTGGCTGTATCTTAGGGACTTTGTAGTCAGTTCTCTTTACTCCTAGCTTGCTTAGATTTATACTTTTTTGAGTCTAATCAATATTTTAAAGTGGCTAACCAATCGATTCATCGATCGAGATGACTTCATGGGTTGTCTCCCGCGAGTGCCAAGCCTTCTTCCATAAGGAGTAGGAGCAATTCAGAAGGTGGTTATCACTCGATGTTATCTGATGTGGCGGAGAGAGATCCTCTATTAGGGATGGAAGTTTCTGTAGCTGGTCTTGGTGTTGGTGTCAGTACTGAGAGGAGTACTACACCCACCTCACAAGTTTTGTTTCCAGAAGTAGAAGTAGAGGAAGTACCTCAATCTCCTGAATCGCTTCTGTCTCCTCTTTCTTCTAATTCGTCGTTTATCATCGAGTACATCAGACCTGAGTCTGAGAGACATAAGATTCCTTATCCATAAAATTCTCACCTTTCGATCGCCAGGACTGGGAACATAGTTTCGGCTGTGAGTGCTGCAAGTATTCAGACTCCTCCTAAAGTTGAGGGAGAAGGCACTATTACTATATCTTCGATTCCTTCTAGTGTTGTTATGTTTGGTTCCGGTTATACCCAATCATAGGCTTCTCAATATGGTCCCTTTTGTCTTGGAATGTCCGTTAATGGAATTCCTCCATTTTATTTTCTATTGGTGCAACTGCATCTATACCCATCTCCTCTATGGCTAGTGGATCGGCTTCTTTTCAAGGGTTCCCTTTTGGAAGTGGACATATTCCTCACTTGAATCCTTCCTTAGGGTATTTTCCTTTTACTTACCAGACTCAAAATTTTAATCTGTGGTCTGGAGGTCAAAGTTCTACTACTTTCACGAGGGGGACCTTATCTTTATGACTGTGGGGGCAGGGAATCAGTTTCTTGCTGGTCACAAATGAAATGTTCCTTTCTCTTCATCTAGTGCTTATAAAGCTTTTTCTCCCTTTTCAAATGCTTAAAAAACTTATCAGGGGGTTTCTTCCTCATTCACTACTTCAGTGGGGGGAACTCGTCAGGTTTATAGTAACTCTATGTTGGGATGGGTTCCTTCTCTGAATACTGGGTCACAAGGATTTTCCTATGGCCCAACTTTTTCTATGAATTCTTCCTGGCAACCTGGTGCCTCATCAAATCTAGGGTATTCTTTTCAGAATGTTGGAAATTCATCCTATCAGGGATGGAATTCCCAGGCTCCTCCTCATTTACCATTTTGGAAATGTTAAACTTGCCAGATTTGTCAAAATTTACTAATGATCCAATCCGGTATAGTCCAGGGTGGCCTCCAGTCCCCACCAAAATACCTTCAGATATTCCAAAATTTGAAGGAAAGAATGGAGAGGATCCGGCAGATCACATCACCACTTTTCATCTTTGGTGTTCATCAAACTCCCTGATCGATGATTCGATTAGGTTGAGATTATTTCAATTCACCTTGAATGGAAATGAAGCTAAGTGGTATATTGAGTTAACTGGGGGAATTTTTGCCACTTTTTGGGATCTGGCTACCATGTTTTTGAATCATTTTCAGTTCCGTGTTCGTTATGATGTTGGGACTAAACTCTTTGCTAATTTTAAGCAAGACAAGGCAACCCACATTTCTGATGATTCAGGAATGGTGGAGAAGGAAGAAGCTCATTAAAGCCTATATTCCAAATTAATTCCTTCTAGAATGGTTTTTGAAATCATTACAGCCAGATATTTCAAAGGATGTATCCCTGTCTGGGGTATTTTCCAAGGAACAGGCTATTTTCAGGGCCCAGCAATTGGAACTGATTTATTTTTAGTCTATAGTCCTTAATAAAATCTTGCCTGATGCTCCTCACTCCAAATTTGATTTTTCCAAAACTAAACATGGTCCTCATGGTGACGGACTAATTGGGTTGATCGATAGCAATGCAGCTAACCTACTTAACCAATTACAGCAGTTGTCCATACAATCTACTTCTTCCGGTCAGGTTGTACCTTCAGTGAAAACCTCTTCATAAGATTTGTTAATAAATGATGTCCAGACATCAAACCCCAAAGGAAATAAACAATTCGAGGGGAAGAAGAAAGGACAAAATAATAATATAAAGAAGGGAAAAGATGGGAAGGGTGATGCAAATAAATCCAACGAGCATGTTGGTGACGGATAGAAGGGTAAAAATAAAGTGAATTTTCCATGCAAGTTATGTACTGGAGATCATCTTACTCACCTTCATCCTAAAATTCAGGATGTGCAGTGCTTGTTAGCTCAACAGGGATCTTCCAGTTCTTAGGCTGTGTTAACAAACCCTTTTCCCCAAGGGCAACAATTAGTTATTAGCACGAATCAAAATACTGGGTCCTCCTCTGGAGGCACCCAGGAAGGGGAAACTCCATCAAACATATATATGATTAGTGCTCATGCAAATATCGCTACAAGATATTGTGATTATGGTACAGTTGAGTCTTCAAAAGCTAAGGGTACTTCTGATACTACTAAACCACTTCACATTTTGAAGCCAACTATTGAGCCCATACCTCGGATGCCGAAAGCATCTACAAAGTGAATGATAATTAATCCAAATGCCAAGGCTGCTCAAAAATATTCTATTATAGAAGATCTAGCCCAGGGCACTTGTGCTATGTCTGCTCTTGAGGTGCTCCAGTATTTTCTAGCTCAGCGAAGTGCTCTTCTTACTACTATTGGGACTGTTGATCCGAAAAACTCTCTTATGATTACATTTGATGTGACTAATTTTAAAAGAGACTCCCATATCATATGGATTTCCATATTAGATCGCCGTATCAAAGATTTAATATATTTTGAATGGTCGTTGATGAGGATGCTTCCACATGTGTGATGTCTCTCGCATGCTGGAAAGGAATCAGATCTCCTGCAGTTGTTCCATCAACCACTCTTATTACTGCATTTTGATGGTAATTCTCACAGGCTACATGGTATTTTCCTAGCTTTACCCATCTACGTTGGGGGGAAAACTATAAATATCAAGGTTGAGATAGTTGATGCAAGCTTGGACTACAACCTTTTGTTGGGGAGAAACTTGATTTATGATATGGATGCTATTGCGTCCTCCTTGTTTTGTATTGTTTGTTTCCCTCACGAAGGGAGGATTGTCACAGTTTACCAACTGGATTGTTCTCCTGTAGACCAGAATGCCTCTACTGACTCAACTATCCCGTTGGTGGATAATGTAAAGCTACCTATTGAGAATCTTGGGGTTGGAATGTATTCTTCTCTGATGGGTACTTTTGATATTCCACCTCCTTCCATTCATATAAATGTAATTTCATCCTCCAGGGCTCCTATTCAAAGAGAGTTCTTTTGAACTCATTATTTTTTGGATCCTTGGACCTTACCTTCCCCTACTTCCACATTAGCGGAAGGTCAAGCAGGTGGAATGGCATTTCCAATGTCTGTAGCAGAGATTTCTTATAAGTCCATTGTTGAATCTCTAGAATCCATTCCTTTTTCTCTTTCACGAAAGGAATCGGATGGAAATGTGGCTCCGGCTTGGACACTTCCTTCTTCTTGTACCCAGGATTGCCTAGTACCATTCTTCCATCTAAAGAGGCTATCTTGGAAGATATGACTGGTGTAGATAGACCATCGGATGATTTTCATCATTGGTCTTACTTTCTACCAGAATTGATGAAGTTGAGTCCCGTTTTCCAAGTCCTCAGTCTTCTGGTCCTGTTCACCCAGTCTTGAACCCTTTAGCACCAACACAGATATTTTCTGAAGGGAACATGGCTGTGATTTCTCGGACTATCCCGATGAAAATCTCCAGGAATCCCAACGTTATCGAGAATGTTTTCATCGGAGCTGAATGTTCCCATGAAGAGATTAAAATTTACACTAATCTCTTTAGGAAGTTTATGGATGTGTTCACTTGGTCTTATGAGGAAATGCCTCGTATAGATCCATCTATTGTCCAACATGAGATCAAGATCTATGAAAATGCTAAGCCTTTGAGGAAAAAGCTTCATTCAGTCAACCCTAGGAAGGCTGCAACTATCAAAGCTGAGGTAGAGAAGCTGCTCAAGGCGTGATTCATTTTCCCTATTCCTTTGACTGAATGGGTTTCAAATCTAGTCCTGGTGGACAAAAAAAAAGGAACAATTCACGTTTGCATTGATTTCAGAGATCTTAATAAAGCATTTCCAAAAGATAATTACCCCACACCATTCATAGATCATATTATCGATGAGTGTGCAGGAAATGCAATTTTATCCTTCATAGATGGTTTTTCTGGATATAATCAAATTACTATCCATCCTGAAGATCAGCATAAGACTGCCTTTATTTGTCCCTGGGGTACCTTTGCTTACAAAAAAATTCCTTTCGGCCTTAAAAATGTTGTAGAAACATTTCAGCGGGACATTTCATAAGCCTTCCATGACATCAAACATATTATCGAGGCATACTTGGATGATATAGCTGCTCGTTCTCACAAGAGAATTGATCATCCTTCTCACCTCCGTCAAGTATTGAACGATGTCATTTTTATAAGATAAGGTTGAATTTGAACAAGTGTGTTTTCGTAGTCACATCCTGTCTATTGTTGGGGTTTATTGTGTCTACGCAAGGGATTCAGGTAGATCCCTTCAAGGTTAAGGCAACACTTCGGGTTGCCTCCCCCATCATCTATTTGTCAACTTCAAAGTCTATAAGGAAAAGCCAATTTTATATGGAGATTTATCGTAAATTATGCCAAGATTACAAGATTATTCATGATATTATTAAATAAAGGATTCCTATTTTTGTGGGATGAATTTTCTCAACGCTCATTCGATGCTTTGAGAAAGGCATTGACCTCTACTCCTATCCTGATTCCACCTAATTATAATAGGGATTTCCTCTTGTATCTCGCAGCAGCAGAATCTACTATTAGTATGATTCCGGTTCAAGAGGATGATGCTCTTGCTAAGAATGTGATACACTACCTTATTCGAGGCTTGGTAGGACCTGAACTTCGGTATTCTCCAATAGAGAAGCTTGCTTTAGCAACTGTCCATGCTGTGCAGCGGCTCAGACATTATATTCTTCTTCGAAAAACTTATGTTTTGGCACCAATCAATCCATTTGAGTTTGTTCTCAGTAGGCGAGTGATTGGGGGCATATAAAATTGGTGGATTGTGATTTTCCAAGAATTTTATCTTGATTTTATGTCTGCCAAGTCCAATAAATCATTAGTTTTCGCAGAATTAATTTCTGAGTTGCCCTGTGGAGAGGATATAATTTATGACGAATCCTTTTCGGATGAGCATCCTTTTCTCATCTCTTCACAGGATTCTTGGTATGGAGATCTCATTGTATATCTTCATACTGTGAAGTTTCCTTTAAATTTTTTGAAAGATGAGCACCGTAAGTTACGTCACTTGGCTAAAAATTACTTGATCATTGGTGATACTTTATACCGTCGAGGGCTCGATTTGATCCTAAGAAGTTGCTTAACTCTTGAATAAGTTGAAGTTGTGCTGAATTATTGCCATAGTGGAGCTTGTGGTGGTCATTTATCTGGGCTTGCTACAACCCAAAATATCTTGCGTGCCAGATACTTTTGACCTTCAGTTTTCAAAGATTGTATTGAATCAGTCAAACGGTGTCATTTATGTCAAGTATATACTCGAATATGCATGCTCATATAGCTCCACTCTGCCCAGTTATCACTGTCGGTCCTTTTACAAAGTGGGGTATTGATTATACTACTTGTAACTGACCTTCGGCTAAAGGTCACAACTACATTATTGTAGCAGTAGAATACTTCACAAAGTGGTTCGAGCCTATCCCTAATTTTAGGAATGACAGTGAGACAACATCTCTTTTTCTCTTCAATCAAGCTATTGCTCATTTTGGTATTCCTAAAGAGATTGTCACTGATCATGGAAGTCATTTTTAGAACAATATGATGGCTGAGTTAGCTCTCAAATTGGGTTTTTGGCTAGAGAATTCCTCTCCTTATTATCCTCAAGCCAATGGGAAAGTGGAAGCCGTGAACAAATCCTTGAAAACCATTCTTCAACGGAAAATTGATAAAGTTAGATCTAGCTGGCACATTATGCTATACCCTGCACTTTGGGCATACCGGATGTCATTCAAGACTGCAACTGGTTTTACTCTGTTCCAACTAGCTTACGAGTTGGAATCAATATTTCCCATTGAGTGTGAGATTCCTTCTCTTAAGTTGGCTATAGAACTTCTTCTTGACACTTCGAGTCTTGAAGAACGCTTCCTTCATCTGGAACATCTTGATGAGGAGCGTCGAGATGTTTCCACGATGAATGAAGCACATAAGAAATGGGTCCAATTTCACTATGACAAAGCGGTCAAACCTAGGGTTTTCTATGAAGGCAACTTTGTTCTAGTTTATGCCCAGGAGAAGGATGCCTTGGGGGTATGTAAATTCAAGTCTATGTGGTATGGCCCCTTCATCGTTAAAAATTTCGTTAAAAAAGGAGCTTATACCTTGGTTGATTTTGAGGGAAATGAGCTGGTGGAGCCCAGAAATGGGCTCTATTTGAAAAGGTATTATGCCTAGGCCTTTGCCTGACATCTTGATTTTTGTATATTTTTTTTGTTTTTTGTGTTTGTACATATCTGATTTTTCAGTCTATGAGGTGATGGTGATGCTTTTTTATATTCATTGGCAAGTTGTATTGGATATCATGAGTCATTATGGTTTCACTGATGGTGCTAGTAGACACACTCGGAACTTAGCTTCCATGGCTTGGGTACTTTATTATGCATCTGGCCAACTATTAGTTTCAAGATGGGTTTGCATTGGTGCTATTTCCAATAATGTAGCAGAATACACTCCATTCATTTCTCTACTTTCAAAAGCAATATCTTCGGGTGTAGATTCGTTGGTAGTATTCTTGGACTCCCAGTTGGTGGTGTCACAATTGAAAAATATATATCGGGTCTGAAATCCTTTCTTGTTTAAATTGTTTTTTAGGGTTCATTTATTGCAAAGATCATTTCAATTTATAACGTTTATTCACATTCCTTGAGCTAACAATCACATGGTAGATTCATTAGCTAATCAAGCAATTGACTGGCATACTATTCATTCAATACTTTAAATAAAATCATCAAAATCATCATACATTTTCGCACATTTGTTTCATCGCATCATAAATCATTGTATATATCATCAGAATGTACAAAAACTATAGAAAAATTTGGATCCATCTGTCCTCCAAAATTAGGGCTTATGCCTGATCATGTTCAGTTTCAAAAATATAATACAATCATCCAACCAAATCTATGATCTCTGTCCAACATTCGTGTTTCTATAGAACACAATCACAGTAGCCACACGGCATAATAACCACATGCAGTCTCGTGGTACCCCAACTACACGTCTCTGGATAGCCTCAAGTAAGTCTTCTACTGTAGACATAGGCACTTGGTGATTCAAACTCTCCAAGTTTCTCTAAATGGCGTGTAGAGTCCTACCAAGGTCTTCAGCATCTGCTTTTCCTCTGCAATGTTTGTTCTGTGGGTATCCTTCAATACGAACTGGTCCCATATCTGTGTCATGGTCATATAATTTTGTAATACATTTGGAATCCAATCAAAAACATGTTTTTTTAGTTTTTCACAAATATTGAAAAAATCAATCAAATATTGCAATCTTACCAATCGCACCCCATGCTGCACTGGGTGGAAGGACTAAGTCTGCAACATCACAAAAATCCATCCCAGCATAGGGATAGTCATCCACTTCAATAATCTGTTCTTCCCACCATTGGAAGAACTCATCATCCCATGTAGTTTGGGGAACTTTACTTCCCCCTAGTCTCTTCATCAGATCAGCCCATCAGGCTATTCTTTGGTCTCTAGGGTTACTAATGGATGAGATCACTTTGGGTCGAAGCCTGGGAATCTTCTCAAAGAATAATGTCATCAATATGGTTCCATACCCTAAATGCATAGTTTTGGCTTTCCAGATGGAGGTCAGTTGCTTCTTCATCTTGGTCAGAAGAGTTGTACACCAATCAAAGAGATGCACTAAGCATTCCACAGCTATACTCATTTTCGTTCTCGATGCCTGGTCCAACGAAGCAGATCCTGCCACCCTGCCAATGGTATAGAGGATAATTTTCATGTGCAGCTCTGTTAGATGTTTGATTGCAATTTGAGTCACTACTTTTTGAGACTCCTCTACACAATAGACATCGATGTAATCTTCGACTGGAAGCCCTCCCACAGGCCTTCCATGCAAATCTACTGGATCTCCTCTACGGGAGAGTACAGTAATAAAATAAATGTATTTGACCTTTATGTGTATAGGTATTTGATCAATCACGAAACAAACCTTCTTCAGTTCCCAATGATTTACTAGCATTTCAAGTAACTGGACGTTACTTTTCATATTTTGCATTTTGAAGAATTTGAGTAAACCACAATTTCGGAGAATATTGAGTGAATTTTGGTCCCCCATGACCTCTTGATCAATGGCACTATGGTAATGTTCTCTCCAAGAGATAGTAATCCTACAAAAAATCATTAAATTTATCATTAGGTTCATTTTTTGCAATCACAGTCTGCGTATACGCGACTTCCCTTTTGGACAGTCGTCTATCATAAGCGGGTTCATCCACATGAACCGGCGTATCCGCAGAATGATAAATAAAAAAAAATCATTTCCACGATGAAAAATAAAAAATTTTAATCTATAAATGGATGAAATTAATCATAAAGATGAAGTTAAGGCTTACCTGACTAATCCGGCGAAGTTTGACGGCTGTTTGCTCCTAATTTTAAGAAAGAGGTTTTTTCTCCAGAGATCTTTTCTCCAATTTAGCAGGGTAAAAATGGACCAAATGTGAGGTAAAATGTGTATTTATGCCCAGAATTTGAAATTTTTTGCAAAAATTAATTATGCTTTGTTTTCAAATTTGTATTAAGCCACATAACCCAGTTGCTTGGAAGTGTTGGGATGGGTATATTTTCAGGTAAATTTTGTTTACTTTGATATTTTTCCAGTTTTTGAAACCATGACCGCTGACCTGTCATGGCAGGAATGTGATCTACACTGGTATATAGGTTAGGTAATCTAGTTTCTGTTGCATTTTGAATTCTAGCCTCCATTTTTATCACTTGCCATAGGGTCGATCCCATCATGTCCTGAGTACTCAACCCATTTCACTCGCCGATTATTTAACCATGACTTGGTGGTAGAGCCTTCCTTTACATGGGCTTCCTAGTTAGTTCCTCGCTAGAATTTTTTGCCCATGCTACACTTTATGTAGGCTTGGGAGTCCTCTTTAGTCCCACCATGACTTATATATTGAAGCTTCATTCTTCTTCTTCTTCATTCTCATTTTTCTGGCTATTACCTTAGAGGCTCCCTGGCGTTCTTCAGTTGCATTACTGCATTGCATGTTGACTACTTGTTTATCTTTGCCTTTAGATGGCTTCATTTGGACTCGATGTTTAAGCCATATTTTGACCTTGACTCTCTGTAAAAAGTTAGCCATTGCAAAGCACTTAGCTATCGCAACTTGACACCCTTGTTACCCATGGCTAGAACACTCCTTTGACTATCGCTTACCATTTTCTGCCACCTTGCATTGAGCATAGGATTATTCCTATCCCAAGAAATAGTGCATATGTTTCTTGATACTCGTTCTATCCATTGTACCATAGAATTCTTTTATTCTTTTTTGAGCTTATTATATGAAAAAGATAAAAAAATCAAATATGTTAAAAAGAGCGGGAACAGGATGTTACTTCATATTTTGATGGCAGTTACAGTATCAGTTTGTTTCCCTTGAACAAAGCACATACCGCTATGTCTTTTCCTCATTTGGGATGGTTTTAGTTTTTCCCTAGGAGTTTCCATAACCTTGTTTCATGAGTCAGTTCTCCTGTGGTTGGTTATCTCTTCCAATCATATGGAGAGTTTGTTTTTGGCTTCTGCATAACAAACTTATATAGTGTCATTCTTTACTGCCATGGTCATCATGTTTTGTTCTTTTGTTCAAGAGAAGTTAACCTTGAGTCAACCATTCTACGGTGTCTCTTGACTTACTATTCAGGCCTTCTCAGTTTTGTCAATATCTTGTACTATCACATCAGATGTTTGGTCCTATGCTCGTTGGTTCCTTCACTCTAATTCATCTGATTCCGTCCAAATCATGGCCTGTGGGTTACACTCATGCGGGAATGATGTGGGATTCCTCAATTCATTCCTTCCAAAAGATATTTTCCCATCGACTCTGACTCATTTCTATAGGAATAAGATCTAGATTATTTTTGTCAGTACCTTAGGGTTTGCAATCATTAGTGATAGAATCTTTGCCGTCGACAGTGGGGATTCATTATTGCCTCCTGATTGATAGATTCTTACATGTGTTTGACTTCAGCTCATTTATTCGCACTTGTTAGATTGTACTGGGGCACCCTGACACTCATTATCATTATTGGTGGGTTGTCTCACATTTGTTAACGGTTTACATTATTGACCGGTAATCAAATGATTTCTCACATGGTTGACTTCAGCTCATTTATTCCCATTGTGTAAAATTGTGCCATAGTGATCGGTGAAGACCTCGGATTTGCATCAAAATTATTTGGTTCACTATTGACATTTCATCTAGCTTATGCTAGTGACACCATCCACTCTTATACGTTGCAGTCTTAGTACATTAGCATCTTATATGTTGGCCCCCGAGTTGCATGATTGTACCATTTTTTCCACCTCTTATGATTTGGTACCTGGTGATTCAGTTATTTCAGTGATCAGATATCTACTACAACATCATTGATCAGTATTCTATATGTGATACTTGTACTTAATTTTTCAACTTGTACTTCCAGGCAATGCTCAGATGATTCACTATGTACTTTCCAGTTCGGTTATACTTGTACAAATTTTGGATATATAGACATGATTTTCTTTCACTGAGCATGGGGATGCTTCCTTGAGACATGAGTTGACTCTCTCAATTCTTTCATTGGTTAATGACAGGCTAAAATCTGGTGATGTTCTCTCTTGCCTTTGCAAGGTTCTTTCTATGCACATAATATATTTCGGCCATGATGTACCCCTTCTGACCTCATATATTAGGGGGCATCCGTTATAGCATCATTTTTCACTCTCATGTGAACAATGATTGTATCTCTGGCCCTAGACACCCTTTCCTTCTAGACTTGAACAAATTCATAAAAAACAGTGTTAAAATCCCCATACGCAATTATGCCTAGACTTTTCCGCGTATATACGGGAGTTCGCTCGTACTTTTCCACGTATGTCATTTAAATCACTAAAAATATATATAAATTCCTTATTTTCGTGGCAGGGTGATGGTTATTCCCGTAATTCAACCACCCTAGCCCGTGGCCCAACTGTTTCCAACTGCTGAAACTACTTTGAGAGGGTATAAAATCCCCTCATGGGTATGGCCTAAAGGAGAGATAAAATTTATAGATACTATACTCTGTTGGATCCCTATTTCAAGGCTCATGTTCCCGCGCCTCCTGCACCTCCCAAGTATATTCAAGAAACCCTTGTTTCCTTGAAGATGATCATCATCCTATATGACATCTAGTGTGCACACATCATGGAAGAATCCTAGCGAGGTGAGGGTTGGACGGATCCAAAGGACGGTCTACTCTAAGTTCATGGAAGGATTCAGGTGATCTCTCCACTTACTATTCTTGTACATTCCATTTATAATAAAGAAGAATCATCTTGTTCTCGAATATTCACATGTTTATATATGTGTGAATATTGTTAGTTAAACATTCAATATTGCTCATATGATATTATACATGAATTATACTGAAATATAGGAACAATATATGTTGTGTAACTAGTGTTTGGGTTCATTCTTTCTTGATTTCTAGGTTACGAAGCACGAGGAGTTGCTGGGGGTTTGAACCCTGTGGGATCTACACCAAATGTAAGACTTCTGGTAAGTTCTGCAATTGATTAAATCTAGTTTTTAGAATAAAAGATAGGTTAAGTGAGTCCCTCTTTAATGGTATGCCCCTGATCTGTGAAGGTTTCTGACCCAAAAACCTTTAGGGAGTTATTTCCTGAAACAATCATACTTCTAAGCTAGCATACCATGTTGTGAAGCTAGCTCCAAAAATAGAGGAAAAGAGATATCAATGCCTTAGAAATAAGCCACTTCGTGGGGGCAACCTCCAATACATTACATGAATGAAATATTCTTGGCTGATACAAATTACAAAACCTCCTTTCTATATATAGGAGTCCATGGGCCATAATGTAATCCTAGTGGGGCCACAATGTAATCCTAGCCGACCTAAAAATAATAATTTAAGGGAAAAATAATAGCAATACGGGGGCTACAGGGGTACAATAATAACAATAAGGGGGTTACACTAGAAACAATAAGGGACTATACTAGTAATATAGGGACCTAACATGCCCCTCTCCTTCAAAAAAGTGTTGTCCTCAGTGCTTGAATTGCTCTGGGTGCTTCTGTATAAAATTCTCATCCTCGCATGTAGAATCTTTAGTGGGTAAGTTCTTCCATTTGATGAGATACTCTGAAATTGATCGATTCCGTAGCTGTCGAGTTCTTGTTTCCATGACCGCTTCAAGTTCCAATATGATTTTTCCTTCGTCATCAAGTTCCGAAAATATTGTTTGAACTGGAGGATTTTCACCTATAACCTTCTTTAAGCATGAAACATGGAAAATTGGATGCACTCGTGAAGAAGCAAGAAGCTCCAATTTGTATGCCATAGTACCAATATTTTGCAACACCTTGTAAGGACCATAATACTTTGGCGATAATTTATTATCCTTCTTAGCTTGCTTGAGGGACATTTGTTTGTATGGTTATAGCCATAAAAATACCCAGTCTCCTACATCAAAACTTGTCTCACTGCAATGTTGATCTGCCTGTTGTTTCATTCGATTTTGTGACAAATTTAGGTTATCCTTTAAGAGTTGGAGAACTTCTTGTTGATGCTCGATGTGATCTCCCACTTCTTGAACCTATGAATGTTCTCTTAAAGATGATGTGATGGATGGTGGATGATATCCATAAAGTGCCATAAATGGGGTCATTTTTCCTACAGTATGGAAGGAAGTGGTATACCACCAATCAGTGAGAGGTAACCGCTTGACCCATTGTGTTTGTTTATCAGATACAAAACAACAAAGATATCCTTCCAAACATTTATTTACTATCTCAGTTTGAAAATCAAATTGAGGATGATAAGATGAGCTATGAGCTAATTGAGTACCCAAACAAGAAAATAACTTCGTCCACAAATTTCCAGTAAAAACGGGATCTCTGTCGCTCACAATAACCCTTGGGTGTCCATGTAGCTTTTGAATTGTTTCCATAAATGTCATAGCAACTGTACTTGCTTTAAATGGATGAGATAATGCATAAAAGTGTGCTTACCTGGTAAGTCTATCAAATACCACCATGATGACACTCTTTCCTTCGTAATTAGGTAAACCAGTGATAAAATCCATTGAAATTTCCTCCCAACGTTGACTTGGAATGGATAAAGGTTGTAGAAGTCTCAGGATCTTAATTGTCTCAACTTTATTCTGTTGGAAAACTAAACATTCTGCCACAAAATTTTGAATATCAAATTTAAGGCCATCCCAAAAATATTCTTTCTTCACCCTATGGTAATTTTTTAAAAATCTTGAGTGTCCTCCTAAAGGAGAAGTGTGCAAGTCCAAAATAATATTTTGTTTTAGTTGGGAATTATTTCAAATATATAAGCGATATTTGTACCATAAATAATCATTTTTCAAACTAAATGCATCAGATGTACTAGGATCTTGCTGCAACTTTTGAATGAGTGTCCATATTTCTTTGTCCTTCTTCCATTCATCTCTTGCTTCGGTTATCCAATCTGGTTGGATAATAGAAATGGCACAAAGCAATGCTTCCACCTCTTCATTCTTTCTTTAGAGTGCATCTGCAACAACATTAAGCTTCCCTTTTTTGTAGATTATTTCAAAGTAATAACCCAACATCTTTGTGACCCATTTTTTCTGTTCTTCTGAAGATAGTATTTGTTCCAAAAAGTGTTTAAGACTATCATGATCAGTTTTTAACTTGAAGAGTCTTCCCATTAGTTAAGTTGGCCATTTCTTTAGTGCATGCATTATTTCTAACATTTCATTCTCATAAATAGGTTTCTATAAATAATTTCCTTTGATTGGATAACTTTCAAAAGTAATGGGTCTTCCTTCCTGCATTAAAATAGCACCAATTCCATTTCCTGAGGCATCACATTCCACAATAAAGGATTTTGTGAAGTCTAGCGTAGCTAAGACTGGTGCTAGGCACATTGAGTCTTTAAGATGTTCAAAGGCCTTAGTTGCTTCAAGAGTCCATGAAAATGCATCTTTCTTCAATAATGTTGTTAGAGGTGCTGCTATTATCCCATAATTCTTAACAAACTTGTGATAATACCCTGTTAGCCTGAGAAATCCTCACAACTGCTTTATGGTTGTGGGGACTTTCCATTCCTTAGTGGCTCTAATTTTGTTAGGGTCTACCTTAACACCCTCGTGAGATACAATATGACCCAGATATTCCACCTCTTGTACTCCAAAGTAACATTTGGATGTTTTTGCATATAATTGTTTCTCCTGCAATAGTTTGAGCACCCTGTCAACATGTTCAACATGATCCTTCTGTTGTGGATCATTATCTACATATCCTTTTTATATTTCATTTTGAAATTTTAAAAGAAAAAAATAAAAATAAAAAATAAGAATGCGAAAATATGCTATAGTATGAAGTCTTTAATACTTTAGCATAAAAAAGAGAGGAATGCAATGCATTTCCATTTTTATTTTGAAGCGGTCGTCAACCTTAGGTTGATATATATATATATTTTAAGGTTAAGACCCGAGCAACTTCCCGAGCGGAAGTTGCAATCATACATAAAAGCTTATGGATATGCAATTGCGGGGGGTGAATTAGCCCGACGGTTATCAAAACCCGACCCCCCGCAGTTGACCGGTCAAATCATAGAAACGTTGTGATCAACGGTTCAGATTAAATACGGGGGGTATGGATCGAACTTCTCCGCCGTACTCACAGACCCCCCGCATGACGTCATCAGCTGAGATGGAAGACAACTGTCATCCACTATCAACTATTTCTCCGCGTCACTCCTGCATTTATTATGGTTTCCGTAGCCTGTAAAAGGGATTCTTCTATCCCGTTTGGATTTATTTGTGACTGTTCGCCCTGTTTATCCGCGTCCCGCCACCTTTGAATTACCCATTGCCTCGCGAATTGCTTTCAAATTCCTGTCAGCCATGGCCAAGAGAACATCGTTGTATGGTTCATCAAGTCTCAGTCCCCTCCTAGATAGCGAGAAAGATGTTCATGATACCACGTCGTCCGTCAACCACCCTCTCTTACATTACCAAGTAACCCTGAACACTGACAAGTCCCCTGTGTTCTCTGCTATGAAAAGTTTGGGTGTGTTGTCTGCTTGTGTTCCGAAAACTCATTTCTTCCCCGAATTCATTTTTTGGTTAGTTTCGTCCATGTACCCTGGCAAGTGTTTCATTATGAATTCTCAGGGGGAAAATATCCTGCAGGTTTCAACACAATTAATGCGTCAAGCATTATGTTTTCCAGAAGATGAGTCTCCATTGGAGTTCTCCGAAGATTCGTTGGTTCAATATTTCGAGGAGCTTTCAAATGAAGAGTTTAATTGCTGCATGTCATTTTTGATACCAAGTCCAGAGAAAACTCAATTTGAAGCAGGAAAGTTCAGTTTGGAGGCGTTCAATGTTCAGTATAGGCCAGTTCTTAGCTGCATTACGGAAATTTTGGGAAGAGATGATGATCACGAAATTGATAAAGCAGTCTTGGGAATGTTCACTCTGATGATGAAACCAGGTGTGGTGCTAGACATCCCGTCTTTCTGGCAAGAATTAGTAAACTCCCAATTGATCTCCTTCCCTCTAACAGGTTTTTTCAGATTTCCATCATTGGTAGTCTACTTATTTTTATATCAAAATGTTGAAGAGTTCATGAGTGTTGGTTTAAATATAATGGATAGTAATAAAAATAAGCAGTCAGTTTTGCTTTAGACCGATATGGTTAGGAATGAAGAGAACGAAGCCGGGCTGTTTGAATTTGATGACCATTTCATGTCTACTGCTTATAAAATTCTGAATGGAACTCTTCCTCCATGCTTTCTGCCAAAGGCCCAGGAGTTCTTACAGTTATGACCCAATTGTAAATTTGGAGATTGGTTTATATTTGAAGATTACTCTGAGATAAGGCTGTATGTAGTTAGTATTGAGCCCTATAGGCTCCCAACCCTTGTTCCCATGAGACTTTTTGCTTTGGAATTTATAAGGCAAAGTCTTAATGTAGATCAAGTTCATTTTCTGCCCATGAAGAAAGGATTGCTGTACAAGTTGCCTATGAGTGTAGGCCCTTTTGTTGTCAATACAAGACAAACTTTTAAAGAGGCATCAAAAATATTGGAAGGGACACAGTTGTTGTTGGGAGAGAAATGGCCCTATGATCCACATGGAATAATTTCTCAAAAAAGGGTCGAGAATGGGTATGTTGCATTTACTCATGTAAGTAAATCGTATTTGGAGAAACTGGCTAATCCAGGAGGGTCAAGTTCAACAAAGACCAGTATTCAAACACCTGCAATTTTGGGAAGAATGAGCAAAAGAGGTAGAGAGGATGTTATTTAAATCGATGATGAGGAGCCCCGAGAGGAAAAAAGGACCAAACTAGCAGAAGACCATTCCTCCAAGTCACCTGGTTTTACTCTCCAGGTCAATGAAGAACAAAATTTCCCTTCATCTCCTAATAGACAGGAACTTCACTTGGAGAAGGCTCCCTCCATGAAGCAAGTGTTCACACAGATTGAGGAAAGGAACCAAAGGATAAAGGCCAATATAGAACCACAAGCAGAGCACAATATACCTGCTGACCAAACCAGATTATTGACTGTGATGGATCTGGAGAAAGATCAGTTTAAGATGGCTCTGTCACATCCGACAGGAATGTCCCTTGGACCTTCGGGCAGCTTTAAGGAGTTAAATATAGTCATGGATGTTAAAAAAATCCCCTTGTGGGACAAAATGAATCTTCACATGTAGACAAGTCAGCTGATTGTAAATGATTTGAGCAGGACCAATGCTACAGCAGTCAAGACTGAAAATATGCTTGCAAAGGTCATCAAACAATGCAAAATGGATAAAGCTAATGCCAGGGCATTAAAAACTTAGAATGAAGAGCTGAAGAAGATCATTATGAAAATCGGCGTGGATCCAAGTGATAAAGACGCAATTCAAAAACTTATGAAAAGTGCAGAAGCAGAAATATCTTCATTAAGGAAAAAATTGAAATTGCCAGCTATAGAGCACTCATTGGCGGCCGAAGTAGCTGAGGTTGAAAAGGAGAAATATGAATTGTGACAGCAGTTGATGAAGAAGGACGAAGAACTCAATAAGGTAAAGCAGACTGCTATAACCTTACAGAATCAAATCGAGAACCATACTTGTACTTTTGATTTTTCTGCAGGTGGAGCTGATCCTCAAGCCCAGGTTGTTCAGCTAAACACAGAATTAAAGATGGAGGAAAGAGATTGTAAACAAGCCCAGTCAGAATTGGCCACAGTTATCAAGATGATGCAAGGATGGGAAGGAAAAGCACATGAGAACGAGCAGAAACTACAGAAAGCTGAGGATGAGATCAAAGAGCTCAAGGAGAAATTGAAGGGAAATATTTCCCTTATCAAAGCTAAGGATATCATCTGGAACGATATCATTTCAGAGATGCAGTCAAAATGGGATTCCATGAATATAATTGCCATAGAGAAAAACATTGTTGCAGAGCATGAAAAGGAGTTATTATCGTAGAAGCAGGCCGCTATTAAAAGATCGAATTGGGCCAGAAAATTCATAAATTTTATTAATACCAAGACAGATGAAGAGCAGAGATATGGGGATACAGGATAGGTACTTTGCGTCAAGAGGTAAACAAAATGATCATCAAAAATGACCTTCAAAGGCCCCAGAGAAGTGTTGTGAATTAAAGAGACAATTAAGAAATTTGATATTTCATTTGAAAAGTTGACGAGAACAAAGCCTGTTCCTCGTGTCGATGAGAGAGGGGAGATTATGTCTCGGGTAAATTCTATGAAGACCGGCTGATACGCAAAGTAGCAGATGTATTTACGAGAAGACACAGACCTTGAAGGGAGAAACGGTATTTAATTTCTTTCATAAAGGCATTTTCTTACCAAGATGGTGAAGACATTGTTTTGTTGCACCTTACTCACAACAAAGAAAGTACAGCGTACACCGTAATATCATCATTAAAGAATGCTTCCAAGGACTCGTGATAAGTCTGGAAATAATGCAAAGATTTTCTATGGACAACAATATTAAAGGAACTCACCACTCGGCCCACAAGAATGTTTCAAAATTACCAACAACAAGGAGATACCATCGTTTCAGACACTGGCCCTTTAGATTAGGGATTGTCACATTTTATTATGTTTTAAATGCGCTCATGTAAATGTAATAGAACTATACGAGGCATGTACCTCCACTAGGTGAGCAAGCATGTGCTTAGAGTTATTAGAATCGTCGCCATCGAAATCATTTTGATCATATTGTATTTAAAGACAATGGAAAGAAGGAAGAAGGTTCCAGTTTTGGACCTTGAAGGCTAATTTTGTACTAAACAATATTGAATGAATGAAAAAGTTTTGCAAGTTTTCAGCTATTCCATCTGTGTTGAAGAGTTTTCCTTGGTTTTCATTTCATTTTCACATCTCTGTGAATAAAGTAGAGTGATTTGAGCAGCAGTCTCTTGATATTTATGTATTCAAGAGTTAAACATCCTTAACAAGCGCTCCTCTATTTTAGATTATTTTTTACTCGGTACTTCTTCGTAGATTTTATAATGGTAGTTTCCTGTTTTAAACAGTATGGCAAATTAAAATCCTTTTCTTTCTTCGTCTTCCATTTGCTCACTAACATAAAGGAACATGGCATTGCAGTAACTTGTAAAGATTTGATATTTGGGAACATAATATTAATATTTGAAGGTTTAATAAACAGCAGGACAATAAATACACTTTTTGTGACATAATCTTTAATGTCTTGAGCACGGATTCTTGTACACAACAAGGAATTGTTTCTCAAGGAACAACATTAATTGGCGCTGCTGTTGTGAACGAAGAGTTGAAGATTTTCCTTTGGTTTTGTTTTTACATTTCCTCCGGTTGTTCATAGAGTAGGAAATAGTACGTCGTGATTGTTTGAAAACAGCTCTGCTCCCAAGAAACCTCACATGAGGTCAGATACCTCTCAGCAAATGGCTCTCTGCTTTGTCAACCCTAGAAGCTTGTTTCAAAGAAGGCCGAAACTGTAAAAATATTAGATACGCCTAAACTACATCGCTCGCACTGCGCAATTCACACATTTTCTCATCCAAGAAAGCTTCCAAGAAATCCTGTTTTCTCGAATCATTACCATCACCTATTCATTTTCAAGAACCCACATTAGAAGAGCAATTGAGTTCGTGTCTTTCCTTTTTATAGAAACTCAGCCCCATACAATCGGCCACCTTTCCGGCGATTGTTCATAGTCCACCCCTATATCGCTGTTTTACCTTATTCATTCTTCCTTAATAAATCGGGTATTCATTTTTACCCCCCGCTGGCGATAGTTAACCCGGCGTAAACATGCGCTTCCGGTACCGTCGATGAACAGATACGCACCATTAAATCTACCACAACCACCGCATGATATGCCTCGTATATCTCGTTACCCTTGACGACCGTAATATGAAATAACCGCAGTAACAAGACTTGCCCCCGTTTTTGCACTTTTGCGCAGAATTTAAACGTTGAACATTTGGATGTTGTTATGAGACCCCTTGCCTGGCTTCCCTAAGTGGAGAGGCAAGGAAATGGTTCAAAGGATTACTTAATGTTCCGCTATTAATGATTGGGATGCTCGAAAGACGTTTTTATTGAGAGATGGGGTAAAAGGGACCACGGATACTCTTGACAGAATTTAATGCAATCAAGAAGAAATTTGATGAAAATATGAATGATTTTGTTAAAAGATTTACCAACCGTATATTGTTCGTTAGAAATGAAACCCCTCCTATTGGAGCAAGGGTTTTTTTTGTCGTGCTTTTGAACCGTAATTCAAATACACCGAGGGAAAGAAGGTCCCTACGTTGGAATGTATTCAAATCGATGCTTTGGAGATTGAAGCTAATATGTCCTACTGGGCCGTAAAGTTTTTCGTATAAAGGAAAGGCTAAAGAAGAAGCCCTCACCAACATCAGAGAATTGAAGACATGACTAAGGTCATAAAAAATATTTCAAATAAATTATGGTGTTGGAAATAGATAGTAAGCTCTCATGAAGACAAAAATAGAGTAAGCTTTTAATCCCAATTTAAAAACAGCCCCGGCAAATTTTACAAAGAGAAAAAGAAACATCAAGATCAGCAAGCACCCTTGTACATGGGCGCTCATCCCGTTCAGCAGATGAAGATGACGAGAGAGAAGATGATGTCGAATATCCGCTCGTGTATATGGAAGATGATGAACAGAAGAAGAAGTTGATGAAGAAGGGGAGAAGGAAGAAGAAGTTGATTCCTCATTCGATCGAAGAAGAGATGGACGATTATCGCGTACAATTACGTACTTTATGCAATCCTCGAGTTGCATAAAAAGTATGATTTGAGGTCAAAAAAGGAGGACCCAAGATAATGAAGAAAAGGAATCAGAATTAGCACCTACTCCAATGGCGACCATTACAGAAAGGAAAGCAGCAAGCTGAAAATTCTCGTACTTAAAGTTAAAGATTCTAACATTTTGGAGAAATTGGTTACGTTTCTAACTTAATCTAAAGTCCAAAAAATATCGAAGAAGAACTCGAAAAGTTGACAAAATCAAATCAAACTTTCACCTTGTCGAAAGAGTTAGAAAAGTGAAAACATGTAAGTACCTCTTCTTGAACTAATAAAAACGCTCGGTTACAAGAAAGATATCGCTGAATTTATCAACTGGTTCTCAACTCGACGAAGTGAGCGAAAGTACAAAGAACTGCAGGAAGAAAAGCTAGTGGTGACATTTGGACCTTCATGTGGAAGAGGTAGATTCGTCCGTTCCTCCTTATATCTTTCTTGCATGATTTCGTTTGCACAATTGTATGCTAGATTCGGCGCATTTCACACAATCTGATGCCATTGAGGTGATGAAGGAGTTAAATTTACAAATCACTTCGAAGCGAAGACAAAGAGATATTTTCATTTTTGAATCGAAGATAATATGTAGGTCTTATTAAAGATATGGTTGTTTCATTGCTCAAACTTCAGCTTCAAACTATTATGATGTGATGTTGTAGTGGCGATATTCCACCAAAGCTTGAAGTGTCATTATTCAGATCAGTGGGGCAAAGCTTGGAGGAGTTCGGGAACCGGACTTTACATATGCTATTATTCCTGTCAATGGTGAAGAAAGAAGTTGTCAGTATAGAGAGACTAGACTTCAAAACTCTGCTACCAAGAAAGATGCAAGTAATTCACCAATTTATGGACAAGAGAAGGACGACCTGTTTTGTTCCATGCTACATGAGGATGCAGAATTTGTTGACGAATCCCAAGGGAAAATTGATTCATAAATTGTACTTATGAACCATATTCAGATAAGCTGTGAAGTTTTATTTTGATACGCGTTTTCAAAGAAGGTACTTCGAGTCAGGGTTTCATCTTTGTTTCTCCGGAAGGTAACTTGTACCTTTTTCTTCAAATTGAGTTCGAACTACCTAATAATGTTGTAGAATATGAGGCATTAATTATTAGTTTGCGCATACTAAGAAGATGAATTAAATCATGATCATGTGTTTTTGGAGATTCGTAATTAATTATAAGCGTATCAAGAATTTATGTTAAAACCAAACATCCCGAAAGTTGCTTACATAATTTAATGAAGTATGGGATCTAATTGAAAATTATTTTCAAGCATTCAATTTACAGTTTGTTCCAAGAGAATAGAACAGACCGCCTATCTTTGGCTGTTATAGCAAGTACATTCAAGCCTCCTATCAGCCTGAAACTACAAAGAAATAGAGATGAGACATAGATTCTTCATTCTCGACAATATTAAACATTGGCAGTTCTTCGAAGATGATGAGTAGATTGGGTCAGCTCTCGTTGATGACCCAAGATTTTGAAGATCATCGTATTGATTTAGAAAGTGATGAAGACAAAATTGGTCGTGTGAGACCCTTAAAAAGAAGATTGGCGGTCAAATTATTCGGGGCCTGAAAGACAATGTCTCGCCAAGAGGCGTAAGACTTCGAAAGAATGTTCGGGGCTAATGATGTTGCCGTGAACCGAAAAGAAAATGAACGAAGATGACAGCATGGAAGATTGCAACTGGCACTCAACAGGAGCCTAAAATGGTCAAATTGTTCAAAGGATCCCGAAGGAACATAAAGAAAGGTACGTAGAGTTGTTCAAAAAATTTAAAGATGTACGTGCTCGTCGCATGATGATTTGAAAACACATGATAAGAGCATCATACAGCACAAAATTCCACTCAAGGATGGAGCCAAGTCACATAAACAAGCTTAGGCAGATTAACTAATGTTGGCTCCGATCGAAAAGGAAATAAAGAAATTGCTGCAAGCCAAGACAATCGTTCCACCTGTATTCGCATTGGGTTTCTAATCTTGTACCCGTCCTAAAGAAAAACAAGAGAGATAAGGTTATGAGATTTTGGTGAATTTGAATGGCTTCATTAAAAGATAAATACCCTGCTCTAAATGGATTTTGTTCAAGGTAGTGACCGTGCTTATAGATTGTCCATGGTGGATGGAGCTAAAGCAACTGTGTAGCCGTAGAGAAGGAAGATCAGAAGAAAACCGCTTTCACTATGCGCCTTTGGGAACATTCATGTACGCTGCATTTGCCATTTGGCCTGGATCACCCAGGGCTAATACTTCGCAGGGCACTAGATATTGCGTTTGTGGAGACTAGTTTGTGGTGGCTTATTTAGATGATGTCACAATTTTTTCGAAACTGTTGAGGAGCATTTACGTATTTGCGAAAGCCTTCATGAAGTAAAGTTCGGATTATCACCGAATCCCAAAGTCTTTGTTTGCTCTAGAGGAGGGTAAATTACTTGGCCACATTGTTTCAAAGGAAGGAGTGAAGATTGGGATCTGGCCGAGGGTCGAAGCAATTCGTTGTACCAATTCTCCTGGCCGCGAAGTAAGAACATATTCAAATGTATTTAAAAATGATTTTCTAAGGCGGTTTGTCCTTAATTATGCAAGTAGATTGTTAAAAGATGATGACATGTTAAAAAAGAACGCCGAGGTGAAGTGGGACAAGGAAGTGATAATATTTTCAGTAGAATCAAAGAGGCTTTAAAGGAAGCACTCATTCTAATCCTACCCGTACTATTTGAAACTGCTTAAATCTTTTCATTTTCTTCCTCAACTATTGCGCTCGTGTTATTGCGCAGAAATGAAGAAAAGCAGAACAGCCAATGCATATTTCAGCAAAGCTCCTCCGAGATGCAGAATTGAATTATAATATATTGAAAAACAAAAAGTACGTCGGTAAAAGAACGAAGTTTTCTAGAACGTATGTCCTTCATTCTCGTATTTTAGCGATTGCTCTCAATTCTACCGTAAAAGACGAAGTAGTGCAAAGCGATGCAGTTGCAAGAGGGGAAATGGATTGCTAAAATTCAAGAGTATGATTTGGATGTAAAACCAAACAAGTCAAGTTAAAGGATTGGGATTGGCTAAATTATTGACAGAATCCAACTTTCCAAGCATTGGGAATCAAATTTGTCGTCTTCCTCGTAGAAGAAGCTGATGGAGAGACGCGTGATAATCAATCAAAGATAAGAATTAAGTATAAATTTCTCCGTTCAAATGGTATAAGGATATTGTACATTATTTATGTTTTTCTTTCATGTCCCTCCTTTCAATTAATAGAGCTAAACACAGGCTTTAAACTTACACCAAAATTATGTCATAATCGAAGAAAAGTTATATTGAAGGATCCACCGGGTATGTTGTTGTTATGTTCAATGAAGAGGAAGAAATTTCAGAAGTGATGAAAGAATATCATGAATGCTTGTGGAGGGCATTACACCGTAAAGGTAATCGTCATAAAATATTCAACCAAAGCTTCTATTGGCCGACCTGTATTAATGTTTACAAAACAAGCAAAAAAGTTGTCAAAAATGCCAATTATTTGCGCAGAAGAAAAAAAAATAGCTCCATTACCTCTTCTCAGCTTTTATTGAAGAACTTTTTTGGGACAATGCTTGACTATTGGAGAAATCAATCCACCATCCAAAGGCGGGGCGAAGTGGATCCTTACCGTTACCGATTATTTTACAAAGGGTGGAGGCAATTCCCACCAGAAGGCAAATTATTTGCTGTTGTGAAGTTTTTGGAGGAGAATATTTTTAGTTGGTTCCTGATGCCCAAAGAAGATTGTGACATAATGATCAAAGCTCTTCAGTTCACCTGTGTTTATTAATTTTTGTCAAACTTACAATGTAATATCTCACTATACGCCTTATCATCTCATAGTGAAATGGATTGTTAATCCTCCAATAAAACATTGGTAAGAATTTTGAAGAAAACAATCAAAGTGAGAATCAAAAGAATTGGGATATGAAGCTAGTTTTTTCTCAGTGGGCAACAAGGATACTCACAAGGAGGTTCACCGCAAGTCTCCTTAATATTTTATGGCACTCAAGCTTTATTCTCTACACAATTGGTAAAAATTGCAGATTTCTTTCTTCTCCAAGATGCTCAAGCAAGAACCAAAATGCCATGGATAAGAAGAATGAATGTGATGGAACTAAGTGAAAATAAATCAAGTTCGGACAACTTGCTCGCTTATCGTTATAAGACGAAGGTGTAGTATTTGAGTAGAAAGGGCAAAAGGAATTTTTGTTTCGTAAAAGGGATTTAGTATTGGGCGTAAGGAGACACACGAAGGAAGATAAAGGCAAACACGGTAAATTTGATCCTTATGGTATGGCTCATTCAAAATTAATGAAGTCAGAGGAAATAATACTTTCATGTTGGAAAATTTGGAAGGAGCAGTGTTGGATATGCCTTCGTGAACGGCAACATCCACTATTTCCGTTAATAAGCAACATTCGTACATCATTGCATAAATCCTGTGGTCATTGCACATTTTCACCAAGCAATATGTGACTTGCATGCCTGCAAGGTACCTAATCAGCAGTGTTCTTAGTGTTTCGTGGTAAAAAAACACTATCCCTGTGGAGCTAGATGTTGTGGATCATTATATACATATCCTTTATATTTCATTTTGAAATTTTAAAAGAAAAAAATAAAAAAATAATAAGAAATGCGAAAATATGCTACAGTATGAAGTTATTTATACTTTAGCATAAAAAAACAAATGCAATGTATTTCTTTATTTCGATATGTATGATTTGAAGGTTAAGCCCCGAGAAGCTTCCCGAGCGGAAGTGACGATCACAGAAAAGAGCTTATGGATAAGCTATTGCGGTGGGAGAATTAGCCTGACAGTTATCAAATCCCGACCCCCCGTAGTTGACCAGTCAGATCTTGCTTCCGCCGTGATCAACGGCTTGGATTTATTACGGGGGGTATGGGTTAAAGTTTTCCGCCGTACTCACAGACCCCCCGCAATGATGTCATCAGCTGAGGTGGAAAGCAGCTGTCATCCACTCTCAACCGTTTTCCACGTCATTCCTGCATTTATTACGGATTCCCGTAGCCTATTAAAGGGTTTTTCCGTCCCGTTGTTGTCTATTTGTGACTGTTTCTCCCTTTTTAACCATGTCCCGCCACCTTTGCATTATCCATTACCCCGCGAATTGCTTTCAAGTTCCTGTCAGTCATGGAAAAACGAACATCTTTGGCTGGTTCATCAAGCCTCAGTCCACTCCTGGATAGTGAAAAGGATGTTCATGATACCGCGCCGTCCGTCAATCATCCCCTACTACATTACCAAGTAACCCTAAACACTGACAAATCCCCTGTGTTCTTTGCTATGAAAAGTTCTGGTGTGTTGTCCACCTGTGTTCCGAAAACTCACTTCTTCCCCGAGTTCATCTCATGGTTAGTCTCATCTATGTGCCCTGGCAAGTGCTTCGTCATGAATTCTCAGGGGGAAAATGTCTTGCAGGTATCAACACAATTAATGCGTCAAGCATTATGTTTTCTAGAAGATGAGTCTCCGTTACAGTTCTCCGAAGATTCATTGGTTCAGTATTTTGAAGATCTTTCAAACGAAGAGTTCAGTCGTTGTATGTCATTTTTGAAATCAAATCCAGAGAAAACTCAATTTGAAGGAGGAAAGTTCAGTTTGGAGGCGTTCAGTGTTCAGTATAGGCCAGTTCTTAGCTGCATTACAGAGATTTTGGGAAGAGACGATGATCACGAAATTGATAAAGCAGTCTTGGGGATGTTCGCTCTGATGATCAAACCAGGGGTTGTGCTAGACATCCCATATTTTTGGCAGGAAGTAGTAAATTCCCAATTGATCGCCTTCCCTCTAACAAGTTTTTTCAGATTTCCATCATTGGTAGTTTACTTATTTTTATACCAAAATGTTGAAGAATTCATGAGTGTGGGTTTAAATATAATGGATAGTAATAAAAATAAGCAGTCAGTGTTATTCTGGACCGATATGGTTAGAAAAGAAGAGAACGAAGCTGGGATGTTTGAATTTGCTGACCATTTCATGTCTACTGCTTATAAAATTCTGAATGGAACTCTTCCTCCATGCTTTCTGCCAAAGGCTCAGGAGTTCCTATAGTTAGGACCCAATTGTAAATTTGGAGACTGGTTTGTTTTTGAAGATTACTATGAGATAAGGCTGTATGGAGTTAGTATTGAGCCCTATAGGCTCCCAACCTTTGTTCCCATGAGAATTTTTGCCCTGGAATTTATAAGGCAAAGTCTTAATGTAGATTAAGTTCATTTTCTGCCCATGAAGAAAGGATTGATGTACAAGTTGCCGATGAGTGTAGGCCCTTTTGTTGTCAACACAAGACAAGCTTTTGAAGAAGTATCAAAAATATTGGAAGAGACGCAGTTGTTGTTGGGAGAGAAATGGCCCTATGATCCACATCGAATAATTTCTCAGAAAAGGGTTGAGAATGGGTATGCTGCATTTACTCATGTAAGTAAACCTGATTTGGAGAAACTGGCTAATCCAGGAGGGTCAAGTTCATCAAAGACCAGTATTCAAACACCTGCAATTTTGGAAAGAATGAGAAAAAGAGGTAGAGAGGATGTTATTGAAATCGATGATGAGGAGCCCCGAGAGGAAAAAAGGACCAAACTAGCAGAGGACCATTCTTCCAATTCACCTGGTTTTACTCTCCAGGTCAATGAAGAACAAGATTGCCCCTCATCTCCTAGTAGGTAGGAACTTCATTTGGAAAAATCTCCTTCAATGAAGCAAGTGTTCACACAGATTGAGGAAAGGAACCAGAGGATAAAAGCCAATATAGAAGCACAAGCAGAGCATCATATACCTGCTGACCAAACCAGATTATTGACTGTGATGGATTTGGAGAAAGATCAGTTTAAGATGGCTCTGTCACATCCGACAGGAATGTCCCTTGGACCTTCGGGCAGTTTTAAGGAATTGAACATAGTCATGGATGTTAAAAAGATCCCCTTGTGGGACAAAATGAATCTTCACATGCAGACCGATCAGCTGATTGTAAATGATTTGAGCAAGACCAATGCTACAACAGTCAAGACTGAAAATATGCTTGCAAAGGTCGTCAAACAATGCAAAATGGAGAAAGCTAATGCAAGGGCATTAACAAATCAAAATGAAGAGCTGAAGAAGATCATTATGAAAATCGATGTGGATCCAAATGATAAAGCCGCAATTCAAAAACTTATGAAAAGTGCAGAAGCGGAAATATCTTCATTAAGGAAAAAGTTAAAATTACCATTTAAAGAGCACTCATTGGCGGCCGAAGTAGCTGAGGTTGAAAAGGAGAAAGAGGAATTGCGAGAGAAGTTGGTGAAGAATAACGAAGAACTCACTAAGGTAAATCGGGCAGCTATATCTTTCTAGAGTCCTGTGAAACCCTTGCCCCTTTGCTTTGATTTTTAACGAGGTGAAGGCGATCCTCAGAGTTGAGTTAAAATTACGACTAAACACAGAATTAACTATGGCGGAAAGAGATTGTAAACAAGCCTAGTCAGAATTAGCCACAGTTACCAAGATGATGCAAGGATGGGAAGGAAAAGCACATGAGAACGAGCAGAAGCTACAGAAAGCTGAGGACGAAATCAAAGAGCTCAAGGAGAAATTAAAGGGAAATATTTCTCTTATCAAAGCTAAGGATATCATCTGGAATGAGATCATTTCATAAATGCAGTCAAAATGGGATTCCATGAATATAATTGCCAGAGAGAAAAGCATTGTTTCAGAGCATGAAAAGGAACTTTTATTTGAGAAACAGGCCGCTATTAAAAGAGCGAATTGGGCCAGAAAATTCATAAATTTTATTAATGCCAAGACAGATGAAGAGTTAGGAGATATGGGGATACAGGATAGGTACTTCTATGCTGAAGAGGTAAATAAAATGGTCATCAAAAATGACCTTCTAAAGGCCTAAGAGAAGCGGTTATAGGGAATTAAAGAGATAATTAAGAAATTTGATATTTCATTTGACAAGTTGACGAGAACAGGTTTGCCCTCGTGCTGGACGGAAAGAGGGGAGATTATGTCCTGGAAATTATATGAAGATCAGTTGATATTTGCAAAAAGCAGAGCAGATGGCCGGCATGAGAAGACACAGATTTTGAAGGGAGAAATGGTATTTAATTTCTTACAAAGGCATTTCCTTCTGCTATGGATGGTGAAGACATTGTTCATAGGTAATCTTACTCACAGTCAGGTTGTTGCGTTTACACTGGAATATCATCGTTATAAGAACGCTCCGACGACTCAGGATAAGCTCTGGAAAGAATGCAAAAGATTTTCTATGGACACAGAAAAGGGAACTCCAGCCACTCAGCCACAAGTAGTCGTTCAGCCACAAATAGTCATTGAGACAGCCACTATTTCAGGAGCATCAGCTCACTTAGATTAGGAATTATCACATTTTATCATGTTTTAAATGAAGTCATGTAAATGTAATAGAACTTTTTCGAGGCATGTACCTCCACTACAGTGAGCAGTTAAGCAGTTAGAGTTAGTTAGAATCAGTTTCATTACTGGAAACCATTTTGGTCATATTGTATTTAAAGACAATTGGAAGAAGAAAGTAGGTTCCGAGTTTTGGACCTTGAAGGCTAATTTTGTACTGAAAAATATTGAATGAATGAAATTTTTTGCAAGTTTCCATCATTCTATTTGTGTTGAATAGTTTTCTCAGTTTTCATTTCATTTCCATATCTATGAATAAAGTAGAGTGATTTGAGTTGCAGGTCTCTTGATATCTGTGTATCTAAGAGTTAAACATCCTTAATGGGCGCTCCTCTATTTTAGCTTTATTGTTACTCACTTCTTCAGGATTTTATAATGGTAGATTCTGTTTTAAGCAGCATATCAATTTAAAATCATTTTCTTTCTTCGTCTTCCATTCATTCACTTCAACATAAAGAGAACATGGCATTGCAGAACTTGTAAAGATTTGATATTTGGAGAATATATTATTAATATTTGAAGGTTTAATAAACAGGGACAGATATACACTTGTTTGTGACATAATCTTTAATGTCTTGAGCACGAATTCCTTTACACAGCAAGGAATTGTTTCTCAAGGAACAACATTAATTGGCGCCGTTGCCGAGGACCGAAGATTCGAATATTTTCTCTGGGTTTTTGTTTTACATTTCCTCTGGTTGTTCAGAGAGGAGGAAATAGTACGTTGTGATTGTTGAAAATAGCTCTGGCTCCCAAGAAACCTCACACGAGGTCAGATACCTCTCAGCAAAAGGTTCCTGTTTTGTCTGATCCTGAGAAGCTTGTTTCAAAGAAGGGACAGAAATCAAAAATACTAGATACACTTGAAACTACACTGCTCGCACCTGGCAGCAGTTTGCACATTTTCTCATCCAAGAAAGCTTCCAAGAAACTCATTTTCTCGGAAGAAGGATCATCACCATCATCCGTTTATTTTCAAGAACCCACATTAGAAGAGTAATCTTTGGAGTTTGTGTCTTTTTCTTTTATAGAAACTCAACCCCATATAGCTACCATCTCTTCTGCAATCGTTCATAGTCTAATTCTTATATTATTTGTTTCACCTCATTCATCTTTTCCTACAACTGGTATTCATTTTACCCCCGCTCAAGGAGCAGTTAACCCGGGCGTAAACATGGCAGTTCCTGCAGCCCCTGCTTTCTTGATGAATAGATATGCACCATTGAATCTACCGCAACCACTTCATGATATGCCTCAGGAGTATCTCAAGTTACTCCCTATATTTACTGGTGAAGATGAAATAACCGCAGAACAGCACTTGCCCCTGTTTTGCACTTTTGCAGAGAATTTAAACGTTGAACATTTGGATGTTGTTATGAGACTCTTTGTTCAGTCTCTAAGTGGAGAGGCAAGGAAATGGTTCAAAGGATTACCTAATGGTTCCATTAACGATTGGGATGCCCTAGAAAGACGTTTCATTGAGAGGTGATTTCATTGAAAGGTGGGGCGAAAAGAGGGACCACGGCTATTCTTTGACAGAATTTAATGCAATCAAGAAGAAATCTGATGAAAATATGAATGATTTTGTTAAGAGATTTAACAAATTGTATAATAGTTTGCCTGTTGAAATGAAACCCCCTCCTATTGGAGCAAGGGTTGTTTTTGCTGGTGCTTTTGAACCAAAATTCAGTTTCACATTGAGGGAAAGAAGGTCCCCTACGTTGGAACAGATTCAAACTGATGCTCTGGAGATTGAGGCTAATATGTCCGCTGCTGGTAAAGTTTCAGATAAAGGAAAGGCTAAAGAAGAAGCCTCAGCTCAAGATCAGAGAATTGAAGACATGACTAAGGTCATAAAGAATCTTTCAAATAAATTGGTAAATTTGGAAATAGATAATAAGCCTGCAAGACAGAATAGAGGGGTTTTTAATCCCCAATTTAAAAAACAGCCCCTGCAAATTCTACAAAGAGAAAGAAAAGATCAAGATCAGGTGCAAGCACCTTTGTACATAGAGGCAGCCCCGTCCCATTCAGCAGATGAAGAGGACGAGAGAGAAGATGATGCTCGAATCTCTGCTGTGTACATGGAAAATGATGAAATATAAGAAGAAATAGATGAAGAAGGGGTGAAGGAAGATGAAGAAGCTGATCTCTCATTCGATCAAGAAGAGATGGATGATTACTGCAGACAATTCACAGACTTTATGCAATCTGAGTTGCATAAAAAGTATGATTTGAGGTCAAAAAAGAGGTTAAGGACGCAAGATAATGAAGAAAAAGAATCAGAAGCAGCACCTACTCCAATGGCGACTCCATTACAGAAAGGAATGCAGCAAGCTGAAACTTCTCAGACGAAAGTTAAAGATTCCAACATTTTGGAGAAAGTGGTTACTGTTTCTAATCAAAACTCAAATTCCAAGAAGGACCAAGAAGAGCCTGAAAAGTTGACAAAATCAAATCAAACTTTCAGTTTGTCGAAAGAGTTGGAGAAAGTAAAGATTCAAGTACCTCTTCTTGAGTTAATGAAAACACCTGGTTATAAGAAAGAGATTGTCGAGTTTATCAATTTATCTCAGTCTGATGAAGTAGGTGATATAGTAAATTTGCAGGAAGAGAAACCAGTGGTTACATTTGGACCTCATGTTGAAGAGGTAGATTCATCTGTCCCTCCTTTTTATATATCACTTTTTTTACATGATTTTGTTCTACATAACTGTATGCTAGATTCTGGCGCATCACACAATCTGATGCCATTGAGTGTGATAAAGGAGTTAAATTTACAAATCACTAAGCCCTACAGAGACCTTTACTCTTTTGACTCCAAGAGAGTTAAGTGTGTGGGTATTATTAAGGATATGGTTGTTTCATTGGCTCAAATTCCAGCCAAAAGCATTATGATGGATGTTGTAGTGGCAGATATTCCAGCCAGGTTTGGTATGTTATTATCTAGATCATGGGGGGCAAAACTTGGAGGAGTTTTGAAGCTAGACTTTACATATGCTATCATTCCCGTTTTTAATGGGGAAGAAAGAAGGTTGTATAGAGAAACTAGATTTCAAAAAACGGCTACCAAGAAAGATGCAAGTAATTCACCAATTTATGGTCAAGAGAAGGATGACCTTTCTTGTTTCATGCTGCATGAAGATGCAGAATTTGCTGAAGAATCTCAAGGGAAGATCGATTCAGAAATTTTACATAAGGAGCTACATTCAGATAAGCTGTGGGAGTGTTATTTTGATGGTGCGTTTTCCAAAGAAGGCACGGGAGCTGGTTTCATTTTTGTTTCTCCGGAAGGTAATATTGTACCTTTTTCTTTCAAATTGGAGTTCGAATCCACTAATAATGTCGCAGAATATGAAGCATTAATTATTAGTTTGCAGACGGCTAAGCAGATGGGAATTCAGTCTATAACTGTGTTTGGGGATTCAGAATTAATTATAAAACAGATCAAGAATTTATGTCAAACTAAACATCCCAGGTTAAGAGCATATCAGAATGAGGTCTGGGATCCGATCGAAAATTATTTTGAAGCTTTCAACTTACAGTTTGTCCCAAGGGAAGAGAATAGAATGGCAGATTCTTTGGCGGTTGCAGCAAGTACATTCAAGCCTCCTATCAGTCCGAAACTAAGGTATGAAATTGAGATGAGACATAGACATTCGATTCCTGACAATATTAAACACTGGCAGGTCTTTGAAGACGATGAACAGATTAAGAAGTTTCTGTTGATGGTTGAAGATTTTGAAGATCATCAGATTGATTTGGAATCTGATGAAGATGAATTGGTAGGTAAGTCTCTGAAAAAGAATATTTGTGGTCAGGAGATCATTCAGTTGAAAGATAACATTTTTCCAAGAGGTTTGGTGCCTCTTGAAAGACTGTTTGATGCCAATGACGTTGCAGTAAATAAGAAGAAAGCAAATCAAGATGAACAGGTAGAAGATTGTAATTTAGGAACTCAACAGGAGCCTAAAATGATTAAGTTGTTCAAAGGGGTCCCAAAGCACTACAAAGAAAGGTATGTGGATTTGTTCAAACAATTCAAAGACGTATTTTCTTGGTCTTATGATGATCTGAAAACATATAATAAAAGTATCATACAGCATAAAATTCCACTGAAGGATGGAGTCAAGCCACATAAACAGAAGCTCAGACAGATTAATCCATTGCTATTGGATCCGATCGAAAAGGAAATAAAGAAATTGCTGCAAGCTAAGATAATCGTTCCACTCAAATATTGAGATTGGGTTTCCAATCTTGTACCAGTCCGAAAGAAAAATGGAGAGATAAGACTGTGCGTAGATTTCAGGAATTTGAATAGGGCTTCATTAAAAGATAATTATCCTTTGCCGAAAATGGATTTTGTCTTACAAGAGGTGACAGGAGCTTATAGATTATCTATGGTAGATGGATTTTCAGGATATAAACAGGTGGCTGTGGAGAATGAAGATCAGAAGAAAACTGCATTCACTATGCCCTGGGGAACATTCATGTACACCAGGATGTCGTTTGGCTTGATGAATGCGGGGGCCACGTTCCAACGAGCGATGGATATTGCATTCGTAGGTGATCAATTTGTGGTGGTTTATTTAGATGATGTCACAATTTTCTCAAATTTTGATGAAGAGCATTTACAAAATTTGCAGAAAGCCCTCCTGAAGTGTAGAAAGTTTGGATTATCACTGAATCCTAAAAAGTCTTTGTTTGCCCTGGAGGAGGGTAAATTACTTGGCCACATTGTTTCTAAAGAGGGTGTGAAGATTGATCCAGCAAGAGTTGAAGCAATACAGTCTATCCCGCTGCCCCGAAGCAAAAAAGATATTCAGAGATTTCTTGGAAAAATTAATTTTCTCCGAAGATTCGTTCCCAATTACGCAGAAATCGTCAAGAGGATAACGGACATGTTGAAAAAAGATGTTGAAGTAAAGTGGGATAAAGAAGCCAGAGAGTCTTTCCAAAGGATTAAAGAAGCTTTAAAGGAAGTGCCTGTTCTCATTAGTCCAGATTATTTGAAGCCGTTTCAAATTTTCTTGTTTGCATCTCCTTCAACAATTGCTGCTTTGTTATTGCAGAGAAACAAAGAAAAGCATGAACAGCCTGTAGCATATTTTAGTAAAGTTCTCCGAGATGCAGAATTAAAATACAATATATTGGAGAAACAAGTATATGCTTTGGTGAAAGCATTGAAAGCCTTCAAAACTTATATCCTCCATTCTCAAATCTTAGCATACGTTCCCAATTCAGCTGTAAAAGATGTGCTAGTACAGAGCGATGTGGAAGGTAAAAGGGGAAAATGGATTGCTAAAATCTAGGAATATGACTTGGATATAAAACCAACCAAACTGGTTAAAGGATTGGGATTGGCCAAATTATTGACAGATTCAAATTTCCAAGCATTGGGTATCAATTTGTTGGCCCCTGTAGAGGAAGTCGATGAAGAAACAGGTGGTAATCAGTCAAAGACAGCAATTAAGTATAAATTTCTCTGCTCAGATTGGTATAAGAATATTGTTCATTATTTATGCTTTCTTTCTTGTCCCCCTTCAATAAATAGAGCTAAATACAGAGCTTTAAAACTTAAGGCTCAGCCTTATGTCATAATTGAAGCAAAATTATATTGGAAGGATCCGGCTGGTGTGTTGTTGTTATGTCTGATAGAGGAAGAAATTTCAGAAGTGATCAAAGACTATCATGAATGCTTGTGTGGAGGGCATTACAGCTGGAAGGTAACTGCTCATAAAATATTCAAATCAGGTTTCTATTGGCTGTCTGTGTTTGCTGATGTTTACAAAACAGTCAAAAGTTGTCAAAAATGCCAATTATTTGCAGAAAAGAAAAAGCTAGCCCCATTACCTCTTCTTCCTGTTTTTATTGAAGAACCTTTTAGACAATGGGGGTTGGATTTCATTGGAGAAATAAATCCACCATCTAGTGGGCAGTTTAAGTGGATCCTTACTGCTATAGATTATTTTACAAAGTGGGTGGAGGCAATCCCCACCAGGAAGGCAAACGATTTGGTTGTTATGAAGTTTCTGGAGGAGAATATCTTTAGCAGGTTTGGATGTCCAGTAAATATTGTGACAGATAATGCCCAGGTTTTCAGTTCACTCAGGTTTATTAATTTTTGTCAAACTTACAATGTGATATTGTCCCATTCTACAGCTTATCATCCATAGGGAAATGGATTGGCAGAATCCTCCAATAAAACATTGGTAAGAATTTTCAAGAAAACAATTAGTGAAAATCAGAAGAATTGGGATACGAAGTTATTTTTTGCTCTGTGGACAACAAGGATGACTACTAGGAGGTCTACTGGCAAGTCTCCTTATGATCTCGTATACGGAACTCAAGCATTGTTCCCCACACAATTGGTAAAACCTGTGATTTCTTTTCTCCAAGATGCCCAAGCAGAACCAAATGCCATGATCAGAAGAATGAACAATGTGATGGAACTAAGTGAAAACAGAAATCAAGTTCGGGACAACTTGCTCACTTATCAGCAGAAGATGAAGGTAGTATTTGATAGAAAAGCAAAAGAAGTAATGTTTCAGAAGGGAGACTTAGTATTGAGATGGGATACACGAAGGGAAGACAAAGGGAAACACGGTAAATTTGATCCCTTGTGGTATGGCCCATTAAAAATTAATGAAGTCAGAGGAAATAATACTTTCATGTTGGAAAATATTGAAGGAGAAGTGCTGGATATGCCTGTGAACGGGCAATATCTCAAGCATTATTTTCGGCATTAAGCTGTTGTTTGTTCATCATTGTATATATCCGGTGTGATCATTGTACAGTTTCATCAAGCAATATGTGACTCCATGCCCGAGGTGAAGGCACTAATCTGCAGGTTCTTAGTGTTTCGTGGTAAAAACACTATCCCCAGGTGGAGCCAGATTTGTGGATCATTATCTGCATATCCTTTTTATGTTTTATTTCGAAATTTAAAAGAGAAAAAGAAAAAATAATATAAATGCGAAAATATGCTACAGTATGAAGTTATTTATACTTTAGCATAAAAAAACAAATGCAATGTATTTCTTTATTTCGATATGTATGATTTGAAGGTCAAGCCCTGAGCAGCTTCCTGAGTGGAAGTGATGATCACAGAAAAGAGCTTATGGATAAGCTATTGCGGGGGGAGAATTAGCCCGATAGTTATCAAATCCCGACCCCCCGTAGTTGACTAGTCAGATCTTGCTTCCGCCGTGATCAATGGCTTGGATTTATTACGGGGGGTATGGGTTAAAGTTTTTTGCCGTACTCACAGACTCCCCGCAATGATGTCATCAGCTGAGGTGGAAATCAGCTGTCATCCACTCTCAACTGTTTTCCACGTCATTCCTGCATTTATTACGGATTCCCGTAGCCTATTAAAGGGTTTTTCCGTCCCGTTGTTGTCTATTTGTGACTGTTTGTCCTTTTTTAACCGTGTCCCGCCACCTTTGCATTATCCGTTACCCCGCGAATTGCTTTCAAGTTCCTGTCAGTCATGGCAAAACGAACATCTTTGGCTGGTTCATCAAGCCTCAGTCCACTCCTCGATAGTGAAAAGGATTTTCATGATACCGCGTCGTCCGTCAATCATCCCCTACTACATTACCAAGTAACCCTAAACACTGACAAATCCCCTGTGTTCTCTGCTATGAAAAGTTCTGGTCTGTTATCCGCCTGTGTTCCGAAAACTCACTTATTCCCGGAGTTCATTTCATGGTTAGTCTCATCTATGTACCCTGGAAAGTGCTTCGTCATGAATTCTCAGGGGGAAAATGTCCTACAGATATCAACACAATTGATGCGTCAAGCATTATGTTTTCCAGAAGATGAGTCTCCGTTATAGTTCTCCGAAGATTCATTAGTTCAGTATTTCGAAGATCTATCAAATGAAGAGTTCGGTCGTTGTATGTCATTTTTGAAATCAAATCCAGAGAAAACTCAATTTGAAGGAGGAAAGTTCAGTTTGGAGGCATTTAGTGTTCAGTATAGGCCAGTTCTTAGCTGCATTACAGAGATTTTGGGAAGAGACAATGATCACGAAATTGATAAAGCAGTCTTGGGGATGTTCACTCTGATGATGAAACCAGGGGTGGTCCTAGACATTCCGTCTTTTTGGCAGGAAGTAGTAAATTCCCAATTGATCACCTTCCCTCTAACAGGTTTCTTCAGATTTCCATCATTGGTTGTTTACTTATTTTTATATCAAACTGTTGAAGATTTCATGAGTGTGGGCTTAAGTATAGTTGATAGTAATAAAAATAAGCAGTCAGTTTTATTCTGGACCGATATGGTTAGAAAAGAAGAGAACGAAGCCGTGCTGTTTGAATTTGCTGACCATTTCATGTCTACTGCTTATAAAATTCTGAATGGAACTCTTCCTCCATGCTTTCTGCCAAAATCCCGGGAGTTCCTACAGTTAGGACCCAATTGTAAATTTGGAGATTGGTTTTTATTTGAAGATTACTCCGAGATAAGGCTGTATGGAGTTAGTATTGAGCCCTATAGGCTCCCAACCTTTGTTCCCATGAGACTTTTCACCCTGGAATTTATAAGGCAAAGTCTTAATGTAGACCAAGTTCATTTTATGCCCATGAAGAAAGGATTGATGTACAAGTTGCCTATGAGTGTGGGACCTTTTGTGGTCAACACAAGACAAGATTTTGATGAAGTCTCAAAAATATTGGAAGGGACGCAATTGTTGTTGGGAGAGAAATGGCCTTATGATCCACATGGAATAATTTCTCAGAAAAGGGTTGAGAATGGGTATGCTGCATTTTCCCATGTAAGTAAACCTGATTTGGAGAAACTGGCTAGTCCAGGAGAGTCAGGTTCATCAAAGACCAGTATTCAAACCCCTGCAATTTTGGAAAGAATGAGCAAAATAGGTAGAGAGGATGTTATTGAAATTGATGATGAGGAGCCCCGAGAGGAAAAAAGAACCAAACTAGCAGAAGACCATTCTTCCAATTCACATGGTTTTACTCTCCAGGTCAATGAAGAACAAGATTTCCCCTCATCTCCTAGAAGACAGAAACTTCATTTGGAAAAGGCTCCTTCAATAAAGCAAGTGTTCACACAGATTGAGGAAAGGAACCAGAGGATAAAAGCCAATATAGAAGCACAAGCAGAGCACCATATATCTGCTGACCAAACCGGATTATTGACTATGATGGATCTGGAGAAAGATCAGTTTAAGATGGCTCTGTCACATCCGACAAGATTGTCCCTTGGACCTTCGGGTAGTTTTAAGGAGGTAAACATAGTCATGGATGTTAAAAAGATCCCCTTGTGGGACAAAATGAATCTTCATATGCAGACCGGGAAGCTGATTATAAATGATTTGAGCAAGACCAATGCTACAGCAGTCAAGACTGAAAACACGCTTACAAAGGTCATCAGACAATGCAAAATGGAGAAAGCTAATGCAAGGGCATTAACAACTCAAAATGAAGAGTTGAAGAAGATCATTATGAAAATCGGTGTGGATCCAAATGATAAAGCCGCAATTCAAAAACTTATGAAAAGTCCAGAAGAGGAAATATCTTCACTAAGGAAAAAGTTAAAATTACCAGCTACAGAATACTCATTGGCGGCCGAAGTAGCTGAGGTTGAAAAGGAGAAAGAGGAATTTCGACAGCAGTTGTTGAAGAAAGACAAAGAACTCACTAAGGTAAATCAGACCGCTATATCTTTACAGAATCATATTGAGAACCATACTTGTACCTTTGATTTTTCTGCAGGTGAAGCTGATCCTCAAGCCCAGGTTATTCAGCTAAGCACAGAATTAAATATGGCAGAAAGAGACTGTAAACAAGCCCAGTCAGAATTGGCAACGGTTACCAAGATGATGCAGGGATGGGAAGAAAAAGCACATGAGAACAAGCAGAAGCTACAGAAAGTTGAGGATGAAATCAAAGAGCTCAAGGAGAGATTAAAGGGAGATATCTCTCTTATTAAAGCTAAGGATATCATCTGGAATGAGATTATTTCAGAAATGCAGTTAAAATGGGATTCCATGAATATAATTTCCAGAGAGAAAAGCATTGTTTCAGAGCATGAAAAGGAGCTATTATTTGAAAAGCAGGCCGCTATTAAAAAAGCGAATTGGGCCAGAAAATTCATAAACTTTATTAATGCCAAGACAGATGAAGAGTTAGGAGATATGGGGATACAGGATAGGTACTTCTATGCTGAGGAGGTAAATAAAATGATAATAAAAAACGACCTTCAAAAGGCCGTAGAGAAGCGGTTACTGGGAATTAAAGAGATAATTAAAAAATTTGATATATCATTTGACAAGTTGACGAGAACAGGTTTGCCCTCATGCTGGACAGAGAAAGGGGAGATTATGTCCTAGAAATTCTATGAAGATCAGTTGATATTTGCAAAAAGTAGAGCAGATGGCAGGCATGAGAAGACACAGGTTTTAAAGGGAGAAACGGTATTTAATTTCTTACAAAGGCATTTCCTTCTGCTATGGATGGTGAAGACATTATTCATAGGTAATCTTACTCACAGTCAATTTTTTGCGTTTACACTGGAATATCATCGTTATAAGAATGCTTCGACGACTCAGGATAAGCTCTGGAAAGAATGCAAAAGATTTTCTATGGACACAGAAAAGGGAACTCCAGCCACTCAGCCACAAGTAGTCGTTCAGCCACAAATAGTCATTGAGACAGCCACTATTTCAGGAGCATCAGCTCACTTAGATTAGGAATTATCACATTTTATCATGTTTTAAATGAATTCATGTAAATGTAATAGAACTTTTCTGAGGCATGTACCTCCACTACAGTGAGCAGTTAGGCAGTTAGAGTTAGTTAGAATCAGTTTCATTACTGGAAACCATTTTGGTCATATTTTATTTAAAGACAATTGGAAGAATAAAGTAGGTTCCGAGTTTTGGACCTTGAAGGCTAATTTTGTACTGAAAAATATTGAATTAATGAAAAGTTTTGCAAGTTTCCATCATTCTATTTGTGTTGAATAGTTTTCTCAGTTTTCATTTCATTTCCATATCTATGAATAAAGTAGAGTGATTTGAGCTGCAGGTCTCTTGATATCTGTGTATCTAAGAGTTAAACATCCTTAATGGGCACTCCTCTATTTTAGCTTTATTGTTACTCACTTCTTCAGGATTTTATAATGGTAGATTATGTTTTAAGCATCATATCAATTTAAAATCCTTTTCTTTCTTCGTCTTCCATTAATTCACTTCAACATAAAGAGAACATGGCATTGCAGAACTTGTAAAGATTTGATATTTGGAGAATATATTATTAATATTTGAAGGTTTAATAAACAGGGACAGATATACACTTGTTTGTGACATAATATTTAATGTCTTGAGCACGAATTCCTTTACACAGCAAGGAATTGTTTCTCAAGGAACAACACTTCGAATGTTCCACAGAAGAATGAAAGCAAGAAGGAGCTTGCAATTGCAGCAAGTGAAGCATTGGCTTCACAATTTGAGCTTGATTTTACTCTCATTGCATGCATTGCCAACAGTGCAATGGGATGCATGTGGTATCTAGACAATGGTGCCTCCTTCCATATGATGAGGAATAGAGATATATTCAGTGACTTGGAGGAGAAGGCCCTCCAAAAGAACATAGTGTTTGGAGATGACGGGAGGTATAGCGTGACCGACATAGGTACAATTATCTTTCAGAGGGAGTCTGGCTCCCCTCTCAGACTAGTAGATGTTTTGTATGTTTCAGTTCCAAGGAAGAATCTTGTCTCCATAGCGATTTTTGAATACCATGGCTATGAGGTGATGTTTAGAAAATGAAAGGTGTTCCTTAAACAAATAACCACAAGATAGGTGAAGGAGATTGGTTCAAGAGTTAAGAACCTGTATGCTCTTGAGGTTGAGGATGCATGCAAGGCTTTGAGGAGAAAATAAGTGGTTAATGATTTGGTGGTTGAGAGGGAGAAATTATCTGTTAACATACAACCTCAAAAGCAGTCTCAGAAGGTTGTGGAGCAGCCACAATTGGAGAAGCAGAGACAAGACCGAGTGGAAGATTTCACTCAAGCGGAGACCTCCAGGAGGGGGAAATTTTGAGCCAAATGAGCAGAGGGAGTACATGCATCTATACCTCCAGGTGTGAGGTGGGGCGATGTGCAGATATGATCCCAAGAATAAATTTGGGCAGGGTCCATTGAGATCGTGTGCCTCATGGATCGATCCTTGCTACGAGGAGCCCACAGTAAAGTAGTAGCAGGAAGGATCGATTGGATTGATGTAGTGAGATGTCAAGAGGACACAAATCATAGTGACAGATGTCAGATATTGGAGCACCGATCAGATTTGCTACTAGTGCAGAGATCATAAATGGAGATATCAGCAGCAGCGCAGAGAGTCCAGTAGACATGTGCAGTAACTAGTAGAAGTCAGAAGACTCTGATGACATATGAATTATATTGATTCAGTTGTTTGGAGGCTATCCAGTTTCACAAAAGTTGCATGTGTGAACAACACTAGGAAGTGTTGCATGCAAGAACATTCCAAAGGTACCGGATCAGGACAAATTGATTCCTTTCTTGTTGAGAGGGAGTGTTGAAATTTGCAACAAGAAATAGTGAAATTGGCATCCAGAAACAAAATCTAGAAAATGGCACCCAAAAAATGGTTACCATGTGAGGCTTTTGATTTAATTATCCTTAATTAAATTAGAAGTAAATTGTAATCTTATCTCATAACAACTTGTAATAGTTAACTAAGTGTCATATACTTAGTTAGCTCAAGAATTTCGATTTGAGGATCAAAGGATAGGAATTTAGAGTGATTATATTATTTAAAGGGTCCAGTTGCAGTTGTAGCACTAGTGTGGTGTGAGTGGGATTAGTTAACTCACTTTAATTGAGTTAAAACCAGTTTAACTAGTTCTAACTGATTGATGAGCTAGTGGAAAATCTAGTGAGTTAAAATAGATTTAATTCACAAGTAGTGATCTACCATGTAACTGATGATTCACTATTAATAGTTGCATGCATGTCAATTCTGATGGATACCTAATTGAGACAAAGGTTTAAGACAAGTAAACTATCAGTTTTATTTTTGGCGAACTGCCTAGGTGCAGTTATAAAGTCATAGGAAGGCCCCATAGGGATTGTGCAATCAAGGAAGGATAATTATTCTAATTAATAGGGATTAATTGCCTACGGATTGCGTGAGCAAGGCTGGGCTAAGGAAGGGTTGAGAATTGGCTAGGTGTTGGTCAATTTTGCCTAAGAATTGCTAGACATTTTTTAGCAGGATCAGAGTGAGACAGTCAGGATAGTGCGAGGTTTTCTCGGTGTGAGAAATCATTGTATTGTTCATGATTCTTTGACTATGTACAATATATGATAGAGGGGTTTTGAGCAGTTGATTTCCCCTGGAAAATATTGTGTTGGGTGATTGATTTACTTCTTTCTCTTACTTGCATGTAATTGTAGAAGGATTCAATATCTTTCTTTAGTACATTGCATGATAGGATTGAATCCATTGATATAATTTCTACATGGTATTATAGTTGTGTTAGATATTTTCTATGGATGGCTTACTCTAATGATCTAGGCTCATCAAAATCAATACGATCTATGTATGTCGCTAGAAATCCACTGATGAATCTCTGAATCTTAGCCTTCTCTTGCTTGAGAAATGGCACATACCTCAACAACTCCAAGAATATGCTCATGTACTCATCATATGTAATAGAACCCATCTGTAGCTCATAAAACTCCATAGCTCTATCATCATAGTACCTCTGCGATAGGTACTTCTTGAAGATCATCTCAAAGTCATCCAAAATTAAGTTTTCCTCTTGAATGCCCTTGAAATTATTCACATATTCCCACTAGATATATGTTTTCCCTTTAAGACTGAAGGTGGATATATTTGCTTTCATGTTTTCTGAATAATTATGAAATCTGAAGAATTTATTCATTCAAAGCAACCATCACTACTACATTTGGCGAAAATTTCGACACTTGGTTCCGACGCTTTTGACCAAATGTTGAAAATTTCCCCAAATTTTTTCCATCCCGCCCGAAACCGTCAGTATACCGACGTTTATAGAAAAGTGTCAAAATACCGACACTTAGAAAAGTGTCGCAATTGCGACATTTGGAGGAAGACGTCGCAATTGCGACACTATTGCCCAAAGCGTCGCTATTGCGACGACTGCCTCCAAACATCGCAAGTGCGACACAATGTCTAAGTGTCGCAATTGCGACGTTTGGAGGCACCCGTCGCAATATCAACGCTTTTTCCGCCGTCGGTATAACGACACTTATATGCGTGCTACATAAAAATACGAAACTTATATGTGCACTACATAAAAATGATTTTATTGTTTCATATCCGTCGCAATAGCTACATTAACGTCTGATATCACGCGCCCATTCACCCTCAGCTCTTGCAGAACAACATTCGCCCTCAGCATTCGCCCTCAGCTCTTGCAGAACAGCATTTTCCCTCTGCATTCGCCCTCAGCGTTCGCCCTCAGCTCTTGCAGAACAGCATTCGCCCTCAGCTCTTGCAAAATGGTAAGTTCTTACTGCAGGCCCTTCCTCCTATAGTAGGGTTGACTCTATTTGGGTTTTTTTTGGTCAATTCCATTGGATTTTGTTAGGCTGTAGGGTTCTCTGTAGATGTCAAGAGTCAAGATTCAATACCCTCTATTATCTTCATCACCCAATACAAGATTTAAATTTTCCCCAAAGAAACGCTTATTAATTTGGCAGCCATTATTTCTCCCTGCTTTAAAAACCCTACATTTAAATGAAAACAAGCATTGCATTTCAACTACAAAAATCTGTTAGTGTTCAAATGTACATGTGTGCATCACTTGTGTAGGGTATTCCTTTTCCACTTTCACATTATCCAAGAATGTGTGCAGTATAGTTCATATTTTTTGTGATTTAGATTATCTTTAAAAAGGAAAGGTAAATTATTTCCCATGGAAAAAGAAGGTTTTCCCTTTTTACTACTGGAAATGGTACAACAAAGTTCCATTTCTACCCGAAAATCCTATGAAACAGGAACCAAATAAAGGCCATGTCCTCAATGGACATCATTTGGCTTTGAAAATGGCCATTGCATCGTGTTGTTTCTTATATTACATCACGATAATTTCTTAGGTCATTTCTTGTTTCTTGAGATGAAAACAACCAAAGACATTGTGAAGATCCTTTCAAGAAATAAATGACCATTTCTCAATCATATCTCAACTATTTTTTATTTTATTCAGTGGTTGCTTAATTTGAGAGAAATTTGACACTTTTATAAGGAATATAACATAAAAACACAAAATGGGAAGGAGTTGATGAGGTAGATGACCTTTAGTTGTTGTCAATTAAGAATTGATAATACACGATGCATGTTCTATACTACAAACTAGATTCCTTACTGTAGTTAGGACATAGAGTATTGAATCAAAGTTGTAGTTTCTAACTTCTTGTATTGGTTCATCAATCTTGAAATTCAGACAGTGCATGTCTTCATTGCTTCATGTTTGACTAATTTGCATCATATCATACAATAGGAAATTAGGAATTATGATTATTATTACTTTATGGATCTGTTAAGTTACTTTTAAGTTTTCATGGTTTAGTGTGAAATTATTCCAGTGTGCCCCTAGGCCCAGGTGAAGGAATGCCAAGGACTGAGAACCCTATTTTTTAAATGGTTTGTTTCTTATACCCAAAAACCCCTCAACATCACTTCTTATTAGTTCTTAAAAATAGTGTTGTAACCAATTTGAGAATTGATATAGCAAAATCTCGCACTTCTCAAGATAAAGTCCTAAAGCTAAAGTGTGATACCATGTGTAATTCAATAGCCCCATTGTCACCTCACCAACCTCTTTTCACTTTGGGCTAGCTCTCCTCCAACTCAAGGGGGTTTCTCCCTAGTAGATGTTAGGGATCTAATGGCCCAACCAAACCAATTCAAGAGCCCCCTAACTCTCTATGTTTACTACTATCAATCAAAATATTGAACAATAGGGTTAGACATGCATCCTGAAGATAAAATTGCCAGGGTATTTTTGGGTAATTTCAAAGGGAAAGTCCCCAAACACACATAATCAAGGAATTATAACGTGATTTCAAACATTAAATATCAACAAAATCGTTTAAAGGATATTGAAAGGAAAAAGGTGATGGAAGATAGAAAGTGCCTACTTAAATGCTCTAAGGATTTTTCAATAGTTGCTCCAAAAGCTTCACTTCAAGGCCCTTCAAGATCATCTCCAACAATGCTATACCATCAGCTTCAACAATGTTGCTCCAAAAATGTCCTCAAGGTCTTCACAACAATTTTACTAGAAGTTGCTCCAACAATATATTCAATAAGGTCTTCATTGTCAACTCATCTCTTGTTTGGGTGCCTTAATGTGCAATGACATGTTTCCAGGACTGAATTCAATGCAAGGCATATTTGAAAATCTAACTCTGTCTTCCGGTGTCTTATTAGAAATTATTTCAGTTTTCATTTTGTGTTTTCAAGTTAGATATTGTTTTCAAGTTTTTACATTTATAATTTTATTGCAATGTGGCGAACTGATCAGAGCAGTGCAGGAACAACCCTGAGACAAGATGATTGCGGAAAGAGGCCAGCGGAAGAACATGTAAAGTGACAGCATTGCTCTATCTTCAGGTATTTTAGTTATTTACATAATTGAAATAATATTAATTTTGTTCAAATATGCAAACACCTAGCCATGGTACGCCTGATGATTCCCTCTTTGAGGAAGAGCTTTCTTCTTCCCTATCTCCAGTGTTCTTGTTGCGAAAAAAGGCATGAGATGCAAGGTCGAAATTTAATACTTTGATAGACGCGCCTCAAACACCTGAAACAAAAGAGAGGATAAAACATCTTATGAGCCAGTTAGAAATATATCAGGTAATAATAAAAATTCAAAAGGATATTTTTTTTGTTCTGCATGAGATGAATTGTGATAGTTTGATTTTTAATTTTTACATTCACTAAACTAACAAAAATTTCTTTTGTATGTAGCATTTTCTGGCACTTGTTGAACCCGGTGTTGGTGGTAGTGGGACAAAAGGGAAAGAGATTGCCCAAAAACCCTCTCGTACACCTTCTACTCCTTTAGGTGCCAGCCAAGAAACACACCCTGCCCAAGCAGACACCCAGCCAACCGCTGAACGTGTTGGCAATGATGAGGCTGATATGGCCAACTACATTATTGCATTTCCTGGAGCTACACGTGTCAGCTCCACAAGGACCATTAATGGCACGTTGTTGGTGAACGATGAAGGTGTCCCTATAAAGCATGTACAACTCCCAGGTAAATTTTAATATTTAACTATTTCATGTACTTTATCTAAAACATATTTATCATGATTTTTATTTTTAAATTAATGATAATATCTTCTTCTTTTTATCTGTGTAGGAAACAATGAGTTCTACAGGTTTCTGGAGAGCCATGCGTTGGTAATTTTTGGCCCAACCATACGCACAGGGTGGAATTCCCAGAATTCCAACTTGAAAAAAGAACTTCTAGATTATCTAGAAGCCCTTTTTGGGGTCAACACATTTGACAGAACAGCGGTGGCTCGGGTAGCCGTCAAATATTTGAAATATACCAGGGACACCTATAGGACACAATTGTAATTTAACCCTAGATATGAGCGTCCTCTCGCAGTTCCAAAGAGTGAGTGGAGAGCACTCATCCATGACGGAAAAGAGAAAAGGGCAAAGAAAGAAGGAAAAATGTCAACTGGACCCGCAAGGTAAATTACCACTTTAATTCAATAGCTTTAATTTTCTCTATGTCTAAAATAAAAGTGTGCTACGTCATATCTGACTTCAATATTTTGATGCTAGGTTTCCTGACACCTCAAAGATAACCAAAGCTAGGATTGAAAAAAAGGGCCATCACAAGCTAGGCCAGGGCAGCTACTTGAAATTAGCTGCAAGAATTGTAATTAAGTAGTTAAACATCTTATAATTAATTATATCACCTTCCAACGTTTTTGTAATCCTATCAAATATGATTAAAAATACACAATCATATGTAATGTAGGGTGATGACTTCGGAACAGAAACTACATAGGAAGATAAAAATATCGCTTTCCATTTCGGCTATCAAGCTGTAGTTGAACGTCGTAGAAGCTTGGGGCAGGTCCCAAGATCCAGAATGCCTGATAAGGTAAAACATTAACCTTTCAATATGTTTGTTTTCGTCCATAAATTTAATGTCTAACAAATTTGTTTAAATCAGGGGAGAAGCACTACCGACGAGGCAAATAACCCAGTTTTAGAGCCAGATGTAGATGATCCTCACGTGCAACCTGATCATTGTAGTGGGGACCAGGCCGACAATGCTACTATCAGTGAGGGCCGTGACGGTAATTAATTTCCACTTATAATTTTTTTCTAATTATACCTTGATGGTTGTCCTTATAACGTTTTTTGTTTAAATGACAGTGAATGTTTCCCTTGAGGATCTTACCACCAGAGAGGAAGACAGGGCAACAGTCCCAATGGCGACAACTGGTGCACCAGGTAAATAATCTCATTGCAATTTTTTTATTAATATTACCTAACTAGTTCAATGATATTTAAAAACTGACAATTAAAATTTAATATTATCTGTTTTTGTAGGCGATGCCCCGTCACTGGATGAGACCAGACATCGTGACTACGCAACTAGGTCAGCGGTGACAACTGGTGCACCAGGTAAATAATCTCATTGTAATTTTTTTTTATTAATATTACCGAAATAGTTCAATGATATTTAAAAACTGACAGTTAAAATTTAATATTATCTGTTTTTGTAGGGCGCAGTGCTCACACATCGTATTGCAGGATCACACATCGTGGATCACGCAACTAGGTCACGTTAAGCAATTATGTCTGTAAATAATCTCATTGCAATTTTTTTATTAATATTACCGAACTAGTTCAATGATATTTAAAAACTGACAGTTAAAATTTAATATTATCTGTTTTTGTAGGCGATGCCCCGTCACTGGATGAGACCACAAGCATATGAATTGTTAACCAGGTCTTCATTACAGTTTAAAGGCACTAAATAGACAGTATATGATGATATTGATGATGTAATTAGGAGTCTAGAAATAGGAAGAAGAAAAAGAAATTTTGATAATGTAAAATATTGTATTATTATAAGACAAACGTTACCATACTTGGAACGTTTTTTAAGCATTAATTGCAATGTTTCCTTACGTACTTTTTGTTGAATTGTTTTTTTATTAGTTATTGAATATTTTTTTTTTATGCTCATGAAAGTAAAAAAATGAAATATAGATTGGGTATTGGGGAATTGAGAGTGATGTGAGGGGGGGGAGGGGCCATAAGAGCTTCCACCTTCATGTGGTTGGCCCTGTTTAGTAGAGAATAATTTATTGGAGCAATTTAATCTTGGAGCAAACCTCCCTTGATCCAGCGTAGCAACAAAAAAGTCACTGTTGACTTAGTTGCTACTCTTTCAGATCGTGCGAGGCTTGTTCCAAGTTCATGCGACTCCAATAAATTGTTCTTGAAACGAAGAGGAGCTTATTCAGGTATGTTTTGACATTTTCAACATATGTTCTAACATTATCATAAGAATGCATCTTAGAGTAAAAAATACTAAATCAATTACTTGTATTTATTGTATAGATAATGATGGATTTTGATTGACTTGGCAGTGCAGGTACAAATCCTCTTGCATCATGAGCAACACAACTTGTCAACCAGGGTCATGTCCAGGATATTTTTGCTTGTGCGCTTGACCAGGTTCGTAATGTCACATTTTTTAAGTTCCTTTACAGTTCATAATTCAATATTAAGCTTGTTCATGATTATTATCTAGGTTTTTTGTATGTGTTTTTTCATCTATTTGATTGTAAGCAACTCTGCATGTTTCTTGTTGTTCACTATGATTTCTCCCATTACCACTCCCAGGATGAATCTGACTTTATTGTTACATAGGTTACTTTATTGTTACTATGATTTCTTCATTTACGATTTCATAGGTTACATCATGTAAAGTTGTCAATCTCAGGTTGGTGATGAGATTTAGTTCTCCAGATTTGGGGCTTTTCTGATATTTTCTCCCTCATGTCATTCCTGCATCACCTCGTTGTTTGAGCATGCCAATTGTCTACCACTTGCACCAATTGGCACATGTCAATCTCTGAGTGGTGCCACATTTCACCTATTTTCAGTGAGAGTTTAGGGTTTCTCTAACATAGCTTCAGAAATCCGATTCAGTGCCTGCTTGAATATCGTCACATAATACTCATGGTTTGGATTGATGAGCATGTTCTGAATGGTTGGTTGATTCATAAGAACCACCCACATAGTCATCTTGAGATATTTCAGAAGTTTTCTCGGGTTTCCTTTTTCACCGTTTCTAGTGGGTGGGATGGTGTGGGGTGATCCATCAATACTGGTAATATGGAAAACCTTTGCAACAAGAAAAGGTATGAACATATTACATAGCCCATCAAGTCAATCATGAAATATGACACCTATTGGTATAGGAGTCTAACACTAACTATGTTATCACTCAGATTTTCCTTGAAGTTGTAGAGAAGAGGAAAGGGGTCCGAGGTAACCACAAACCAATCTCTCTTTAAAATCTAGCTTTGTTTTGAAAGATATTAGGCTAGTTATAAAGTTCAAGGGTTTTGATTGAATTTAGGTGGTGGAATTCGATAGTTGAGGGCAAGATTGAATTAATTCAGGCCATTGGACTATAGAGTCAAAAAGATGGCTTCACTGGATTAATTTTCTAAACAAAAGATGGTTTTACAGGGAAGGATAATCAAACAGAGAACAATTTTAGATCTTTAAAGAGAATGAGATGGAATTAAAATGGATGAAAGGCAATTAAGAATCTTTCAACACATTCAAAGAGGGAAATTGAGTGATTATCAATAAAGAGCATTCAAGTATTCTTTACTAAATAATCAAAATGCTTAAACTAGTAAAACAAGAGAAATTAAGAATTCATTGTTTAAAACCAGTTTAGAAGAAAACATTTAGAATAACGATGATTAAAATTAGATTACACTTAAGCACTTTCTGATTTACTCTTTTTCATTAGCTATTCAGAAATGAAAACACAGTGATATGATAAACATATATAAAGACTTTAAAACACAAGAGAAAGATGACTTATTGATCCGTAGTTTGACACATGAATCCTGTAAAAAGTCTTTCGCATCAATTCATCATCCAGCAAGCCACAAAAAAATTCTCCAACAGCTCTTTATTCCGAAAAAGTCAATATTATAGCAAAGTATAAGAATCCACCCTCAATACTCTAATTGAGGGAGTATTTATACAAAAAATTATCAAAAATATCTCATAACAAATTGAGATATAATCTAGGGTGACTCATGAATAAGTTACAATAAAAATAGAGACAAATGGTCTCGTAGATAAGATAAAAAGTAATTGATGTTGGGCTGTTTCCTTCTTTTGAGAATGTGCTGGAGGCAGGCCCTATGTTTTGGCCCGTTGCTGTCATCCTCAGTAATTCTATTTTGACTGCCTTGCTTTACTGATACTCTTTGTTTTCACTGATACACTTTGACCTCTGTTTATCCTTTTTATCATGGTATACTGTAGTAAATAGGCAAAATTTCATATAAGGATAAATTTTACAAAAGTTCCAACAATTCTTCCCACCATTTATCTTCTAGTATTCTGGTCCGTTGAAGTTTTCTCAATGTTTCATCAGCCTCAGTATATCTGAAAAAGGTAGGCTGAATTGGAAACAAATGCTTTACTTCATGCTCAAGATAAAATAAATTTTCCAATCTGTCATGAAGATTTTTTCCTGTTGGCAATGCTGCTTTTGATGCACTGGTTGAAGAATTGGCCTGATTATCAGCATACTTGTCCAATTTTTCAACATAGCTTTCAAGGTCCATTAGTTTACCCTATGAAACTATAGGACTGAGCAATCCTTTTTTCAACAAAATATCAAATCTTTCTCTGAAGGCAATGATTTCTTCTTGCATATTTGAGCACATTCGTTCTAGATTCTGCATAAGGGTTCTCTTAGTAAAAACTCTTTTTATTTCCAAAATTGTTCTGGTCCTGTCCTAAATACCAAGTTCTGCAATTTGGTGTCTGGTTTGAGTGTTTAGAAATTGTATGAGTTGATTGGCTTCCTCAGACCTATTTCCCAATTCTTCTCTTGTACTTTGAACTTATTTTATAGCCAATTTGACTAAATAATTCTGGTCATACATTATCTGAATTGAAGACCAGACATCCTTTATTGATTGGATAATGTTGTCCCAAAGAATTTCATTTATTTCCTTTAAAGGTTTCTCCAATGCGAGATCCTTTTCCAATGCTTTAACCAAATTTTCTAATCTTTTGACCTCTCTTGTTTTATTAGAAACACTCATTTTTGAGAGATCATATCTTTGTTCTAAATTAGTAAGCTATAACTTTGTGTGTTGGAGTTCTGTTACTTGAAGTTTCAATTCATTCATTGACTTTATTAATTCTTCAGAACTCAAATTGGAAGTATTTACCTGTGATAGCTCTGTTGGCTGACCTATTGTGAATGTACCTATACCTGTAATTGCCTCTGTTGTTGATGCTGGAATAGTAGACTGCTTGTTCTTTAATGCCTGTTCAAGCTCTTTTTCTGTTTCATTTAGTTGCTCATTCAGTTTCAAAAGCAAGTCCATCATTTCTTCTTCAGAATTTTTCTTTATCATCTCTTCAGTTTGTGGATGTCTTAAAGCTGGCAATTTCAACTGCTTTCTCAAAGCTGCAATATCATCATCTTTTTTCTTGATTAGGGCCTCTATACCTTTGACATCTTTAGGATTGTGACCTAATCCAATGATTATTTCCTCCAATGTCTTTATCCTGTTGTCTTTGGCCTGAGAAGAGGATTTTTCAAGCTGCAATTGTGCATTAGTGTTCTCCAAAGAATCCTGCAACTTCTGAGTTGCCATTGCTTTATCGGTCAGAGTAGAATATATCATTTCACCAGTCTGCTTATGTAACTCAATCTGATCTAAAGGATGAATATCCTTTGCTAAGACTTCAAAATTTGTTCTAATATAATCTGCAGCTATTTGAGGCTGCTGCACTTTTGGTTTGAAGTGACTCATTATCATTTTGCCTTGCTGAATGTCATAAGCTGACATCAATATTTCTTGATTCTTAGGAGCCATCTTCAAATACTGATTGTAAACCTAGAGTCTTAGTGGATCATTCCTGGCTTTTATATTGATAAAGTTTTTCTTTATATCTTCTGCATCTTTAATTGGTGGTTTGAAAGAAGATATTTCAACACTATGTTGCTTTTGCAGCTCTTTTCTCTGTAAAGTAGTGGATGCCCCACTGACTGTACCTGTTTGTTGACTATCCAAATCTTCTCTCTGGCTATCGGGAATTTCCTGAACAAAATCTACTTCTGGAAGAGGATTTAATTTTTGTCTTTTAGCATGAGGCTGTTCTGAAGATCCACCAACAGGGGTAGCAACTTTAGCATCTCTCTTCTTGCCTTTTTCTATATTGATAGGAGTTTGTAAAATTGAAATTTCTGGCTCATTGATTTGAATAGGAGGAATTTGTACTTGAACCTGTTCTTTAGAAGTCTCAGGTTGCTCTGTCATTATGAATTTTTCAAATACTTGTATGTCAGGCTCTTTTTCTTTTCCTTTAGATTGTACTGTGGCCAATGCACTGATTTCCTGTAAATTTTGCGGAGAAGTCCCTGCAGAAGAAGGACCAATACCTGGTATCTGCACCTGTCCAAAAGAGTCTAGGTAAAGTATTTTCTCAAGGTCTTTCATTACATTTTCAACATTGACCTGCTCACTATCCTATTCTACCAATGTTCCTTCCATCCATTCATCCATATTGGCATATTGTTCAATTTCTGGAATTTTGTGATGAATGTATGGTGATAGTTTATTTTTCATTATTCTATCACAGATAAAGCTATTTGGGTCATAAGGCACCCAGTAAAAACTTTTTTGTAATCTAAGATATTCTTCTAAGATTCTTTCTGCTTCCTTTCCAGCATCTCTAGAGTTACAAACAAAGGGACCTAATTGACTTTTGATCCTGAGTTGAGCCTTTTTCTTTGCATTGTAGAAATGAACTATATCTGAGTTAATAATCTGCCTGAAATACTCTAGTGCAAAGAGTCTCATGGGGACATATTTGGGCAACTTGAATGGGCACAATTCACATCCATATATTCTGATCTCAGTGTGATTTTGATACAAGTACCAGTCACCTACCCTATATTGTTTTGAGAGCCGTAGAATTTTCTTGATTTCATTATTGACTCTAGGAGGGGAAACTCCTGTTAACAAAGTGGTTGCAGGGTGTACAAATAGGTCAATAAACTCATTATAGGAGTAAGGAGAATCAGAGGAATTATGGGTGATGGCAGACCAAAATATCACAGACCTAGGATTTCCTTTGGCATCAAGTTTCGAACATGGAAAGGGAAACTTTCTGATTGGTAATAAATCATGAGATGATATATAACAGAAGAATATTTGAACACTTTTTCATTCTCAAATCTCATGAACTGATCATGGATTTTATCAACAATGTAGGATGCAAAATCATACTTGACAGCAGGGGACTGTCCAGGGGTAAATATAGACAACAATACTAGGGTTAATTGATCAACATATTCACTAGTATTGAAACCCATGATAAAGGATATCATATTCAGAATAAGCCTGCCCACATCAGTGAAAAAAGTATAACCATAGGGGGGAGGGCCTTTGGGCTGATGCCCTGGTAACATGACGGTTTGAAAAATGCGATTTAACTCTTCATGGGACAAATTGGTAGACTTTTCAAGTAATTCTCCCATGGACTGGGGAGTGAGGGCTTGACCAGGTTGAAATTGCAGCATTTCATTTATCGACTGAGTAGTGATTGGGAAAAGGATGTTTTGACTCAGGGACAAAACTACTCTTTGATTGGGGTCATAGTTTTCATGGCAGTAATGAATTAACTCATGAAAAATATGGACTGAGGGGAGAAGATACATGGGGAGATTGGATTCCCATAATCCAATAATATCATAACCGTTTATAAAGTTATCTCTGTAGCGGAAAAAGGTTCGAAGAGGATTATCACTAAGAACGAGGTCTTTAATTTGAAAATCTCTATCTGCTAGGGGCAGATAGTCTAAATCTCTGTTAGGGGCATTCAAAGGTGCGACGTTCAAAGCCATTGGAACCTCCATTTCTGGTTCTTGTGGATTTAGAAATGAATTTCGGGTTTTTGTGAAGAACAAACACAATTACAAGTTTTGGGAATGCAATTTACAATTCTGGGGATTGAACAAGACCAAATTGAACTCTGTTTTTGTCTTTCATGCGGAATTTAAAACAAAAGCTAGGATTTAACAGAGTTTTAACGGGAATTGGGGTAAATACCTGTTTTTTGGGAGATGAACAATGATTAAACAGGTACAGGCTATGGCGTACGAACTCTGGATTACTGGTATGCAATTTTCTTCAGCAAAATATAGTTGATGGCGCTTGACAGTTTGTTTTTGAAATTCTCTGCATGAGACTTTGGTCGTTCACAGAATAATGAAAATTACGTGGGCAAAATTGTTTTATTCACAAAGTCCAAAGGGTGACGGGGTTTTATTTATTTATTTAATGGATGATGTCAGCAGGTACGGAGGATGAGTCACAAGAGGCAAGCGGTAAGCGGTTTCCATCGCACCACTTTTGGGGAAAAGTGGTTTTGGGCGGAGGGCGAGCGATTCCATAGAATGATTGACGCGTGTCATGGCACTGTTTGAAAACCGCCGGGCCATCGCGCGTTATTGTTCGGATGCGGATGGCTAGCGATATCATTAATAACCGTTGATCTCAAATGGGTTGATCAAACGACGATGGGGACGTGGAAGTGACGGGGTTTTAATATGGAGGGCCCGACGCAATTAAACGTTAATTAATCTCATCGGGGGGGATCTGATTAGCAGAGTTAATTAATCGTGAGGATTAATCAATTTGTTTATAAAAATGCAGGAAAGTGATGGGGAAAAGATTTAACCAAGGTTAGCAGTTAAGGGAGGTATTGGGGATTTTACAAAGGGTTAATAGTTTTAACCTTGGGAAAGGGAGTTGGGGGATTAAAATACACAGGGGAAGAATTATTTTTGTATTAAAACACGTAATAAAACATGTTTTAATTATTTTTTCAATATACTTTTATTATATGATAATTAAATCAGATTAATCTAATTACCATAGGGGGCGGAATTTAATATTACGATATATTTAGCCAAAGGGGGCATAAAGTGGGTTTTTTTATTTAAACATGTGGGAATAAATAACTTTGGCTAAAATTTATTAATGGGTTTTTGGGGATATTATATAAAAAAGAGTTATATATAATAGGAGAAGGTTATTTTTGTAAGGATTTAATACATAAAATCAATGTTAATATGACAAGGGGACAATGTAAACTCAAAATACATTAATATAACTAAGAAAGTGAAGATTTAAAAGCAAATTGCATTATAATCACTTCATCACTTAGACTTCGAATAAAATGTGATTTTGAGGGTTTTTTATGAAATAATTCATAATTTTCCTAAGTAAAATGGGATTTTACTTAGGAAAAGATGTTTAGAAATGAGTGAATGTTATGAAGAATGACTTCAAGTACTTAGGCTTTTCCAATTATTGGGCCGAGGGTCCGGTCCCTCCAAAAGTCAAGGAAATGCCTTGAGCCCCTCTAATTTTCAAATACCTTAGTACTTAGGGGAAATTAGTGAAATCTTTAGGGGAAGATGAGAAGGGAAGTTAATAACTTTAACTTTGCTTTGCTTTGAATTTCTTCTAGTATAGTGCCTGCCTTTGCACTTTGTGATGAAAGTAAATATTAACACATTTAGAGTCATTGTCCATCACATGCAATTTTGCAACATCATCTACCTACCCTACCTACTTTACTTTACCATTTTTTCTTCTTTATTAGGGTGCACTTAGACTGGCAAACCCTTATCACACTTTCTTTTCTTTTACATGTAGAAATCTATCTAATTCTAACCTTATTACATCCAAGGGCTCAAATTAAGCTATTGAGCTCCTTTTATTTACTCTACCTATCTACCTATCTGCCAAGATTAAACAGTTTGGTCAGATTTTATTCTCTATCTCTAAAACATGAAATTGAAAGATGAAATAGCCAAGCTTAAACTGTTTGAGTATTCATAAATTATGGCATAGGATACAAGTTGCACACAATTTTATTTATTACATAAGAGCAAAAAGTAGTGGAATTTAGACTTGCACACTTTCCTTGGCCTTTCTTTTGGTGGGGTTCATTTTCTTTTACTTTTTTGGCCATTTTTATTCTTTTTACCCTTTGATTTTTCTTTTAGGGTATACCCTCTTTACATTTTTTAATTTTTTTTTATTTTTTGATAATATGGAAAACCTTTGCAACAAGAAAATGTATGAACATATTACATAGCCCATCAAGTCAATCATAAAATATGACACCTATTGGTATAGGAGTCTAACACTGGCTCCACTTGGGGATGGCTTTTCCCGGTGAAAAGTCAAGAACAGCAGGTCAGTTGTCCTCATCCATTGACCTTGGTGAACCTGTAAATGTCTTCTGTCTTTTGCAAACTGAAATCTGATCTGAAACTAAAACAACACACAAAAGTTTTCAAACCAACTTAATGAAAAACTAGCTGAAAATTTAAAACTAAAAACAAAAGCTCAAAATTCTGAGCTTATTGGGACTCAGATACCTACTCAATCTACTAAAAATCTTATTGAATCAGGTAATACAAAAATGCCAATGAAGCCAATCAAGTAGCTGTAACAATAAATGGATAACTTGATTGCTTGTGATCAAAATTGGAAGTATATTATGATCATGTGCCTTTATAATAAATGATATGATGTGTAAAGGCCACTTTTGATGTATTTGATCCTTATAGAGAAAACATGTTTGCATATTTGGGCTAAAAATATTCTCCATATAATCTGATATAGGATCAATAAAAGTATGATGTATGTTATTTACTTCTAGGCCTTCAATGACTGGTTGCTCAGTTGTATTCTGAATATTAAGCCTTTAAACTATTTCTTCTGTCTTGTGTTTGAAAGAATAAGCATCCTCAATATGCAAGTCAAAAGATAGTACAATTTCCTCTTGCTTTGGAGAAGGAAGATTTTCAAAGAATTCTTTAGGATTTCGGAAATTGTATGACCGAATTTGAGAATGCAAAAGTTTAATTTCATTTTCATAATTTTCAGAAATTATCTCAAGGACACATATTTTCAGTTTGGGAGAATATTTTCTTGATTTCAAAAGAAGAAATAAAGCTCTTAAAAAATCCTCATCAAGCTGAAGTTCTAATATCTCATCCCTCAAAATAGCTAGTGATTGTTTTGTGAAATTATCATAATTATCATCATATTGATCATGTAAGTCTAAAAAATCTTCTAAGAACCTTGATTTTTTTAGGAATAGGTCATTTTGTAATAGCTTGCATCTTTTGAGGCTCCAACTTCACTCCTTCCTTTAAAACAATATGAACCAAATACTCGAATTCTTATTTCCCAAAAGCACATTTGGATATTTTTACATAAAAATGATTGTTCTCAATAATTTATATAACTTTTCCACATGTTTAGTGTGGTATTCCCATGATTTATTATAAATATGTGTATTATGAAAGAAAACCAACGCAAATTTTATAAGATGGGATAAAAAAAAATTGTTCTTAAGTTGAGCCCGCCAGACTTCAAACGGCGATAAACCATAATTCAAACCAAATTCACGTTCCAAAATAGCCTACTGACGTCGGCCAATTTTGTGACACAAAAACCAAATGAATTCCGCCCTAATCGTTTTTGGGTCCGAAGTTGGGCTGGGGTGCGAAGGGAGAGTTGTGACGCGAATTTATTATCAAATTCGCCTTAATCTTTTTCGGGTCCAGATTTCCACTACGCGAGCGGCCCAAACAAAGATCCGCTCCAATCAATTTCTGCCACGTGTCCTCAATTAAAACTTGCCCTGCTCCCAGTTGCGGGTGCATTCGATGGCGTTTAAGGCGATGGGACATGGATGTGGCGATTTCATATCAATCGCAATAAGATTTAACGTTGTTCAATTAAGTTCCAAGGTTTTCACATCAAATCGCATTAAGTTTTAACACTGTTCAAGATCGGACCTCCACTCCCGTTAGCAATTCTGCATGCTCCAATATGATTCAGCCTTCGGCTCTCATTAATGATCAAAGATTAATTATGACGAGCGTCCTTCGATTTCATTGATAAAATGGCATTTCGCTATGGTTTTTTAGACGAGCTGGTTGCTGGGTTACACTGCCTGCTCACTGTGACGAGAAGGAGAAGTGGCCAGCTGAACTACTGCTTAGACCTTGCTACATATATGCATTTCTCTCGGTCTGGTCCTTGTCTGTCTTCCTCTGTTTCTTGGAATTCTGCTTCTCCGTCTCCTCTTGTGCCCACTGCTGAGACTGCACCCATGCCTCGCCTGTGCCATAAGATGCATTTCCGCAGGGGGAGCACTAGAGGTCGACCCCTGTGCGCTCCCTCCAGACCCTCAACTGAGTCGTCTTCCCAGTCCAGTGATTATCATGCAGGTCGCTATCCAGATACTAGAAGTGGGCGGGGTCAGGTTGTAGGATCTGGCCACAGTATGGGCTCCCCTGCTCCACATTTCCCCAGCGCTTCACTTTCTCCCACGATGTGCACTGCACATTTTTCCTTTAATTTCTCTCTGAACCACCCACGCATCACAACTACAATTACTGTGGTTTTCCGGGAGGAGGCCCAGATGGAAGAAAAATGCACCCGTCCGGCGGGAATGAGCTCAGAAAAATCCGGCCAGCATTCAAACCTTTAGGAGGGGAGCGGTGGCATGAGTGTGGGGGTAGCACCTAGCGATCCTAGACCTTCCGAAGGATGGTGCCGAATCGTCGAGGAGCCGGAGGAGTAGTTTGGTTAATTTTTTTTTCTTGCTTCGCGGCCCACTTAATTGGGCTGCTTTTAGATTATATTACTGTGTTGGACCTCTGTAATATTTCTGAATTTTGTAAACGTTCAAGACTGGTTTCCCCGTATGAGGGCAGTCTTCTTAATTTTTTAATTTTTTGATGACAAATTTGCCATGAGTCTGGGCAATGTTTTTGACTTCAGTGTAATTTTATTCCCACTGTTAATAGATTAACTTTACTTAGAAAAAAAAATGTTGCCCTGTTTCTATTTTAATCATGTTTTTTGAAATATAGAGCCATGTTTATATGATTGTTTATAGTCGAAGCGCTGCAGGGTGGTTTATTATATTAATATTTCACGGTCGAATTATGTTCATAACAATTGGAAAAAAAAAAATGTTACCCTGTTTCTATTTTAAACCTGTTTTTTGAAATACAAAGCCATGTTTATATGGTCTACGTATTATACTCTTTCTCTGTATATCTACAGGAACCTTTTTGCTATGAACAAGGTGGATGTTGTAGCGGGCTACTAATAGAAACAAGCGAGCCTGAACCTTACATCTTGGATGCAACAGATGGTTACCAATACTCCTCACATGATTAGCGTTTTTCTCTGTTCAAGGATTTTGGGTACTTTAATTTGTATTTGGAACAATGGACGTCGGTACTCTATCTGTTGCTTTACTATTCTACATACTGCTATTTCACTTTCTTATAGATGCCTCGGGCATATTTGGATGCTTTCTCAGATTGTCGATAATCTCCATGTGGACCGTTACTGGGTTTTATATCATGTCTCTGTATGTGACATGGGGTATTTTTCTATCATTGTCTGGGGTGGGACTTCCACTTTTCTGGATGGATATTTGGGTTCCGATGCATATTTGGGTTCAAATCTTCGTAAGCGTAAAATGTAATGACTCATGGACTCGTTTTTACCATATAATATATTCAAACAACATTTTTTCTGTAAAAAAAAATGATTAATGTTTATCACCTTCGCTTTCTTCAAAACAGCGATGTCGTGTCACGACATGATCCGTTGTCTTTTTATATTTTTGACATATCATACTCCTCACATAATTAGCGTTTTTCTCTGTTCAAGGATTTTGGGTACTTTAATTTGTATTTGGAACAATGGACGTCGGTACTCTATCTGTTGCTTTACTATTCTACATACTGCTATTTCACTTTCTTATAGATGCCTCGGGCATATTTGGATGCTTTCTCAGATTGTCGATAATCTCCATGTGGACCGTTACTGGGTTTTATATCATGTCTCTGTATGTGACATGGGGTATTTTTCTATCATTGTCTGGGGTGGGACTTCCACTTTTCTGGATGGATATTTGGGTTCCAATCTTCAGATGTGAAAATGTAATGACTTCATGGACTGTTTTACTTCATATAATATATTCAAACAACGTTTTTTCTCTTGTGAAAAAAAAAATGATTAATGTTTATCACTCTGCCTTCAAAACTAGCGATGCTGGTCTATGTTGCTGGTTTATTGATATGGTCTGATGGTCTTTTTATATTTTTGACATATCACACTCCTCACATGATTAGCGTTTTTCTCTGTTCAAGGATTTTGGGTACTTTAATTTGTATTTGGAACAATGGACGCTGTGATTTCATCTCTGTTGTTTTTACTAGCCCCACATACCGTTATTTCACTTTCATAGATGCCTCTGCATATTTGGCGTTTTCTTCGATTGTCAATGTTAGTATGAATCTTTCGTCGTAAAATATCACTTTAGCTACGCATAAAAAATAGCCCTAACATCAATTATGGCTGCAAAATATCTTTAAGTCTGCTGCACAAATTCAGATCTAAGCACAAAAGACATTAAGCAGATAAAATATAATATGGCTCCATGCATCCAATAGACAAGACAAGAACAAAGTGTTTAAAAGAATGATTTATATTATATTAAAGAATGGGGCACCTGAGAGGAAAACAAGAAAGGTGTTTTCCGGTTCTCCTCAGTGGGATGGGTTCTTGGAAGTCCTCAGTGTTTCAGATCTGGAATTTCTCTCTCTTATTGGTGTAGAAAAACAAACATGGAACTCAATGGGAGTTCATAAAACAGAAATGGAAAAATGGTGACCAAGAGTAGATCCAGAGTGATCTAATGCAATGGAGGTGACTAATGAATGAGGAAAACCCCCCTATTTATAACAAAATATTGGGGCGGTCTAGAACTCGGTGCATGAATAAAATATTATTAATCGAATTCTAGAAGCACCCTTTAGGAATATTTTATTATATTTGTTGGAGGGAAAAGGGTTCTTTACCTGGGTCAATTCATTTATTTATAAATAATAAATAAATAAATGGTTTATTTATCATCTTAGGGAAGTGATGGGAATATAATTAAATAAATAATGGTTTATTTAATTATTTATGGATGATTTAGTCAAATTTAACTAAGAATATTATTTAAAAAATGATTTAAATAACTTATTCTTAGGGAATAATTAAATAAATAAGGATTTATTTAATTAAGTTCCTTATTTTGGGTTAAATATGACCAGGAAATATAAACAAATAAGTTATTTTATGTGGTGAAAGCAATTTTACTTAGGATAAATTTGGTCTTACATGGTGTACTTGGGTTCATCTAATAATAACAGGTTATATGACCAAAAATTGGTGTAACATATTGCCCCCCAACGTACGAGTGTTAGGAGAAAATCGTATGACCGAAGTATGTTGTAAGAACTCAATCACTAGGCATCAAGAGAGAGGTGAGAGAGAAATGTAAGGATGTCTGAGGTGTGAAAGGACTAGACCCTGAGGAGACGAGACTTACAGGTGCAAAAAGTCTCTATGAATTGGTACCTGTGCTAAAGGTGGCGGGGGAGGCATAACTATGCCCACCGAGACAAAGTACAAAGAATAAGGCACCCGAAAAACCACAGAACACAATAAGTACAAAGAATAAGATGCCTGGAAAACCACATAATGCAATAATGAAGCATGTGCTAGCCTAAACAGGAGCCAGATAAATAACATGATGAATCCCACATACATGCGATGCCTGGAATAATCGTCAGGGCTTATACAATAATATGGTAGTACATGAGATATAAATACGCCCAAATGCCCCCTACACGTGGGGAAGTGCTCGCAAAAGCTGACGGATACGTGCAAATCGAAGAGGCGTTGCAAGTGGCTGAGGCCGATATCATCATATGAGAGGAGCTGCATCAAGGGCTGAAATGAAGGCATCGAGGCATGTGGGGGGCTACCTGCAGGGTCACCCCCTCACGAGGGTTGAGACATCTCACACATGCACGGGAATCACCAATAGTTGTGGCTACGTCACTGAACCATCAAGTGTATATATCACGATCATGCGAGGAAGAGCTCGAACCAAGGTACACTGCCCCCTAGACCTGGCTTCTGGAGTAAATGAGCTGATGTCGATAGAAGGAGGTCTGCCATAGGTGAGGCAATAAGGGAACCCCACCTAAGGCATGGGGAAAATAGTAGAGCGACAAACAAGTAGATACTGATGATGATGATGGAATGAGAGAAGCGGAGGAGTGGTTGGACGACTTCCCTTGTTAGAGCATAAAGGGTATAAATGGCTTGGCAACGACTGACACAATATCATGAGGGATAGTGGACAAGGGTACTGAAGGCCATAATGTGCGACACGAGAAAGGGACCAAGCAGGGAAGGATGGAGGACTATAGTGGGGTACAAAGGGACTTGGGATAGACTCCATGAATGTTATGGTGACTCGACTCGGATTCTCTAAGCAAGGGCGACTCAATGGTGCTGCCTCATAGTATGGGTCCAATGGGGAACCATAAAAGCATGAGTACAATGGGGTAGCTCATGACGAAAGTCAACACGAACGAAGACGAGTAAGGAGGCAAAGTGGTGCCTCAAGTACAAGTGTCGTAAGTGAAGAAATTCGATTTTTGGAAGAGGTGAATAGGCCCTTCATGGACAAAATGTGTCCTGGTGAAGTAGCAAAACATAAAAAACTAATAGATACCCATTTGAGTGCTTGGTGAGAGCTTTCCAACGGTGTAGATGGTGTGTCAGACGGGGCTACGGTTTGGTCACAGCGGGCGAAAGAAAAACCAGGGGTTTTCTTCTAATTGGGCTTTTTCCCTCCAAAATCATTCATTTGCTTATGTAGCTGTGGTGAATGTGGAGAGGAGAGAAGGCCCTAAATCTTGCGGCGATTGTAGCAGACAAACCGATCGTTGGAATTGTGAACCGTCAGTTGCAGGTAAGAGGCCTAATCCTAAGCTTTGGTTTTGATGGATTGAAATTGCATATTAGGGTTTTAAATTCTAGTAACTACCCCTACTACCTCATTACGGTCGGGTCACACTTTTTGGGGCAAAAGTTGCGACCTGGGATGCAGGTTTTGGCCTGAAAAGTGTGACCTGGCCTAGATTTTGCCCAAAAAGTGCGACCGGCTAGGTGTGGGAGGCTTCAGTGCTGTTATGGGCTGAAATTCTGTTTTGGTGTAAGATAATGCAGTTTTGTTGATTTGAAGGCTGACAAAAATGATGGTTTTGTGCAGATATGGCAGATATATAGATAAAGTGGAGAGAGAGAGACTTAGGTACACTACGGATGGAAATCCAGGCGGATCAGGATGTCCGTCGTGCACTGGCTAGACATGGAGTTCTGAAATTTTTGGAGAACCCTTTGATGAGGGCTGTAGAGCCCTTGTTGGCCCGGATTATCAGTTATTGGGATCCGGATCAGGAGGCGTTTGTAGTGTAGGGGCACATGATCGAGCTGATGGTCCAGGATGTGTATTTCTTGACTGGTAATACGCAGCCATTGTTACCACGGGGGCGTAACATTATGGAGTTTGTTGAGCGACATTGTAACCTAGGTGTCCGAGTCAAAGGGACTCAGATATCCATTGGTGATATAGAGAGGTTGGAGACCCGGGCAATGGCCGCAGCAGTGTTGCAGATCTTTGGCAGCCAGGCCTTCCATCACATCACTGGAGGGCAAATGATGATTGTAGAGAGTGTGCTAAGTGGGACCTACTATGGGTGGGCCCAGATGATGTTGGTATCGGTGAAACGACAGTTGTCGCTATGCAAGCGGCAAGTGAATCATGATTGTGCCTATGGGACGGTGTTGTGCTCTTTCTTCTTTGAGAAGATCCTGACCTTACAACCTCGTGTGCAGTTACCTGATGGTGGGCCAAGGGAGCCACGGATGCGTCGGTGGGGACGATTACTGTGTAGAGGAGGAGGAGGGGTGGTCAGACGGGTGTTTCGACCAGATTTCTTCCCCTATTGGGATCAGATGCCACTATACATAGATGACTATCCCTATAGTGGGATGAGTTATTGGGGAGATCCGGACTTGCCGCTTCCGCCTGGTCGAGTATGGGGACCCGATGGTGAGTGACAAGTAACGAATCTGTTGTGGGCATTTTAGAGTTTTTGATTAGTATTCATGGTACTAATTCTGATGTTGTCTGGAATGCAGATATAGCTCCGGTAAAACCGGCCGGACATATGGGACGACCTGCAGCAGTGGGGGCGACAGGTGCAAGTGGATCAAGGACGACATAGAACGATGATATGGCGGCTCTAGTGGAGGACATCGGTCGTAGATGTGAGGGGTTGCTGACCGGTGTGTCGGAGCGTGGTTGGCAGGATTTGGACGACTAGTACATAGATTTGTGTATTGGGCTACCCTCAGAGTGGCGAGGTATCATGCGACGCATGGTGATGGATGGTCAGGCTGTGCGTGATCTACGAGCTGCGGGAGCAGAGCCGTTGGCTCGGGATCCTCCAGAGAGTGATTAGATGTAGGGCAGGTGGTGCCCCCCAGTGTCGATGTAGGGGCGAGTGGTGCCCCCCATTTTTGTAGTTTTGTTATTGTAACATGCTATGGGCATGTAGTATGTTTCAGAGTAGATGGACTCTAAAAACATGTGTTATATAATATATGTGAACTATATGTATTTGGTTTATGGTGTTAAATGTTATTGTGTTGTGTGTGATATATGCCAGTCTAGAACATGGTTTACGATTTGATCTACGTAGTGATTTTGATCTCGAGGTATATGGCTAAATGTAATGAATCTAAATTCACGTATCAAAATTTGCACTCGTAAATATTGTCTAAACAGGATAGGGTTATGCACACGATAGACACCATTAAGTTGTAAGATGAGAAGCAGGGAATCTAAATGGACATGCAGATGGAGGATGTGATGAGAGAGAGCATCGGCTAAGAGACCACGAACGGCATCATATTCGGCCTGATTATTGGTGGCTTGACCAATGCAGACCCCATGTGCAAGAACAAGGGTATGCAAGGGGGTAAAAATGGCCCAGGCAACTGAGGCAAGGTTTCGAGAATAGCGACTAGTGCCATCGGCATAAGCAAGGTAATGAGTGGACGAGAGGGTCGAGGGAATATCATCACAAGATGAGAAAAGGGAGGAAAATCGGGGATGCATGTTGTGAAGTACATCATAGATACGGATGGGAGTATCGAGATGATGGGAAGGCAAGGAAAGGGGGTGGAAACCATAAGAGGCTACAAAGCTACCTAGATCAGCAGTAGAGGAAGAAATGTGCACATATGGGTCATTAGGGGAAATGACAGAAGAACAAGCAAAAAGATGGTCGAAACATAAAGAGCCCGAAAAAGTGGCGGAAGGGGGATCAATCGAAACAGACGGAGTGGATTCAGAGGGGATGTACTCCGAGGGGTGTGCGGATGATAATAGGTATAAGAGAGGAGCAGCAGATTCGGACATCTCAACATCAGGGGGAGGGATGTCAATGGTAGCCGGGGGATTCTCAAGTAAACTTGATGCATACTGAGCAAGGATGGGTGAGGCGGATTGATTTTGTTCAAATTCGTACTCGCGAATGACCTCTAAAGAGGCTCGGTAATGCGTGAGGTGAGGGCAATGGTGAGAATAATGGCCATGGACACCACACAGAGCACAGGGTTTGTTGGTGCGAAGAGTCTTTGGGTTCTTGGCTACGGATGAGGAAGAGATAGAGGTGTCAGGGACCGTAGATTCAGGGAACACGACTTTAACCATGGGTTGGATACAGGGCAACTCAGGACAAATATGGGTGGGATGACCGATACCATCACACAAGGCACAAGGCTTGGCGGGTTGGAGAGGGGTAGGGTCAGATGTGGTGGTCTTGTCAGTGGATGCCCCCTTGCAAGTTTTTAGTTTCTTTCCGGTAGCTGTCGCAACATTAGGGGGGTTCTGCGGAGGGGCGAGGGGCACTGTGGTGGTGGAAGGAGCGACGGGGATTGGTGGTATGGGTGTCACAGCTATGTCTGGTTTGGGGTGGCCTGGTGGGGTCTCGGTCAGAGGGGTAAGATACCAAACGGGAATTCCCAAGGTTAAATTAGGAAGGGAAAGGGTGGCCATGATGGGGACCGAATAGATGCCGATGGGGGGGACCAAGGAAAGGTATCTGACCGGCAGGGTAGTGACCAGGGGGGACGGCTCCCAGATGGTGGAGACCTGAGGGAACTGAATCAGAAGGGTAGGAAGGTTCCTGAGTGTGATAGGAAGGGCTGGGTGAAAAAGGTTCGGTTGACTGAAGCGAAGGGCTAGGAGCAGCAGGCGGTGGGCGAGATAGAGGTTGTTGACTAGCCGGAGCAGGCTGTGGAAGGCTAGCCTGAGACGATTGCATCATGCAAACATTCGCTGAGCTGGGGTTAGAGACGGGAGGAGGGGGAGGACCTGGAAAAGGTCCAAGCAAAGAGGAGTCTTTGTAGACACCAGGGGAAACACTGGTCAATGAATCAACAGTTGGTTTATTGGTGACAGTAGAGATGGTGGACTCAAGGGAGGTCTGATATTTTGGTTCATGGTAGGTAAATTGGTCAATGGTGACAATATTTCCATTATGAGGGAAAAAAATCTTGCGGTGGACTGTGGACGGGACGGCTGACATGGAATAAGTGTAACTATGCCCCAAAAGGATGTTGTAGTCAAGAGGGGCATCAATAACTTCAATGTCGACACAACAGTCTTGCCGGCAAGGGTGATAGGACAGTTACGAAATAAGCCAATGGGCTGGGAGGCATGGCCATCCCAGGCACGAAGGGTGATGGTGGAAGGGGCTAGTTCAGGGGATCCAAGTTGTTTCCAAACTGAAGCGGACATTACGCAGGTAGATGCCCCCTCATCAATAATACACCGAGCAACATTGGCGTTTCGGATTTTGCCTGGGATTTGGAAAGCAATGGAAGGAGGAAGAGGGGGATGGTCTGACTGACGGGTGTCAAAAAAAATCAATTGGTCATCAGCAGGATCTACAGTGCCCACGGCAGAGAGTAGAGCCCTCTTTTGAGAAGGACATGACTGGAGGATTTCTAGTGTTGAAATGGCAGTAGGAGATTGCGCCAGATCATCTACTATGTTGTATGAACTATGTTCACAGATTGCGCCAATTGTTAGTATGAATCTTTCGTCGTAAAATATCACTTTAGCTACGCATAAAAAATAGCCCTAACATCAATTATGGCTGCAAAATACGTTTGAGATTACTGCACAAATTCAGATCTAAGCATAAAATATATTAAGCAGATAAGAAATAACATGGCTCCATAGATCCAATGAACAAGACAAGAAGAATGTATATGAAAGAATTTTGTATTATATTAAAGAATGGGGCACCTTTGAGGAAAACAAGAAAGGTGTTTTCCGGTTCTCCTCAGTGGGATGGGTTCTTGGAAGTCCTCAGTGTTTCAGATCTGGAATTTCTCTCTCTTATTGGTGTAGAAAAACAAACATGGAACTCAATGGGAGTTCATAAAACATAAATGGAAAAATGGTGACCAAGAGTAGATCCAGAGTGATCTAATGCAATGGAGGTGACTAATGAATGGGGAAAACCCCCCTATTTATAACAAAATATTGGGGCGGTCTAGAACTCGGTGCATGAACAAAATATTATTAATCGAATTCTAGAAGCACCCTTTAGGAATATTTTATTATATTTGTTGGAGGGTGTCTTTGACTTCAATACCCCTATTAAAATAATAAATAAATAAATGGTTTATTTATCATCTTAGGGAAGTGATGGGATTATAATTAAATAAATAATGGTTTATTTAATTATTTATGGATGATTTGTTCAAATTTAACTAAGAATATTATTTAAATAATGATTTAAATAACTTATTCTTAGGGAATAATTAAATAAATAAGGATTTATTTAATTAAGTTTCTTATTTTGGGTTAAATATGACCAAGAAATATAAACAAATAAGTTATTTAGGGTAAAATTGGTCTTACATGGTGTACTTGGGTTCATCTAATAATAACAGGTTAGATGACCAAAAATTGGTGTAACAGTCGATAATCTCCATGTGGACCGTTACTGGGTTTTATATCAAGTCCCTGTATGTGACATGGGGTATTTTTCTATCATTGTCTGGGGTGGGACTTCACTTTTTCTGGATGGATATTTGGGTTCCAATCTTCATATGTGAAAATGTAATGACTTCATGGACTGTTTTACTTCATATAATATATTCAAAACAACATTTTTTCTCTTGTGAAAAAAAAATGATTGTTTATAGTCGAAGCGCTCCGGGGTGGTTTATTATATTAATATTTCACGGTCATTGGAACGCCCACAATTCAAAACAAATATTGGATATTTACTGTCCTGTTTTAAAGTTTCATTAAAAAAAAAAAAAAATTGAACCCGCCTTCGGTATACCGACGCCTTGTAAGCGTCGGAATTACGACGGCTTAAAAACGTCAGACCACATTTCGTCGGAATTGCGACAGTTTACAAACGTCAGAAGAGCGACGTTCAAAACGTCGGACCACATTTCGTCGGAATTGTAACAGTTTACAAACTTCGAAAGAGCGACATTCAAAACATCGGACCACATTTCGTCAGAATTGCAACAGTTTACAAACGTCGGAAGAGCGACGTTAAAAACGTCGGACCACATTCCGTCGGAAGTGCGACTGTTTACAAACGTCGGAAGCGCGATGGTTTGGGAAATGTTGGAAGAGTGACGCTTGTTTGGAAGCGATGGAAAAAGTGTCAGTAGTGCGACACTTTTTAAATGCGTCGGAATTGCGACAGCATGGAAAACCACGCTTTGCCCGTCCTCGAACTGTCGCTCTTGCGACGACTATGTGTCGGAATAGCGACGATTTGGCCGTCATAAATTGCGCCAAATTTTCTAGTGCATGCCTCTGCATCTTCTAGCTTCTTCATCTCTCCATCAAATATAGGAGGCTTAACTTTCTTGAACTCCTCAGGTAAATACTCCCTCCTCCTATAAGGATGATGAAAATGATGACTGTGATGATGTATCCTAGATGAGGAACTAGAATGATGCCCATACATACCAACCCTCTTGTCAGGTGTATCCAATGATCTGTCACCTCTAACTGTGTCCCCTCTATCCAATTTGTATCCGAACCAAGATCTGCTACCATAGGATCCATTAGTTTTCTCTTCTTGCTCTTGTCTGATTCTCAACTATCCTTGTTTTTGTAACTCTGACAAGCTTTGAAGGATTACTGCATTAACCTCTACCTGCTTCTCTTGATCCATTGCAAGTCTTTCTTGAGCCTCAACCAACATGTCATTGTCTTCTTTACAACTTTTTTTTTCTACTATCAGTCTCCTCAATGTATCTGCTATACCAGGAGAATACTCTTCCCCTTGCTTCCCAACTGATCTATAGGGAGAGTCACAGGAACTGTTGTCTAACAATTTTCTTGTCATATTTGATTATCTTCTTCTAGCAAGTATACCATGTCAGATAAACCAAATAGATACCAAAATTAGATCCATACCTTAGTGATTTTCAAGGGATGTTTATCTCATATGCAAGATCAATCCACATTAACATGTACTTATATAATCATAACCATATCCATGTAATTAACATAACATCATAACAACATCATGCATGACCATACCATCTATATACCATGATCCCATGCATGAGCATAACAAATATATACCATGATCCCATGCATGACCATACCAACTGTATACCATGATCCCATGCATGACAACCATAACCCTGACAACATCAGACTCACCCAAAGAGAGTGAAACTATGCCCTGATACCACCCTGTGGTATCAGATTTTACCCAAAGAGAGTGAAACCTCACTTTGATACCACCCTATAATGCCTCCTCCCACATTTACCCTCTTTCACCAGCTTTCTGAGGGTAAACATGAGTTGAGGGTCACTATGATATGGCACGACCTCCTAGATGACCTTAACGAAATGGAGTCGACACAACAAGACCTTATTGACTTCCCTCAGGTTCCACAGGACCTCCAGGAGTAACTCAACACCTCCAGGTATACAACCCTTGTGAAAACTCACATTTTTCAACTCAGAGCCCTAGTCGCTCCCTTGCCAAGGTCTCTAAGTGACTATGGGTTCCGAGTCATTCCCATAGGCCTACATTAGTGCAACTATGGCCTTTTTTTTCTAGTTTTGTGCTAGCGACTGCGAGAATCAAGGCTATGTTCTAGGGTTGGTGCTAGGCCTCTGCCCAAAAAATTATGAAACTTCCAGAACTCATGAAAGTCATGAAGACAATGCTTGTAAACCAAAAACTGGAACTAGGATTTGACCTAAGCATCCCCAACTGGGACTGACATTCTGTCAAACACTTGGTGGATATGCCTCTTACAAGTCATGAATGAAAGTATGAACACGAGGGACTGAAAACTCATCTGATATTTAACAAGAAGGGTCCCTACCTTCTCTCATTAATTGTCTTAACGTTAATTAGGTCTCGCATTCATTACTTATTCAGTTATGAGTAAAAACATGAATAGATCCATGAATAAAATATGTCATAAAACCATGCTTATAACCATCATATAAATATATAAATAACAATAATAGAACAATGATTAAATCCACATAATAACTACTAAATTTCCTTACCAAAAGCAATAGAAACTTAGATTTTATTAACCATATGCAAATGCCAACCGGGTTTGGGACTTCCACATTCCACCTGACAATAGATTTTCTAAGCCAAATCTCTCTTCAACCAATCACCCCCGTGCCATATTCCAAACATGAATGTGGGATCTCATGGGATAAAACAACCCAAATACAACCAAGGAAATCCAAAGGTTAAACCACCTCCACCCTCTCCATACCGTGATCACACCTAAACCGGTGTCGAGATCACAAAACTGAACCGAGCTTAGATGCCTCAGAATTTCTTCACCATCCTTGAGGAATTTTCCCATCTCCACCCTCAAGCTTTACTGTGTATCCCACCATTACTGATCAAGGGATTCCTAGGCCTTTGGAAATTTTCTTGAGACCACCTCACCCCAAATTCCTAAACCATCCGGAAATCCAAAGCTCAAAACTGAGAACAATCCCATCACATCATGGCTATCTGGAAATGGAAAGTCTAGGCTAAAATCCACTATCGAATCTCGACAAAATCCATGCCAATGAAAACAAAAGAACCATATACCAACATACACGTATCATGGCACATGTCAAAACCAACTAGAAATGACGCATGAAATTTGTTACCTGCAAGTATTCTCGTTGAAGCTTCTTGATCCTTGTCTTCCTTTGATTTTCCTTGTCCTTCTTTACTTTTCCTTTCCTTTCCTTGCTTGCTTGCTTTCTTTCTCCTCTTGGTGCTTTCTCCTCTCTGAGACTAATTCTAACATTAAACTAACAAAAGGTTGACAAAATCTTTCCAACTGATGTTGTGAGGTATTTTTATTGATGAGGCCTCTAATTTCATCATTTTCCATTATTTTCCTTCATTTTCCTCCTCACATGCAATCTGTGACCTTTCATCTTACTTTTCTCCTAATTTCTATTATTTTCATAAACAAGTGCCAAAAATACTATTTTTCCTTTCAAAAGCCTTAACCATTGCCTTTGCCAAATTACCCTTAGCCATAAAAAATAACACGTGATTCCCAGAGGATATATTTGCCCAACATTGAGCTTGGAATAAGTGTCCCTTGCCCGTGGTCTTATTTTACCTATATTAACTTTTATTACATGAACTTTTAACCCTCGGGCTATTACAATTGCCCAAAAATGTCTAAATTTGAGTTCACATATTTTTTGTAGGATTCATGGATAATTTAGGTATACAATGATCCCAAGAGGGATACACATTGGAAATGAGAATATATATGTACACACAAGTAAATAAATGTGAATGCAAACTATTTTTTCAACAATAATTAATTGACCAAAAATGTCTAAATTTGAGTTCATGTCTTTTATGTAGGATTCATGAATAAGTTAGGTATAAAATGAGAAAATAAGATAAGGAATAAATTAATCATGTAATAAAGGGATTATTTCTAATGACAAATTTGACATAAATCTAAAAATAATAATTATAGAATTTCATTATGATCTAAATTTTGCATATAGTGAAATATAACGAAATAATGTCTTTTAAGATTTTCCCAATTTGTTGAAAAGTTGGCCCCAATTCTAGCTTACTAAAAACTCTACATTCTTATCTACATGATTAAAAATATCTAAATAAATAAGGAAGTAACAATATTTTCTCATCTCATCTTAATTTAAATTTAACTAAATTTCCATATACATGTATAACATTCAAAACATTGTGCAGGCACTGCTAGGGTTTTAATCAAGATATGTTATATGTGTTACCATGGCAATGTTAGGGGTGGGGGGGGGGGTGCTTAGAGCCCCCCTCCTTTCGATAAATAGTCATGGGAAAAGGCAAGGATCCTAAGTCATCTTTCTTCACAAACCTCACCACCTATAACATTGAAAGTGTCTTCAAGAATTCAGTCACCAGTCGCCCTAAAGAGGGAGGGGGTAGGGAAAAGTTATGACTAAAAGAATAGCTTGTAGTAGGAAAACGCAGGTGGGAAATCTCAAACTCAACCATAGTCGAACAATCATTGCAAGCCAAAAATAACGAAAAATCCCATTTCTAGAGATACAAGACCCAAATCTAGCGGTGTACAGGGATTTCATGTAAGAACATCCAATTATTTGAAAATTTATGGGCATTTGGCCCTCAGAGAAGACCCTCAACTATTGGATTCAAACTAAGTGGTCCCCTGAGGAGGAGATTAGGCTTAAAATAGGCTCCAAAGGGTTCTTCACGGTGATATTTGATCTCCTAGAGGACCAAGATCAGATTTTTGAGGGATACCCATACTTCCTCAACTCGGCATGACTCTACATGCATTATTGGAAAGAGAATTTCACACTAAAAAGAGAGGATTTCACACGGGTTTATTTTGGGTAAGGCTATAGTCCATGCCCACAGACTACTAGTCCATATCAGTTCTCAAAGGCACTGGAGATGAAATATGAGAGTGCATAAAAATTTATAAAAGCACAAGAGCAGGTCATTACATCTCATACTATCGCATGTATCTATATAAATGTTTCAGGAGTGCTTCCGAAGGCAATCAAGCTAGCTTTCAGGGATTTAGTGTGGCTCCAAAACATCAACTATGAACACATACCCTTCCAATGTAGGAAGTGTCATGAACACGAGCACCTCTTCAGAGACTGTCCCTAGAATGTTACCCAAACTACCAACCCTGAAGCTCAAAAAAATAATAATGCCTAGGGCTTCACAAGAGTAGCCACAAAAAATAGGAACAACAAAAGAAATCAAGGAAAACAAGTTCAAGCATCCCAATCCAACATAAATAAATTCTAAGCCGTGGGAGAGGAACATGAGGAACAAAACATAAAAGAAATCATAGTGGAGGAAGGTGATAGGTGGATCAGTAGCCCATCCACCAAGCTTAGAACTAGGAGGGCACTCCTAACCTGAGTCTCAATGAGAATAAACAAGACTCAGAGGATGTAGACATGGACCATGAAAATAATGATGACTCGAAAGAGGAACATGTAATGGAAGAGGCTCTAGTTGTAGTGGATCTTAATATGATAACAGAAGTATGGGAAAAGCATGACCTAGATTCCATCTGAGAGGTATACATAAAAAAAATAGAGGGAGCATACCTAATCCAAGAGGAGATAAATCAGACCACGATGAAGAGGCAACATGGATATCACAACACCAAAGGTATAATGTCCAAAATTCCATCCAACCAATACAATCCCAAAGGACCGGGTAGGAAACTCCTACAAGAACTTGGTGCAAAATTGATCAGCAAGGGAAAGGTGAGAGCCCTCACCCTAACTCCAAATATTTCTAAATGAATTTCATCTCATGGAACATCATTGGCCTAAATAGCCCTGAGAAGAAAATACTTCTAAAACAGAGGATAATGACAAATAATCCTGAGATATTGCTCCTTCAAGGAACCAAATTAGCTATGGAATACCTACCAGCCCTTTAGAAACAATTTGTGGAAGCTACAACTATATATCCAACACAACACAAGGTATGAAATGAGCGAAGTTGATTCTCTAGAAGGACTCACTTTTTGAGCTCATTACCTCAACATCCACTAAGATGTTATCAACAATAGTCTTGAAAGTGATAGGAACTTTTGAAATAATATGTGTTACCAATATCTATGGACCACACATAGTAGAGGAAATAATCCAGCTGTTGAACTCCTTAAAGAGAATTACCGAGGACCTCTCACACCCCCACAAAATCATGGGAATAATTTTAATATGATCCTCAACCTCTCAGAGAAAAAATTAGGACATAGGAGATTGGACAGGAATGCATAGGATTTTCAAGAAGCCATAGACCTAATGAGACTAGTGGATATGCAGATTGTAAATGGAATATACACTTGGAATAATAGGGGGGGGGGGGGGGGGGTGGGGGGTAGACAAATATCTTCTTAGCTAGATAGATTCCTCATCTTAGAATCCATCATCCTTACCTCTCTGGAAACCGAAAGTCAAATTTTCCCCCAATCAAGATCATAGCACTAGCTTGTAGCCCTGAAATTTCACCTCTCTGCAACCCCTAGGAATAGACCATTTAGGTTTGAAGTTTTTTGGCTGGATCATCCGGATTTCTAGAAAAACCTGAATGATTGGTGAAACAACTCCCCTCCTCAAAGAGTCTCCCAAATGTACCAAATTCAGCATAAACTAAAGCATGTAAAGAACAAGATCAAACAATGGAACAAAGAGATATTTGGAAACATTATTATGGACAAAATGGACATGGAGAAAAATATGGAGGAGATTTAGAAAAATATCATTCATCGGGGCATCACTGATCATATGAAGCAAGATGAAAAATACCTACAAACAAGTTGGGAAGAAAGATCCAAACATGAAGAAAATTTGTGGAAACTGAAATCCAGGGTGTAATGGCTAAAGTGTGGGGAGAAAAACACCAAGTTCTTCCATCATTACATAATAAAACATAGGAAGACCAATAGAATTTTCAGCCTAAAAAATTTGATGGAGGAATGAAAAGTACTCAAGATGAGATATCAGAAGAAATGAGAAACTTATGTGGAAGACTCCTAGAGGAACCCCATATATACAAATCCCAATCCATCAAGGAAATTATTAGCAGCATTCCCACTATCTTGAATCAAGACCATAACACCGTGCTTCTCAAAGATGTCTCCATGCAAGAAGTCGAGGAAGTGGTAATGGAAATGCCATCATGAAAACCCCTAGGCCTGATGGCTTCACCACCGAATTCTTTAAGGCTTATTGTTCCATTATAAAAGAATAAGTTCATGCAATTATGGAATACTCAAGGAAAAACAAAATCATGTTGTGATCCTTAAACACAACCTTCCTCACCCTTATCGGTAAGGAAGAGGGAGTAAACACTCTAGATCGATTCCAACCCATTGCCATCTACATTGTAATCTATGAGATCATCTCTAATGTCCTGAGAAATAGAATTAAATCATTGTTGCCATTTCTGATATCAACTAATCAATCAGGGTATGTGGAAGGGGGGGAAATTATAGACAATATAATTCTTTCTCATGAGACCATCTGCTCACTCCAATCTCTAAATAACCTTGGGACGCTAATGCAACTTAATATGTTGAAGGATTTCGATAATATAAGTTGGAATTACATGCAGGAGTTCCTCAAGTCCTTCACATTCCAAATGGATTGTATTGACTGGATAATGGCCCTGGTCTTGCGAGATTTCTTCTCCATCCTTCATAATGGAGACCCTACCCAACCCTTTGTACCTTCAAGAGGAATCCAACAGGGTGACTCTCCTTCCTCCTTCCTCTTCTTCCTCATTGCAGAGGGTATAGTGAGATCCTTACAAGCTTCCCTAAACAACCATCACCTTGCTGGTCTAAATCTCCATGAATCTTTCCCTGCTTCTACCCACTAGAAATTTTTTGACGACACCCTTCTCATGGGTACCCCAACTGTTGAAGAAGCTAAAACTTTCAAATTCTTTATGAACCTATTCTTAGAGGCATCTGGAACCACGATAAACCTTCATAAATAATAATAATAAAATTTATTTAATACCCTGGTCCCTATCCAAAGAAACATCATAAGAATCCTAGGCTTCCATAAATTCTGTTTTTCCTTGAAATACCTCAGTGCACCCCTCACATACAAAGCCACGAGAAAATAAACGTGGGAGGATCTACTCAATTGATTGCACAAAAAAATCTAAAATTGGACATTCTAGTCACTCAACCTTGTTTTTCGTCTCATTTTTGTCAAATGAGTACTCCAAGACATGTCCCTATATCTATTTTCTGCTCTTACTCCCATAAAAAACGTTCTAAATGCCATCTGCAACATCCAAAGGAAATTCCTATGGCAGGGATATGAACAAAAAAGGAAATGGGACCTTATCGAATGGGATCAACTTTGCAAGCCAAAAAATGCATGTGGGCTTGGTCTCAGAGATACATAAATCATGGGGAATACCCTGGAGGAAAAAACTTCATGGAGGTGGATGGACACCCCCAACACCCCTTGCGCTCAGCTTTGGAAAGCGAAAGATGCTTCCAACCATAACCAAAAATATCTCCATTAGGGGAATTTTGAGGTCTAAAATGGGCCTCCTAAGAAAAATGTAAAACAACAATAAACTTCATAAGATCCAATAGGATTCAAGAGGATGATGTCAACCATGGGGGATGATTCACCAATTTTTAAGTAAAAGGTTAAAAAGATTAAAAAATAATAAAATAATAAAACTACTTTTTCAACTCGTATTTTCAACTTATCTCCCAAAGTTTTTACTAAAATTTTGAGTGGGAGTACTTGTTGGATGAAAAATTTTATTCCTCATCCAAGGATTGCCCATGTTGCATACTTTTGATGGACCCTGCTACATGAAAAATGAGAAATACATGAAAAACATGATTGCAATCACTTTTTTCATGTATTTCTCATTTTTCGTGTAGTAGGATCCATCGAAAGTATGCAACATGGGTACTCCTTGGATGAGGATTTTTTTTTCATCTAACGAGTACTCCCGCTCGAATTTGAATAAAAAATTTGGGAGATAATTTGAAAATACAAGTTGAAAAAGTAGTTTTTTCTTTTTTCCCTCTAAAATTTGATGATGTAATCAAATCTTATTTTATTCTTTCCACTATTATTTTATAGTTTCCTTAGGAGGCCCATTTCAGACCTCAAAATTCCCCTAATGATTAGGCTCTCAGGTCAGGCTTTAGGATCAGCCATTTGTAACAAGGCATGAGAACAAAGAAGTGATATAAAGACAATTTCTGGGAGATATGAAATGGGGAAAGTGCCTTATTCTAGGAGGATGCTTGGAACCAACTACCAACCCTTAGTGAAGAGCATCATTCCCTCGTACAAAGGTCCATTCAAGGTAAAGGGAAAAATAAAGTGGCTCATTATTGGAAACCCAACACACAAAGTAGTAGATGGAGAGAATGGATTAATAGGCAGGACTTGCATCCCTTTCCTGAAACTCTGAACTGGGAATCCTTTAATGGGATTCTTCAAGAACATTAAATCTCGGTGGACTACGAGGAGGAAAAATTAAGGTGGGTTAAAAATATTTCAGGACTCTTCAACCTCGAGGATTCCTATGTGTTTCTCACAAATTTTGAGCAGATGGAGCAGAATCAACGATGGATCCAGATGTTGTATGTGTGAAAATAGGAAAGAGTCCATTACTCATCTACTGAATACTTATATTTATGTTTCAACGCTATGGGAATGGGGGGAAGAAATATTCAGAACGAATAAGAAGAAAAAATCATCTATACAAGTCACCCTAAAAAATTGGTGGCCTAACATTTCCTCTTACCTAGTGGTTAACCGAGCATGGAACCTCCTCCCAGGGGCCATCTGTCGGGCCACCTAGAAAGAGTGAAATGCAAGAATATTTAGAAATGTGAAAACTACAGGGGATCTTCTTCTCACCATATTTATGCATATAACTTGTGAATATTTTTCCATATCAAATCTCCCACCAGTGCAAGGCCCTCTTCGTACTACTAATCTCTGCATCCTACAACTCTTGGACCTTAAAAACATCTCCACCACCACTCTGAGCCCCCCACCATCTTCCCTTGAAATCCTAAACATGTGGTCTCCTACAAAATGCAATGTGATCAAACTCAATTATGATGGGAACTCCAAAGAAAATCGAGGCACAATAGGCTTCAGGGGTGTCTTCATAAATCAAAAGGGTGGAATTCTATGCGCATTTCATGGAAAATTATGGATCACCACCAAAAATGCGGCGGAGCTCCAAGCCATGGAGCATGGGCTCGCAATAGAAAAATATCAGTATTTCATTTCGATGATCATTGAGGGTAACTCTACGATGGCCACTGTTGCTTCTCGCAATATCCAACATTGTTCCTAGGTGAGCAAAATGATTGACAATTGGAGGATGACGAAATCACTCCACCACATGCAGCAACACATCATTGATTTGGGAGGGGTCTGATTCTAGGCGATTCGAAGGAAAGCCAACGTCATGGTAGACCGTCTAGCCAATGAAGGAACAACTGACAAGGATACATCAGTCTCCCTTGCATGGTAGGATATAAGGGAAGGCCCCCTCTTCCATGATTGCGATTAAATTAATCAAAAGGAAAATGAAGGATGGAACATTAATGAGCCTTTCACTGGTTCCCAAAGTACCTTTGCGCAACTCATACAAGCCCTCTAAGTTTGTGTGATGCACACCTATATCATAATCCTCCTCCATGATTTTTCCAAGGTTCCTCAGATCTTAAACATGCCTTTGGTTTGTAACCACCTCCTTCCTGTCCTAATGGCCAATAATGTTCATTGCTCCTCACAGGAATTGATTTCAACGATCATACTAGATTTCATGATTTTAACACCCTCATCATTCTCCTTTTCCTCCTCGACTACTGGACACCATATGAATACCCACTGCCTCACCCTCTCCTCTCCCATTCCTTCTCCCCTACCTCACCTCTACCTCTATCATTCTCATTCCCCCCCATTTTATCTCGCTCCCCTGGAAGCAAACCCCTATATATTTTTTCTTACCACCTGCCAGCCAGTATAGACCGTACCCCACATCCCTGCAGTGGCCCATCAACCAGCTGGTGCAGAAGTTGGATCATGGACTGTTGGCATCAAGCCAACATGAGGCCAAGAGCTAGGGTTGAAACGATATCTCGGAAAGTTGCCTTGAATTTTCACAAGTATGTCCCTCAAGAGACCTAAGACGGAATTTGTAACCTAGAGAATCAAACCAGGGATGTTAGACGACATACTAACATAGAAGATGTTGATACCTAATTTGATTAGATTCCCTATCTAATTCTAACAAGAGCTTGAGAAAATTTTTACAACAAAACCATCGAGCTTTACTATAACATGAAGAAAATTATGGGTCTGACGATGCAAGAGAATATCCAAACGAGAAAGACTCTCGAGTACAAGTTCGAAAATGTAAGCGAGAAATTCATAGTTTATGTCAAAACGATATGCCATATGGGATTTTTTACTAGGGACTCCTTGCACTTTGCTTTGCTCAAGCGCAAGGTGGTAACTACTCAAGATGTGAAAGGGACAACGTCGAGCATCAAGAAGGATCTTGAAGGTAATTATGCCAGCTAGTCGACCAACGATGGTGCTCCTGCCAGTGATATGCCATAGAATCCCATAAATGTTGATGAGGACCAATATGTCTAATAAGTCTATGAAGCGATCTATAAGTACCAAGTTCTGGCTCTTTGCCTAGTGGTTTTGTCATTTGTGTCTTTATGCTAAGGGTTCTCAAGGTCAAACGAATAGTATAAGTTTTGGCAACTCCAACGAGGCATGCTTTGCCACTTATTTTTTATATTTTGACATTTCTAAGGTTGGTAGGGAAAAAAATTCCAATCATTACCAGAAATACAGAAAGGACTTCAATCTGGAAATTTGTGCTCATTTTATGCTCTATGTGATTCTCTGATTTTGAAAATATAATATAGCTCTCTCTTACTTACAAAAAAAAATTCAAATCTATTAATATGTAATATACAATTTAATTAAAATAAACAATTTGATTGATTCGAATGGAAAATGGCATCCACCCATGGTATTGTAAATGGAGTCGACCCATGGTATTAATCCACCCATGGTATTTATCCACCCATGGAATTTACCCATGGTATTGTAAGTGGCATCCACCCATGGTATTCATTCACCCATGGTATTGTAAGTGAGATCCACCCATGGTATTAATTCACCCATGGTATTTACCCACCCATGGAATTTACCTGTGGTATTGTAACAAAAAAAAGGTTATAAGTAACAAGTCTCATTTTGTAAAAGGACAGATTGTCCACCTCAATGTAGCTTTTACACTGTTTTAATAAAAAGTTTATTTTTGGCTTTATTTACGGTGTGTTGCATTCTCTCTTTTTCTAGCATTCTAATTTTTTAGATCTTGGGGGCCTCGCCCCAATATCTAAATCATTGATGATCTAAAAAATTTCATCTAAAAAATTCTAGATAGAAGTTTGGAGTTGCATTGGTAAGTAGGTTGAAAAGTGAGACGTTTCAGGCATACACTTTTCTCAAGCATAGGGAAAAAAGAATATTTTGGAATAATGATATGAGAGTGCTAAGAAAACTATATAAAGAAGGGGCAAAACTTAAGGGGAGAAAGAGGAATTCTTGAATTGAGGTCAATTTTAGCCTCAATTAGAGAATTTTTCTTCCTCCCCTTATTCTTGTCCCTTCTTTATATATTTTCTTGAGGATTCTCACATCATTATTCAAAAAGCTTCTATTGTCATGGGATGGGAAAAGTTCCTACTTCCATAGTTTAGCTCCACCATAAGTCTATCTATTTATAATATAAATACTTGCGAGAAACTACATTCAAACAAACTCTATTATTTCTACTATAAATATCCCTTGGGATAGGTATGAGCTATTTAGAACCATTAATATCTACATGGCCTTCTGAAAGGAGACAGGGTAGGTTGGCTTGGAGATCAACTTCAGTATTGTTGACACGAAGGAAATGAAAGAATATAGTGGATCAGAAAGAAGAGATAATGCTACGAACTCGCTGAGGGAGATTTGACAGGGCATTTTCTTGTGGGGAGGACCCTTTGACCAGATGTTGGATGATGATCTGTGAGTCACCTAGAATTTTGAGATCATTAATGCATTTTTTGCGAGCTAATATGAGCCCCAGGTAGATTCCATACATCTATGCTAGATTATTAGTTATTTTTCCTAGGCCCCAAGAGAACTTGGAGACTAAGTTTCCAACGAGATTTAGAAGTTAGGAAAATTGTTTCTTATAAGAACAAGTTGAGTTTTTGAATATGCCTCCCTTACAACATCCACTTTTAGTTTAAATCTTATGGTATTTGATACCAAGGATTCAAATGGAAATAATAGACGTGAACAACATGGGATAGGTAATGTGAATATCAATAGTGAAGATAAGGCTATACACCATATATAAATTGCAAACCAGAAGTTACATGATGCTTTTAAGAGGGAATATATTCATCGGGTTGATGAACATGTAGAATATAAGTAGACAATTCAAACCTATGTCCCTATATAATGTCTCTTTATAAAATCCCACAAAAATTCTATCTAATAGATTGAATCATCTTCTTCCATATCTTATCTTGGAGGAGAAATGAGGTTTGTGAAAAAGAAGTAGATCACAAACATTGTCATCCTAGTTAAGAAGGATATCTAATATAGATAGAAAAATAAAGAAAAAGGAATAATAATAAATCTAGACATGTCAAATGCTTTTGATAGGGTAAGGGATCAATTCCTCTTTGAAGTACTCATAAAGTTTGGCATTGAACATCAATGTTGAGATGGATTAAAGATTATAAAAGCAGGCTATGAATTGTTAGAAATGTGTTGTCATTGATGGAAAAGGTGATTAAGATGAAGGCAAAAATAGAGAAGAATGCAATAATAATGAAGAACACTTCAAATAATGGTAAAGGAAAAGTTTTTGATGATGCAGAGTGATCTTAACCTGAATTTTAGTTTTGCTATGCTAATTATATCTTCAAAATTATAAACAATTTGCTAATCATTTGCTTCATGTGCATATGTTTCTTTAGGTGTTTTTGAGTGTTTAATAGGTAAATGTATTGATTTTTATGTTAAATTCATGAGCATAATAACATTAAACCATAATGTTGAACCACAATAATAAAATGTACAGAAAACCATCAAAATGATCCATTAACACAGTTTTTTGATGAAGGTGTTCACCCCTCCTCAGCTACATCTCCTTGGTCTAGCTTCCATGGCTTGGGCCTCTGTATTAGCTCAAAATGGAAAAAAAATGTTTTGTTTACAATCCACTATTGCTCCCACAACATGCTCAGAATGTCCAAATCATCTAGGATAGACTCTTCTTGAGCCCAATTTGGTCAAATTTTGCAAAATTTATGGCACAAACAGTTTTTCCTAGGAAAAATCCACTAAAATTGGAGCAACTCCAATTAACTCCACAAATTTTGGAGATAGCACCGAATTTGGCGGACTCCACCATCTTCTTTGCTGAATTAAAATCAGGATTAATTAACTTAAATGGGGAGTTAAACGCGGATTAGATGCGCTAAGCGCATTTTAATTAATCCACATTAAGAAATAGGATAAAAGATATTAAACGATATTAATGGTTAATAAAACCCATTTAAGCGCTTAACTCTTCCATTAAATATAAGTCTCCGCCCTTGTCATTGCATAAGGGTCACATTGTGAGGGGGTTGGCCCCCTCCTTTGCCCACCGGTCCATAGGTATTGAAACACATATAAGTCGCAAGCATAATATGTTAAGAAATGCTTGTGTGGTCTACCGGTAGTTTGGTGCGCTCACTTGGGGTAGGTCATGTGGTCGAGCCCTGACCTCTGCCCTTCCGCCTGTAATAATTTTGCACCATAATAATATATATTCGACCTTTGAATTAATGTTGATAATTTAGAAATTGACATTTGGTGCCCCTGGCTGCACCACGTCTCCGCCTCTAGTTGGACTATCCCGACCATATAAATAAAAAAAATGCACCTCCATATACAATGATTTCGACCTTAGGATTAAAAAATTCACCTTCCCAACTTTCGAGCGAATCTTGCAATGACATTTGTCACAATGTGATTGGGAAAATTAAAGGAATATTCCCAAAATATCCTTTTTTCCTGACTAGGCTGCCATGTCAGCAATCTGTCACTTCTGCAAATTTTTTAGTTGTTTAGGAAAATGAACAGCAGACATTTTCTTCCTCATTCGGAGTCGGGTTTTGATGATATGAATTGCGCTAGATTCATGGCGACGAGATCTTCCGCGCTATCGTTCAGTTTCCAATTGATTCTGAACACATCCATTTTGAGCTTAACACTGAGCACCTAATCATTCCTCCACACTAGAAGCCTTTTGGACCCCAAAATATCTTTGATTACTGAATATGTGGATGAGGGTATAATTCCCTCACGCTTCCAGTCTCAATCCACTGAAATTTTCCCATTTTCATCAACTTGATATTTTCACAAAACTAAGATTTTTCCTTGACTCTCCAGACCCTCTCTTGCTATTTTAAACATTTTCATGCTACAATTTCCCTGAATTTGCAAAGTAGCAACTTGTCCTTGCAGAAAAAAAAAAAATTCCCACCTCGGTCATCAATCAAAGGAAACTTAAAAATTGTCTCACCTCGAACATTGTCGTCATGGCGATTTTTAGTTGATATTAACCAAGTATTTTCACCATTGCCATGTACCTTTTGGAAACCAAAACAAGAACTTCTGGAACCTATGCATTATTTTTCAAATTTCTTTGGCGCTTTCTCTTTGACCTTTGCTCTCTTTTGCATCGGCATCTTGTTTTCAACACTGATGTTGACTGCTGCAAATATTTCACATCTTGTTCACCTCCTTTAAAATGAAACATGTTAGAGTCCCGAAACATCTCATTACGAGCATAAGAAAATTAGATGCCTCATTCAAAACATCTCTATGCTTTATCATTAACAAAGACAAATTTTGACTTGCATTCATTATTCTCTTCATTTCTCCTACATGTATAATAGATAAACTTGTCTTCTTCTTATGCGCTCTAAATATGTACTCAATTCCACCTTTAAACAAGTGATACTTATTCTCATGGCGATTAAATATTGCTTTCCTACCATAAAGATAAGGAATTCCCAAAAAAATACTTGAAATCTCAAGCGGAACTACATCAAGTTCAACTTCATCAAGAAAGTTTGAATTGATTGCAAACCTTAGTATGCACTTCCTTGTTACCTGTAATTTTGCATTCTTGCATATCCACCCTAAAGGATAAGGTCTTGGATGTATAATAGCTTCAAGTTTTAGCTCCTTAAATAAGTATTCAGGAATCAAATTAGCTTGAGAACCACTATCAAACAATGTGTCTATCTTGGTACGTTTAGAAACGAATCTAATATAAAAGAGTTCAATTCTTGTATATTCATCTTGAGTTACATTGGAACAGCTTGAAAAAATAGTTTTTTCTATGTTATTACATTTCAAACCCATTGTCATAATCTTGGTTTCATCTCTTGAATCTAAACCTAAGTCATGTTAAATGATTGCAACAGTTTTTCCCTTTCCTTTGGCTTTCAGTTTGATTTGCCTCAACTCTGGATGAAGTTGCCAACAATGGTCTTCATCATGGCCATTCTTAAAACAATGTTTACATGTGCGTTTCTCCTTCTCTTTTTTGATAGAGCTATTTCTCTTTCCTCTTCCATTAAACTTGCCCTTTCCTTTACCCTCATACTCAAAGAAACTATCACTTTTCTCACCTACACACTGTTTCCCTCTTGCTTCTAAATGTGTGGCTTGAATGCAAACCCTGTCTAAGTTTGTGGGATTGAAAATGAGAATAGTGTGCCTAAGGTAACTGTGCAAACCCCCAATATACTTTAACAAATTTTCTTGAGAATATAAATTAATACCCAAAATATGAGCTCTTCTCCTAAATTCATGAGTATAATCTTGCACACTTTTCCCTTTCAATTGTCTAAAATTTTTCCAAACCATAATGGCTTTTTGTATGTAATCTAGAGGATAAAATTTCCCTTTAATGGCAGCAATAAAACTTGACCAAGACATTGAGATCTTACCATGTTTTTTAATCTCTTATTGAGTCCTCGATTCCCACCATAAAAGTGTTGATCCCTCCATCCTCAAGAAAGCCAAATGAATCTTTATTTCATCTTCTTGAAGGTTTTGAATTCTACAATAAACCTCCAATTGACGAATCCAATTATCCAAATTCTCTGAGTTTATCTCACCATTACACATTAGAAGCTCAAATTTGACATCAAGTTTGAGTAAGGGAGTTTTTCCTTTTGGAGTCTTTGAGTGAGTATGGGTGGTTTTGGTTGTGGAAGTGGAAGATGATGTTGATGGTGATGATGAGGATGATGAGGATGATGATGAAGATGGTGGAGATGGAGGAGGCTTTCATCCATTTCCCTTTGAATCTTTATCTTCATCCTTTTTGCCTTCTGAGGTTCCCTCTCCATGTGGAGACTTAGAATTCTCTTTAACCATCCTAGTGTTCTTCTCTTCAAAGAGGATTATAACCCTTTCAATTAAGTCATATAAATCCTTCTTGTATGCTTCCTCTTATGAAATACCGTAAGTCTCTCGTACACATGACATGATGGCTATGGATTCAAGCTCAGCTTTTGGTGCAACTTTTACCTCTTCAATCTCAGCTAGAGATAAAAATTGAGGTGCTTCAACTGCAGTTGTGAGTGAAACTTTGGGAGGATATGGTGCCCTTATGGCTCTCCCTCTTCTGGTCCTAACCTCAGGATTAGCAACCAATAGTTTACCTTCTCCTTTCTGCAACTTTAACCTTGTAAGCATCACAAATTTGCAACCATTAAAACCCTACTCGCACAAAACTCAAGCAAATAAAGAAAATAATCTTTAACCCTTTATTCTAATACCACCTTGATCTGAATCTGAATGTTAGTTTTGTTGTGCTAATTTCATCTTCATAATTATAATTAGTTTGTTGATATTTTGCTTCATGTTCATAGGTTTCTTGATGTGTTTGTGAGTGTTAAACATGTAAATGTATTAAGTTTTATGTTAAATTCCTGAGCATAATAACATTAAAACATAATGTTGAACAACAGTAATAAAATGTACAACAAACCATAAAAATGATCCATTAACACAATTTTTTGATGAAGGAGTTCACCCCTCCTGGTTTACATCTCATTTGTCCAGCTTCAATGGCTTGGGCCTATGTATTAGCTCAAAATGGAAAAAATTGTTGTTTACAATCCTCAACTACTCCTGAAACCTACTCCAACATGCTTAGAATGTTGAAATCATCTAGGATAGACTCCTCTTGAGCCCAATTTGGTCGAATTTTGAAAATTTTATGGTACAAACAGTTTTTCCTAGGAAAACTCCACTAAAACTGGAGCAACTCAAGTTAACTCCGCTAATTTTGGAGGCAGCGCCGAATTTGGTAGACTCTACCATCTTCTCCATCAAATTAAACTCATGATTAATTAACTTAAGTGGAGATTTAAACACAGATTAAATGCGCTAAGCATGTTTTAATTAATCCACATTAGGAAATATGATTAGCATTATCAAACAGTATTAAGGGTTAATAAATCCCATTTAAGTGCTTAACCCCATGATTAAATATAAGTCTCCACCCTGGTCGTAGCATAAGGGTCACATTGTGAGGGGAATGGCCCGCGGGGTTGGCCTTCTCCTTTGCTTGTCAATCCATAGGTATTGAAACAAATATAAGTCGCAAGCATAATATGTTAAGAAAAACTTGTGTGGTCTACCGGTAGTTTGGTGCGCTCGCTTGGGGGAGGTCGTGGGGTCGAGCCCCGACCTCCGCCCTTCTGCCTGAAATAATTTTGCACCATAATATTATATATCTCACCTTTGAATTAATGGTGATAATTCAGACTTTTACTATAGAATTAACCGTAGTTGGAATTCGCCCATACCTTGGTCCACCAGAGGTAGCACGTGGTAGCCCCTGGCTACACCACGTGTCCTCCTTTGGTTGGAATATTCCAACCAGATAAATAAATAAAATGCACCTCCACATACAATTATTTCGACCTTAGGATAAAAAAATTCACCTTCCAAACTTTCCAGTGAATCTTGCAGTGACACTTGTCATAGTGTGATTGGGAAAATTGAAGGAATATTCCAAGAATATTATTTTTTGCTAACTAGGCTGCCATGTCACCAATTTGTCACTTCTGCAAATTTTTTAGCTGTTTAGGAAAATGAACAGTAGGCTCTATCTTCCTCATCCGGAGTTGGTTTTCGATGAAACGAACTACGCCAGATTTATGGTGGCAATCTCTTCATTGTCATTTAGTTTCCAATCGATTTTTAACACTTCCATTTTTTAGCTTAACAATAATCACCTGATCACAGAGACTTTGAATCCATTTATAGCTCATAATATCACTTCAAACACAGTTGGGACCCACATAGATGGATAAATCTTTGAAATATTTTTCCAATGGTATATGGAAGTTCAAAAATGGCATATTGGATCACAAGTTAGAGATAGTCAAAGGCAGGACCCCAAAGTCAACTTGCAAATCTATTATTAGTTTGAGGAGCTATTGGAGAAAGATAGGAATCTTTTCATTGCCAAACATGATGAATTTTTAGCAGAGCGACCTTGGAGGAAATACGCTAGAAGAAGCAAAAGTAGCACGCAAAGATTTAAGATGAGTGTCTGGGGTCCGGGGAGCTGGGAAGATAGGACCCAGCGTCCGAAGATAATAAGATTTGGGGAGTCAGTGGAGTCGTTGACATACAACCTCGGAAAAATATTCCCCAGATGAAATAGGAAATACATGCAGGAATTATAATCGGGATTCTGGGGAGCCGAGCATGCAAGTTTAAAAGAACTTGTATCTAGTGGTTTTTAATTAAAAAATTAACAAAGGAAAATGGTCGCAAACCAAGGCTCGAGACCATTTTTCTCTCTCTTCACTTGAATACAGATGGCACAAGGTGATTTATTCATGGATGCACAAGTGGATGATGGCATCAACATGATATGGCGATGCGAAATGGAGGACACATGGTAGGCAAATACAATTCTTTTGGGTACCAAAGTGGGTCAAATCTAAGTGACACGTGTCACCACTCAGATAGCACAACGGAGCATTGATGATGACAACATGAAATCATTCCTAATATACTTCCCTGGAAAAAATAATAGGTGCACGTGACTTATAGTCAGGGATTTGGGAGCTAGGGAGCCAGGAGCCAGGAGTCGAGGTGGTTGCCAAAATAAGAGAGACTTCCCCGTAAGAAAAAATATTGGAAGACTCAAAAGAAATAACCGAAAAATAAAATTCGGTAGGATCCTGAAAGGAAATCCCAAGAGAAGGAAGAGTAAACATGAAAATAAATAAAACTAATAAGGCTTGACCCCGAAGGAAATACAATGGTGCAAAAAGTGATATCAGCTAGGATGATGGGATCGGGAGATGAAAAATGTTCGACAATTGACGTTCCTTCAAGTAACAAAAAAAGTGTTCCCATGTCACGATTCTGTGATATTTTATGTGTTATATGACCAAGGGACTTCAGGCAAGTTACAAGGTAAAAGGCTTGTGATGAATGCGTAAAAAAATAATTGTGTTTGGGAGCTATGCCAAAGTGAAAAAGCTCTAAATACATAGGCATGAACAAGTTGGCAACAGACTAGCAGAACAAACATTTAAATGGCAGATTTAGAAGTTAATCCAAAGTTGGTGATTCACCATAAATAGAAAAACCTCAGCTAAAACGTGTAAAAATTTCGGAATAATAAATTATAGTAGTTAGGCTCAATTTTTCCAGCAGAAACAGATAAAGGAGAGTTTGATAACTTGAATAGAGGATCCAGAAGAATCAACTGAAAAAAGGAAAAACAAAAAATAATGAGATTCATGCAAAGATCAAAGTGCAATATAACTAAGCTAAATTTCCAAAAGTATTAGTCCAAATTTCTCTATACGCAGAGTCAAATTTGCAAAGAATAAGCGTGAGAGGACAAGCAAGAACAAAGATGCAGAATTATGGTGAGTTTGGTGAAATTGATGAAGGTGTTTGTAATGGTGGTTTTGGTGATTTTTTGTGAGACAAAATGATTTATGTTGTAAAAAGAGTTGGCTTTGTGATTTGAGAATGAAAATTGCATGAAAGATGAATCAATAAGGTCATGCAAGTTGTAGCTCCTTCCAGTAGTTGCTAGAAAATATTTATGGGTTGAAGCTCATTTCAGTTGTAGCTGATAATCTTAGGGGTTGTAGATCCTTTTCATGGTAGTTTATAAACTAGGGAGTGGTTGCTTCTTGTTGGTTGTAGCCAGAGAAATTTGTAGCAGCAAGTTGTAGCTTTCCTTGAGAAGAATTTGAAAAAAAGAATTGAAGAATTTGTGTGTTCTCATTATGATACATATGTTATTTCTTGCCATGCCCATATAATTTAATTGCTGAAAATTTTATTGGTGTCCTAAGTTTTATTTCAAGTGAAGAAAAGTTTTAAAATTCCTGCATTACTAATTCACCCCCCCCCCCTCTCAATATTATCCTTGTTTCTAACATGAATTGTTGAGATGGTGAATGGATTTTTTACCACATTCTTTCAAGGCTCTTGGGAATTTAGATACAGTTATTTGTTCTCTCCAATACTATACATTTTTATGCCAATATTGATTAGAAGGAAGATAGAACACAAAATGATAAATGGAAATTTGTTGGGGGCCAACATAGTAAGGATATTCGGGGCAATAAATCACCCTTGATTTGTAGATGACTCCCTTATACTAGGGGGACATCATTTGTTGTAGCTTAAATATTCAAGTAGGTATTGCACCATTAACAAATATATATGGATGGAATGCTCCCTGTTAGAGGATGAAACAAATTTCCATGGATTTAAAATTATCTTTGCAATCTCAATGGAATACTTTCATGTACCCGGGTATAGCACATTCTCTCACTCACGCTAGAACTTTACATTGGATGTCAATATTCTAGTAGACTTAGAATCATAAATGATTAGTTAAGGGTCACTGTGGCTCAATCCATCAAGTAGGGCAGTGACAATAAAATTTATTATAGCAACACTCCCAAAATACTTGAAATCAATCCTCATGGACATGGAAATTAGAATGGAAATGATTGGGAAAGGAACAAAAATATATTTTTAACAAGGAGGAAAGTATAATAGTAAAATAATACCATGTAAATTAGAATTTAGTGAGACAACCTTATAATTAAGGAGGGTTGATAATAATATATTGAGCACTAATTAATCATCTTTGGGATTTGGGATAATGTGTTGACATATATGGCAAACTATAGTTATGGAAATAAGTATTACAAAAAAATTTGAGAAGATGAAGGCTAATAGTCCTATATGATTCTCTTCAAAACACAAATTTCATACCCATCTAGCAATTATGCAAGGCCTCAGCTTCTATTATACAACATGGAAACCTTACTAAGATATGAGAAGATGGGATAATGGGCCCACCCCTCTAAACCATGACCTATTTGTTGAAAAAATAAATGCATGTTTGATAGAGCTAAGAATAAGAACCCTCTTAGACTATCAACATGGGAGCATAATGGAAAATATATGATGGAAATGCATGCACTCCATATAAGCACTGTAGGTTCAATTATAGGTGGAATTTTTCTATAATACCCATATATTAGTACCAATATCTTAATTGGTCAAGGAATTCAATGGTTGGGGACTAGATGGAGATTGCTAGATAGTGAATCATTAGGGATATTCTAGTGAGCTACCCACCTAAGAAGATTATGTACCAATGCTGACTATCTAGAAGAAAATCTAGGAAGGGGATTTCTTCCCCATAATAATATTCTTAGGTTGGTTTCTAGTCCAAATTAAAGCCTTAACTACAGAAATATTAGAAAATAAGGGTCCAACTGACCCACTAAATGCTTGTTTTGTTTAATTATGGAATAACAATCAAACACCTATTTTTGGAATGCACATTCACTATGCAAGTTTGTGGATTACTTTGAAAATTTGGGGAAAGATATCCTAATGCCTCAAGAGTAGATATAGATGATCCGAACTTGGAAACCATTTTTACCATGAAATATTAATGCATAAACAATGGTTGAAAAGATTTTAGATTGCAATCCAAAAATACCTATCCTAGAATGTTTGGTTAGCAAGTAACTGAGCCATATTCAAATAATAAAGCATTAGCCTATGGAAAGTCACCAACCAAGCTAGAGTTATTTTTTCCATAAGAAAATTTGATCAAATAGAACATGACTAATTTCTACAATAAACTATGAAGCATAAGATCAAATCTAGGTTAATACCTTAATTCTAGATCAACCCAAGCAATACAAAGTTTAGATGAGAAGAAAAATTTAGTGAGTTAAGTGGCATATTATAATTCACATCATGGAATTTCAAGAGTGGAGGCTATCATGAAATAAACACACTCTCTTCTTTGATGGCACTTTGAAAGGAAACCCAAGGGTGGTGGGTGTCATGGGGAGGGGGTTATATTTGACCTGAAAGAAACAAAGATGTTGAATTTAAATGGATTATTGGGATCTCAATGTTAGGAAAAAATTACCAAAATAACCTAAAAATATAATGAGAAGAAGCTCCACACATTGAGAAATAGATATAAGAATGAAAGATAGGCCTCTCTTAGGGCGACACATTCTTTTACAATAGAAAAAATGTACAAGAATGAGATGAGATTATTCTAAAACTAGGTCTCCTTAGTGTATATATAGGAGACAATGGTATAACTACAATTAGAGGGTCTAGCTAACAATGCTAATTTAACAATAGAAATATAATTCATTTCTAGAAATGTTTCTAGGGCTTAACATGGCCCTCCCCTTAAAACACGTCTTGTACTCAACATCTCACTAACTATGAATGCTTATACATTAATAAATCATCTTTTTATGTCACCTTTTCCATTGGTAGGTTACTCCACTTAATGAGGTACTCAATAATTGGTCGATTTTATAGTTGCGTAATCCTTATTTCAATAATTGTTTCTAGTTCTAGTATAATTTTCCCTTCTTCATTAATCTATGGTAAACTAATTTGAACTGTGATCTTGTCATCGATTATCTTTTTTTAAGCAAGAAACAGGGAACATTGGATGACACGTGAAGATGGAGGTAACTCTAGTTTATAAGCCATACTTCCAATCCTTCAAAAAACCTTATAGGGGCCATAATACTTGGGTGCTAAATTATTTTCCTTGTTGTGTTGCTTGAGGGACATATATTTGTATGGTTGTAGACTCAAAATATACAATCTCTCACTTCAAATTCCCTTTCGCTAAGATGTTGATATTCTTGTTGTTTTATCCTAATTTGTGGTATAACCAAGTTGTCCTCCAATAGTTTGAGAACCTCTTGTAGGTGCCCTATATATTCATCCATTACTTGAACTTTTTCACTCCCTTTCAAGGGTGATGTGATGCATGGAGGATGATATCCAAAGTGGGATAAATTGAGATATTTTTTATGAAGTATCAAAGGATGTGTTGTAAAACCATTCTACCAATAGAAACTACTTGACCCATTATGTTTGTTTATAAGATGCAAAACAATTAAGATAACACCCTAGACATTTATTCACGATATTAGTTTTCCCATTAGAATGAAAATGATAAGATAGGTCGTGATCCAATTGAGTACCTAAATAAGTAAATAATTAAGTTCAAAAATTTTCAGTGAAAAAAAGGAACTCTATCACTTATAATAATTTTGGTGATTCCCTGTAGCTTTTGAATTGTTTCCATGAATATTGTGGCTATAATAATTGATTTAAAAGGATGATAAGGAGAGAAAAAATGGGCATAGTTTTTTAGTTGGTACAATACTACCATAATGAAATTATTTCATTCATATTTAGATAATACCTATAATGAAATCCATTGAAACCTCTTCCCAATGTTGATTTGGTATAACTAATGGTTGTAGGAAAACCTAGGGTCTTGATTGTCTCTCCCTTATTCTATTAGTATACCACACATTCTGCCATGAAATTTTGAATATTAGTCTTAATACATTCTCAACCAAATCCTTCTTGATACCATGGTAAGTAATTTTCAACAACCTTGGATGTTCTACTAGGAGAAGTATCTAATTCCAATGGGACCTTTTGTTTGAGTTTGGAATTCTTACACAAGTATAGGTGATCTTGATACCATATCAAATCATTCTTCCACATAAATTTATTTAATCCACTTGGGTCCTATTGTAGTTATTAAATGAACTTACATAAATTCTAATCTTGCATCCATCATCCTTGTTTCTTCCACCAAATCAAATTGTGAAATGGAAATAACACCTAATAAGCCCTTTGTTTCTTCTTCTTTCCTGGAAAGTTCATTTGCCACCATAATATGTTTTCCTTTTTTTATAGATAATTTCAAATTCATAATATGGAATCTTTGTAATCCATTTTTGTCACTCACTTCAAATTATCATTATTTGTTTTTACTTTGAAGTGTCTTCCTATTAGGTAAGGGCATTATTTCTTACCTATATTTAGTATGGCCAACATTTCATTTTCATAAACAATTTTAAGTAATTTATTTCCTTTAAGTTAGTTACTTTCAAAGGAAAGGGCCCTTCCTTTTTGCAATAAAATTGCACCAATGCCATGGCCTAAGGCATCACACTCCACAATAAGGTTTTTGTGAAGTCAGGTGTGACCAGGATATGAATCATACACATAGGTTTTTCAAAAGCTTTATTTGCTTCTCGAGTCCAAGAAAATGCCTCCTTCTTTAAAAATGTTGTTATAGGTGTTATTGTTTGACCATAATTCTTGAAAAACTTGTGGTAATAGCCTATTAATCCCGAGAATATTCAAAAAATCTTTAAGGTTTTATGAATTGGTCATTCCATCATAGCTTTCATTTTTATTACGGTTCACTGACACCTTCGTGAGATACAATATGACCCAACTATTCAACTCCTCGAACACCAAAGGCATATCTTTGAATAATTTTAAGACCTCGACAACATGTTACACACTCTCTTCCCAATATTTTTCTATAGATTGGTATACCATAAAAAAATAATAACTCAAATTTTCTAAGCGTTAGACAATAGAATTCATCAAACTTTGAAATGTTGAAGGTACATTAGCAAGGCCAAACGTCATAACCCAAAACTCATAATGACCTTCAGGTGTTCTAAATGATATATTGGGAATACATTCTTACCTCATTATATTTGATGATATCCCACATGGATATCAAACTTAGTAAAATAAATTACTCCTTGTAATTCATTTAATAATTCATCAATGACATGAATAGGAAACATACCTTTGATGGTCAATTTGTCGAACTATTTATAATCTGGATAAATATGCCATGAACCATCCTTTTTTGTAACCATCACCACTAATGAATAGAAAGAAATTTGGCTAGGATGAATGATGTCAACCTTTGACATTTGTTGAAATCGTATGTTGAATCTCACTCTTTTGTACATGTGGGTACCCATAAGGAATAATGTTAGGTGATACGCTTCTTAGTTGCAAATGAATAGCATGATCATGATCTTGAATAGGTGGAAGACCCTTAGACATTGTTATGAAACCAGCTCCAAAAATAGAAGAAAAGAGATATCAACGCCTTAGAAATAAGACAATTTGAGGGGGAAACCTCCTTTACATTACATAAATGAAAAATTCTTGGATGATACAAATGACGAAACCTCCTTTCTATATATAGGAGTCCATGGGGTCGTAATATAATCCTAGCTGACCTAACAATAATAATGTAAGGGCACAATATTAACAATATGAGGGCTACAAGGGTAAAAAAATAAAAATAAGGGGGGCTACACTAACATAATAAGGGACTACACTAGTAATATAGGGACCTAACATGCCCCTCTCCTTCAAACAAGTGTTGTCCTCAATGCTTGATTATTTCTTGATGCTTTTGTATAAAAGTATCATCCTCCCATGTGGAATCTTCAACGGGAAAGTTCTTCCACTTGTTGAGATACTCTGAAATTGATCGATTTTTTACTTGTCAAGTTCTTGTTTTTGTGACTTCTTCAAAACTTATTTTGTTGTGATGTTTATCTTCTTGTTCTTCCCTTTGATTCTGCACCAAAATTAGGTTATCCTTTGAGAGTTGGAGATCTTTTTGTTGATGCTCGATGTGATCTTCAACTACTTAATTATCCATATTATCTTTCATTTTATCCTTCAAACCATCCAACTTAGCCTTCATTCTTTATTTTAAACCATCTATGTCATCTTTGATTGCTCTTTGTAAGATCGAAATTTGTTGCACTTGGTACCGTAATTTTGATATCTCATACTGCAATTCTTCTTCTTCATGCATCATATTATAGCTTTCTGGGGGCTTAATGGGTATGGAATTATTTTTTGGAGGCATTATAGAACCAAATACTAATAAAAATTCTTCAATATTCCCTTGGAATCACTTCAAACTGCTTTTTCAAACAAATGTTATGCAATTTAAAAAAAAATATACACACCTTTTTCTTGATTTTGAGGAGCTCGATATTGAAACTCAATTATCTCTGTGATTAGGATCTTCAATATCTGAAATTTGGTCTTGTAGTAGCCCTCTAAATATTCTTTCAAATGCCATAGGTATGACCTGATTTTGATTCTTCAAGTCAAAGTTATGCCCAATCTCCCACAATGACCTAATTACGGATTGGTTTAGTAGAGCAAACTTGTACGGTGTGCCACATGTCATTGTTTCCTCCAATTCTAAAATTGATACACAAGAAACTACAGTCTGTGTAATTGTGGCCAATTTTTACATAGTTCCAATTCGATGCTCAGAGAGAGAGTTATGATGATTTCCCCACGGTCACCTCTTTGAGATGAAATTTGGGTGCCTGAAAAAACTCTAACTTCCATAGATCATATCTCCGAAAATGTTGTGAACCAAGTTCTGAAATTCTTATACAACGTTCCTCAGGATTTTAGCTTATCTCTGTAAAATTTTCAGCGTATGAACCTTCGTAAAAACAAAGTTATAGCGAAAATTCCACGATGACCTGTTTAGGTGAAATTCAGGAGCCTGAGAAAACCCTAACTTCCACAGATTATATCTTTGAAAATGTTGTGAACCGAGATCTGAAATTGTTAAAAGACATTCCTCAGGATTTAGGTTTCGATCTGTAAAAATTTCAGCTTCTGAACCTTCGTAGAAAAAATGTTATAATGAAAATTCCATGATAACCTGTTTGGAGCAGCAAAACCCTAGAATCCAAAGCTCTAATACCAAATGTTATGAAACCAGCTCCAAAAATAGAACAAAAGAGAGATCAACGATTTAGAAATAAGCCACTTCGAGGGGGAAAACTCCTTTACATTACATAAATGAACAATTCTTGGATGATACAAATGACAAAACCTCCTTTCTATATATAGGAGTCCATGGGGTCACAATATAATCCTAGATGACCTAACAATAACAATGTAAGGACACAATAATAACAATATGGGGGTTACAGGGGTACAAAACCTGCAATAAGGGGGGCTAGACTAACATAATAAGGGACTACACTAGTAATATAGGGACCTAACAGACATCTCTTCAAATACCTTGGAATAACTGTTAATAAATTTTTGGAGATCCATTTGAGCAAATGATATAGATTTTTCACCACATAGTGAGCATAATTGTGCTATTACTATTCAAAATGCAGCAAGAAATTCCTAGTTTATTTTTTCCTTTGATTAAAAATAGGAGAAAATTGAAATTCCACATCAGCAAACAACTTGAATGAGTTAACTAAGTTATTATCACTCATTTAGCTTAGTTAATTTGATTTGGAGGGAGAATTTGAGTTTTGTACAGTGATTCCTACATTTTAGGAGCATGGGTTGAGTTAATTTCAATTGTAACAATTTAATTCAGTTAAATTGAGTTAAGGATAGTTAAACTATTTCCAACTGTTGGAGGAACTAGTGGGAGTTCTAGCAGTGGGGTGCATCTTTAGTGTTTAACCAGTTAACTGATCAATCAACCTAAATTCACTAGTTATGCACTCATGAAATTCAAGTTACCAAATTGAGATTGGAGTTCAAGGGCAGTGTACTATCATCTGTAGAATATTCCAAGTTGTCCAAGTCATGCATGCAGTCAAAGGAAGGGCATTGAGGGTAACTCGAATTATGTTTCATGGAGGGACCAGATGGAGGCAGTATTGGAGGATAATGGGTTGAAGTAAGACATTGATAATGATGTTCTGAATCCAACAACAGTTGATGCTCAAAATCTAGCATAATGGAAGAAGTGTGTTTCTAGGGAAAGCATAATCATATTGGAAGGAGTTCAAGATCATATTGTCTTGAATCTCCATGGGAAAGATACTTTGTATGCAATGTGGGAAGCACTGAAAGATTTGTTCTAAAATAGTAGCAACCACCGGAAGTTGGCGCTCAAGGAAAAGCTTCATAAAATAAAGATACAAAAGAATCTACCAATTCCATAGTACCTGATGAAGTTTAAACAGTGTCATGATGAACTTGGCAGGTTCAATGTTACTGTTGCTGAAGAAGATTTGGTAGCTCTAGCTCTATTAGGTCTTCCCAAGAGCTGGCACCGTTATCAAGATTTCATAAATGGTAGAGAGAAACTACCACAGTGGGAGCGGTTATGGTCCGATCTAGTGCAGGAAGAAATAAGGTCGGGAAATAGAGATGGGACCTCATCCAAGATTGAGGAGGAGGCTAAATGTGCCTTAGATGGAAAGGAAAATAAATGGAAAGGGAAGAAATCCCATTCCAACAGAGATTCCAGTCAAGGGGGAAATAAAAATGACTTTTCCAAAATCAAGTGCTTTCATTGTCATGAATTCGGGCACTATGCCACAAAATTCCCACACAAGAAAAAAACCAAGAAGACCTCAGGAGGAGCGGAAGGTGAAGCTCTTGCTTCACAATTTAAGCTTTATTTTACCGTCATTGCATGCATGAAAAGCACATTTATGTGAAGTGTTTGAAATCTCGACAACTGTGCCTCATTCCATATGATAGGGAACAAATATTTCTTAAGTGACTTGGAGGATAAAGACCTCCAGATGCACATCGATATGGAGATGATGGGAGGTATAGCGTGACTGGTATCGATATAGTTACTTTTCAGAGGGATTCTGGCTCCCCTCTTAGGCTCAAGGATGTTATGTTTGTTCTAGGTCTAAAGAAGAATTTGGTTTTTTTATCAGTGTTGGAAGACCGTGGCTACGATGTGATATTCAAAAAAGGAAAGGAATTCTTGAGGCAGATCTCCACTAGAAAAGTGAAGCAGATTGTGGCTCGGGTGAAGAACCTCTACATGTTGGATGTGGAATATTGTGATTCTTTGTACACAAAGGTGGAGAAGGTGCAAAGTCGAGATGTCGGTGAATTATGGCATATAATACTTGGCCTTTTGCACTATGGAGCTTTGAATATCATGCAGTAGAACACCACATGCCTCCAAAATGGAGCACTAGAGAAAAAAATTACATGCAAAGGGTGTACCTTGGGAAGTACAAAAAATCCACCTTTAATGATTAGGATAGTAGAGCCCATGCAATCCTTGAAAGGATCCACTTTGATGTCTATGGAACTTTCTCGATAGCCTCAATCAAGCACATGTATTATGTTATATTTGTACATGATATCTCAGATAAGTGTTGGATTTTCTTCATGTAGAAGAAACACCAAACATTCTCCAAAATTATTGAATTAAATCACTTGTTGAGAAAGAAACTGGAAGCAAAGTGAAGGCTCTCGGGAGCAATAATGGTGGGGAATATGCATTGAATGAGTTTAAAAAAAATTGTGCAAAGGAAGGCATTGGACATGAGTTGAAAACACCCCATAACTGAAAACAAAATGGGGTGACTTAGAGGAAGAAAAAAAGTATTGTGGGATCAACACAAGTGATGTTGCATGAATAGGGCCTACCTCTGCACTTGTGGGGCAAAGCATGCAACACAAAGGTATATGTGCAGAACAAGAGTCCTCATCAAATTCAAGGGATGAGTACACTAGAAGAATCTTTTTTAGGGAAGAAATCAAATGTTTCACACTTCAAGATATTTGGATCATCAATATATTTCCATGTTTCCAAGGAAGAAAGGAAAAATCTAGAGTCGATAGATGAGTTGGGAATATTTTTGGGGTACACTGATACACCTCACAACTATTGGGTGTACCTGTCATCTCTCAGGATGACATTTTTTCGTAGAGATGTGATGTTCGATGAAGAGAAGGAAATGAAGTGTTCCCTTGAGAGGGAGATTTAGTTGCATGCAAATTAGGAGCTTTTGACTCCAAAGGAAGAACCTCAAGAAGATGTGGATCAACCACATGCAGAGGAGCAGAGAGTGGAGATAACCACTCAAGTAGATACATCCAGGGAAGGGAGGAAGCAGACTAGAGAAGCTGACAGATTATTGCAGGATGCTAGAGAGAATGTGGGAGCACCCACATCATAGCGTAGGTAGAGTAGGTCACCAGAATGGTACAAAGGCTACATGGAAATGCTGATTGAGATAGTAGAGATAGACCAACCTCATTCGAGGAAGAAATAGAGTAGTCAGTATGGGTTGATGCCATGGTAGAGGAATATGATTCCATTTTCATAAACAGTTTTTAGGAAGTTTTTCGAAGACATGCAGAGAATTCAGTGGTGGGTTCGAGATGGATTTAAAAGGTAAATCATGCAGCAAGCAGAAGCATCATGAAGCACAAGGCCATATTTGTGGCCAAGGGGTTATTGTTCCTAATGATTGTAGCCATTGGACCTCTAACAAAACATCAACACCAACCATTTGGATTGCAACAGTGGGAATATCCAATAAATACTCCACTATATTGAGATTAATATTGTGGCACTTCCTTGAAAAATTTATGGTAACTCCTTCCAAAATCATTACTTGAAACTTTGAAGATGGAAATACAAAGAAAATGAAAGTTTTTCTAAAGTTGTAGTTGATGAAGTTATGGTTACTACTAGAATCAATCAACATTGTTAACTTATAGTTTTTTATGTATTCTTCTATATTGACGGTTTATGGAATACTGGTGTTGGATAATGCATGAAAATATTGTAGCAGTCTCTTCTATCTCTATATCTTTTGATGGTTCCAATTTTTTATCCTCTTCCTCTTCACAATCTATGTAAAATAGTTTCTTCTCACCGCATTTATGGCCCTTATTGTACTTTTTTTCACAATTTAAACATAATTCCTTTGTTCTTATTTCATCCATTTCTTGAGGTGTCAGCCTTTTCAATCAAATTAGGTTAGGAAAGGGAACATCGTTCCCTCCATAGTTGTGAGTGGCCACCCTTCTAGTAACCATATTTTTTCTTTCCACTTTCCTTGCCATAGTAAAAGCATGCTCTAATTATTTAGGTTAAAAAATACACACCTCATGTTGAATGTTGTCCTTTAAAGTGTCCATAAGTATATCTAACAAATTATCCTCTAGAATGTTCTTAACCCTGAACCTAAGATTTTGGAATTGTTAAATGTGTATAGTTGGACCTTTTTGTAGAATATTTTTGAATTCGCTAAAGAAAATTTTGCTCTTAATATCCCAACCCATGTTATAAATTCATTCGTAAAAAAATACCATTAGATAATAGAGTCTCTTTGTCATTCACAAAGTCATTGGTACCAAACAATTTGACCAGGTTCTAAATGAAAAATTGTAAGAGTGATATTATCTAAAGTTGGCACTTGTTGTAGACCACAATTATTGCTCCATCAATGTTATAGGATATTTACCATAAAATTTCCTCATATCAATATCGGGAATTATGTAGTTCCTTGATGTTGAGTTGAACCCTTGATGATGTAGATTTGGAGATGATGAATAATCATGCTTTTGGGACTCAATATTTATTTCCTCTACATTTTTTCGATTTCCTTGCATCTTGATATCACTTTTAGGGAGTGTCCCATCTAGGGTATGTAAGAAAATGGTACGCATGGATTTTTGAAAATTTTCCAACTTATTTTCTATATGTTTCCATTTTTCATCCATTTTTTTCCATTTTTTCCCAGTTTTCATCCATCGTATTTTTCGTCTAGTCAAAAATATATTATATTTATTCTTAATCTATGGTTAAAATATTTGGAGCTTTAGTTGGTGAAGTAATTATTGAAGCACCCTTTTGCACGTGAAAAATAATAATACTCCTATGTTTCCTCTTTATCACAAATTTTTAATTACAAAAGATACTAGATTTTCCAATCAAAAGTTATGTCGATTGTAAGTTATGCAGCTTTCAAACCCTAATTTGGAGACTGTTTGAATGACCAATATTTTTCTTGATGTATCTCTAAAATTTCAGCTCTTATAAGCCTGTAATTTCAATATGTAGTGCTCTGGTATGTCTTCTTAAACTATGAAAAATTTCACAATACGAAAATTTACTAAAAACGTTACAGCAAAAAAATCTCAAATGACTCGTTTGAAACTAATTTCAAGACTAGTCAAAAACCATAACTTCCACAAGATATATCTCATAAATTATAATGATTCAAAATCGAGGAATTTTTCCACACCTGAACTCCTATCTCCCCAAGATTTAAAAAAAATTGGTGGTTGAAACTTCGCTGAGAAAAATGTATAGTGAATTTGAAGATGATTATTTTAAAATTAATCTCGAGATTAGTCACATGCCCTATACTTCATAGAACATATCTATAAAATTATAATGAACCAGAATTTGAAAATTTAACCACCTATATTTATTTTTCCTCAGTCTATTAAAAATTTCCTTACCTAGCCTTCTCAAGAAAAATGTTATAACGGAAATTCCAAGATGATTTGTTTAAAATTGATTTTAGGATTAGTCACAAACCCTATATTCCATAGGCTATATCTTTGAAAATATAATGAAAAAAAACTTGAAATTTTAACCACAGATACCCTAATATTTATCTTCACTCTTATAAAAGAAAAATTATTTTAAACTTTCCCAAAAAACAAAAGTTAAACCAAAAATGTCAAGGTCTCTTGATTGAGGGAGAAAAAGTGTAGGTTCATAGTCTTTGATACCAAATTTTAGACAAAAAAATCCCAAAATAGCTTGAAAATATAAGGAGAAGAAACTCCATGGCTTGAGAAATAGATATAAAATGAAAGATAAGTGTTTTCAAGGGGGTAACCTCCCTTTCCAATATAACAAATGTACAAGAATGAGATGAATTTTTTCTAAAACTAGGTCATCATTGTGTGTGTATGGGGGGGGGAGGTACAATTGCAATTAAAGGGTCTATTTGGTAACAATAATATAAAAATATAAACATATTATGTTATCTAGGGCTTTACATGAGGCTTTATTCTTAAGATGTGGAATTTTTTAGGGATTATTAATACTCGACTAATAATGACGAATAAACTTCACATTGTACAAATATGTAATAATTTTAAGAGTCATAAGGGTCTAGATAGGTATGGGCATGGGGGACTCAAGAATAGTTCTAAGATCCCTTCGTGACAAAAGCATGCCAAAGAAATTATATTTATATAGTCTTTAATAATATAGGTCCAATACTCCCTAGATGGGATGATTAGAGGCGAATGTGGGGCGGGGGTGGGCGCAGGTTGCCACCGCCCCTATGAACAATAGGTAGTGGAGCGTGGCAATGTGCCCCCTCCATATGTAAAAACCATGAGAGTGATAATCACTCCACCAACCTTAGGCTAGATGAAGTGATGTTGAAGGACTGGGGGGAGTGACTCAATGTGTGTGAGGAAAATTCCATTAAAATTATATGCTTGTAATTTTTCAATAATGGGATATTGGTAACCAAAAAGTTTTATAGAAAATTTGGTGTGATTTCTAGATGAAGGATAACAAGGTGGTGTTGTATGGGAGAGGGAAAAATAGACTCAGTGATAATCATAGAGAGAGGTGAATCTACCCACTTGAGAGTGTTGTGTCCATGAAGCATAGTGTCTACAATTGGCGAGGAAGTTTACGTCCGATAATTCATTCTAATCATGAGTGAGTGAATTATCTATAATGTGAACCATACAATCAATTGGAGAGATAGCAGGATATTAAAGGGAAATTTCTCGAGTCAGGAAATTGCAACAAAGCCCCATTCATCTTTATCTAAGTAACTTCTATTTAGAAGTTGGGTGTGTTTTTGTAGTGTTTAAGTGTTGTTTGTTCTTTTTCCAATTCATTTGGGGGACCTCTTCCTTCATCGGTTTACTGAGAGAATTTGGGAACTTCCTATTAGTTATTTTTCATGTATTACAATGGAAGGGAAGTAGGGTGCAGGGCCTAAAGGAAATATGGTCTAGAATTCTCCAATGGGAAATATATGTTGTGGGCTTAGGGTAAATTATGTTTTTTTTTTGTAATTTTGTGATGTATGTTAGTATTTTCTATTAGTTTTGTTGGTTTTATGATGGTATAAATACCAAATACTAGTGGAATTGGGTGTGGTATGGAATATTCTTGGGTGAAAGACAATGCATAGTGTTGTGCAATGTTCCTTGCTTTGAAAGATAAAATGTCCATCATCCTTCAGTGTGGGCTGGAAGGATGTTATAGCCCTGCCCTCTTGAAGCCAAATGGATTGGGTGGAGGTTGTGTTGTACTTTTATGGGATGATTTCATAAGCATGGTTGGTGCAATAGGTGGTTGAACAAAGAGGAGTAAAATTGGAACGTGGAAGTTGGTGGAGGATAGAGGTTAGAAAGAGATATTAGTCTATGGTTGTTTTCCTTAAAAGGGTGTTCCTTTGGCAAAGTTATGGGACAAGTATTATAGTCTCTAACTGCTTACAGGTGAGATGGTTTGGTAGGATAGAAACATTTGCAACACAAAACACCTTTTAATTTTTAGACTAGATCCTCGAGGTGGTACTCACAATGACGAGAGAGAGAGAGAGAGACATGATGAGTGAGGAGAGGGGTGCCCTATTCTGAAGAGAGAGCCCATAGAGGTAATTCCTGATTACATAATAGAGTGGTAGGATTTGCAGCTAGATAAATGGATCATATTAATGTGCATTTTCTGGAAGAGCTGACCAAGTTTGAAAGGGAAGCCTCACCTCAAATAAATTCCCTCTCAAGTTCCTCTTTGGGAAAACGCTACTAGACAATCAAGAATTCAGGAGGAACCTACTACAAACCTTGGATCACATTCATGGACACATGAAACATTATGATTGCAGGATGGAAATGATGGATTAGAGGTTGGCGAAAATTGAAAAGCATATCAACATTCCTCCAGCAGATGCAAGACCCTAAAAAAACCCAACTGATGCTATCCCAATAGCTAGTTCAGATTCATAACCACTCCCCTAACTCTTTGATGGATCTATGTCTTTCTTTTTCACCTGACTATTTTTATCGCCAGATATGTCATTGTCCTAGTACAATATTTCTTGACATTGTTTTTTTAACTATTCAATTATATTTCATGTCCCTTAGAAGGGTAAAAATTTGGTTTGATCTCCCATATAAGAGACTTGAAGGACTTATGTAAAAGTTTGATGTAATTTCTTGATTTTGAAGCTGATAATTTCAACTTGCCAAAAAAAAGGGTTTGAGACTTGAAAATATTGAGTTTTTCATGTGTTTCAAAAGAAAAACAAGCTTCAAAATGAGCAAGCCAACAAGGGAAATAGGTTGCAATAAGGGGTGTGAAAAATAAATGGAGAGTTGATAATTTAACCTCCCCCATGACACATATGAATATCATGGAAAACCTTCATCATTTCAATACACGTAATATCATGCAAATTTTATGAGATAACAAATAAATACACCAATTCCAACCCTCTCGTTGTTGCCTTACTTGTGTGGTGCAAGCGATAAAAAAATGTTAGATGGAGGAATTTGGTGATGTGTGTGGGTTTATCTGGCCCAAAATTGGGATGTGGATTGCAATTTTTTATCTTGATTTATACTTGCAGTCTCCTTCTCCAAATGTGAACAATATATGGGATTATTTGGTTGGGAATCTGTATTTTGATTGAACTATTTGTCTTTGTAGAATACTTTGGCATGAAGTGTGAGAGATGGATAAAGTGTGGTGGTTTTATGTTTGCTAAGACTATCAATATGGTTGCAATGGCACATTGTCACTATAGGAGTGGTTGTTGCATATTGTTTGAGTGTGAAAAGGTGAAGAGTGAAGCGGTGTGAAAGGGAAATATAAAAATGTAGTGTAGTGTGATGAGTTCAACCATTTATTGGTAAAATTGAAAGAAGATCTTGAGAAAAAATAACATAAGAAAAAATGTGCTAAGTATTTTTGTGTAGTGGGCACAAAAAATAACATGTTGAAAATTCAAGAGTGGTGAAAGAAGTGAAACGTTCATGGGGGTAAATGTAGGAAACATTTGGAGCTCAATGTGCTTGTTGGGAGAATTGTAACAGATATTGAACCACCTTTGAAAGTCATTTTATCTACCCTTCTTATTGATTTAAGTCGTTTGAGGAATCCTCCCTTTGTGGACTATTTTCAACCTTTAAAGGATCACAAGGACAAAATAAACTCAAAATTTGGTATTAGTTGAAGCAATATGGAAGGACAACCTTGCTCTAGCATTTGAGGAAGAGAGGCACCTAGATGTTCTTGAAAGGAGACAAAAGGAGGATATGCAAGTATTATTCTACAATGGTATGGAAATTACTAATTTTATTTTCAAACTTTTATATGTTTTGTCATCTAGTTTTTTTCCTTAAGAAATATGTAAGGAAATACATCTACTTTGACAAATTTAGAGTTCTACATTTTGGACATTTTGCTATAACCACCTTACTTATTTTTGTATTATAACCAGCATAGATCCATTTTAACTCTAGATCTTCCAATTGTTGAGAGGGATCAAATCTCTTAAGATGAAAATATCATTTTGAATACAAAAGTTAAGTAAAGTTTTACATCTCGAGAGACTTTATTCCTCTTAGTGATTCATTCATTCAAAGTTAAAATGAATCTATGATGATTCTTAATAAAATTGCTTACATTTATATAAATTCCACATTTCTAAATATTATTATTTTAAATTTTGTTAAAATATTGAAAATGTGTATAGTTACATGTTTCATAATTTTTTCAATTTAATTTTTTGAAGTAATATGCATAACATTGATGATAGACATAAATAGATAGATAGATATACTAGAAATTTCACTGAGAGGTGTAAAGGAACGTTGAAAATTTAAGAAGGCCGGAATTTTGCTTTTTACTAGCAATGCATGTGGCTATCTTCCATTTCATCTCAGCTTTGTTGTCTTTTTCTCTCCTCCCTTGTGGCTCTCACTTGTGGCTATGGCTCATTTCATCTCAACTTCGTTGTCTCTATGTTTCTTTGTGTGGAGGGTGCGGAAGAAGTGAAGCGTAAACTCCAATATATTATGCAAAAAATAAGCAGAGGTGTAAGGATCAATCCTTGATGTGTAAGCACCATATCATCTTAATTTTGGCCCACTCGTTTGGTTGTTCTAGGGGATATTGTAGGGTCTTGTCACAGATGAAAATAAAAAATTCGATGGATTATGGGTTTTTATTCAAAGTATTACACACTTTATTTTACAACTTATACAAACTTTTGGTAGCAATAACATAAAATATGGCTTGTGTTCATACGACCATTGATCAAGTAATAATTGAAACCATTCGACCTTATTCATAGGTTAGATCCTGACCCATAACCATTATTGAAAGAAATGTGATATTGCAACATAAAAAAGAAATAAAATGATAAGTGTTTACCATAGATCAACAAGGACGAGGTTGAACAACTCATACTGTCAGCTTCGACAATAATACAACTAATTTTTCGATTGGGTTAGACTGTGGATTTCCTGGTCGATCAAATTGTCACACCAGTTCAGATTACCTAAAACAAAATTTCCCTTGTACCCTACACCAAGATAAATAAAACAAATGCACTAAAAAGGATGGGCGAACTCCATGACCAAAATTCCAAATCCTTCCCAGCCAACCATTAAAAATGGAGTACCTGAACTTCGATTTTTCCTTCACGACCTTCCCATCCTTTATCCACCTCTTCGGCTTGAATTACCCTGAATCCTCTCCCCAAACACTCTTTAATATGCACGCAGAATAGATGAAATACACATCATGGACCCCCTCTATGACTTCGTGCCATTGGGAAACATATCATCCTTTGCCTCCACTAGATCGATTGAAGTATAGGGATATAGTTGGAGAGATTCGCTCAATGTTGATTGCAGATTCTTCATCTCTTTTATCTCTTCCATTGAGAAAGGCGACGAAACGTTTCATTCTACCGACTTCAGCCTCTAATTTATTATATTTTCTATCTCTTGTACACTCTTTTCTTCAACCTCCTGGTGTTGATACAACATCCAGCGGAACCAGGAGAGAGCCATGTACGTTGATTACCCTGCTACAATGAAGTTGAAGAGAAGTCTCTCAAAAAGTTGTCGAAAGGCAAGATCCCGCCATTACTCTCCTTTTCGTGTAGAATGATTATCGACAAGAAATACATAGGTCGACCCTCAATGTATTTGTTCACAATGTATTGAACCGTGTTTTTCTTTCCAAACTCAATGACCTAGGCTAGAAAATGGTCCATAGTTTTTTGAGCCCCACGAACCCTGCACTCCATTCCGAGGCCAAACAACCTCAATGTTCTCCAACATAATGCGGCCATTAAAATTGATGCATGCATGCTTCTAGACCCTCCTAAAGGGAAATAATGGAAGGAACCTACATGAGATTGGTGAGAAGAGACATGGGATCGAATCCGAGTCCATACGAACAAGTGAGATCAAACAAAAAGCGACGAAATACATCGTGGAGATCGATGATAAGCTCTTCATCTCAATCACTCCGAAGCACAAGTAACAAACTTTGGTTCACCAAGGAGATAGTGGAACAAATTGAATAATTGTGGAAGCTCATGGAGGTGAGTGTCGATAGCATGAGACTATCGAGGTGTTTAAAATACTTGTCGTCCAACAGGAGAAGACTATTGTCCCAAAATATATGGAGGAACACACTCTTTAAGTAGTTTCTCTTCACAGAGTTATGGAATATGGTATTGAGCATGTACTCCAAATTGTTTGCATCTGAAATTAATACCCTATTCATCCAAGGGAGTTGCAGAATGAAATTTCCTCCTCTAAAATTGAGTAGATGAGTTGAAAGTTCATGGCCATTGATGGGTGAACTGACATTTACATGAATAGACCATTGGGAGGCATCATCATCGTAAGGATTCTCATGTTACGAATTAGATAAAATGGTATGTCATCGAACAAAGGTGCAGGCATTATGGACGCCATGGGATCAGAAGGGAAATCAATGAAAAAAATACGAGGGATGAGGGATTAGAACCCTAGATTAAGGATATTGGTTGCAGCGCAAAGGGAAATGATAATGAGATGTATTCGAGGAGATATTAATTATTCTCATGTGTTGTGCGCAGTTAACTTATTACCGAGTTACCTCTTAACGCTAACCATGACATGTCTCCACCATAAGTTCAATAGTCAACGCGCGATGATGAATTGTGACAATCATTGTAGGGATAAGGCCTAGGGGTATTTTGAGGTCTACCACCAACCAAAAATGTGTCAAAGTTGGATAAGTGCGAGGAGGATGAAATGTAAGCTCAGTGATTCGCCATAATGAATAGTGTTTGCACATAAAGAGCCTGTAGAGACACATTCGGCATAATTATTTAGAAATTAAGTGTTTATTTTAAATATTGATTTTTTATATGCTTATTAATTAAATTTAAATATGAAATCCTAATGATTTTGAATATGAATTATTTTTTTAATTTATATGATTAAATATATCTTAATTGATAACTTTTATATATGTCACTAAATATTTTTATTTTTAATTATGTGTTGTGAAATAAGAATCATTGTGAATTCATTATTATTTGAATTTATTTTAATGTAATATGTGTATTATGATTCATTTATTTATTTTTTAAATTTTATTAATAAAAGAAACATTACCATTGAATTATATCCGTTTTATATTTTTTACCTTTTTTTACTTAATGGTATTATGTTTTATTATTATTATTTTATTTAATGGTTCATTTTACTAACACTGGAACATCTCTCACATATTAAGCTGGCATTTAAATGTTTACACTTATTTACAAACATCATCTCTCTCATATGCATCTTAGCAAGAGGGATCAAATCTCTCAAGATGCAAATCTCATTTTGAATGCAAAGCTTTAGAAAAGATTTTCACCTCCAAATACTTGATTCCTCTCAATGCATGGTAGATCTAGAGTAAAAATTTATGTATGCTCATTCTTAATAATGCTATTATATTTATATAAATTTTACATCTCTATAATGCATACAATTACATGTTTTATAATTTATTAAATTTAATTTTTTAATGTGATATACATGTCATTGATGAGATATATAGATAGATAAATATATAGCTTATTAAAAGGCTTATTATAAATATTGAATTTTTATATGTTTATTAATTAAATTTAAATATATAATTATAAAATAATGATTATGAATTTGAATCATTATTTTAATCATTATTTTAATTTCTATCATTAAATTAATCTTAATTTATATAAATTAACATTGTTATATTTAGTAATAATTTTACTTTTAATAGGGGTAGCAAGAGGGGGATTCTTTTTAATCTCGATGGAATATAAGAAGCAAAGTATGCTTGGGGGCTTGGCCCCAAAACATAACGTATGGGTTTCCCCTACTATAGGGATGACCCTAATCTGGAATATGAACCATAGAAAAAGATACCCAGTAGACCAATCACGATAATACCAGTTACAGTACCTATCAACCAAAGAGGGATCCTTCCAGTGGTATCGGCCATCTATCTTACTCCCTTTCACATTTTATTAAGTGGGCATACTCGAGACATAAACAGTCATAGCATAGATAATTATGCGTATTGGATCTCTTCGAATGGAGTGATAATATTCTCATTTTTCCTAATTGAAAAATAATTGGAGAATGGAACAGCAAGTACAAAAATTAGTAGCAACCCCCAGTAGAGACTGGTACGATTCAATTCAACATTTTGGTCGTTCGGGTTCGTCGGGTTCGGTGGTTTCATATCTACATACTTCCTCTTCCTTTAGTATAGAGTTTATCGTTGGATGAACTGCATTGCCGATATTGATCCCAAGAAAAAAACTGTAGGGACAGCTAGCCCGTGAACGGCCAACCATCTAACCGTAAAAATTGGAAAAGTTCTATCTAAAGTCATTAGTGCCTCCTAAAAAGATCTAGTAAATTCATCGAGTTGCTCTAACGGATCGAAACGGCCAGTTACTAATGGAACCTCTTGTCGACTTTCTGTGAAATACTCATTTGGCCGGGGGCTTCCGAACACATCATAAGCCAAACCCGTGCCGACAAATAACCAACCTGCAATGAATAGAGAAGGTATGGTAATGCTATGGATGACCCAGTATCTAATACTAGTAATAATGTCAGCAAAGGAGCGTTCTCCCGTATTCCCGGACATGCTCAGCTCCAAATATTATTGTAAAGTCAATCAAGGGGGAATTGATCCCATGAAAGATAGAGATCAGGAAATGGAAAACTACTGATATCTTCTCCAATCCTTGTTTGATTGTCAATGTTATACCAAGGGTATCTTTGAAGTCTATAACTGGACTGAGGATGTATCTGCAATTGTAATAATAGGGGATTCCCTTATCACTATTCAACACTTTCTCAATTATCCTTTTTTTTTTAGCAAAATCAAAACCATCCTGGAATATTTCTCTAAAAAACTTATTTTCATATCCTTCGGATCCAAAACAAAGAAGTTGACTCTCAAACTAATGGGTCTGACATCTTGAAGCAAGACAATATGAATTTAATGGCTCGTTGGGGTTGAAAATTATCCCATGACAACTCCTAACATGGATATTAGATATTCCCCCTATTTGGATTGTTGGAATAAGTTACTGTGATTTTTTATTTTTTTTGGCAAGGTACGCACCTCACTTGGTCGCTCTCATTTCCTCCCTCTTTCATAATTAATTATGGTATTCACTGTTGGCGTCAAGATATCGTCATGAAGTTTGAGGTGGTGGAATATTGGATTGAAATACATGCACCTATTTATTTAACTCATGCGGTGAGGATGGATCCAGGTCCAATCTGCAGTTCCTCCTCCACCTTTGCACACTCTTTGATGGATTCCAGATAGGGAGAATTTAAGTTTCTCTAGATGGATTCATTTCTTAAGTGTGGGAGTGCACAGGGCCTTAAGTTGTATTAATAGGGCAACCAATATTTCCCATCCTATTCGTTGTTTAATGCCTCTAAGATAGTACCATACAGTACTTGATGCCATGCCACCCATTCTACAAAATGGAAATCTGACTTCCCCTTTTTTGGTTATGGTGACTCTACCTGCAGGATCTTTGCATGCATGGGTCCATTTTGTACTCATGGATGGAGGATAATGATGAAAGGGCATGAATGCGATAGGACGGTCATACTATTTAATTGGATCTACATATGCAACACAAAATGATTTCTAAACACTACTTCTTCTTTTTTTAAGTATTTCCATTTTTTTTTTCCCAGATGCCAGTTGCTTTAAAGATCATGAAACATTAGCATTTGCAACTTCCTCTCTGTTGTTCATTTTGCAAGTCTTTTATGTCACATGCATACCTTCAGTTTTCCAAAAAAGAATAATAAATTTTTAGTTTTCCAAAATGCAAAAATAAATCATACAATGGCACAACGGTATTTGTTTGGATTTTAGTAGCAATTGTTACTCCTTGATTGTTTGGACAAGATTGTAGATCATACTGGGGTTTTCTCAATCTTTCTTAGAAAATTATCAAAAAAATTTTAAGGAGGTTAAGTAATGGGTTTATGGTGTTAACTTCAGGACATCAATTAATTGTTAACCGAAAGAGCACACAGGTTAGTATATTTGGAAATATCTTGTCACTGTGTAGCCATATAATAAAACCGAAAGAGCACACAAGTTAGTATATTTGGAAATCTCTTGTCACTGTGTAGCCATATAATAAGCTCGATCGACATTGTCTCGATTCCGTTGCCTAGGTAATTGTCTGCAGAGAAATATATTCCCAGTTATGTAAATAAGTCTTGGTTGTTTAATTTCCATTTTGTGTTTAATGTTGGATAACAGGGATTAAAATAAAGAGCTATTATTAAAAGCATTTCACTTTTAAATTTATGAAAACTCAATTCAATTTAAAACATATACTTATGCAAATATAATGATTTTTTTAAACTTTAAGCAAACATTTTTATAACTTTACTTAAAATTATCAAAATTTCCATAATTTTTATAATCAACACCATAAAATATTCTTATTAATATTAAGAAAAAATAAATAAAAAATAAAAATAAAAATAAAAAAATTATATATTAAACATAAAAACTAAAAGTTCTAGCCTCACCAAGAAGACATGAAGATGCTCAGGATCAAATGCCTTTGATTAGACAGGTTTTTGCTCAAATTGCGGAAAAGAATCAAAAGATGAAGACTAGTATGGAGGCACAGGTTGAATATCAAGTAACTCCGAACCAGACTAGATTATTGACTACCATGGGTCTAGAAAGAGACCAGTTTGAAATTTCTCTCTCTCACCCTTCTGATATGACTATAGGGTCATCAAGTAATTTCAAAACTGTAAATATAATCGTTAATGAGAGGAAGATTCCTTTGCTTGATAAGGTCAATTTACACATGCAGACGGGTCAATTAATAGTGAATGATCTGACCAAGACAAATGCAATGGCTCTTAAGGCAAATAATATGCTAGGGAAGGTGATCAAGCAACTGAAATTGGAGAAAAGAAACAAATTTATAATGATAAACCTATAACAATGGTAAACCTATCCATTATCTTAGAATTTTTTTATTTTATTTTTAATCATGCCAAGTAATTATATTTTTTTTAAGATGCTAAGTTTTACTCAAAACAAAAATTAGAATAAAAAAATATTTGTCAAATTTGAAAGGGGAAATTGTTTCATTTTTTTTTAAATTGAAAGGTAACTAGATATATTCAACTCTCTATCCTCTTAGCATTTTAATTTACAAATGGTACTTATAAATACTCCATAGGTACCCTTGCATATCTTCTTACTTCATACTCCGCTTGCTTGTATTTACTAGTTGTTTTGCTTTCTTTCATTTATTAAGGTAAGCATTTATGAATATTACCTTCATGTCCTCTTCATGCCTAATTAATGTGAAGTCGTGAAGAAACTATGAATCAAAATTGATTCAATATCTCCAACTATCCTTGAAAAAGTGAGCATACCAACAAAGTATATTATACGTGAGAAATTAAGATATAAGTGGTAAATATATTTGAGTATGTATTATTATTCATTCATTATTTGGTAAGTTCTATAAGAATGTAGAATAACAATGAATTGTACAAATACTTGTTGAAAATATGATTAAAATGTAATTTTTTAAAATTAAATAAACATTTAAAATTTATTAAATTTATTATTTTTGCTTAAATTTATTATTTTTTAAATTAGTTATATATTTAAAATTATAAAATTTATTATATTTTTATTTATTTTCAAAAACTTTATTTTAAATTAATAAATTAAAATTTATTTTGTATTATTTCTAAAATTATTTTAAGTTTAACATTTAGAAAAAATATATTGATGGTTTTTTTAAGTTTAACATTTAGAAAATTATATTAATGATTGAATATAGAAAGTGTAAATGTAATATCCCAAAATGGGAACAGCTAGCAAGGCATGACTGGAAAACGCATTTTCCAGGAATGGCTGCTACAGAAATGAAAACCAACACTTGGATCCCTTAGATTTGAGTATCTAAGTTCTATATCGAAGAGGATATTAGAAAACAAACAAACTAGGTGAGGCAAACAGGCCTCCCACTCCTAGTATCGCTTGACAACTATCCAATGAGGGACTGCAACAACATATAAATACTATATTGGAGTGGTAACATGCTAATAATGCATGGAATATGTTAATAAAAAATTTTCTAATATTAATATATGCAGCAGCAAGGAAAGTGATCTATCCCTTCAACCAGAAGTGGGGAAAGACAGTGATTTAAGCCCTAAAAAGGTCATTTTCATAAATATGCGTTAAAACAGAGGAAATTGACGGTTGGATCTGTTAGCTTAGGTAATGAGCGACTTCCATACCAAATTTCAACTAAAACAAATCATTCTAGCTAAGTTAAACAGGTCTCCCATTCCTGACATGGCTAGAAAAGGCTCAATCCCCAGGGCTTAGCTAATGCAGAATTTACTGAAGCTTAAGCAGCATGATTTTCTGAAGCTATTAGATGCAATAGGTTGTAAACATTATTAAATCAGGTCTATGATATGGATCATACAATGTACATGAGAAAAACAGAGGTTTGACATGAATAAACCCTCAAAATAGAGGTGTTGCACAGTGTATTAAGACTGAAGAACTTGACATCGTAATTTACAGAGGGCTGAAGTAGTGTTTTATTATTTCTTAGATCTAGATCATATCCATATGAAAAACAATAGATCTATTACAGATCTATAAGCCAAAGAGGCTCTTCTTTACACTCCCCTTGCGGATCTCAGCAAAAGATGGATATCAGTGAATAGATTTGAAATTTAAGCCACAGATCTGCAGTAATCTTCAAAAATTTCTGAAGCATATGATACACAGTATATCAGATCTGAATTTAACATGGATTGGTTAGCCAATCCATGGATCACCACAGTGAAGGGAAGAGTCCCTTTCACCAGAGATCTTTCCTCCAAGCTGATGCAAAAACCCCACTGCAACTCTGCCTGCAAAAAGGACGCAGTCTCTTCAAGAAATTGCGATGATGGTGATGTAGAATACTTTGGCCTGATGCTAAGATCAAAACTGAAGCTTAAACAATGGCTGCACTCTTCTAGGAGGTTAAAAGACACACTCACTAAGAAGAGGCTCCAATATAAGCTAGATCTGAACAGATCTAGAGTTCCACTTGTTGCAGCTTACAAAGGCAAGCAAACCCTCACTGGATTTGCATTGCAGTTGGAAGTAGAAGCTTGGTCTCCAACCAGATAGTGGACAAGAAATACAAGCTCTCCCAATATCTCCTCAATGGGAAGAGATGCAACTCCTAAACAGGAAATTCCAATGCAATCTAGGCTAAGCAGCCAAGAAAGTTGTTTGTCTAAACAAACAACAATTCATAAACCAAATCATGAACAACCTCAACATGTTGCCTTCCCCTTCCTTTTATAAGATGAGAGCTTGCCAAAACCCTAAACCACCTTCATTCATTTAACCCTTTTCACATGGAGGACCTCCTTCTAGAACTGCGTTGATCCTCTAGGAGGTTCAATGTATCTGGATTGTGTTGTGATTTGGTCCTGTTGACCCAGTCAAATGGCTCAATCGTGTTTCACACACAAGTGGATTTTATCAAGACAGCCCGGATTTTAGCTCTGTTCACATTGGGCATGTATTTATTCTTTTATTAGGATTTTTTGACCCTCCTTTACATAATTATTCTTTGAACAAATAAAACAAAACGAAATTGAATATTCCTATTAAAATAGGAATATTATAGGAAAATAAATTATTACATTTTTAATCAATATATTTTTTAATTAAATTTATTTTAATTTGATAAAATAAATTTATTTGATATTAATTATAAAATTATTGGAAATTAAATATTTAAAAAAGTCAATTCAAATTAAAATGTGCATTACATTATTTATAAAACCATTTCAAATTAAAATAGATAAAGATTAATATAAACTATATAGTTGAATTACAAACGTTTTTAATCAGTTCTCTCCTTCTTTAAAATTTTAATAAAGATTATGTTTTGTTATTTATTTATTTATGCTTATTTTTCAAAAATATTTATTTAATTATCATTTTTAAAATTAATTAAATATTTAAAATTATTTTAATATTTTTCTTGATTTGGTGATAGACTCAGGCAACATTGGGATCAATTGGGTATGTGGACGCTCGTGTGGAGTGGAAATTCCTTGAGGAGAGAAAATAGGTTATTTATGTCCTGGTTCCTGCTATGACGACAACTATTTGCATTTTGGTATGGGAAATAGAGTGGCGATGGTTGGTCATGTTACACCTGTATAAGATGGCAATTTGGAAGAGCTAAAAGGGGCGCGGAAATTTAATGTGGAAGCCTTGGTTGTTCTTTATGGAAGGTTAGCAAGTTGAACAATTCAGTAAGGCAGTCCAGGGGAAGTAGATCTGGGACCCTGGCATAAGGAGTTCTAGCCAGAGAATTTCCTGAATGTCTGAGGAGTTACCAACATTGTGGAATCTTTGCATGGTGGATTATTGGTTGGAATTGGATTGTAGACCTCTACCCAAGAACTTGGTAAAGATTTCTAGTTTCTCTGAGTGGTTTTCTTTTGAAATTGTCAAAGATGTAGGTGGGTATTCCCTCTCTAGGGAGTCTTAGCTTATTTATGTGAATTTTGTTGAGAATTGGTGTAATAATAAAGGTTTGTTCAGTTGCGTCGAGTGTTTTTGCTGGTGTTTTGAAGGGCATCATCGGAAGGGTTTGAGCTCAGCCTCCACCTTTGTTGACCATGCTCGATGTCTAGTTTTCTTGTGGGGTGACTCCTAGTGCATGGGTGCGAAGTTTTTGGAATTCCATTGCATGGTTGTTGCAGCTAGGGTGCTTACAAAGCTTGTTTTTCGGCAAGTTAGTTTGTTTTTTGGTCACCTGAGAGGCCCTGTGGTTGTTACTTTTTGTTTGAGGTTGAGGGCTTCGCATAGGGGTGGGGGTTAATTGTTTCCCTACGAGTAGTGTCAGGTTGGTGACAGACTCTTCTAGTGATCGGTCTGAGTTGTTTAACCAGGGTATATGAGGGGATTCAACACCATGGATCTGTGGTTTTTAGGTTCCGTCATGTTTTGAGTTGGGAGACCTGTTGATATACTTGTGTAGACTATTGCAGCCTAGTGAGTTTTAAATTTAGTTACATGTTTATTTGGGGCCCAACTTAGCAGACAATGCACCGTTAGAGTGGAAGGTAAAGAAGGGGTATAGGACCAAGGGGTCAACACAAAGAACATATCATGGGTGACTGCAGCCTTGGCAAGGATTTGGACCCCATCCCTAAACAATCACCTAGAACTATGGAATTACCCCCATGTTGTAGTTGTTATAACCACCCTCCAAAATTTTTCCCATGTTTTGATTTTGAAGCCTCCCTTATGTCCACCAGAGCTCATCATTCACTATTTTCAAGTATTCATGCTATGTTAAGACTTGTCATTTTTTGTAGAGCTTGTGATGTCTTGTTTCGATCTCGAATTGATCCTTTTCAGCCACAATCCATCTCCCGCCTTGACCTTGCAATATTGTCAGTATTCAATTCAGAAATTGTGTAATCTTGGAAGGCATACCAGCCTTGAGGATTTAAATTACGCAATATAAAGAGGTAGGCCAACCTTGAGCTCAAAAACTACGCAATCCTCATGGGAAAGCCTCCCTTGAGCTCTGAAATTGCGCAGAAGCTTCCCCTTCCCCTCAAAAACTGTGCAATTCACGAATTCAAGGAATTTCCTAGCCCCTTGTGGTTGGGAATTGCATAATCCTTATTGGAAATGTTAATGGCCAGTTTCTCGGAAAAGGAAAAAACAAAAATGTGAAAAAGACAACTCCTAGAAAATAGGGGTTGGATTATTAGTTTCCCAAAGAGTGTCACGTGTTGTTATTTTTTATCGTTCTTCCAAGTGTCACCTTTTCCTTAATTTTAGGCATGTGCATCATAAACCCTAGCTGACTTGGATCTATAAAAAAATTTCCCCTACAACTTATTTTCACATTCAATCTCGAAGCTCTAGCTTTCCCAAGGAGATCAAGGAGCTTTCGATGGAGTTTGCTACGCTTTTCCAGGTAAGTTTCTCTTTTGTCGCTTTTTTTGTTTCTTCTTGTCATTTTGCTTCTGTGAGTGGTATTTTTCTCGTTTCCCTTCATAATTGTTGGCGTTTTAAATTCTATTAGCTTGTAGAAGTGTTGATTCGGTCTCTCGTTCTCTTTTTACAAGTGTGGCATTAGCTTCTTGTTTTTTTTCCCATAAATGGTCGTCATTCAACGACTCCCTATGCATGTTGTTCTTCCTTTTTTATATTGATATTCTGAACTTGATTTTCACTGATCTATCTTTACTTAGTCATATATGCACTCTTACTTATACTATGACTCATATCTGCCACTTTCCCATCCTCTTCCCAGGCAGATATAGCCTTCACTTGGCCAGCAATTGTCATGATCGGCTGGGCATTGCACAACTCCAAGGCTCAAGTGATCTGGATTTATGCAAGAATGCAACAGAATATAGAAATAACCATAAACATAGAGATGCAGCGGAAATAATGCTTCATTTCATTAATATCAAATAACAGAAATATGCTTACATACATAATGGAAATAAAATAGCTAGGGTGTTGGTAGCAAATCTCTGAGAAGAGATGTGGCGGCTATAGACCCTTGAACTGTATTATAATGAGGCTTGAGGGCCTTTTTATTACTGAGAAAACAATGGAGAACTATAAACATCCAAAAACCTAACCCTAGGAGATGAAGAGCCAAAACTATGGGCCCCGTTTGGGTAAATTGGTGTTTCAACTTCCCGGGGTCGTAACTTTGGCATATTATCTCCGTTTGATGTACATGATACATCGTTAGAAATATCTATCCAAGGACTACAACTGTTGCCATGAATATAAATTTTAGAATGGAATCATATTTTTCGAAGGCGAGATGCCCAAAAAATGTCGTTTAGGGCCTCAAAATGGCTCCAAAAGTTTAGGACCCGAAAAACTGCTAAAAATAGTAAGTTGTGCTGCAACTTAAAAATTGAAAGAACTGATTGTGGGGGTTCAAATGGGATAGATGGGTGGCCAAAAATATCCACCTGGATCATTAAGGCCCCAAGACGGCTCCAGGAGTGTAGTACCCGAAAACCTGCTAAAAATAGTAAGTTGTGCTGAATGTGAAAAGCTGCAAGAATTGATGGTGTGGGTCCAAATGGAATAGGTGGGTGGCCACCGATATCCACCTGGATCATTCCTCCCTCCTTAGGAATCAATTTTCCCCATTGCGTTGAGATCTTCTAGGAGATGAGGCAAATTTTGTTGAACTGGTTATTAGATTTGTCGAAGATGTCATGGACCTACGGGCGGACATGATGGATGCGTTTAGTAAATTTTGTTTCTTTATCAGCCTTAGACAGTACATGTGTGGATTCTATCTATGTATTCACATGAGGTATGGCAACATCATGCAGCGGTGCGTAGGGGATCAGATCAATGGAGTGCCTGTCGTGACGGTGTAGAGGAACCTCTGGGAGTGAGGAGAAGATTTCCTCGTATTCCTCCCTAACTTTGTCCATCTGCTACAGCTGTGTAGGGTAGCCCTATTTCGAGGTTCTGGCCACAATATTCTTCTTTCCCTGTGAGTGAGTTGTAAGGAAAATAAATTTCCTGGTTTGGGAAACAATCTTACTGCGTTGTTTTTCAGTAGTCAAAGTGATGACAGGAGGTGGTACTACCTCCGATATCCTGTACAAATTATTTCCCAAATTAATAACAAAAACACGAGGCCTAGACTCATACACAGCATGTTTCCTCCACAAGTATGGTTTGCCTAATAATACATCAGCTACATCAAGAGGAGCAACATCACACAATACCTCATTCGTGAATGGCTTGATATTGTACAGAAGGCGGCACTTCTGGTGGATGCGAAGATCTCTCCCTGGGTGGAGCCACCCGATGGTATACGGTTGTGAGTGTTCTATGGTTGGTAGGCCGAGCCGCTTCACGAACTTTGCTGAAATGAGGTTCTTTTGGCTTCTGCTATCGACAAGAAATTGCAGCAGAGAACCATTCACCCACATCTGCAAATTGAAGAGGCCCTCCCCCTCCTCTGGATCCTCCCTCTGGATCTTGGTGGTGGCAATAATGGCACTAGGATCCACATCAATGATCTGCTTCCATTTGTCATTGCCTTTGTTTGGTTCTGACTCGGGATCAGAAAATACATCTGATTTGGGTGCCTTTAGTTCGGCCACCAATGACTATTTGGCCCGACACTCGTTTGTGTTGTGAGTGGGGCTATTATGAAATTCAAACCACTTCCTTGTGTCCTTCTTTGGATTTGTGGTGTTGTTCTGAGTCGCACTACTTTGGCCTTGCCCCTTGTTCTTTGGTTCGGGGGCACCTTTCAGATTTGCAGATCCAAAGTCTCGCTTCTTCTGCTTAAATTTCTGCTCGATCTTGGCAGCATAGTGGTATGTCGTGCCAAGAAATGTAATTTCGAGGAACTCCATTTCCTCTTGAATGTGTTTGTGCAGATAGCTACAGTACTTTAGCACCAAATGTCTCTCTAAATCTTTAATACCCAACTTTTTGGGCATGGTATGGAACAGATTCTTCAGTTCGTGCACATCTTGATCCCTTTGTTGCCGCAGTGTGGTCCATTGGATGTATTTGTCCTCATAGCTCCCCGCGGGGTAATATTGTTCCTTGATGCCGTCTCGGAACAAATTCCAAGTGGGTGTGGCCGAGAACGGAGAGGGTTCCCCTTCGTCCTCTTGCTTACAGTAGGTTTCCCACCAGTCTTTGAAATGGGGGGTAGCTTTGAGGAGTGCAAAAATAATCTTTTCTCAGTCAGAGAAATCATGGACCGAGAAATACCCTTCCAAAAAATTCAACCATCTATCTACAGCATCTGCATCTATTTGGCCTTCAAATACAATAATGTCAAATTTAACCTGTACCTTGAAGGGAGTGGCGCCTCCAGAGTGGTTGTTGGATGCAGATGTGTCGTAGGTGGGCAGTCATTGAAGGATCCGAGCAAAGTTATCCATCATTGCGTTCCTTTGTTTCTCAAGGGCCTCCTCGAGCAATATTTTGATAAGATATCCTACTCCCTCGTCTTTCTTTTATTCCGCCATGGGAGGTCATTGGGGTTTGTGAGGTTGATCTTGCAAGGGTTTAACCAGATCGAGCCCTAACTCCTTATACCCTGACCGCGTTGGGGACATGCAAAGAAAAACAAAGAAAGAGCATACCACTCTGATACCACTGATCTGGATTTATGCAAGAACGCAATAGAATACATAAATAACCATAAACATAGAGATTCAGTGGAAATAATTCTTCATTTCATTAATATCAAATAACAAAAATATGCTTACAAACATAATGGAAATTAAATAGCTAGGGTGTTGGTAGCGAATCTCTGAGAAGAGATGGGGCGGCTATAGACCTCTTAAATGTGTTACAATGAGGCTCGATGGCCTATTTATTATTGAGAAAAAAATGTAGAACTCTAAACGTCTAAAAACCTAACCCTAGGAGATGAAGAGCAAAAACTATGGGCCCTGTTTGGGTAAATTGGTGTTTCAACTTCCCGGGGTCGTAACTTTGGCATACTATCTCTGTTTGATGCACATGATACATCGTTAGAAATATCTATCCAAGGACTACAACTGATGTTGTGAATATTTATTTCGGAACAAAATCATATTCTCTGAAACATAATCATATTCGTCGGAGACGCGATGCCCAAAAAACGTTGTTTAGGGCCTCAAAATGGCTCTGGAAGTTTAGGACCCGAAAAACTGCTAAAAATAGTAATTTGTGCTGCAACTTAAAAAATGAAAGAAATTATTGTGGGGGTTCAAATGGGATAGGTAGGTGGCCACCAATATCCACCTGGATCATTAAGGCCCCAAGGCAGCTCTGGGAGTGCAAGACCCGAAAACCTGCTAAAAATAGTAAGTTGTGATGAATGTGAAAAGTTGTAAGAATTGATGGTGCGGATCCAAATGGAATAGGTGGGTGGCCACTGATACCACCTAGATCATCAAGCCTCATGATTGACCCCTGAGACTGCGCAATATGTAGTTTCTAGATTTCCTAACTATGCATTGCATAGTTCCAGGGCTCAAGCCTGATCCTTGGCCACTGAGATTGTGCAATGCACAATCTCTCCCTTATTCTTCCCAAGCTGAGAATGTGCATTGTGCATAATAAAGCCTCAAGCATCCCCCTTGAATATTGAGAGTTCAAAATACACAGTTCATGAAGCCAGTATCTTCCCTCAGCTCAATATTTGTGCATTTTCCCCACTAATTCTTGTGGTTGTTTGTCGGATATTTCTTTGTGAGTCATTTTGCTTAAGCTAATTTATGTTTACCATAAGTGCATTTCTCTCTTACAGGTACTATATTTTTTGAGTACTTCTCTTGATTAGTTACTGTCACTATGGCTCCCAAGAGAACTATCTCAAAGGAAACCACAAAACGCATCACCACAAAGGCAGTTGAGAGTACTCAAGTAAACTTGCCAGTTTTCTTAGATACTCTGTTGTTCATAGGGAAAGAATCAGACATCACATGGCAGAAGGTGAATTAGAAGTATTCTTAGAAAAGAGCTTCAAAGAAGATTTTGAATACCCATAGGTGTATGCCAATGTCAAAAGGTCATGACTACACAAGGTTGCACACAAGTACTCGATTTTTCCATGTGCATACATCGTCAGTTGGATATTGTCACATACATATAACAAGATCATGACTCTTACCAGTGCCAACAGATAAAGGCTTGCCTCTTTTATGGCACACAATTACCACCTCATGTATCATTTACCTATGCCAGAATCGTACATGAATTCCCACTTTTACGCAGTCACCAACTACTTGAGCACAAAGGATGTTGTCAAAGGTTAGGTGAAAGAGCCTTCAAAATTATGCTAGACGCCCAGCAATAATTTCAATACCAAATCTCTTAGGAAGGCCTACCAGTACTTGATAATATTATGTTACTGAATCTATAGTCAAAGAAATACTGAGGCCGTCCTAGGACATTGGGAATTCTTGCTTAATAAGGTTGTGAATGAAGGAAAAATGTTAAAATGGTTGGATGTGATGGCTCAAAAATTGAAAATTCATGTGACAAATGTTAAGAACCATCCCAGGGGTGAACCAGCCATATTGTGACAAGGTGATTGTGACAGACACTAGGAGAAATCCAATAGCCATTGTTGCAACCAAATTCGCCTTAGCAGGTGTTTCCAACTCAAACACGAATTATCTCATGGCAAAGAATAGACAAATGGCGAATAACTTAGAGGTTGCAAGGCAAGAAGTCGAACAAATTCAAGAAGAGGTATAGAAAGCAGTTTTCGCACAGGCATGTCTCGAAGAACTTAAGGCATCCATACTTGGAGAAGTATCATCATTGGGAGAGACCATGCAAAGCCTTTATGAGGAGCTTGTCACTATGCATAAAGTAGTTGTCTGTTTGCACGATATACAATAGAAGTTAAAAGATATTGCTAAATACCTTAAGGTTGTTCACGCAACCATCGTTTTCATGCACGAGTGGTCAATGCAATACAAAGGGGTACCATCCGAATTGGGAAATAAAACAAGGAAACAGGCAGAGCTGGAGAAAGCATATGTTCATATGATCCTCTACAGTAACAAACAACTCACCTCATTCATTGCCAACATTCAGGCCTCATATGAACGATTATACAATAGCATGGATTTCATGGCGAAATCACACAAGATCCCTTCAGTTGGTTCACTCATTGAGGCCAAACGCAGGAATCAAGTTAGGCAGGAGGTATAACAATACTCGGACCAACTCAGATAGATTTCCACCAAAGATGATTTGGAGGTGAACAAAAACAATATGTAGAAGTACATTGGTGGCCCTGTTGAGATTAACACTTTGTTATTCATGTTGAAGAAGAAAATTAAGACTAGCTCGAAATTAGTCTATCTGGATGCAATGGAGGCTAGAGTCAACTTCCAGCCTAATCCTATCACATAGTTTGGGGAAGCCATCACACTGTACAAAGCTTGGCACCACTATGTGATTGAGAATCTACAAGTGAGGTGATTGAGCTAGAGTTTCCCCAAACTGAAGCTTAACATGTTTTGTCTTATTAGCCTGTCTAGTTGACTCTACCCAATTTTGTTTTATATGAGTATGAGAAATATTATAATATTTTTTTGTAATTAATTGTAAGTAAAATTCCAAATTTCCATTAATTAATAAATTAATTTTTTTTACGTATAAAAATATATAATTATTTTTCAAATTTATAATTTATATGAATCTTTATAATTAAATCACCATATAATATAAAATCTCACAACCATTATTCAACCTTAGAATCCACTGTTGATTAAAAACCATCTTAACCATTAAAGTGAGGCTAAGTGGTAACGGAGGAACGATGGAGGGATCTTCGTCTGGAGAATATTTGAATGGTGAAGCACGGGACTCTGTGAACGATTCAAATCGGCTACAGGTGCAGGGGATGCGGGCTTGGACTGTAGTGAAGCGTTTACATCACTACTTGGAAGAGGGCGGGTCGATTTCTACGGATTTCGAAGGCGGTCAAGGAGGGAAGGTATATGGAGTCGGTTTGAAAGGAGATGCATGGGTATTTCGAAACACATCAAATGGGGTGCAGGCATAGAGTTTGCAGAGGAGAGGTCTTCATCATCGATTGGCAGAGGAAGGGTCTACTCCAGTCGTCCTCGAAGGAGCTCAAGGAGGGGAGGCTTGGGGGGGGGCACTGTTTCTGATCGCAATGGGGCCCTAGATCAATATTTTTTCCTGAGCTGTGGTGCAGGGGGTCAGCAAAGTGGGAAGGAGGAACTGGGGCCTCTCGCTAGTCATATTGGATATTCAGAGCAGTGTGGCTACCCTGGCCCTGAGGGAGTAGGGGGAAAGGGCTCTGGCATAGCCAGTGAGGCTAAAGGGAAGAATTTCAAGAGGGAAATTGGTAAACACAGCAAATAAAAGAAGTGGATTACAATTATGTGTTGGGAGAAGATATTGGTTAGGGGCAGGTGATCCATATGACTAACAGGACTCTAGTGGGAAGGGCTATGGGCAGGAATTCCACCCTAAAAACAGTTGTTTTATGGGTTGAATCAAGCTGGAGAGAAGCTATCGGTTATGTGCCTGAGGTTGTGACTCTCTCAAGGGGGTGGTTTGCGTTCAATTTCTTGCATGCAGATCATGTGCAGTGGGTGCTGCAACGGAGCTGGGATTTGGACCACTCTACTTTGCTTCTCAAACCCTGTTATCCTCTTTTTGATGCTAGTAGGGAGCGGTTGGATTCATTCCCTTTGTGGGTTAGGTTGCCTGGTTTTCCTCTCCATTACTGGGCTGAGGAACACCTTAGGAGCATTGGAAATATCCTCAAGTCCTTTCTGGAGGTTGATCTCTCCTTTCTAGAGACTAAACAAAGGCGTGTGGCTCGGATTCTTGTTAATATAAACATAAGAGAAGGTCTTATGGAATCCCTGAATTTAAAGTTGGGGGAAATATGAGATTGAGCAGATGCTGGATTATGAAAATGTGCCTTTTATGTGCAGAAGATTCCATGCCTATGGCCATCTTGCCTCTGACTATAGACTCTTTTTCCATCCTTTTAATGACCGAAAATCTAGCAGATATGTGGGGGTGAGGGGCTCGGAGGAGGCAGGTTCGGGACTATCTTCTCCTCAGCCCACGGCCCCACTTCACCCTGGTATTGTCTCGGTCAGGGATGAGAGATCTCAGTTGTATTGTGGAGGAGGGGGAAGTCTCTCAGTCGATGGGGGATGTTGGGACGTTGCTGGAAACATTGAAGCAGATGGAGCCTTCTTTCATGGGCTCTATCCCTTTTACCCTAAGGCTTAATGTTTTCTTCAATAAGGTCACGATATCTGGCTTGGATAGGATGGAGGGTTTAAAGAAACACTCACCTTTCTCTAGTTTCCCTCTTCCTACCCCTTCTCTTTCTATTTTTTCGGCTACTTATGTGGAGGTATTGGATACCGAGCCCAGCGAAGGGGAGTTGGTTTCTTTCCCTTCACCATCAAATTCTCCAGACTCTGCTTACTATCTGAGGTCTAGTGTAAAGAAATTTTCTGGAGCGCTGGGAAACGGGAAGTATCCTACTTCACGTGGAAGGGGCAGGATATCCTATTTTTCTAGCGCCTAGAATAGGGCTAAAATGGATCTTCACGATGGGAAACAACAATCTATTTCGAGGACACTTAGAGCAATTCGAACCTAGGAATCGAGTTTTTGATGAAGATTATGTCCTTTAATTGCAGGGGTTTGGCAGGTCCCCATAAAAAATTAGCTTTATTGAGGGTGATTTCTCTTTAACACTCAAATATTATTCTGTTACAAGAGACTTTAGGAGAAGGATATGCGGTAAAAACAAGATTGGAAAGCTAGATGTCGGGGTGGTTTTTTGAAACGTTGGATGTTAGAGGGCGTTTGGGTGGGTTGGCGATGGGGTGGAATGAAATAACCATAAAGTCTCTGAAATTTTTGGGTATGGAGTCGGTCCTGGGATTTAATTTTTTTGCGTTGGAGTTTGGAGAACCATTCAATATTTTTAATATTTATGGTCCTTATCAAAATAGGATCACTTTCTGGGACTCTCTTTTTAGTAACCCTCTGCTCAGAGGGGACTTGTTGATCTTGAGTGGGGATCTAAACTTCTCACTGGTTCAATCAGAGGTTTGGGGTCCCCATGCACATACTGATTCTCTAACTAGCTACTTCACCCACAAATTGGAGGAGAGTCTTTTGTTGGACATAGAGCCCATCAATTTGAAACCTACCTGGAAGAACAACAGATGTGGAGAAGGTCGAGTTGCAAAGAGACTTGATCATTTTTTGGTGGCAGAGCAGGTTGTGGACAGGATTTTCCAAATCAGGCAGTGGATTGGATGTGGTGGTGCTTCGGACCATTTTCCTATTTTTATAGAGTTTAAATTTGGGCCATGGAAGCCCCCTAGCCCAATAAATCTTAACAATATTTGGCTTAAGGATGAGTCTTTTAAAACTTTGGTTCATTCTAATTGGATCCCTTTCAGCGTTGGTAGTACTCGCTCTGTGGCATATCAGTTTGCTGATAATATTAAGCATCTCAAGGATGCCATCAAGGATTGGTCAGTGGAAAAGCGGTTGAGGGAGGCAACAAATTAAAGCAGGTGGAAGAGGAACTTCGCATGATCTATGAAGGGGATGGAGGGAGATTTTTGTCTCATGAGGTAAAGAATACTCTTGTTCGTCTGGAAGGGAGAAGGAACACTCTCCTTTTGGAGAAGGAGGAATCTTGGAGGCTGAAAAGCAGGGCTACCTGGCTGGCAAGTGGGGATGATAATAAAAAAAATTTCATGCTTACGCTAGAGGCAGGAAGGCAGCTAACACTATTTGGAGCTTTATTAATGGGCAGGGAGCGGAAAATTCTTCTTTTGAGGCAAAGAAAAAGTTGGGGATAGATCATTTCAAGGCCCTTTTTTAAGCTCTTGTTCAGGCATCCATAGCGGAAGTTATTAGAGTTGCTCAGTTGTTCCCGAGGTTTGTGGAGGAGTGTTACACGTTGTTTTTTCACCATGACATTTGATTGTCTATATAGGTTCATCAATACCTATATTATGCTCCCTTAGAATTCAAAAACCCTAATGTTCCTAAAGCAAGTCTTGGAATTAGAGAAAATCTCATTAAAACCCTTAAAAGTCTAACTCTGCACTTTTCCTATCCCTTTTCCTAGATTTCCCTCTTCTGGTCCTAACCTCGGGATTAACAACCAATAGTTTCCCTTCTCCTTTCTACAACTTTAACATTGTATGCATCACAAATTTGCAACCATTAAAACCCTACTTGCACAAAACTCAAGAAAATCAAGCAAATAATATTTAACCCTTTCCTCTAATACCACCTTGATCTGAATCTGAATGTTAGTTTTGTTGTTCTAATTTCATCTTCATAATTATAATTAGTTTGTTGATATTTTGCTTCATGTTCATAGGTTTCTTGATGTGTTTGTGAGTGTTAAACATGTAAATGTATTAAGTTTTATGTTAAATTCATGAGCATAATAACATTAAAACATAATGTTGAACAACTGTAATAAAATGTACAACAAACCATCAAAATGATCCATTAACACAATTTTTAGATGAAGGAGTTCACCCCTCCTGGTTTACATCTCGTTGGTCTAGCTTCCATGGCTTGGGCCTATATATTAGCTTAAAATGGAAAAAAAATGTTGTTTATAATCCTCAACTGCTCCTGAAACCTACTCCAACATGCTTAGAATGTTGAAATCATCTAGGATAGACTCTTCTTGAGCCCAATTTGGTCGAATTTTGAAAAAATTATGGCACAAACAATTTTTCCTAGGAAAACTCCACTAAAACTGGAGCAACTCAAGTTAACTCCGCTAATTTTGGAGGAAACTCTGAATTTGGCAGACTCCTCCATCTTCTCTGCTGAATTAAACTCATGATTAATTAACTTAAGTGGGGAGTTAAACATAGATTAAATGCGCTAAGCACGTTTTAATTAATCCATATTAGGAAATAGGATTAGCATTATTAAACAGTATTAAGGGTTAATAAAACCCATTTAAGTGCTTATCCCCACCATTAAATATAAGTCTCCACCCTGCTCATAGCATAAGGGTCACATTGTGAGGGGGATGGCCCCCGGGGTTGGCCTCCTCCTTTGCTTGTCGATCCATAGGTATTGAAACAAATATAAGTTGCAAGCATAATATGTTGAGAAAAACTTGTGTGGTCAATCGATAGTTTGGTGCGCTCGCTTGGGGGAGGTCATGGGGTCGAGCCCCGACCTCCGCCCTTCCGCCTGAAATATTTTTGCACCATAATATTTATATATGACCTTTGAATTTGTCAAACCAGGAGGTAACTCCTCAAAACTGCAATGTTGTATTAGCTGAAGAATGTACATGCTCTTATAGATGGAAGGTGAGGCTATTGGGATTCAGCTCCCAATGACTCTTGGCCTTCCTTATTTCCTAATATTAAATAAAATACAAAAATACAAATGCACACCCATCCATAGGATTAGGTGTCAACATTCCCCCCTTTAATCCGAAGGGATGTTGGTGAGTCCAAGCATCAATCTGAACTTTTCAAACTTCTCTCTTCCAAGTGCTTTGGTGAAGATGTCAGCAGTTTGCTCATTTGTGGAACAATGATGTAGATGGATGGTCTTGGCCTGAACATGATGTCGAATGAGATGGTACTTTGTATTTATGTGCTTTGTTCGATCATGGAACTTTGGGTTCTTGGCCAACTTTATTGCAGAAGTATTGTCGATCATGAGTGGAGTGGAATACATCTGTTTCATCTGCAAATCTTCCAGGATTTTCCGGAGCCACACAATTTCCTTTGTTGCTTCAGCTGCCGCCACATATTCTGCCTCGGTCGTGGAATCTGCTGGAACTGACTGTTTGCGTGATCTCCATGAGACAACTCCTGATCCAAGACTCATGGTGTAACCTGTAGTAGACACCCCTGTTTCTTTGTCGCCATCAAAGTCTGAATCAGAGTATCCGGTCAAGATGAAGTCGCCTAACTGTGTATATTTGAGTCCAAAGTCTTGAGTCCCCTTCAAGTACCTTAGCACTCTTTTTGCAGCAGACCAATGTCCTTCACAAGGTTTTTGCATGAACCTTGAGAGGATTCCAACAGCAAATGAGATGTCAGGTCTGGTGGTGGTCAGATAGATAAGACTTCCTACAAGTTGTCTATACTTAGTTGCATCCTCAAATTCCTTCCCTTCAACTGATGTGAGCTTCAAGTTTTGTTCCATTGGAGTGCCTAAGGGTTTACAATCATCCATTCCAAATTTGTTCAAGAGATCTCCAATGTACTTCTTCTGAGAAAGAAAGATGAATTTAGGATGTTGAATTACTTCAATACCCAAATAGTAATGAACATGACCCAAATCAGTCATTTCAAAACCTTTCTTCAACTCTTTCTTCATGGATGCAATATAGCTCTCATTGTTTCCTGTTATCAAAAGATCATCTACATATACCACAAGATATACAATTGTTTTCCCAACTTTCTTAACAAACAAAGTTGCATCATCAAGATCAAAGTGTTTGAAATCAAGTTTCAGAAGATGCTCGGTCAACTTCTCATACCAGGCTCGTGGTGCTTGCTTGAGGCCATACAAGGATTTCACAAGTTTGCAAACTTTGTGTTCTTGACCCTTTATCACAAATCCTTCTCGCTGGGACATATAAACTTTCTCCTTCAGATCTCCATTCAAGAACGCTGTTTTTACATCCATCTGATGAACTTTCCATCCACTCTGAGCTGCTAAGGCAAAGAGAGTCCGGATGGTGGTCCATTTTGCTGTGGGAGCAAACGTTTCTTCATAATCAATTCCTTCCTTCCGTGCGAATCCTTTTGCCACAAGCCTGGCCTTGTGCTTGTCAAGTGAGCCGTCTGCTTTGTACTTGTTCTTGTAGACCCACTTACAACCAATTGGTTTCGCTCCCAAAGGCGGATCAACCAGCTTCCAAGTGCCATTCTTTATCAAGGCATCATACTCCTTCTGCATCGCTTCTTTCCATTCATCATGAGAAGCGGCTTCTTTAAAGGAAGTTGGTTCATGATCTGTAGACAAACTCAATTCACAGTTATAAGCAATATCCATATCAACAGGGGAATCAGAATTATCTACATCACCTTCGATCTCTTGAGTGGAACTTCTTGTTCCTGTTTTTCCAACCTCATCAGGATGAACATCCTCCAGTGTCTTTGTAAGCCATTTGGGGGGACCTTTCTGAGATGGCCCTGGCTGGTCACTTGACTGAGTTGGGATTGATTCAAGATTCAATCTCCCAATTTTGTCGATCACATCATCCAATGTGTCATCCGTGGTTGTTTCTTCATGTGGGGGAGAGTGTGGTTCAGAAAATGATTCCACAGTTTGATTCAATATCAGAATCCCCCCTTCAAGGTGTGGAATCACATTATCAAATTCTTTGAAAGACTTTGCATGTGTGAATCTATCCAGGCGATCAAGTTGCCGCTCAACAACCTTGTCACTCTTGGATGATTCAAGAAATATGACATCTCTTGCTATCACAAACGATATCATAGAGACGATATCCTTTGGAGGTATTGGAGTACCCCAAGAAGATACATTTTCTGCTTCTAGCACCAAGTTTGTTCCTTTGACCCTTGGATATCAAGGCATAACAGGTGGACCCAAAGACCCTGAAATGCTTTACCGAAGGAATGTGGCCATGCCACATTTCAAAAGGAGTTTTATTTCTAATTGAACTTGAAGGACACCTATTCTTTATGTAAACATCACATAGAACTGCATCAGCCCAAAACATCAATTTTACATTCTTGAAAAATAACATGGAGCGGACCATATTTAAGATGGTTCTGTTCATTCTTTCAGCTACACCGTTCCGTTGTGGATTATATGGCACAGTGGTTTGATGTTTGATTCCATGTTGACGAAGATAATTTTCAAATTCGTTTGAAGTGTATTCTTTTCCATTATCAGTACGTAGAGGGCCAATATGTGTTTGTGCATCATTTTCAATCCATACATGAAAATTCTTGAAAGTTTGAAAAGCATCAGACTTATTCTTCAGTAAGTAAATCCAACACATCCTGGTGTAGTCATCAATAAATGTCATCATGTATTTGTTTCCATTTGCAGAAGCAATAGGCATAGGGCCACATAAATCTGAATGAACAAGTTCAAGTTTCCTATGTGCTCTTGAGTGTGAATCATGAAATGGCTGCTTGCTATGCTTTCCTAGAATACATGCATCACATTCCTTAGGTTTTCTAGGAATTGTAGGCAGTCCATCAACACCATTTTTCTTCAACAAACGAAGGTTGTCATAGTTTAAGTGTCCAAATCTAGCATGCCATAAAAGACTTGATGGAAATGTACCTTCATCATGATATGAACTGAATGCAAAGTTTTGAGCATGAGCAGATGAACCTTTCAGCTTCAAGAGTCTCCCTTCTTCTATTCCCTCCATGACAAGTGAGCGATCTGATGCTGATCTGACCTCTGCCTTGCCATCAAACAAGTGAACTGAGTGTCCTTGCTGCCGGATTTCGATCAGGGACAACAAGTTTCTCTTCAACTCCGGGAGGTATAGAACCTCATGTAGGATATGATCAGGAAGACCAGGCAGTTTAAGCCTGACTGTGCCAAGCCCCGATGGCTTGAGTTTGGATTTATCTGCGAAATATACTGCTCCATCAACTTTGTCAGTGAAATCTTCAAAAAAATCTTTTCTAAATGTCATGTGACATGTTTCTCCTGAATCTAGCAACCAATCATCTCTCCATGAAGTAAATGAAACATCAAAGAGGTTTTCAGTTACTCCATTGTTACAATGTGCTAGAACATAGTGAGCGGATTCACGTGCTTTACCTTTGTCTTTGTCATTGGTTTTACCTTTGTCTTGATTTCTGTGCTGCTCAATTTTGTTCCATGGTGTTCTGCATTTGGGTGCATCATGTCCATCTCTATTGCAGCGTGTGCAATGAAGATGGGATTTGTCAGCTTGTCTGCCCCCCCTTTCTGTTAAGTTCCTTCTTCCTCTTCCTCTTCTGCCACCTCTTCCTCTGAATGAATCTGGAGCATGATTCTTTTCTCTATGTGCCAAATATGCAGCCTCTTCGGAAGATGAAGGGACCGTCATCTTCCCAAAAGCTTTCTCTCTTTCTGCAAACTTCTGCTCAAGTTTATCAAAGGTGATTTGTTCAAGGTTTCCACTTGCTTGCAAAGACTCAAGATAATGTGAGTAAGTCGGATATAATGCCTTAACATATGCTATGAGAGGTATGTCCATTTTTACACCATTGTTTTGAATGTCATGCATTATAGATCTTATTTCTGAAGCTAAAGCAAGGGGATCATCATTCTTCATTTCAAGACTGAACAGCTTAACCATCAATTGAACATTTTCTAATTCTGAGTGTGAGTCATAGAGTTCTTTTAGTTTCTTCAAGGCTTCAAAGGCATTTGATAATGATGAAATATGGCGACTCACCTCTTCACTCACTGAGACTGCAATCAAGGCATAAGCCTTGCAATTCTTGTTTTCCCAAATGGCAAGCTCTTTGTCTGAAGTGGGCTTCTCTGGTGGATTTTCTGCTTTTCCTTCACAGATTCCTCTCCACAGCTCATTAAAAATGAGTGTGTGTTTAATCTTCCGCGACCATTCAAGATAGTTCTCTTAGCCAGAGAGAACTATCCCAACAATAGAGATGAGAGAATGCATTAGACTGCTGGAAAAATCTTCTGAAGAGGAAACAAATTCTGCTATAAAACTTCAAACTCTTGAAATATTTCAAATACAGGGGCAAAAAATCTTGCTGGAAAAAATTTTCTGAGTTTAAAAATTGTTCCTGGAAACTATATCTGCTCAGAAAACTTTGCTGGAGACTGAATTTTTTAAAAAACACTCTATGCTATAGACTGAATTCTGCATAAAAAAAATGTATTTTTTTTTGTTTGGGGAAAAGTGTATATGAAAACAAAATGGAATTATGAATGGGAGGGATTGAAAGGGCGTAATGGGAAGTATGAGCGTGGGCGGAATTATGAAAGGAGGGGCGCAATGGGAGGGGCGCAATGGAAATATATAACAAATATATGACTCTTGTAATATATGGGAGGGGCGCAATGGAAATATATAACAAATATGCAATGAACTGTTGTGATATTTGGGAGCGTTTTAAACATAATAAAGCAGTGTTAAAATGAGGGAGACAGCGCATACGAGGGGTGTATACATGTGATGGAGGGGGGGCGCAACACAGCGTTTAAACCAGCGCGTTATTTAAATGTCAAACCAGCGCAATGGAAATATATAACAACAACACTTCTGCAATATCACAGCGTTATAATATCATGCATATGACAGCGTTTAAAACATATGAAAGCATTATAATATCACAGCGTTAAAATATATGACATTGTTAAAACATATGACAGCGTTAAAATATGTCAAACGATGTCAAACAGCGTTTTAAACAACGTATAGAGGGACTGCTGCGTTGTAAACAACGTATAGAGGGACTGCTGCGTATAGAGGGACTGCTGTAGTGGAGAAGGGTGAGGGCGTAGAGCCGTGGAGGGGTGGATAGGGGTCGGTTTTATATTGCAGAGACGAGCGTTTGTGAGGAGGAGCAAGCTGTTGGGTAGGAGCGCTTTTAACTGTGCGGAAATGATATTACTGTGCGGAAACGATATTACTGTGCGGAAATGATATTACTATGTGGAAACGCATATATATAACTGTCAAGAAAACAAAGCGTTGTAAAAACACAACGATGTGTTGTAATATGGAACGCTGCCTGTTGCAGAGGGTAGGCGCAGGGAGTGGGGGAGTGGAATGGCGAGGGGGTGGGAGTTAAGGTGAGGATGAGTGAGGGCGCAGGGAGAGGGGGAGTGAGGGCGCAGGATGAATGCGTATGGATGAATGAGGAGGCCCAAAAAGGGCTGTTACATAAAAAAAAATTGAAATTGGATCTGCAGAAGACAGTTGCAGGACTGCTGGACTGGCAGAGCCTGCAGTTTGCAGATTGACAGAGCCTGCAAATGTCAGTGCTATTTAGGGAAAAAAAAAATGCAGAAAAACAGTCTAGCAATTAGGAGCAGCAGAAAACAATTAATAAAATTGACTGAGCAAAGGGTAGGGAGTTACACCACAGGGCAGAAATGCCAAATGTGGGGCTGGCTCTGATACCATGTCAAACCAGGAGGTAACTCCTCAAAACTGCAATGTTGTATTAGCTGAAGAATGTACATGCTCTTATAGATGGGAGGTGAGGCTATTGGGATTTAGCTCCCAATGACTCTTGGCCTTCCTTATTTCCTAATATTAAATAAAATACAAAAATACAAATGCACACCCATCCATAGGATTAGGTGTCAACAGAATTAATGTTGATAATTAAGAATTTTACCATAGACTTAACCATAGTTGGAATTCGCCCATACCTTGGTCCACCAGAGGCAGCACATAGCAGCCCCTGGCTGCACCATGTGTCTGCCTCTGGTTGGAATATTCCAACCATATAAATAAAAAAAATTCACCTCCACATACAATGATTTCGACCTTAGGATAAAAAAAGTCACCTTCCCAACTTTCCAATGAATGTTGCAGTGACACTTGTCATAGTGTGATTGAGCAAATTGAAAGAATATTCCCAGAATATTCATTTTTGCTAACTAGGCTGCCATGTCACCAATTTGTCACTTCTGCAAATTTTTTAGCTGTTTAGGAAAACGAACAGTAGGCTCTATCTTCCTCATCCAAAGTCTGTTTTCGATGAAACAAATTGCGCCAGATTCATGGCGACGATCTCTTCGTTGTCGTTCAGTTTCCAATTGATTCTGAACACTTCCATTTTTTAGCTTAACACTAATCACCTAATCATAGAGACTTTGAATCCATTTATAGCTCATAATATCACTTCAAACATAGTTGGGACCCACATAGATGGATAATGCTTTGAAATATTTTTCCAGTGGTATATGGAAGTTCAAAAATGGCCTATTGGATCACAAGTTAGAGTTAGTCAAAGGTAGGACCCCAAAGTCAAGTTGCAGATCAATTATTAGTTTGAGGAGCTATTGGAGAAAGCTATGAATTTTTGCATTGCCAAACATGATGAAGTTTTAGCAAAGCGACCTTGGAGGAAATACCCTAGAAGAAGCAAAATTAGCACGCAAAGATTTAAGACGAGTGTCTGGGGTCCGGGGAGCTGGGAAGATAGGACCCAGCGTCCAAAGATAATAAGAGTTGGGGAGTCAGTGGAGTCGTTGACATACAACCTCGGAAAAAGCTTCCCCAGATGAAATATGAAATACATGCAGGAATTAGAATCAAGATTCTGGGGAGCTGAGCATGCAAGTTTAAAATAACTTCTATCTAGTGGTTTTTAATTAAAAATTTAACAAAGGAAAATGGTCGCAAACCAAGGCTCAAGACCATTTTTCTCTCTCTTCACTTTAAGACATATGGCACAAGGTGATTTACTCATGGATGCACAGGTGGATGATGACATCAAGATGATGTCGCAATGCGAAATGGAGGACACATGGTAGTCAGATACAATGCTTTTGGGTACCCAAGTGGGTCAAATCTAAGTGACGTGTGTCACCACTCAGATGGCACCACGGAGCATTGATGATGACAACATGACATCATTCATAAGATACTTCCCTGGAAGAAATAACATGTGCTTTGAATTATAGTCGGGGATCTGGGAGCTAGGGAGTCAGGAGCCAGGAGTCGAGGTGTTTGTTGAAATAAGAGAGACTTCCCCGTAAGAAAAAATCTTGGACGACTCGAAAGAAATAACCCAAAAATAAAATCCGGTAGGATCCTGAAAGGAAATCCCAAGAGAAGGAAGAGAAAACACGAAAATAAATAAAACTGATAAGGCCTGACCCCCAAGAAAATACAATGGTGCAAAAAAGGATATCAGCTAGGATGGTGGGCTCGGGAGACAAAAAAATTTCGACAATTGACGTTCCGTCAAGTAACAAAAAAAGTGTTCCCAGGTCAAGATTTATGTGTTATATGACCAAGGGACTTCATGCAAGTTATAAGGTAAAAGGCTTGTGATGCATACGTCAACAACTAATTGTATTTGGTAGCTATGCCAAAGTGCAAAAGCTCTAAATACATAGGCATGAACAAGTTGGCAGTAGACTAGGGGAACAAACATTTAAATGGCAGATTTGGAAGTTAATACAAAGTTGGTGATTCACCATAAATAGAAGAACCTCAGCTAAAACGTGTAAAAATTTCGGAATAATAAATTATAGTAGTTAGGCTCAGTTTTTCCAGCAGAAACAGCTAAAGGAGAGTTTGATAACTTCAATAGAGGATCCAGAAGAATCAACTGAAAAACTAAAAAAGAAAAAATAATGAGATTCATGCAAAGATCAAAGTGCAATATAACTAAGCTAAATTTCCAAAAGTATTAGTCCAAATTTATATATACGCAGAGTCAAATTTGCAAAGAATAAGAGTGAGAGGACAAGCAAGAACAAAGATGTAAAATTATGGTGAGTTTGGTGAAATTGTTGAAGGTGTTTGTAATGGTGGTTTTGGTGATTGTTTGTGAGAAAAAATTATTTATGTTGTAAAAAGAGTTGGCTTTGTGATTTGAGAATGAAAATTTCACGAAAGATGAATCAATAAGGTCATGCAAGTTGTAGCTCCTTCCAGTAGTTGCTGGAAAATATTTATGGGTTGAAGTCCTTTCAGTTGTAGCTGATAATATTAAGGGTTGTAGATCCTTTTCATGGTAGTTTATAAACCAAGGAGTGGTTGCTTCTTGTTGGTTGTAGACAGAGAAATTTGTAGCAGCAAGTTGTAGCTTTCCTTGAGAAGAATTTGAGAAAAGGATTTGAAGAATTTGTGTGTTCTCAATATGATACATATGTTATTTCCTGCAATGCTCATATAATTTAATTTCTGAAAATTTTATTGGTGTCCTAAGTTTTATTGCAAGTGAAGAAAAGTTTTAAAATTCCTGCATTACTAATTCACCCCCCCCCCCTCTCAATATTGTCCTCGTTTCTAACATGAATTGTTGAGATGGTGATTTGAGTTTTTACCACATTCTTTCAAGGCTCTTGGGAATTTAGATATAGTTATTTGTTCTCTCCAATATTATACATTTTGATGCCAAGATTGATTAGAAGGAAGATATAACATAAAATTATAAATGGAAATTTGTTGGGGGCCAACATAGTAAAGAAATTCGGGGCAATAAATCACCCTTTATTTGTAGATGACTCCCTTCTACTAGGGGGACATCAATTTTTATAGCTTAAAGATTTAAGAAGGTATTGCACCATTAACAAATATATATGGATGGAATGCTCCCTGTTAGAGGATGAAACAAATTTCCATGGCCTTAAAATTATCTTTGCAATCTTAATGGAATACTTTCATGTACCCAAGTATAGCACATTCTCTCACTCACGCTAGAACTTTACATTAGATGTCAATATTCCAGTAGACTTAGAATCATAAATGATTAGTTAAGGGTCACCGTGGCTCAATCCATCAAGTCAGGTAGTGAAAATAAAATTTATTCTAGCAACACTCCCAAAATACTTGAAATCAATCCTCATGGACATGGAAATTAGAATGGAAATGATTGGGAAAGGAACCAAAATATATTTTTAACAAGGATTAAAGTATAATAGTAAAAAAATACCATGTAAATTGGAATGTAGTGAGACAACCTTATAATTAAGGAGGGTTGACAATAATATATTGAGCACTAAGTAATCCATCTTTTGGATTTGGGATAATGTGGCGACATATATGGCAAACTATAGTTATGGAAATAAGTATTACAAAAAAAATTGAGAAGATGAAGGCTAATAGTCCTATATGATTCTCTTCAAAACACAAAGTTCATACCCATCTAGCGATTATGCAAGGCCTCAGCTTCTATTATACAACATGGAAAGCTTACTAAGATATGAGAAGATGGGATAATGGGCCCACCCCTCTAAACCATGACCTATTCATAGAAAAAATAATTGCATGTTTGATAGAGCTAAGAATAAGAACCCTCTTAGACTATCAACATGGGAGCATAATGGAAAATATATGATGGAAATGCATGCACTCCATATAAGCATTGAAGGTTCAATTATAGGTGGAATTTTTCTATAATACCCATATATTAGTACCAATATCTTAATTGGTCAAAGAATTGAGTGGCTGGGGACTAGATGGAGATTGTTAGATAGTGAATCATTAGGGATACTCTAGTGAGCTATCCACCTAAGAAGATTATGTACCAATGCTGACTATCTAGAAGAAAATATAGGGAGGGGATTTCTTCCCCATAATAATATTCTTAGGTTGGTTTCTAGTCCAAATTAAAGCCTTAACTACAGAAATATTAGAAAATAATGGATCTACAGACCCACCAAATGCTTGTTTTGTTTAATTATGGAAGAACAATCAAACACCTATTTTTGGAATGCACATTCACTATGCAAGTTTGTGGATTACTTTGAAAATTTGGGGAAAGAAATCATAATGCCTCAAAAGTGGATATAGATGATCCGAACTTGGAAATCATTTTTACCATGAAATATTAATGCATAAACAATGGTTGAAAAGGGTTTAGATTGCAATCCCAAAATACCTATCCTAGAATGTTTGGTTAGCAAGTAACTGAGCCATATTCAAATAAGAAATCATTAGCCTATGGAAAGTCACCAACCAAGCTAGAGTTATTTTTTCCATAAGAAAGTTTGATCAAATAGAACATGACTAATTTCTATAATAAACTATGAAGCATAAGATCAAAGTTAAGTTAATACCTTAATTCTAGATCAACCCAAGCAATACAAAGTTTAGATGAGAAGAAAAATTCAGTGAGTGAAGTGGCATATTATAATGCATATCATGAAATTTCAAGAGTGGAGGCTAGCATGAAATAAACACACTCTCTTCTTTGATGACACTTTGAAAGGAAACCCAAGGGTGGTGGGTGTCGTGGGGAGGGGGTTATATTTGACCTGAAAGAAACAAAGATTTTGAATTTAAATGGATTATTGGGATCTCAATGTTAGGAAAAAATTACCAAAATAACCTAAAAATATAAAGAGAAGAAGCTCCACACATTGAGAAATAGATATAAAAAAAATATATAGGGCTCTCTTAGGGGGACATGTTTTCTTACAATAGAAAAAATGTACAAGAATGAGATGGGATTATTCTAAAACTAGGTCTCCTTAGTGTATATATAGGAGACAATGGTATAACTACAATTAGAGGGTCTAACTGACAATGCTAATATAACAATAGAAATATAATTCATTTCTAGAAATGTTTCTAGGGCTTAACATGCCCCTCCCCTTAAAACAAGTCTTGTACTCAACATCTCACTAACTATGAATGCTTATACATTAATAAATCATCTTTTTATGTCACCTTTTCCATTGGTAGGTTACTCCACTTAATGAGGTACTCAATAATTGGTCGATTTTGTAGCTGCGTAATCCTTATTTCAATAATTGTTTCTAGTTCTAGTATAATTTTCCCTTCTTCATTAATCTATGGTAAACTAATTTGAACCATGGTCTTGTATCAATTATCTTTTTTTAAGCAAGAAACAGGGAACATTGGATGACACGTGAAGATGGAGGCAACTCTAGTTTATAAGCCATACTTCCAATCCTTCAAAACACCTTATAGGGCCATAATAATTGGGTGCTAAATTATTTTCCTTATTGTGTTTCTTGAGGGACATATATTTGTATGGTTGTAGACTCAAAATACGCAATCTCTCACTTCAAATTCCCTTTCACTAAGATGTTGATATTCTTGTTGTTTTATCCTAATTTGTGGTATAACCAAGTTGTCCTCCAATAGTTTGAGAACCTCTTGTAGGTGCCCTATATAGTCATCCATTACTTGAACTTTTCTCACTCCCTTTCAAGGGTGATGTGATGCATGGAGGATGATATCCAAAGTGGCATAAATTTAGATATTTTTGATGAAGTATCGAAGGATGTGTTGTAAAACCACTCTACCAATAGAAACTACTTGACCCATTATGTTTTTTTATAAGATGCAAAACAATTAAGATAACACCCTAGACATTTATTCACGATATTAGTTTTCCCATTAGAATGAAAATGATAAGATACGTTGTGATCCAATTGAGTACCTAAATAAGTAACTAATTAAGTTCAAAAAATTTCAGTGAAAAAAAGGATCTCTATCATTTATAATAATATTGGGGATTCACTATAGCTTTTGAATTGTTTCCATGAATGTTGTGGCTATAATAATTGATTTAAAAGGATGATAAAGAGAGAAAAAATGGGCATAGATTTTTAGTTGGTCCAATACTACCATAATGAAATTATTTCATTCATATTTGGATAATACCTATAATGAAATCCATTGAAATCTCTTCCCAATGTTGATTTGGTATAACTAATGGTTGTAGGAAAACCTAGGGTCTTGATTGTCTCTCCCTTGTTCTGTTGGTATACCACACATTCTGCCATAAATTTTTGAATATTAGTCTTAAGACATTCTCAACCAAATTCTTCTTGATACCATGGTAGGTAATTTTCAACAACCTTGGATGTTCTACTATAGGAGAAGTATCTAATTCCAATGGGACCTTTTGTTTGAGTTTGGAATTCTTACACAAGTATAGGTGATCTTGATACCATATCAAATCATTATTCCACATAAATTTATTTAATCCACTTGGGTCCTCTTGTAGTTATTAAATGAACTTACATAAATTCTAATCTTCCATCCATCATCCTTGTTTCTTCCACCAAATCAAATTGTGAAATGGAAATAACACATAATAAGCCCTTTGTTTCTTCTTCTTTCTTGGAAATTTCATTTTCCACCATAATATGTTTTCCTTTTTTATAGATAATTTCAAAGTCATAATATGGAATCTTTGTAATCCATTTTTGTCACTCACTTCAAATTATCATTATTTTTTTTTACTTTGAAGTGTCTTCCTATTAGGTAAGGGCGTTATTTCTTACCTATATTTAGTATGGCCAATATTTCATTTTCATAAACAGTGTTGAGTAAGTTATTTCCTTTAAGTTAGTTAATTTCAAAGGAAAGGGCCCTTCCTTGTTGCAATAAAATTGCACCAATGCCATGGCCGAAGGCATCACACTCCACAATAAGGTTTTTGTGAAGTCAGTTGTGGCCAGGATATGAATCATACACATAGGTTTTTCAAAAGCTTTAGTTGTTTCTCGAGTCCAAGAAAATGCATCCTTCTTTAACAATTTTGTTATAGGTGTTATTGTTTGACCATAATTCTTGACAAACTTGTGGTAATAACCTATTAATCCTGAGAATCTTCAAAAAATCTGTAAGGTTTTATGAATTGGTCATTCCATCATAGCTTTAATTTTTATTACGGTTCACTGACACTTTCGTGAGATACAATATGACCCAACTATTCAACTCCTCGAATGCCGAAGGCACATCTTTGAATAATTTTAAGACCTCGACAACATGTTATACACTCTCTTCCCAATATTTTCTATAGATTGGTATACCAATAAAAAATAATAACTCAAATTTTCTAAGGGTTTGACAATAGAATTCATCAAACTTTGAAATGTTGAAGGTACATTAGCAAGGCCAAAAGTCATAACCCAAAACTCATAATGACCTTCACGTGTTCTAAATGATATATTGGGAATATGTTCTTACCTCATTATGTTTGATGATGTCCCACATGGATATCAAACATAGTAAAATAATCCTTGTAATTCATTAATGACATGAATAGGAAACATGCCTTTGATGGTCAATTTGTTGAATTATTTATAATCTGGATAAATATGCCATGAACCATCATTTTTTGTAACCATCACCACTAATGAATAGATTGAAATTTGGCTAGGATGAATGATCTCAACCTCTGACATTTGTCAAAATCGTACATTGAATCTCACTCTTTTGTACATATGGGTACCCATAAGGAATAATGTTAGGTGATACGCTTCTTAGTTGCAAATGAATAGAACGATCATGATCTTGAATAGGTGGAAGACCCTCAGACATTGTTATGAAACCAGCTCCAAAAATAGAAGAAAAGAGATGTCAACGCCTTATAAATAAACCACTTTTTGGGGGAAACCTCCTTTACATTACATAAATTAAAAATTCTTGGATGATACAAATGACAAAACCTCCTTTCTATATATAGGAGTCCATGGGATCATAATATAATCCTAGACGACCTAACAATAATAATTCAAGGGCACAATAATAATAATATGAGGGTTACAAGGGTACAAAAATAACAATAATGGGGGCTACACTAACATAATAAGGGACTACACTAGTAATATAGGGACCTAACATGCCCCTCTCCTTCAAACAAGTGTTGTCCTCAACGATTGATTATTTATTGATGCTTCTGTATAAAATTATCATCCTCCCATCTAGAATCTTCAACGGGAAAGTTCTTCCACTTACTGAGATACTCTGAAATTGATCGATTTTGTACTTGTCGAGTTCTTGTTTCTGTGACTACTTTAAAACTTCTTTCGTTGTGATGTTTATCTTCCTATTGTTTCCTTTGATTCTGCACCAAATTTAGGTTATCCTTTGAGAGTTGGAGATCTTGTGATCTTCCACTACTTCATTATCCATATTTTATTTCATTTTATCCTTCAAACCATCCAACTTAGCCTTCATTTTTATTTTAAATGATGTATGTCATCTTTGATTTCTCTTTGTAATATCAAAACTTGTTGCACTTGGTACCGTAATTTTGATATCTCATACTGCAATGCTTCCTCTTCATGTGTCATATTATAGCTTTCTAGGAGCTTGATGGGTATGGAATTATTTTTTGGAGGCATTATATAACCAAATATTGATAAAAATTCTTCAATATGCCCCTAGAATCACTTCAAACTTCTTTTTCAATCAAACTTTATGCAATTTATAAAAAAAAATACACACTTTTTTCTTGATTTTGAGGAGGTAAATATTGAAACTAAATTATCTCTATGATTTAGGATCTTCAATATCTAAAATTCGGTCCTATAGTAGCCCTCTAAATATTCTCTCGAATGCCACAGGTTTGACCTTATTTGGATTCTTCAAGTCAAATTTATGCACAATCTCCCACAATGACCTAATTATGGACTAGTTCAGTAGAGCAAACTTGTACGGTGTGCCACATGTCACTGTTTCCTCCTTCAATTCTGAAATTGATATACAAGAAACTACAGTCTGTGTACTTGCGGCCAATTATTACATAGTTCCAATCTGATGCTCAGAGAGAGAGTTATGATGATTTCCCCATGGTCACCTCTTTGAGATGAAATTCGGGAGCCTGAAAAACCCTAACTTCCACAGATCATATCTCCGAAACTGTTGTGAACCAAGTTCTGAAATTTTTACACAAAGTTCCTCAGGATTGCAGCTTCTCTCTATAAAAATTTCAGCTTATGAACCTTCGTAGAAACAAAGTTATAGAGAAAATTCCACGATGACCTATTTAGGTGAAATTTGGGAGCCTTAAAAAACCCTAAATTCCACAGATTATATCTCTAAAAATATTGCGAACAGAGATCTAAAATTGTTACAAGATGTTCCTTAGGATTTAGGTTTCACTCTGTAAAACTTTCAGCTTCTGAACCTTCGTAGAAAAAACGCTATAGTGAAAATTCCATGATAACCTGTTTGGAGTAGGAAAACCCTAGAATCCAAAGCTCTGATACCAAATGTTATGAAACCAACTCCAAAAATAGAAGAAAAGAGATATCAACGCCTTAGAAATAAGCCACTTCGAGGGGGAAACCTCCTTTACATTACATAAATGAAAATTTTTGGATGATACAAATGACAAAACCTCCTTTCTATATATAGGAGTCCATGGGGTCACAATATAATCCTAGATGACCTAACAATAATAATGTAAGGGCACAATAATAACAATATGGGGGTTACATGGGTACAAAAACTACAATAAGGGGGGCTACAATAACATAATAAGGGACTACACTAGTAGTATAGGGACCTAACAGACATCTATTCAAATACCTTCGAATAACTGTTAATAACATTTTGGAGATCCATTGGAGGAAATGATATAAATGTTTCACCACGTAGTGAGCATAATTGTGCAATTACTATTCAAAATGCAGCAGGAAATTCCTAGTTTATTTTTTCCTATGATTAAAAATAGGAGAAAATTGAAATTCCACATCGTCAAACAACTTGAATGAGTTAACTGAGTTATTATCACTCATTTAGCTTAGTTAATTCGAATTGGAGGGAGAATTTGAGTTTTGTACAGTGATTCCTAAATTTTAGGAGCATGGGTTGAGTTAATTTCAATTGTAACAATCTAATTCAATTAAATTGAGTTAGGGACGATTAAACTATTTCCAAGTGTTGCAGGAACTAGTGGGAGGTCTAGGAGTGGGGTGCATCTTTAGTGTTTAACCAGTTAACTGATCAATCAACCTAAATTGAATAGTTATGCACTCATGAAATTCAAGTTACCAAATTGAGATTGGAGTTCAAGGGTAGTGTACTATCATTTGTAGAATATTCCAAGTTTTCCAGGTCATGCATGCAGTCAAAGGAAGGGCCTTGAGGGTAACTCGAATTATGTTGCATGGAGGGACCATATGGAGGCATTATTGGAGGATAATGGTTGAAGTAAGACATTGATAATGATGTTCCGAAACCAACAATAGTTGATGCTCAAAATCTAGCATAATGGAAGAAGTGTGTTTCTAGGGAAAGCATAATCATATTGGAAGGAGTTCAAGATCATATTGTCTCGAATATCCATGGGAAAGATACTTCGTATTTAATGTGGGAAGCACTGAAATATTTGTTCTAAAATAGTAGCAACCATCGGAAGTTGCCGCTCAAGGACAAGCTTCATAAAATAAAGATACAAAAGAATCTACCAATTCCATAGTACCTGATCAAGTTTACACAGTGTCGTGATGAACTTGGCAGGTTCAGTGTTACTATTGATGAAGAATATTTGGTAGCTCTAGCTCTATTAGGTCTTCCCAAGAGCTGGCACCGTTATCAAGATTCCATAAATGGTAGAGAGAAACTACCACATTGGGAGCGGTTATGGTACGATCTAGTGCAGGAAGAAATAAGGCGGGGCAATAGAGATGGGACCTCATCCAAGGTTGAGGATGAGGATAAATGTGCCTTGGATGGAAAGGAAAATAAATGGAAAGGGAATAAATCCCAATCCAAAGGAGATTCCAATCAAGGGAAGTAAAAATGACTTTTCCAAAATCAAGTGCTTTCATTGTCATGAATTCAGGCACTATGCCACAAAATTCCCACACAAGAAAAAAACCAAGAAGACCTCAGGAGGAGCAGGAGGTGAAGCTCTTGCTTCACAATTCAAGCTTTATTTTACCCTCATTGCATGCATGAAAATCACATTTATGGGAAGTTTTTGATATCTCTACAACTGTGCCTCATTCCATATGATAGGGAACAAATATTTCTTAAGTGACTTGGAGGATAAATACCTACAGATGCACATCGAGATGGAGATGATGGGAGGTATAGAATGACTAGTATCGATATAGTTACTTTTCAGAGGGAGTGGCTCCCCTCTCAGGCTCAAGGATGTGATATTTGTTCCAGGTCTAAAGAAGAATTTTTTTTTCGTCATGGTGTTGGACGATCGTGGCTACGATGTGATATTCAGCAAAGGAAAGGAATTCTTTAGGCAGATATCCACTAGAAAACAAAAGCAGATTGTGGCTCAGGTGAAGAAACTCTACATGTTGGATGTGGAATATTGTGTTTCTTTGAGGACAAAGGTAGAGAAGGTGAAAAGTCGAGATGTCGGTGAATTATGGCATAGAATACTTGGCCATTTGCACTATGGAGCTTTGAATATCATGCAGTAGATCACCACATGCCTCCAAAATGGAGCACTAGACAAATAAATTACATGCAAAGGGTTTACCTTGGGGAAGTACAAAAAATCCACCTTTAATGATCAGGATAGCAGGGCCCATATAATCCTTGAAAGGATCCACTTTGATGTCTATGGACCTTTTTCGATAGCCTCAATGACCAAGCACATGTATTATGTTATATTTGTACATGATTTCTCAGATAAGTGTTTGATTTTATTCATGTAGAAGTAACACCAAACATTCTCCAAATTTTTTGAATTTAAATCACTTGTTGAGAAAGAAACTGGCAGCAAAGTGAAGGCTCTCATGAGTGATAACGGTGGGGAATATGTGTTGAATGAGTTTTTAAAAAAAAATTCAAAGGAAGGCATTGGACATGAGTTGAAAAAGCCCCATAACTGACAACAAAATGGGGTGACTGAGAGGAAGAACAAAATTATTGTGGGATTAACACAGGTGATGTTGCATGATTAGGGCCTACCTCTGCACTTGTGGGCCATAGCATCCAACACAACACTATATGTGCAGAACAGGAGTCCTCATCGGATTCAAGGGATGAGTACACTAGAAGAATCTTTTTTAGGGAAGAAATCAAATGTTTCACACTTCAAGATATTTGGATCATCAATATATTTCCATGTTTCTAAGGAAGAAAGGAAAGATCTAGAGTCGATAGATGAGTTGGGAATATTTGTGGGGTATGTTATCACTCAGGTTTTCCTTGAAGTTGTGGAAAAGGAAAGTATACCTGAGGTAACCACAAACCAACCTTCAGATGCAGAATCTAGCCAATCTGCATCCAGAGAGGGCTCTCTCTTTATAATTTATCTTTGTTCTTAGAAAGTTTTAGGCTAGTTATAAGTCCAAGAGTTTTGATTTTGTTTGAATGGAGGAATCCGTCAACTAGGGCAAGGTTGAATATTTTCAGTCCATTGGGCTATGGAGTCAAAGGATGGCTTTACTGGATTACTATTCTATACACAAGATGGCTTTGCAGGGCAAGATAGCCAAACATATAACAATCCTTAAAATTTAAAGTGGATGGAATGGGTTTGAAGGGATGAAAGGCAGCTAAGAATATTTCACCATGTTCAAAAAGAAAGAAATGAAATGATTACAAACAAAGAGCAGTGAAGAATTCTTTATTATAGTAATCAAGAATGTTTAAATTAGCAAGCAAGAGCATTTAAGAATTCATGCTTATAACCAATTTAGAGGAAAACATTAAGAATAATCACATCTGAAACCAGAGTACAATTAAGTAAATTCTGATTCAATCCTTTATGTAAATTATTCAGAAATGGACACAATGATATTATAAACAGATATAACACTTAAGACATAGGATAGAAAGACTTATTGAACTGCAATCCGACACATGAATCCTGCAAAAAGTCCTGAGCTTCAAATTGTCATCCAGCAAGCCACGAATAAATTTCTCCAAAACGCTTTTATTCCAAAAACTTCAATGTCACAGCAAAGTAATAGAATCCACCTTCAATACTCTCTTTGAGGATTTATTTATACAAAAAATGATTGAAAATATCTTACACTAACCTAGCCCTCAATTTAGGGTGACTAATAAATAAGTTACAATAAAAAAGGAGACAGATGGTCTCGTAGATAGAATAAAATGTAATTGCTGGTGTGCTGTTTCCTCATTTTGCTTATGTGCTGGAGGTAAGTGCTGAAATAGGGCTCGATGTTGTCCCTTGGAGTAATTTCTTTGCTTGTTTGATACTCTTTGTCTTTACTGGTACTCTTTAACCTGTTCGACTGATACTCTTTAACCTGTTCTTACTATTTATCCTTTACATGATAGTAAAAAGATAAAATTCTCAACCTGAAGATAAATTTCATAAAATTTCCAATAAGTCATTCCACCATTTATCTTCTGCTATTACGGTTCTTTTAAGTTTCCTCAACGTTTCATCAGCCTCTGTGAGTTTGTAAAAAGTGGGCTGATCAGGGAACAAATACTTTATTTCATGTTCAAGATGAAATAAATTCTTCAACCTGTCATAGAGATTTCTCCCTGTTGGCAACGTTGCTTCTGGAAAACTAATAGAACAAGCAGTTGTATTTTGAGCATGGATATCTATTTTTTTAACATAGGTTTCCAGGTCCATTATCTGGTCTTCTGAGAGCATAGGACTGGGTAACCCACTGTCCAACAAAATCTGAAATTTTCCTCTGAAAGTATTAATATCAGCCAAAATATCCGAGCACTTCCTTTCTAAATTCTGCATAAAAGTTCTTTTAATGAAAACTCTTTTTATCTCCAAAATGGTGCTGGTCCTGTCCTCAATTCCTAATACTGCAAGCTGTTGCTTAGTTCGGGTGTTCAAAAATTGAATAAGTTGATTGGCCTGCTCAGGTCTACCCCTTAATTCATCTCTTGTTCTGTTTATTTCTTCCTGAGCTACTTTAATCAAGTCATTTTGTTCAAAAATTTCTTGAACAGAGGGCCAAATACTTTTTATTAACTCAATTATATTACCCCAAAGAATTTCATTTATTTCCTTCAAAGGCTTTTCTAATGAAAGATCTTTTTCTAAAGCCTTAACTAATCTTTCCAACCTTTTAATTTCCCTGGTATTATCAGCAACTGTCTTCTTAGATGTATCATATTTCTGCTCCAAATTTTCTAACTGCAATTTCGTGGTTTGAAGCTCTGTGACTCTTAATTGTAAACTTTCCATTTGTTTTGTCAATTCATCAGAACTTAAACCATAAGTGTTTACCTGCGCTGGCACTGTTTGTTGATTTGCTGTTGTGGTACCTGTAGTTGTAGTAGCTTCTGTGGTGGATGCCTGCATGATAGCTTCCTTTTCCTGTAAAGCTTGTTCCAATCCTTTCTCTGTTTCATCCAGTCGCTCAGTCATCTTTAAGAGCAACTCCATTATCTCTTCTTGTGAATTTCCTTTCAAAACTTCTTGGGTCTGGGGATGTCTTGAGGCTGGCAACTTCAGCTGCTTTCTTAGTGCAGCTATGTCATCATCTTTCTTCTTAATTAGTGCCTCAATGCTTTTGATATCTTTGGGGTTGTGACCCAAGCTGATGATTATGTCTTCCAGAGACTTTATTCTGTTATCTTTGGCCTGAGAAGAGGCCTTCTCAATTTGCAATTGGGTGCTTGTGTTATTTAAAGAATCTTGTAGCCTTAGGGCTGCCATGGCCTTATCAGTAAGAGTGGAATAGACCATTTCCCCAGTTTGTTTATGCAGCTCTATCTGGTCTAAAGGATGAATGTCCTTTGCCAGGACCTCAAAATTTGTTCTAATATAATCAGCTGTTGTCATGGGTTTTGACATCTTGGACTTGAAGTGGCTCATCATCATTTTTCCTTGTGAAATGTCAAATGCTAACATTAACCTTTCCTGATTATGTGGAGCCATTTTCAAATATTGATCATATACTTTCATTCTCAATGGATCATTCTTTGCCTTTATATTAATGAAGGTTCTTTTTATATCCCCTGTATCTGTTTTTGGTGGCCTAAAAGAAGATACTTCAGTACTCAATTGCTTTTGCAAATATTTTCCTTTCTGATCTTTGTGTGTCATACCAACAGAGCTAGTTAGTTGACTATCTTCTCTTCCATCATCAAACATCTCATCTATTATTTCCACTTCCTGGGGTGTATCGAGTTTCTGCCTTTTGGTTTGATGTAGCTCTGAGGATTTTTTGGGAGGAGTAGTATCTGGAACCTGCCTTTTCTTGCCCATTTCTACATTGGATGGAGTTTGTAATTCTGAAACTTCAGGATGATTTACTTGAATGGGAGAAACTTGTGTTTGATCAGGTGCTCTGGAGGTTTGAGGTTTCTCTGCCATGACTAAAGTTTCAATGACCTGTATTTCAGGTTCCTTTCATTTACCTTTTGACTCTGCTGCAATTGATGAACTGCCTTCCTGTAATCTCTGCTGTAGATTTGCTGCTGAAGAAGTGCCAATGTGAGGTACCTACACTTGACCATAAGATTCTAGGTCATACTTCTTCTCAAGATCTTTCATAATTTTGTTCATTTTGTCTTCTTCACTTTCTTCTTCAACTAGTGTTTCTTCCACCCATTCATCTTGGTTGGCATATTTTTCTATTTCAGGAATCTTGTGGTGTATGTAAGGGGATGATTTGTTCTTTATTCTCTTTTCACAGATAAAACCAAATGGATCATAAGGAACCCAACGAAAACTTCTTTGGAACTTGCAATGGTTTTGTAGTATAATTTCTGCTTCTCGCTCAGCATCCCTAGAGTTGCATATGTAGGGACCTAATTGACTTTTAATCCTGAGTTGGGCTTTCTTTTTCACACTACAAAAATGAATCACATCTGAATTATTCGTTTGCCTAAAATATTCCAAGGCAAAAAGTCTCATGGGCACATATCTTGGCAACTTGAATGGATGCAATTCACATCCATAGATTCTGATGACTGAATGGTTTTGATATAAATACCAATCTCCAACTTTATAAGTCCTTGAAAGCTGTAAGGTCTTCTTGATTTCATTACTGAGCCTTGGAGGAGCGATTCTTGTCAACAAGGTAGTTGCAGGATATACAAAAAGATCGATGAACTCAGCATAGGAATAGGGAGAATCATAGGAAGAATGAATTATGGGAGACCAAAATATAACTGACCTAGGGTTTCCCTTGGCATCAAGCTTTTTAACAGGGAAAGGGAACTTCTCTGATTGATAAAAGATAATGAGATGATAAATAACTGAGGAATATTTTAAAACTTTCTCATCATCTAGCCTCATGAATTGGTCATGGATCTTATTAGCTATGAAAGAGGCAAAGTCATATTTAACTTCAGGAGGTTGCCCAGGAGTAAACATAGACAACAAAACCAGGGTTATTTCATCAACATATTCACTTGTATTGAAACCCAAGACAAAAGATATCATATTTAGGATGAGCCTTCCTAACTTAGTGAAATAATAAAAACCATAGGGAGGAGGGCCCCTAGGTTGATGTTCAGGCAACATAAAATTCTGGCAAATGGACTTCAATTTTTATGGGGTCAATCGATTAGACTTTTCAATCAGTTCTTCCATAGACAAAGGTGCTAGTTCTTGATCTGGTTCAAAATGTAGCATTGTATTGATAGCCTGGGGAGTAATGGGGAAAAGAACACTCTGGTCAGGGGATATTACAGCTCTTTGAGTGGGGTCATAGTTAGAATGGCAATAGTGGATAATTTCTGGGAAAGTAATGACTGAGGGGATGAGATATCTCGGGAGATTGGATTCCCACAACACAATGACATCTTGCCCCTTCGAATAATCGTCTCTGCAGCGACAATAAATTCAAAGAGGACTTTCATCGAAATGCAAGTCTTTAATTTGGAAGTCTTTATCCACTAAGGGCAAATATTCTAACTCTCTGTGGGGGGCATTCAGTGGAGTCACATTCAGGGCTGTCGGAGCTTCCATTTTGATTCTTGTGTATTCAAAATGGAATTTTCTGGGTTTTCTTTACAAGTCAGGGCGCGATTTCAGTTTAAATGAAGGAAATTAGCACAATTACAGTTTCAGGGGAACAATTCACAGTTTTAAACCTCAGGGAATGATCTTAGCGATAAGATTTAATCACTAATCCCGTGGAAAACAAGGAAAACAGAGTTTCTTTTGAAGTTCGGAGCGCAAATAGAATAAATACCTATTCTTGGAGGCAAACTGGGTTTTTAACAGGTATCAGGCGATGGTAAGAGGATGCTTGAACACTGGTCCGGCGGAATTCTGGAGCGAAATCGGATAGAACAGTAGATTTCAGTGAAAATTTGAATTTTGCAGCAGAAGGCGCAGTCGTTTTCAGTAATGAAAATGACGGGAAAAAACACGAAATTTGTTTTATTTACAAGTTAAAAGGGATTTTTATTTTTTCGAGGAATGACGTCATTTCAGTACGGGCTGACGTGTGCAGAGGTCAGGCGGTAAGCGGTAATCCCTGCACCGCTTATGAGCAATGGCGATTTTAAATGCGAGGGCAGCGATTCCATTGGGGCATTGACACGTGGACGGAGGGCGGTTTCCAAACCACCGTGCCCCCGCGCGTTATCATTCGGGTATCGGATGGGTAGCGGAATGAATGCCGGCGGTAGATCTCGTAGCGGGAGATCGGACGGTGGGAAGGGACGTGGAGTAAGCGGGGGTTTATCGTGCGGGCCCGGCAGGTTTTTGAAACAATTATTGTTTAATTTAATCACCCCGGGAGGCTTTTGATAGGCGGAGGGAGTGGTTATCAATTAATTCTGATAATTAATTAATCCCATGGTCTAATGAAAGATTGGGGTCGCAGCGGGGTTTCGATTATAGTTAAAGTGTCGGATGGGATGCCAAGTGGATGGGCCACGGTGGCATGGGGGTTTTTCCGATGTTTTTTAGTTTAAATCAAAACTTCGGCATTATTCATTTTTCTTTCAAACATATAAAATTATATGTTTAAATGTTTTTCGATATTTCTTATTATATGGTAATCAATTAAATCAATTTAACTACCATAAGGGGCGGGACTTATTATATAATGATATATTTAACCAAAGGGCATATAATGTGGGTTTTAATGATTAATTGGGAAATAAATACTTTGGCTAAACTTTATAATAAGATGGGTTTTTTGGATATTTATATAAAAGGAGTTATATACTTAGGATAAAGGATTTTCACTAGGGATTTAATAACTAGAGTTAAACATTAATATGACAAAGGAACAAGGGAACTCAAAATACTTTGCACATCTAAGAAAGTGACAATTTCTGAAGTAAATTACAATATATCATCTTCAACACTTAAACTTAGAATAGTAAGTTATTTTGAGGGATTTTTATGGAAGTTTGCATGATTTTCCTAAGCAAAATGGGATTTTACTTAGGAAAAGATTGAAAGTGAATGATAATGGATAACTTCAAGTACTTAGGTCTTTTTGATCATCAGGCCGAGGGTCCGGTCCCTCCAAAAGTCAAGGAAATGCCTTGAGCCCCTTTGATCTCCAAACACCTTAGCACTTTGGGGAAATTAGTAAAAACTTAGGGAAAAAGTGATGTGGGAAGTTAATGATTTTGACTTTGCTTTCTGTGAATTCTTCAGTGCATTTTCTGCTTGAGTACTTGTGATGAAGGTAAAAGATTAAACATATTCAGCACCATCATTCATCATATGAAACTTTGCAACACCATCTACCTACCCTATCTACTTGACACTACCATTTCCTTTTCTTTATTAGGGTGCATTTGGACTTGCAAACCCTTATCAATCTTCTTTTCTTTTACATGACAAATCTAACTAATTCTACCCTTATTACATCCAAGGGCTCAGATTAAACTGTTGAGCACCTTTTATTAACTCTACCTATCTACTTATCTGCCAAGATTAAACTGTTTGGTCAGATATTTATTCTCTATTCTACAACATGAAATTGAAAAATGAATGAGTCAAGTTTAAACAGTTTGACCCTTCATAAATTGTGGCAAAAGTTTGACAAGCTGCACACAATTGCTTATTTACAAAATTGGAATAGTAGTGGCATTTGGATTTGCACACTTTCATTGGTCTATTTTTGCTTGGGGTTCATTTCTTTCACTTTTTTGACCACTTTATTTTTCTTACCCTTTGATCTTTCTTTTAGGGTATACCCTCTTTACATTTTTTAAATTTTTTGATTTTTTTGGTTTTTCAAGAATATGGAACACCTTTGCTTAAGAAAAAAGGTTTGAACATATTCCATAGTTCAATCAAGACAATCATGAAAAATGAAACCTATTGGTATAGGAGACTAACACTGGCTCCACTTGGGGATGGCTTTTCCTTGTGGAAAGTCAAGAATAGCAGGTCAGATGCCTCAAAATGTCTTCAAACTGAACTATGTAATCTCCTTCTTCTGGTAGCTTTATTGTATATATGATAGTAAAATTTCTGAAGCTTAGGGCCTTCACTTCGGGCTTCAACTTCAAGAAGTCACCATCCAATCAAAACTGCATTAGAAAAGGATATATTATGTACAAGTTAGAAAAATCAAAACATCCTAGTAAATAGGATCAAAATAGTGCTTGAGCATTCGACCATTGACTGGTCCCTCCTCAGCTTCTGAATTGTCCAACTTCTTCAAAAAGTATGTGTTGTTCCCCTGTAGGGCATGAATGATGTAAGGCCCTTTCCATAAGAAATCAAATTTCCCATTTTTCCCTTTCTCTTCCCTTCTGGAATCCCATCTTAGGACTTTGTCTCCTAGTTGAAAATCCTCTGTCTTAGTTCTTCTGTCAAACATTTTCTTCAACTTTTCCTACAAGACTTGAGATCGTTGGTATACTTCTTCTCTGGTTTGCTGCAAGTGGATTGTTTGATTAATTCTTCTCTGAATGTCATTTGGTTCCACTTGAGCCTCCTGAAGTAATTTCATAACAGGAATTCCTAAAGAGGATGGGAATCTTGCTTCAAGACCATAAACTAACTCATATGGACTAGTCCCAATTGATTTCTTAGTTGTAAGTCTGTCTGCCCACAATGCATTGGTCAGTTTCTTATGCCAATTCTTTTTATTTTCTTCCAATAACTTTTTGATGATATTAATAAGGCTTTTATTGGAGGATTCTGCTAGTCCATTACCCTGAGGGTAATAAGCTGTTGAATGGCCTAAAGTAATATGATATTTACTACAGAAACTAATCATTTTCTTTGACTTAAATGCAACAGCATTATCTGTTATAATCTTTTCTGGACAGCCAAATCTTGAAAGTATATTGGTTTCTAAAAACCCTATAATCACAGAATCATTGGCCTGTCTGCATGGGATAGTTTCAATCCACTTAGTGAAGTAGTCTGTGGCAGTAAGAATCCATCTGTGTTGCCCTGAATAAGGGGGATGGATTTCTCCAATAAAATATAATCCCCATTGTTGAAAAGGTATTTCTGTGGAAATTGGTTTTAATGGCAGAGGTAACAACTTTCTTTTACCCTCAAAGATCTGACACTTATGACAAGTTGTTACAAATTTCTTAACATAAGAAAATAATGTTGGCCAGTAAAACCCAACCCTTAAGATTTTGTCCGCAGTTGATTTCCAGTAGAGATGTCCTCCACAATCCCCTGCATGAAATTCATTAAGAACTTTATCAGTTTCATCTTTTAATAGACAATTCAATAAGATTCCTTCATGATTTTTCCAAAATAGAGTGCTATCTAAAATACAATATTTCAAAGATGTCATTTTTAAAAATCTTCTTTTCGTTCTGGACAACCCTGGAGGAGCTTGCAAGTTTAATAAAACATAAATGATATCAGTGTACCAGGGTGAATCTAAGAAAGCTTGACTGATCTGTGGAGTCACCATCTCCTGCTCGTCATCCAGTTCGTTAATGTCTAAGGCTTGGAAATTAGTTTCTGTCATGAGTTGAGCTAAACCTTGGCCTTTTATGAGTTTTTTTGGTTTAATCTCAATATCATATTCCAAAATGGTAGCTATCCACTTACCTCTTTTGCCTTCAATGCCATCTTGTGTCAAGATGTCTTTAACCACTGCATTAGGCACATAAGCTATCACATGGGAATATAATATATAAAATCTGAAATCTTTAATTGCTTTTACCAATGCAAAGGCGTGTTTCTCCATAATATTGTATTTCAAAGATGCATCCTGCGCTTACTAAAATGTTATTAGAGCCAAAGATCCTGACTTCATTTTTTGAAGTAACAATGAATCGGTAGGTCTACAAATGAAAAATAATGGAAATCTCTCACAATTTGGGATCAAGAGAACTCCATGTTCTTGTTAAAGTTTATTTGGATTTTTCTATCGATTACGCTATTTCACAAATCGTACTAATGCTTGAATCTTTCCTCAACATGTTAGTAAGAAATCTAAGTAGTTCAGCTAAACTAGAAATAAATATTCTCAAAAAATTTATTTTTCCTATGAATGCTTGCAGCTCTTTTATGTTTCTAGGATGAGGTATTTGTAAAATTGCTTGTATTATTTCTGGATCAATCCTAATGCCCTCTTTAGAAATGATATGGCCTAAAAGCTTTCCTTCTTCCAAACCAAACAATGACTTTTTAGGGTTTAAAGAAATCCCATATTTTCTGCATTTTATAAATACTTGCCTTAAATGATCTAAATGTTATTGATCTGTTTTAGAAAAAATAGTGAAATCATCTAGATAAATAACCAGAAAATCATGTATTTCTTTAGCAAAAGCAATGTCCATTGCTCTTTGAAAGGTAGCTCCTGCATTCTTGAGTCCAAATGGCATTTTGACATATTTAAACGTACCCCATGGTGTAGTGAATGTTGTTTTATCTTGATCATCAGGATGAACCAGAATCTGGTTATACCCTGAAAATCCATCCAGTAGAGATATCCTAGAAGATCCTACTACCCTCTATAGAATATGGTCCATTTTTGGTAAAGGATAGTTATCTTTTAAAGAAACTTTATTCAAATTTCTTAGATCGACACACGGTCTAATTTCTCCAGTCTTTTTCCGTGTTGGTACCAGGTTAGAAACCCATTCTGAGAATCTGATAGGAGCTATAATCCCTGCTTCAAACATTCTTTTAATTTCCTTTTCAATTGAGGGTAATAAAATAGGATTTATTCTTCTAAGCTTTTGTTTGAAAGGTTTCTGATCTGGTTTCAAAGGTATAGTGTGTTGAATGATGGATGTATCATATGATTTAAGATCTTCATAACTCTAGGCAAAAACATCCTGGAATTCCTTTAATAGTTCAACATATTTAACCTTTTGATATTTTGGAAGAGATTTGGACAACTTAACCATTTTGAGATTTTTTGGGGTTCCTAAGTTGCATTCTTCCATATCAGCCTTAACAGGTTCCATTTTAGGTCTAAATGGAATATCATTTGAGTCAAAAATATCTTCCAAAGGAGTTAATACTTTGGGCAAATGATTATCTTTTAAATTGATGATTTCTATCTCATCTTCTATCATCTCATCAGATTCCATGTGTTTCAAATTCTGCATGTCTTTTTCTGTGAATGTGGTTGGGTGCAGCATATGAATTGCATTTTCTCTTGAAATTTCTATTTTTTGTTCTTTTTCTTGATTAGATTCCTCAATGGTTATGTCTTCATCTATATTACAGTTAGAAAACTCATTTTGAAGTGTCAAAAAACTATTGATTTGATTATTATTAACAAATACTTGCCAATTCAAAAGATTGTCTGGTATAGCAGGCCTATGTCTAATCTCAGCTGAAAACTGATGATTAGGATCAAAAGGTAACTTGCATGTGCTAGCAAACATTGCGAGGCTGTGAGCATGCAAATTTTGTTTCCTGGGAATCTTGGCAAGTTGAGCTTGTAGAAAGGTGTTGAGAATTTCTACAACTGTTTCTCTGTATTGTTTCAATCTTATGTCTTTTGTTGAACATTCTCCTTTAATTTGTTGAATAATTAGCTCGGCGTCTCCTATGATTGATACCCTAATAGCTCCTAACTTCTTGACATGTTTAAGCCCTAACAAAAGAGCTTCATACTCTGCCATGTTATTAGTGCATTTGAAATTCAATCTATAAGCATGACCCTCAGCATGATTATTTTCAACATTATGTAACCAAATCCCAGCCCCTGCCCCTAATTTGTTTACTGAGCCATCAAATTCTAAATGCCATAGAATTTCATGTTCATAATCCTCATCAATTGTTTTAAAATGTTTCTTGACAGGAGCTAGTTGTTTAGTTTCTTCTGGTTTTTCTTGATCATCTGGTGTTTCTTTGTTTTCAGAAATTTCTTCAATTTTGACAGTAGTTTTGTTTGTGGTTTCCAATTCTAGAGCTTCTATTTCAGTAGGAAGATCTAACTCAGCATTGTATAAAATAAAAGAATCCATATCAGAATGTACAGAGTAAACAGGGAAGTTTTCAGGCTTCTCATGGCTACTAACTAAATACTTCATCAAGGTTTCTCTATATAATCTTTTAGGCTGACCGAATACTGAAATAGTTGCATATGACATGTCTAGTTGAATAGACCCTCCAAGTTTAGCACCCCAAGATCTAGACAATAACATACCATATTTAGGTGGAATATCAGCAACTACTATGTCCATCAAAACAGATTTAGCAGGGTATTGTACCAAAGTAACACACAAATCTTTAATCAAACCTAAACATTTTACCTGACTAGAATCAAATGAAAACAAATCTTTGTACGGTCTGGTAATATCTAGATTCAATCTTTCCATTACTGCTTTTGGCATCAGATTGTGAGATGCTCCAGAATCAAGCATTGCATTATGGAGTATCTTGTCATGAATATTCAGGCTTACATAAAATGGAGGAGTTCCTCCACTTTCTGGTTTGCCATTTACCTCGGGGCCAAAAAGAAGTTTGGGTTGATCATCAAGAATATTTACTGAATCATCCAATCCAGTAATGTTAATGTTTAGGGACTTGGTAATTTGACTTCTATAGACATCATGTTTAGCCAATTCTGATAAAGGAACAACTATCTTAAGTTTTCCTATTTCAGCCTCTAGATTGAAAGGTTTTTCTGTTTGAGTTTTAGTGTTTTGCACAGTTGTGTTTTCTCTATTTTTTGGGTCTTCAATGTTTTTCTCTTTTTCATGAATGAAATTTTGTTTTGAAGGGGTATCTGAACTAACTTCTATTGTTTCTTCTACATTTCCTACAGGAGGAAAAGTATTAGGTTGTTGTTTATTGTTTGGTTGGTTGTCAGACACATCTTCAATTATTGGATCTGAAGGGTTAGGAGTTGTCCTAGACAGGATTTGTACAGGGGGAATGTTTTGTACAGGAGGGATGTTAACTTTACCTTTGACATTTTGTTTTGCAGTTTTCTGTTTGCTATTCTCTGGCACATCAATCCGTCTGCTTCTCAAATTGTACTGTTTATGAACCTCATAAATTGTTGTGTCATAGCCTTCCTTAAAATCAAAAGTCTCACCTGAATGAGTTTGGAATGTTTCAAGGATGTGATTCTCTTGATCATCCTGGGATAGGAAGACTTCTGGTTCATTTTGTTTTTCATTCACATTATTTATTTCGACATATTCAGTAGGTTCTTCGGAAGTTGAACCTTCAACAAAGTTTTCTTGGAAAGGTGGCCTGATATTTTGGTCAAGGACATTCTTCCCAATGTTTTGGTTCTGATTTCTCCTAAAGTTTGGGTTTCTCACAACATTTTGATTATCACTAGTAGAATTTCTTTCAATTGTCTCCACTCTGTCTCCTAATCTTTCCATACCTTTAATGATTGCATCCAGCTTCTTTTCAAAAGCTGAAGGTTCTTCATTCAGAGGCATTCTTCTTTCTGCCCTAGCTCTGGCTCGTTTTTCTATCAGATTTGCTTCCACACTAACCACAATGCTTTGCATTTCCTCTAAGCTTTGAGGGGCTCTTTCCATGAGTGAATATGCTATATCTGAGTCAAAACCATCTGGAAATTTAACCAATACAGAGTCAGGTGGGGGTCTGAGGTTCTGGGGAATAGCGTTATATGCTTCATTGAATCTAATGATGTAATCTTGTACTGTTTCGTTAGGTCTTCTTCTTAATTTTTCGAATTCTGACAGGATTTGAAGAGGATCTTTCTTCTTCTCCCATCTATTCAAAAATGCCCTATATAAAGCTGGTAAATCAGCAATACTGTTTGGAGTAAGAGCTCTAAACCATGTCCTAACTTCTCCAGTAAGACTCTGAACAAAAATTCTCATTCGGACATCATCAGTATCAATTTCATAAAACTCAAAGTAATCAGTCATCCTTTTGGTGTGTTGTTGTGTTGTGTAGGTACCTGATCCATCAAAAGGTGTGATCTTACTCTGGTAATCTTGGGGCAAAGCAGCAGGGTTGGCTGGTAACTGTAAAGGGGCGTATCGATTGGCCATTGGAAGATATAGTGGGGTAACAGGAGTTGATGGTCTGGTAGGAGGAGATGGAGGAGTAGAAGGGGTGACAGGTGTTTGAAAAGCTTGAGAAAAAGTAACTGAACTTGGAGAAGCTTCGGTAATTACAGAGATGTTTGAATTTTCTTCAAAGGTTTGCTCAGATCGAATAGAGTTCTGTAATTGTCTGTCAAGATGATGTGAAACAAATCTGAATTGCAAATCTTCAAAAAAAAATGGATCTGGAACTAATCTGGAAAATTTGGTTTCAGAAAAATTCACAAATAAGGATGTTTCAAATCGTGCATCAAAAGGAATTTCATCAATATATATAATTTTCACGGGACAGGATGCAGATCTAGAAAGTGGCCTAGAACTTCCTGAACTCTCTTGACTTCCTCTTTCAGAACTTTCTTGACTTCCTTGTCTTCTAAGAATCCTAGGAATCAGATTTGGATTTTCAAATATTGGTGGTGGATTAGGGTCAGGATTTGACCTTGTATGACGAATCCTTTCTGAAGCCAGTTTTCTTAGACTATGTGTTTTTGGATTTTTGGTTTTAATCGAAGGAATAAATACAACTTCTACAAATTCTTCAAGAAATAATGATGTATGATTAAAATTTTCTCAAATATCTGTTAAACTAGAGAGTCTGATTAAACATTTTGAAACTAAGGTTCAGTGTATAAGCTAAATCAGAGATAGACTGAAGCAGCATTTATTTACTTTTGCAATTGAAGAGCAAAAGCAATTTCAAAGGCTACCTGGCTGATCTTCAGACTCTGTCTATAGCTTATAAGTGAACAATATTAACAAATAAAGATGATTCAGGTCCCCAGTATGGTCGCCACTATGTTATCACTCAAGTTTTCCTTGAAGTTGTGGAAAAGGAAAGTATACCCGAGGTAACCACAAACCAACCTTCAGATGCAGAATCTAGCCAATCTGCATCCAGAGAGGGCTCTCTCTTTATAATTTATCTTTGTTCTTAGAAAGTTTTAGGCTAGTTATAAGTCCAAGAGTTTTGATTTTGTTTGGATGGTGGAATCCGTCAACTAGGGCAAGGTTGAAGATTTTCAGTCCATTGGGCTATGGAGTCAAAGGATGGCTTTACTGGATTACTATTCTATACACAAGATGGCTTTGCAGGGCAAGATAGCCAAACAGAGAACAATCCTTAAAATTTAAAGTGGATGGAATGGGTTTGAAGAGATGAAAGGCAGCTAAGAATCTTTCACCATGTTCAAAAAGAAAGAAATGAAATGATTACAAACAAAGAGCAGTGAAGAATTCTTTATTATAGTAATCAAGAATATTTAAATTAGCAAAGCAAGAGCATTTAAGAATTCATGCTTATAACCAATTTAGAGGAAAACATTAAGAATAATCACATCTGAAACCAGAGTACAATTAAGTAAATTCTGATTCAATCCTTTATGTAAATTATTCAGAAATGGACACAATGATATTATAAACAGATATAACACTTAAGACATAGGATAGAAAGACTTATTGAACTGCAGTCCGACACATGAATCCTGCAAAAAGTCCTGAGCTTCAAATTGTCATCCAGCAAGCCACGAATAAATTTCTCCAAAACACTTTTATTCCAAAAACTTCAATGTCACATCAAAGTAATAGAATCCACCTTCAATACTCTCTTTGAGGGTTTATTTATACAAAAAATGATTGAAAATATCTTACACTAACCTAGCCCTCAATTTAGGGTGACTAATAAATAAGTTACAATAAAAAAGGAGACAGATGGTCTCGTAGATAGAATAAAATGTAATTGCTGGTGTGTTGTTTCCTCATTTTGCTGATGTGCTGGAGGTAAGTGCTGAAATAGGGCTCGATGCTGTCCCTTGGAGTAATTTCTTTGCTTGTTTGATACTCTTTGTCTTTACGGATACTCTTTAACCTGTTCGACTGATACTCTTTAACCTATTTTCACTATTTATCCTTTACATGATAGTAAAAAGATAAAATTCTCAACCTGAAGATAAATTTCATAAAATTTCCAATAAGTCATTCCTGTTATCGATTCAGTTTCCTCAGATAAGTGCTAAATGTCAGGTCTTTTATCTCATGTTCAAGATGAAATAAATTCTTCAACCTGTCATAGAGATTTATTCCTGTTGGCAACGTTGCTTCTGGCAAACTGATAGAACAAGCAGTTATGTTCTGAGCATGGATATTTATTTTCTTAACATAGGTTTCCAGGTCCATTATCTGGTCCTCTGAGAGCATAGGACTGGGTAACCCACTGTCCAACAAAACCTGAAATTTTCCTCTGAAAGTATTAATATCAGCCAAAATATCTAAGCACTTCCTTTCCAAATTCTGCATAAAAGTTCTTTTGATGAAAACTCTTTTTATCTCCAAAATGGTGCCGGTCCTGTCCTCAATTCCTAATACTGCAAGCTGTTGCTTAGTTCGGGTGTTCAAAAATTGAATAAGTTGATTGGCCTGCTCAGGTATACCTCTTAATTCATCTCTTGTTCTGTTTATTTCTTCCTGAGCTACTTTAATCAAGTCATTTTGTTCAAAAATTGCTTGAACAGAGGGCCAAATACTTTTTATTAACTCAATTATATTACCCCAAAGAATTTCATTTATTTCCTTCAAAGGCTTTTCTAATAAAAGATCTTTTTCTAAAGCCTTAACTAATCTTCCCAACCTTTTAATTTCCCTGGTATTATCAGCAACTGTCTTCTTAGATGTATCATATTTCTGCTCCAAATTTTCTAACTGCAATTTCGTGGTTTGAAGCTCTGTGACTCTTAATTGTAAACTTTCCATTTGTTTTGTCAATTCATCAGAACTTAAAACGGAAGTGTTTACCTGCACTGGCACTGTTTGTTGATTTGCTGTTGTGGTACCTGTAGTTGTAGTAGCTTCTGTGGTGGATGCCTGTATGATAGCTTCCTTTTCCTGTAAAGCTTGTTCCAATCCTTTCTCTGTTTCACCCAGTCGTTCAGTCATCTTTAAGAGCAACTCCATTATCTCTTCTTGTGAATTCCCCTTCAAAAATTCTTAGGTTTGGGGATGCCTTGAGGCTGGCAATTTCAGCTGCTTTCTCAGTGCAGCTATGTCATCATCTTTCTTCTTAATTAGTGCCTCAATGCTTTTGATATCTTTGGGGTTGTGACCCAAGCTGATGAGTATGTCTTCCAGAGACTTTATTCTGTTATCTTTGGCCTGAGAAGAGGCCTTCTCAATTTGCAATTGGGTGCTTGTGTTATTTAAAGAATCTTGTAGCCTTCGGGCTGCCATGGCCTTATCAGTAAGAGTGGAATAGACCATTTCCCCAGTTTGTTTATGCAGCTCTATCTGGTCTAAAGGATGAATGTCCTTTTCCAGGACCTCAAAATTTGTTCTAATATAATCAGCTGCTGTCATGGGTTTTGACACCTTGGACTTGAAGTGGCTCATCATCATTTTGCCTTGTGAAATGTCAAATGCTGACATTAACCTTTCCTGATTATGTGGAGCCATTTTCAAATATTGATCATATACTTTCATTCTCAATGGATCATTCTTTGCCTTTATATTAATGAAGGTTCTTTTTATATTCCCTGTATCTGTTTTTGGTGGCCTAAAAGAAGATACTTCAGTACTCAATTGCTTTTGCAAAGCTTTTCCTTTCTGATCTGTGTGTGTCATACTAACAGAGCCAGTTAGTTGACTATCTTCTCTTCCATCATCAAACATCTCATCTATTATTTCCACTTCCTGGGGTGTATCGAGTTTCTGCCTTTTGGTTTGATGTAGCTATGAGGATTTTTTGGGAGGAGTAGTATCTGGAACCTGCCTTTTCTTGCCCATTTCTACATTGGATGGAGTTTGTAATTCTGAAACTTCAGGATGATTTACTTGAATGGGAGAAACTTGTGCTTGATCAGGTGCTCTGCAGGTTTGAGGTTTCTCTGCCATGACTAAAGTTTCAATGACCTGTATTTCAGGTTCCTTTCCTTTACCTTTTGACTCTGCTGCAATTGATGAACTGCCTTCCTATAATCTCTGCTGTAGATTTGCTGCTGAAGAAGTGCCAATGTGAGGTACCTGCACTTGACCATAATATTCTAGGTCATACTTCTTCTCAAGATCTTTCATAATTTTGTTCATTTTGTCTTCTTCACTTTCTTCTTCAACTAGTGTTTCTTCCACCCATTCATCTTGGTTGGCATATTGTTCTATTTCAGGAATCGTGTGGTGTATGTAAGGGGATGATTTTTTCTTTATTCTCTTTTCATAGATAAAACCAAATGGATCATAAGCAACCCAACGAAAACTTCTTTGGAACTTGCAATGGTTTTGTAGTATAATTTCTGCTTCTCGCTCAGCATCCCTAGAGTTGCATATGTAGGGACCTAATTGACTTTTAATCCTGAGTTGGGCTTTCTTTTTCACACTACAAAAATGAATCACATCTGAATTATTCATTTGCCTGAAATATTCCAAGGCAAAAAGACTCATGGGCACATATCTTGGAAACTTGAATGGATGCAATTCACATCCATAGATTCTGATGACTGAATGGTTTTGATATAAATACCAATCTCCAACTTTATATGTCCTTGAAAGCTTCAAGGTATTCTTGATTTCATTACTGAGCCTTGGAGGAGGAATTCCTGTCAACAAGGCAGTTGCAGGATATACAAAAAGATCGATGAACTCAGCATAGGAATAGGGAGAATCATAGGAAGAATGAATTATGGGAGACCAAAATATAACTGACCTAGGGTTTCCCTTGGCATCAAGATTTTTAACAGGGAAAGGGAACTTCTCTGATTGATAAAAGATAATGAGATGATAAATAACTGAGGAATATTTAAAAACTTTCTCATCATCTAGCCTCATGAACTGGTCATGGATCTTATTAGCTATGAAAGAGGCAAAGTCATATTTAACTTCAGGAGGTTTCCCAGGAGTAAAGATAGACAGCAAAACCAGGGTTATTTCATCAACATATTCACTTGTATTGAAACCCAAGACAAAAGATATCATATTTAGGATGACCCTTCCCAACTTAGTGAAATAATAAAAACCATAGGGAGGAGGGCCCCTAGGTTGATGTTCAGGCAACATAAAATTCTGGCAAATGGACTTCAATTTTTCTGGGGTCAATTGATTAGACTTTTCAATCAGTTCTTCCATAGACAAAGGTGCTAGTTCTTGATCTGGTTCAAAATGTAGCATTGTATTGATAGCCTGGGGAGTAATGGGGAAAAGAACACTCTGTTCAGGGGATATTACAGCTCTTTGAGTGGGATCATAGTTAGAATGGCAATAGTGGATAATTTCTGGGAAAGTAATGACTGAGGGGATGAGATATCTCGGGAGATTGGATTCCCACAACCCAATGACATCTTGCCCCTTCGAATAATCGTCTCTGCAGCGACAATAACTTCGAAGAGAACTTTCATCGAAATGCAAGTCTTTAATTTTGAAGTCTTTATCCACTAAGGGCAAATATTCTAACTCTCTATGGGGGCATTTAGTGGAGTCACATTCAGGGCTGCCGGAGCTTCCATTTTAGTTCTTGTGTATTCAAAATGGAAGTTTCTGGGTTTTATTTACAAGTCAGGGCGCGATTTCAGTTTAAATGAAGGAAATTAGCACAATTACAGTTTCAGGGGAACAATTCACAGTTTTAAACCTCAGGGAATGATCCTAGCGATAAGATTTAATCACTAATCCAGTGGAAAACAAGGAAAACAGAGTTTCTTTTGAAGTTCGGAGCGCAAATAGAATAAATACCTGTTCTTGGAGGCAAACTGGGTTTTTAACAGGTATCAGGCGATGGCAAGAGGATGCTTGAACACTGGTCCGGCTGAATTCTGGAGCGAAATCGGATAGAACAGTAGATTTCAGTGAAAATTTGAATTTTGCAGCAGAAGGCGCAGTTATTTTCAGTAATGAAAATGACGGGAAAAAACACGAAATTTGTTTTATTTACAAGTTAAAAGGGATTTTTATTTTTTCGAGGAATGACGTCATTTCAGTACGGGCTGACGTGTGCAGAGGTCAGGCGGTAAGCGGTAATCCCCGCACCGCTTATGAGCAATGGCGGTTTTAAATGCGAGGGCAGCGATTCCATTGGGGCATTGACACATGGACGGAGGGCGATTTCCAAACCACCGTGCCCCCGCGCGTTATCATTCGGGTATCGGATGGGTAGCGGAATGAATGCCGGCGGTAGATCTCGTAGCGGGAGATCGGACGGTGGGAAGGGACGTGGAGTAAGCGGAGGTTTATCGTGCGGGCCCGGCGGGTTTTTGAAACAATTATTGTTTAATTTAATCACCCCGGGAGGCTTTTGATAGGCGGAGGGAGTGGTTATCAATTAATTCTGATAATTAATTAATCCCATGGTCTAATGAAAGATTGGGGTCGCAGCGGGGTTTCGATTATAGTTAAAGTGTCGGATGGGATGCCAAGTGGATGGGCCACGGTGGCATGGGGGTTTTTCCGATGTTTTTTAGTTTAAATCAAAACTTCGGCATTATTCATTTTTCTTTCAAACATATAAAATTATATGTTTAAATTTTTTTCGATATTTCTTATTATATGGTAATCAATTAAATCAATTTAACTACCATAAGGGGCGGGACTTATTATATAATGATATATTTAACCAAAGGGCATATAATGTGGGTTTTAATGATTAATTGGGAAATAAATACTTTGGCTAAACTTTATAATAAGATGGGTTTTTTGGATATTTATATAAAAGGAGTTATATACTTAGGATAAAGGATTTTCACTAGGGATTTAATAACTAGAGTTAAACATTAATATGACAAAGGGACAAGGGAACTAAAAATACTTTGCACATCTAAGAAAGTGACAATTTCTGAAGTAAATTACAATATATCATCTTCAACACTTAAACTTAGAATAGTAAGTTATTTTGAGGGATTTTTATGGAAGTTTGCATGATTTTCCTAAGTAAAATGGGATTTTTACTTAGGAAAAGATTGAAAGTGAATGATAATGGATAACTTCAAGTACTTAGGTCTTTTTGATCATCAGGTCGAGGGTCCGGTCCCTCCAAAAGTCAAGGAAATGCCTTGAGCCCCTTTGATCTCCAAATACCTTAGCACTTTGGGGGAATTAGTAAAACTTAGGGAAAAAGTGATGTGGGAAGTTAATAATTTTGATTTTTCTTTCTGTGAATTCTTTAGTGCATTTTCTTCTTGAGTACTTGTGATGAAGGTAAAGGATTAAATATATTCAGCATCATCATTCATCATATGAAACTTTGCAACACCATCTACCTACCCTATCTACTTGACACTACCATTTCCTTTTCTTTATTAGGGTGCATTTGGACTTGCAAAACCCTTATCAATCTTCTTTTCTTTTACATGACAAATCTATCTAATTCTACCCTTATTACATCCAAGGGCTCAGATTAAACTGTTGAGCACCTTTTATTAACTCTACCTATCTACTTATCTGCCAAGATTAAACTATTTGGTCAGATATTTATTCTCTAATCTACAACATGAAATTGAAAAATGAATGAGTCAAGTTTAAACAGTTTGACCCTTCATAAATTGTGGCAAAAGTTTGACAAGCTGCACACAATTGCTTATTTACAAAATTGGAATAGTAGTGGCATTTGGATTTGCACACTTTCATTGGTCTATTTTTGCTTGGGGTTCATTTCTTTCACTTTTTTGACCACTTTATTTTTCTTACCCTTTGATCTTTCTTTTAGGGTATACCCTCTTTACATTTTTTAAATTTTTTGATTTTTTTGGTTTTTCAAGAATATGGAACACCTTTGCTTAAGAAAAAAGGTTTGAACATATTCCATAGTTCAATCAAGACAATCATGAAAAATGACACCTATTGGTATAGGAGACTAACAGAGTACACTGATACACCTCACAACTATTGGGTGTACCTGTCATCTCTCAGGATGAAAATTTTTCGTAGAGATGTGATGTTCAATGAAGAGAAGGAAATGAAGTGTTCCCTTGAGAGGGAGATTCAGTTTCATGCAAATTAGGAGATTTTGACTCAAAATGAAGAACCTTAAGAAGATGTGGATCAACCACATGCAGAGGAGCAGAGAGTAGAGATAACCACTCAAGTAGATACATCCAGGGAAGGAAGGAAGCGAATGAGGGAAGCTGATAGATTATTTCAGGATTCTATAGAGAATGTGGGAGCACCCACATCATAGCGTAGGCAGAGTAGGTCACCAGAACGGTACAGAGGCTACATGAAAATGTTGATTGAGATAGTAGAGACAGACCAACCTCATTCGAGGAATAAATAGAGTACTTAGTATGGGTTTATGCCATGGTAGAGGGATATGATTCCATGGTCATAAATGGTGTTTGGGAAGTGTTCCAAAGACATGCAGAGAATTCAGTGGTGGGTTCGAGATGCATTTAAAAGGTAAATCATGCAGCAAGCATAAGCATCATGAAGCACAAGGCCATATTTGTGGCCAAGGGGTTATTGTTCCTAATTATTATAACCATTGGACCTCTAACAAAACATCAACACCACCCATTTGGATTGCAACAATGGGAATATTCAATAAATACTCCACTATATTGAGATTAATATTGTGGCACTTCCTTGAACAATTTATGGTAACTCCTTCCAAAATCATTACTTGAAACTTTGAAGATGGAAATACAAACAAAACGAAATTTTTTTCTAAAGTCATATTTGATGAAGTTATGGTTATTACTAGAATAAATCAACATTGTTAACTTATAATTTTTGTTATATTCTTCTATATTGACGGTTTATGAAATACCGGTGTTGGATAATGCATGAAAATGTTGTAGTAGTCTCTTCTAGCTCTAGATATTTTGATGGTTCCAATTTTTTATCCTCTTCCTCTTCACAATCTATGTAAAATAATTTCTTCTCACTGCATTTATGGCCCTTATTGTACTTGTTTTCACAATTTAAACATAGTTCCTTTGTTCTTATTTCATCCATTTCTTGAGGTGTCAGCCTTGTCAATCAAATGAGGTTAGGAAAGGGAACATCGTTCCCTCCATAGTTGTGAGTGGCCACCCTTATAGTAACCATACTTTTTCTTTCCACTTTCCTTGCCATAGTAAAAGCATGCTCTAATTATTTAGGTTAAAAAAGACACACCTCATGTTGAATGTTATCCTTTAAAGTGTCCATAAATATATCTAACAAATTACCCTCTAGAATGTTCTTTACCCTGAACCTAAGCTTTTGGAATTGTTAAATGTGTATAGTTGGACCTTTTTGTAGAATATTTTTGAATTGGCTAAAGAACATGTTGCTCTTAAAATCCCCACTCATGCTATAAATTCATTCAAAAAAAAATACCATTAGATAATAGAGTCACTTTGTCATTCACAAAGTCATTGGTACCAAACAATTTGACCAGGCTCTAAATGAAAATTTGTAAGAGTGATATTCTCTAAAGTTGGCACTTGTTGTAGACCATAATGATTGCTCCATCAATGTTATAGGATATTTACCATCAAATTCCTCATATCAATATTGGGAATTATGTAGTTCCTTGATGTTGAGTTGAACCCTTGATGATGTAGATTTGGAGATGATGAATAATCATTCTTTTGGGACTCAATATTTATTTCCTCCACATTTTTTCGATTTCCTTGCATATTGATATCACTTTTAGGGAGTGTCTAATCTAGGGTATGTAAGCAAATGGTACGCATGGATTTTTGAAAATTTTCCAGCTTATTTTCTATATGTTTCCATTTTTCATCCATGTTTTTCCATTTGTTCCCAATTTTCATCCATCATATTTTCCGTCTACTCAAAAATATCTTATATTTATTCTTGATCTATGGTTAAACTCTTTGGAGCTTTAGTTGGTGAAGTAATTATTGGAGCACCCTTTTGCACGTGAAAAATAATAATACTCCTATGTTTCCTCTTTATCACAAATTTTTAATTACAAAAGATACTAGATTTCCCAATCAAAAGTTATGTCGATTGTAAGTTATGTAGCTTTCAAACCCTAATTTGGAGACTGTTTGAATGACCAATATTTTTCTTGATGTATCTCTAAAATTTCAGCTCTTCTAAGCCTGTAATTTCAATATGTAGTGCTCTAATATGTCTTCTTAAACTATGAAAATTTTCACAATATGAAAATTTACTAAAAACGTTACAGCAAAAAAATCTCAAATGACTCGTTTGAAACTAATTTCAAGACTAGTCAAAAACCCTAACTTCCACAAGATATATCTCATAAATTATAATGATTCAAAATCGAGGAATTTTTCCATACCTAAATTCCTATCTCCCCAAGATTTTAAAAAAATTGGTGTTTGAAACTTCGCTGAGAAAAATGTATAGTGAATTTGAAGATGATTATTTTAAAATTGATCTCGAGATTAGTCACATGTCCTATACTTCATAGACCATATCTCTAAAATTATAATGAACCATAATTTGAAAATTTAACCACCTATATTTATTTCTCCTCGGTCTATTAAAAATTTCCTTACCTAGCCTTCTCAATAAAAATGTTATAATGGAAATTCCAAGATGATTTGTTTAAAATTGATTTTAGGATTAGTCACAAACCCTATATTCCATAGGCTTAATATTTGAAAATATAATGAAACAAAACTTGAAATTTTAACCAAGACACCCTAATATTTCTCTTCACTCTTCTTAAAAAAAAATTATTTTAAACTTTCCCAAAAAACAAAAGTTAAACCAAAAATGTCAATATCTCTTGATCGAGGGAGCACAAGTGTAGGTTCATAGTCTTTGATACCAAATGTTAGACAAAAAAAATCCCAAAATAGCGTGAAAATATAAGGAGAAGGAGCTCCATGCCTTGAGAAATAGATATAAAATTAAATATAAGTGTTTTCAAGGGGGTAACCTTCCTTTCCAATATAAAAAATGTACAAGAATGAGATGAAATGTTTCTAAAACTAGGTCATCATTGTGTGTGTACAGGGGAGGGGGGGGGAGGTACAATTGAAATTAAAGGGTCTAGTTGGTAACAATAATATAGAAATAGAAACATAATATGTTATCTAGGGATCTACATGAGGCTTTATTCTTAAGATGTGGATTTTTTTAGGGATTATTAATACTCGACTAATAATGAGGAATAAACTTCACATTGTACAAATATGTAATAATTTTAAGATTCGTAAGGTTCTAGATAGGTATGGGCATGGGGGACTCAAGAATAGTTCTAAGATCCCTTCGTGACAAAACCATGCCAAAGAAATTAGATTTATATAGTCTTTAATAATATAGGTCCAAGACTCCCTAGATGGGATGATTAGAGGCGAATGTGGGGTGGGGGGTGGGCACAAGTTGCCACCGCCCCTATGAACAATAGGTAGTGGGGCATGGCAATGTGCCCCCTCCATATGTAAAAACCATGAGAGTGATGATCACTCCACCAACCTTAGGCTAGATGAAGGGATGTTGAAGGACTGGGGGGAGTGGCTCAATGTGTGTGAGGAAAATTCCATTAAAATTATACATGCTTGTAATTTTTCAATAATGGGATATTGGTAACCAAAAAGTGTTATAGAAAATTTGGTGTGATTTCTAGATGAAAGATAACAAGGTGGTGTTGTAGGGGAGAGGGAAAAATAGACTCGGTGATAATTACAGAGAGAGGTGAATCTACCCACTTGAGAGTGTTGTGTCCATGAAGCATAGTGTCTACAATTGGCGAGGAATTTTACATCCGATAATTCATTCTAATCATGAGTGAGTGAATTATATAGAATGTGAACCATACAATCAATAGGAGATAGAGCGGGATATTAAAGGGAAATTTCTCGAGTCAGGAAATTGCAGCAAAACCCCCTTCATATTTATCTAAGTAACTTCTATTTAGAAGTTGGGTGTGTTTTTGTAGTGTTTAAGTGTTGTTTGTTCTTTTTCCAATTCATTCGGGGGACCTCCTCCCTCATCGGTTTACTGAGGGAATTTGGGAACTTCCTATTAGTTATTTTTCATGTATTACGTTGGAAGGGAAGTAGGGTGCAGGGCCTAAAGGAAATGTGGTCTCCAATGGGAAATATATGTTGTGGGCTTAGGGTAAATTATGTTTTTTTTGTAATTTTGTGATGTATGTTATTATTTTCTATTAGTTTTGTTGGTTTGATGATGGTATAAATACCAAATACTAGTGGAATTGGGTGTGGTATGGAAGCTTCTTGGGTGAAATACAATGCATAGTGTTGTGCAATGTTCCTTTCTTTGAAAGATAAAATGTCCATCATCCTTCAGTGTGGGCTGGAAAGATGTTGTAGCCCTGTCCTCTTGAAGCCAAATGGATTGGGTGGAGGTTGTGTTGTACTTTTATGGGATGATGTCATAAGCATGGTTGGTGCAATAGCTGGTTGAAAAATGAGGAGGAAAATTGGCATGTGGAATTTGGCGGAGGATAGAAGTTAGAAAGAGATATTAGTCTATGGTTGTTTTCCTTAAAAGGGTGTTCCTTTGGCAAAGTTATGGGACAAGTATTACAGTCTCTAACTACTTACAGGTGAGATGGTTTGGTAGGATAGAAACATTTGCAACACAGAACACCTTTTTTATTTTTAGACTAGATCCTCGTGATGGTACTCACAATGACGCGAGAGAGAGAGAGGATGAGTGAGAAGAGGGGCACCCTATTCTGAAGAGAGAGCCCATAGAGGTAACTCCTGATTACATAATAGAGTGGTAGGATTTGCAACTATATAAATGGATCATATTCATGTGCATTTTCTGGAAGAGCTGACCAGGTCTGAAAGGGAAGTGTCACCTCGAATAAATTCCCTCTCAAGTTCCTCTTTGGGCAAACGCTACTAGAAAATCAAAACTTTAGGAGGAACCTACTACAAACCTTGTATCACATTCATGGACACATGAAACATTATGATTGCAAGATGGAAATGATGGATTATAGTTTGGCGAAAATTGAAAATCATATCAACATTCCTCTAGCAGATGCAAGACCCTAAAAAAACCCAACTGATGTTATCCCAATAGCTAGTTCGGATTCATAACCACTCCCCTAAATCTTTGATGGATTTATGTCTTTCTTTTTCACCTGACTATTTTTATCGCCATATAGGTCATTGTCCTAGTATAGGATTTCTTGACATTGTTTTTTTTACTATTCAATTATATTTCATGTCCCTTCGAAGGGTAAAATTTTGGTTTGATCTCCCATGTAAGAGACTTGAAGGACTTATGTAAAAGTTTGATGTAATTTATTGATTTTGAAGCTTATAAATTTCACCTTGCCAAAAAAAAAGATTTGAGACTTGAAAAGATTGAGTTTTTCATGTGTTGCAAAAGAAAAACAAGCTTCAAAACGAGCAAGCAAACAAGGGAAACAGGTTGTAATAAGGGGTGTGAAAAATAAATGGAGAGTTGAGAATTTAACCTCCCCCATGACACATATGAATATCATGGAAAACCTTCATCATTTTAATACACGTAATATCATGCAAATTTTATGAGATAACAAATAAATACACCAATGCCAACCCTCTCGTTTTTGCCTTACTCGTGTGGTGAAAGCGATCAAAAAATGTTAGCTGGAGGAATTGGGTGATGTGTGTGGGTTTATTTGGCCCAAAATTGGGATGTGGATTGCAATTTTTTATCTTGATATATACTTGTCTCCTTCTCCAAATGTGAACAATATATGGGATTATTTGGTTGGGAATTTGGATTTTGATTGAGCTATTTGTCTTTGTAGAATACTTTGGCATGAAGTGCGAGAGATGGATAAAGTGAAGTGGTTTTATGTTTTATAATACTATCAGTATGGTTGCAATGGCACATTGTCACTGTAGGAGTGGTTGTTGCATATTATTTGAGTGTGAAAAGGTGAAGAGTGAAGCGGTGTGAAAGGGAAATATAAACGTGTAGTGTAGTGTGATGAGTTCAACCATTTGTTGGGAAAATTGAAAGAATATCTTGAGAAAAAAGAACATAAGAATAAATGTGCTAAGTATTTTTGTGTAGTGGAAACAAAAAATAACATGTTGAAAACTCAAGAGTGGTGAAAGAAGTGAAACATTCATGGGGGTAAATGTAGGGAACATTTAGAGCTCAATGTGCTTGTTGGAAGAATTGTAACAGATATTGAACCACCTCTGAAAGTCATTTTATCTACACTTCTTATTGATTTAAGTTGTTTGAGGAATCCTCCCTTTGTGGCCTATTTTCAACCTTTAAAGGATCACAAGGACAAAATAAACTCAAAATTTGGTATTAGCTGAAGCAATATGGAAGGAAAACCTTGCTCTAGCATTTGAGGAAGAGAGGCATCTAGATGTTGTTGAAAGGAGCCAAATGAGGGTATGCAAGTATTATTCTACAATGGTATGGAAATTACTAATTTTATTTTCAAACTTTTATATGTTTTGTCATCTAGTTTTTTTCCTTAAGAAATATGTAAGGAAATACAACTACTTTGACAAATTTAGAATTCTACATTTTGGACATTTGGCTATAACCACCTTACTTATTTTTGTATTATAACTAGCATATATCCATTTTAACTCTAGATCTTCCAATTGTTGAGAGGGATCAAATCTCTTAAGATGAAAATATCATTTTGAATACAAAAGTTAAGTAAAGTTTTACACCTCGAGAGACTTGATTCCTCTTAGTGATTCATTCATTCAAAGTTAAAATGAATCTATGATGATTCTTAATAATATTACTTACATTTATATAAATTCCACATCTCTATATATAGAAATATTCTTATTTTAAATTTTATTAAAATATTGATAATGTGTATAGTTACATGTTTCATAAATTTTTCAATTTAATTTTTTGAAGTAATATGCATAGCATTGATGATATACATAAATAGATAGATAGATATACTAGAAATTTCACCGAGAGGTGTAAAGGAACGTTGAAAGTTTAAGAAGGCCGGAATTTTGCTTTTTACTAGCGATGCATGTGGCTATCTTCTATTTTGTCTCAACTTTGTTGTATTTTTCTCTCCTCCCTTGTGGCTCTCACTTGTGGCTATGGCTCATTTCACCTCAACTTCGTTGTCTCTATGTTTCTCTGTGTGGAGGGTGAGGAAGACGTGAAGCGTAAACTCCAATATATTATGCAAAAAATAATCAGAGGTGTAAGGATCAATCCTTGACGTGTAAGCACCAGATCATCTTAATTTTGGCCCGCTCGTTTGGTTGTTCTAGGGGATATTGCAAGGTCTTGTCATAGATGAAAATAAAAAATTCGATGGATTATGTGTGTTTATTCACAGTATTACACACTTTATTTTACAACTTATACAAATTTTTGGTAGCAATACCATAAAATAAGGCTTGTGGTCGTATGACCATCGATCAAGTAATAATTGAAACCATTCGACCTCATTCATAGGTTAGATCCGACCCATAACCATTATTGAAAGCAATGTGATACTGCAACATAAAAAATAAATAAAATGATAAGTGTTTACCATAGATCAACAAGGACGGGGTTGAACAACTCATACTGTTAGCTTCGACAATAATACATCTAATTTTTCGACTGGGTTATACTGTGGGTTTCTTGGCTGATCAAATTTTCACATGAGTTCAGATTACCTGAAACAAAATTTCCCTTGTACCCTACACCAAGATAACTAAAACAACTGCACTAAAAAGGATGGGAGAACTCCATGGCCAAAATTCCAAATCCTTCCCAGCCAGCCATAAAAAATCGGGTACCTGATCTCTGATTTTTACTTCACAGCCTTCCCATCCCTTATCCACCTCTCCGGCTTGAATTCCCCTTAATCCTCTCCCCAAACACTCTTTAATATGCACGCAGAATAGATGAAATACATGTGATGGACCCCCTCTCTGACTTCGTGCCATTGGGAAACATGTCATCCTCTGCCTCCACTAGATCGATCGAAGTAGAGGGATATAGTCGGAGAGATTAACTCAATGTTGATTGCAGATTCTTCATATGTTTTATCTCTTCCATTGAGAAAGGTGACGAATCGTTTCATTATACCGACTTCAGCCTCTGATTTAATATATTTTCTATCTCTTGTACACTCTTTTCTTCAACCTCCTATTGTTGATACAACAACCAGCGAAACCAAGAGAGAGCCATGTACATTGATTACCCTACTACAATGAAGTTGAAGAGAAGTCTCTCAAAAATTCGTCGAAAGGCAGGATCCCGCCATTACTCTCCTTTTCCTGTAGAATGATTATCAACAAGAAATACATAGGTCGACCCTCAATGTATTTGTTCATAATGTATTGAACCATGTTGTTATTTCCAAACTCAATGAACTAGGCTAGAAAATGGTCCATAGTTTTTTGAACCCCACAGACCCTGCACTCCATTCCGAGGCCAAAAAACCTCAATGTTCTCCAACATAATGCGGCCATTACAAATTGATGCATGCATGCTTCTAAACCCTCCTAGAGGGAAATAAGGGAAGGAACCCACATGAGATTGGGGAGAAGAGACATGGGATCGAATTTGAGTCCATACGAACAAGTGAGATCAAACAAAAAGCGACAAAATACAGCGTGGAGATCGATGATAAGCTCTTCGTCTGAATCACTCTGGAGCACAGGTAACAACCTGTCGTGCACCAAGGAGATAGTGGAACGAATTGAATAATTATGGAAGCTCATGGAGGTGAGTGTTGATTGCGTGATAATATCAAGGTGCTTAAAATACTTGTCATCCAACAAGAGAAGACTATTGTCCCAAAACAGATGGTGGAACATGCTCTTTAAGTAGTTTCTCTTCACAGAGTTATGGAATATGGTATTGAGCATGTACTCCAAATCGTCTGCATCTACAATTAATACCCTATTCATCCAAGGGAGTTGCAGAATGAAAGTTTCTCCTCTAAAATTGAGTAGATGAGTTGAAATTTCATGGCCATTGATGGTCGAACTGACATTTACATGTGTTACACAGTAATTTGTCACCGTCCCTACCATTCCCCGTCCCGCACAATGGAGGACCCATTTTGTGACCTGTGAACATTTTCATGCCTTGAAAACATCATCAATGCATTCCTCTAAGCATGAGCTTCATTTGCCCTAAAGACATCTCCTTGCAAAAATCATGAAAAACATCCCTTTTTGCATTGGCGCGGGCAGACAGTTCAGCACTCGCGCCAATGGGGAAAATCCTGGAAAGAGGCCACGCCAACTGGCGCTCTGTCCCAGAGCAGTAGTCGCGCCAGCCAATTTAAGGAGTGTTTTTTTAAATAAAGATGGCGGAAGTTGAGTTTCAACAAACTCAGAAACCATTGCCTATCTTGAGTTGGGAGGTTTGGCTGCGGGAGTTCTATGGAAGGGAAGTGGTTTTGCCACCTCCCATGGAACCTTCCTTGTTGATAGGGCCAATCCCATGATAATAGGGATCCCAACTCCCTCCTTCCCCATCTATAAAAGCCTGCTCAATTCCATGGCAAGCTAGTCTTGAAGTGCCTAAGCTTTGAATCTCCAAATTCCCAAGAGCCTTTGTGCTGTAAGAGCCCTCTTCCTTCCCTTAAGGCCGACTCAAGTAAGGAGACTATTGTCGAGAGACTCGGGAGAGGTTTTCCCTTTCCCTGGCGAGCTTTGTGAGACGTGAACGACTGGAGACCCATCCGAAGGAGACCACGACGTCAGAACTTTGGTTGTAATCTCTTTCGATCGTTATTTAATGAATGATTACGATTATGGTTCCACTCTGTTTTCAATGATGTTAATATGAGTAATATCCTTTCTGACTGATATTGAGTTACATATGCCGGATTTTATGCTTGTATCTGTTTGTTTCTTGCATGTGTAGGTGTCCATCCGCGGGATCATGGAGGATCGCGATCTGTCGAGGCTGAGGAACGGGAACGCTCTCTTCTTCAGATCGTAGCATTGGAATCCAGGTAGGCTTCTATCTTTAGTCTTTTCATTCGTAACTAGGAATTTGCGTCGTAACATTTTTGATTGTTGCTAGACCCCTGCTGGGCTAGTAGGGATCGCCTCTGTCCGCAGAGGGGATTTACCTCCTCAATAATTTGGCGACTCCACTGGGGAGAAGATGGAAGAAGTGATGGCACGAGTGTGCCAAGGAGCTCAAACCGGATCAGGAAGCAAGAAGGTGGATATCCACACTATCCCTGACCTAGCATTGAGAGTGGTCCTCCATAGCATCACGCGGGCTGCTGGGTCGTAGGCACCGCACGAGGCCACAAAGGCCCAACTCCTCTTGGCCTCAGAATGCATGAGTCTCCTGCTGTTCGACTGGGCAACAGCAGTAACAATCAATATGAAAAGGCAGCTCACGAAATGCAAACAGGGTAAACTGAAACAGTTCAGTTATGGCTTCCATCTTTAGTCTTTTCATACGTAACTAGGGACTTGCGTCGTAACACTTCTGATTGTTGCTAGACCCCTGCTGGGCTAGTAGGGATCGCCTCTGTCCGCAGAGGGGATTTACCTCCTCAACAATTTGGCGACTCCGCTGGGGAGAAGATGGAAGAAGTGATGGCACGAGTGTGCCAAGGAGCTCAAACAGGATCAGGAAGCAAGAAGGTGGATATCCACACTATCCCTGACCTAGCATTGAGAGTGGTCCTCCATACCATCACGCGGGTTGCTGGGTCGCAGGCACCGCACGAGGCCACAAAGGCCCAACTCCTCTTGGCCTCAGAATGCATGAGTCCCCTGCTGTTCGACTGGGCAACAGCAGTAACAATCAATATGAAAAGGCAGCTCACGAAATGCAAACAGGGTAAAGTGAAACAGTTCGGTTATGGTTCCATCTTGGTATCGTTCATTCTGGAACGTTTACCAATCTTCCAGGGCCAAGGGGCCGCGGTGTGAGTCAGTGCAGGAAGCTGGGTGGCTCGGCAGGCGGCAGTGATGCCCCGGAGAATTTGGGGCGGCGAGATGTCTGGAGCGGGTGCACCAGGTGGCTACGGCGCCAGCTGATTGTCGTGGAAGATTGGCCCTATGCAGGAACTGACTTTACCGGGGACCCAGATCTCCCACTACCAGAAGGAGACGACTGGGACGAGGAGTTGGGTAAGACCTCATGTTTTTTTTTTTTTTTTTTATATGCTTTTTTTGTTAATACACATTCGTCTTAACACATTTTATATATGCATGCAGATGTGGGACCTAAGAGACCAGCTGGGATGTCTCCAATCTCCCGGAGGACACAACTCGCCCCTGGTCCTCAGGGAGAGGGTACCGGAGGAGAGGAGTTGATCCAGAATCTCGAGGGCATTGCCCACGGGATCCCAGACTATACTCGGCTGGCAGACATACCGATGGCATACCAGCGCCACATGGTGGCATATTCACACAATGTATCTACTCACACATTTCATTTTTATGAAAGCTTAAAAGCACACATGAACACACACATATGCAAACTATGCTTGAAATGAGGAAGACGGGCATGCCCCCCAGCATGGTGTCTCAATTTGAGGAGGTAAATCCCCTCTGCGGACAGAGGCGATCCCTACTAGCCCAGCAGGGGTCTAGCAACAATCAGAAGTGTTACGACGCAAGTCCCTAGTTACGAATGAAAAGACTAAAGATGGAAGCCATAACCGAACTGTTTCAGTTTACCCTGTTTGCATTTCGTGAGCTGCCTTTTCATATTGATTGTTACTGTTGTTGCCCAGTTGAACAGCAGGGGACTCATGCATTCTGAGGCCAAGAGGAGTTGGGCCTTTGTGGCCTCATGCGGTGCCTCTGACCCAGCAGCCCGCGTGATGGTATGGAGGACCACTCTCAATGCTAGGTCAGGGATAGTGTGGATATCCACCTTCTTGCTTCCTGATCCCGTTTGAGCTATTTGGCACACTCGTGCCATCACTTCTTCCATCTTCTCCCCAGATGGTCTGCTTCCAGTCAAGACAGGGATCAGACCTCTGCGGGACAATCCAGTGATAAAATAAACATCAGAAACCTCCAGCTCTAATACCTGGTCTCATAACCTGAACACCTATTCATGTTCATCCTAGATACTGATTAAATACTGGAGGAGCTCGGGCTGAGCTCGTAGACACGTTGTGAGGAAGAACTTTTTCAGCCCACAGTTTCTAAGTGCATTCATGCAAGCTTGACTTTGCATGGCTTGCTCATCCTCTTCTCCATGCTCTCGTTCTTTCCATTCAATTGCCATTTCGATTGATTACCTGCATTCATATGGCCATGAACCCTTAGTTAGATCTCTGATGAGTCTCAAATTCCATGCAATTTGGTCTAAATGTTGGAATTTTAGGCGAATTTTTAGGTTCGGCCGTTGGCGCGGCTGTTTTGTGAACAGTCACGCCACGTGGCGCGGGCCCTTTGTATAAAAGAGCTCATTGGCGCGGATTCGTGCCCGATACCCGCGCCAATGAGCACGGCCCTAAATTTTCAAAAATGGCTCTAGAAGACTGATTTACATGGTAAAACTAGTAAAATTGGATGAAAATGAAGAGCAAAGGAGCACCTCTTACCTGTAGCAGACGAGAAGCTGAATGGTCAACTGGATTTGTCGCAATCACCGTCAGAAGTTTCTGCTCCAAATGGACCACTGTTGCCTTTTACCAAGGTAAATAGTAAATGTAATTTTATTTTTACCAATTTGACATATTTATAAATTTTTGACATAAAATGAGTTGTAAAAAGTCATTTTTATCGAATATTTTTATATGTTATGTCGAAAATGGATTTTACGCTTGCTTGGTATGTGCAGCAGCAGGTTTTTGCGACTTTAACGATGGAAACGAGTTGTATTTTATACTTTTTCGGACTCGGTAAATACACGACAAAGTCACTTTGGAGTCATTCTCTATCTTTGTCTCTTCGACTTCAAACATGACTGACTGCCCTAGGCCCTTGTCGTTCGGTCTGGTTAAATTGACAGTCAATCGATACATTCACCCGCATACGTGTAACCCTTTTTCGGCCGGGGGTGTGATTGATTACGAAAAGGAACACCCTTACTTACCGCGACTAGGGAGGTTTTCTTTCGACACGTTTTCTACCTTTTCGGATCTGAGGAACTATTCACGAAAAGGGACCTGTGGAGTTTTCTTTTCTGCTGTCTTTTCAAACTCTCTAAACATGAAAATACACCGAGTTCTTCCTTTGTCAGACTCGTTAAACCCTGATGACATCGGATCTAGTCGAAATGACGTTCTCCGAGTTCCTCCTTCCTAGGACTCGTTAAAATGCACTAGGATGGACGATCAAGCGGGCGCACCGATATAACAAGCATATGCTATCCCCTTCAAGCTTGTTATCAAAATAATTTGGGTACTCGCTAGAAATGACGGGGGAAAATGGAACCAGAATCATTGTCGTGTCGGTAGTATGTCGCTCTTGAACATGGCACTTGTCTGCATTCGTGTCGGGTTGGGGATATCTCATCTCGTTTTTTCATTTGCCTCCGTGGGTTTGGGTAATCCTTTTTGACCTCTCATTTTCTCTTTGCCTCGTCCACATGACCTCTGATCCGTTGATGTCAAATACTGCCAAATCCACTGTTGTGCCGCCGATATGTTCAAGAGAAGCTGACCTCTGCAAAATTCCAACCTTCCTCTGATTCTCATCCGATCTTGAATCACAAAGACATCATGTTCCTTTGTCTCGTGTTGATGATGTGGGAAACACTATGGCCCACCTTCGATCAAGGTCACTTCCTGTCGACTTCATCTCATTATCCAGGAAGTTGATCTAGAGACTCCTTTATGGTACCTTGGAGCCTGCATGCCTCAATGGCAGGTTCGTCACATTCGACGTGGGGTTTTCATCATTGACCTCCGATCGAGTGATTCTGTGGGTGTTCAACGCCAACTCATTGATTCACACGCCGTAGATTGTACCTGTAGTACCTTGAGGACCATTGTCGGCCGTGTCCCTCTCGCGTCTTCGTTGGTCGTGCCTTTCATCATCGTCGGTAATCGCACGCATGTCTTCGCATGTTCGACTTCGGGCCACATATTCACACATGCTCGAACTTGTACTTTGTTTGGGTCGTATGATGCAAGACCCTGGATTGTGTCTATTGTAATCCAGGCTGCGATTTTGGATTATTATCATTATGTATATGACTCATTGATTGTATGGCTGCGACCATACCTGAGTCTATTTATTTGATCCTCGTTGGATGGCTGCGCCCATACCATGGATCCGGATTATAGTGTACTCTATTTTGGATGGTTGTGCCCATACCACACATATATCATGTACTTGAGATGTCAGTTGTATTTTTCTGCACAGGTTTTCCGACGGTGGGCCTTCATTTGAACATGTTCTCGTAAATCATTTCACCCCTCTCTCTCTCGGGCCTCATACTTTAGGGGGCATCTGTTACACAATAATTTGTCACCGTCCCTACCATTCCCCGTCCCGCACAATGGAGGACCCATTTTGTGACCTGTGAACATTTTCATGCCTTGAAAACATCATCAATGCATTCCTCTAAGCATGAGCTTCAATTGCCCTAAAGACATCTCCTTGTAAAAATCATGAAAAACATCTCCTTTTGCATTGGCGCGGGAAGACAGTTCAGAACTCGCGCCAATGGGGAAAATCCTACAAAGAGGCCGCGCCAACTGGCGCTCTGTCCCAGAGCAGTAGTCGCGCCAGCCAATTTAAGGAGTGTTTTTTAAATAAAGATGGCGGAAGTTGTGTTTCAACAAACTCATAAACCATTGCCTATCTTGAGTTGGGAGGTTTGGCTGCGGGAGTTCCATGGAAGGGAAGTGGTTTGCCACCTCCCATGGAACCTTCCTTGTTGATAGGGCCAATCCCACAACAATAGGGATCCCAACTCCCTCCTTCCCCATCTATAAAAGCCTGCTCAATTCCATGGCAAGCTAGTCTTGAAGTGCCTAAGCTTTGAATCTCCAAATTCCCAAGAGCCTTTTGTGCTGTAAGAGCCCTCTTCCTTCCCTTAAGGTCGACTCAAGTAAGGAGACTATTGTCGAGAGACTCAGGAGAGGTTTTCCCTTTCCATGGCGAGCTTTGCGAGACGTGAACGACTGGAGACCCATCCGAAGGAGACCACGACGTCAGAACTTTGGTTGTAATATCTTTCGATCGTTATTTAATGAATGATTACGATTATGGTTCCACTCTGTTTTCAATGATGTTAATATGAGTAATATCCTTTTTGACTGATATTGAGTTACGTATGCCGGATTTTATGCTTGTATCTATTTGTTTCTTGCATGTGCAGGTGTCCACCCGTGGAGATCGTGGAGGATCGTGATCTGCCGAGGCTGAGGAACGGGAACGCTCTCTTCTTCAGATCATAGCATTGGATTATCGTAGCATTGGAATCCAGGTAGGCTTCTATCTTTAGTCTTTTCATTCGTAACTAGGAATTTGCATCGTAACATTTTTTATTGTTGTTAGACCCCTACTGGGCTAGTAGGGATCGCCTCTGTCCCCAGAGGGGATTTACCTCCTCAACAACATGAATAGACCATTGGGAGGCATCTTCATCGTAAGGATTCTCATGTTTAGAATTAGAGAAAATGGTATGTCATCGAACAAAGGTGCGGGCATTATGGACGCCATGGGATCAGAAGGGAAATCAACGAAAAAAATACGAGGGATGAGGGATTAGAACCCTAGATTAAGGATATTGGTTGTAGGGCAAAGGAAAATGATAATGAGATGTATTCGAGGAGATATAATAATTCTCATGTGTTGAGCGCAGTTAACTTATTACCGAGATACCTCCCAACGCTAACCATGACTTGTCTCCACCATAAGTTCAACAGTCAACGCGCAATGATGAATTGTGACAGTCATTGTAGGGATAGGGCCTAGGAGTATTTTGAGGTCTACAGTCAACCAACCATGTGTCAAAGTTGGATAAGTGCAAGGAGGATGAAATGTAAGCTCAGTGATTCACCATAATGAATAGTTTTTGCACATAGAGAGCCTGCAGAGAGACGCATTCGACATAATTATTTAGAAATTAAGTGTTTATTTTAAATATTGAATTTTTATATGCTTATTAATTAAATTTAAATATGAAATTCTAATGATTTTGAATATGAATTATTATTTTAATTTATATGATTAAATGTATCTTAATTTATAACTTTTATATATGTCACTAAATATTTTTATTTTTAATTATGTGTTGTGAAATAAGAATCATTGTGAATTCATTATTATTTGAATTTATTTTAATGTAATATGTGTATTATGATTTATTTATTTATTTATTAAATTTTATTAATAAAAGAAACATTACCATTGAATTATATCCATTTTTTTTTTTTACCTTTTTTACTTAATGGTATTATGTTTTATTATTATTATTTTATTTAATGGTTCATTTTACTAACATTGGAACATCTCTCACATATTAAGCTGGCATTTAAATGTTTACACTTATTTACGAACATCATATCTCTCATATGCATCTTAGCAAGAGGGATCAAATCTCTCAAGATGCAAATCTCTTTTTGAATGCAAAGATTTAGAAAAGATTTGCACCTCCAAATAATTGATTCCTCTCGATGCATAGTAGATCTAGAGTAAAAATTGATGTATGATCATTCTTAATAATGTTATTATATTTATATAAATTTTACATCTCTATAATGCATGTTGAGATTTTCAGTTTTATTAAAATAGTCAAAAATCTCAGTAGGTGACAAAAATTAGGAATTTGTTGCTAGATTAGCTCCAGGTTGTTGGGAGAGAGTTAATGCATCCTAAATTTAATGTGAGAGGATTTATGAGGCAGTTAGATTCTCCTTGCTATAAAACAGGTACTCATACGGATGGTTTTGAGCGTGAGTGTGAGAGTTTGTAATCTCCTGTTTGATTAATAAAGATTGTTGATGCCTATGTAGGTGGACGTAGCCCAGAATGGTTGGGTGAACCACGTAAAATCACTGTGTCATTTGTGTATGCTTTTATATGCTGTGTTTGTCTTTTATATTCTGCTGCGCACTGTTAGTCCAACAATTGGTATCAGAGCATGTTGGAGGCGTGGCGCAGCTGGACCGGACTGAAGGTGGAGCGCATTTGAGCGCTGGCTGTGTTAAACTTTTGTCCAACTGCGTGGAGGGAACAGATCTGCGTGGAGGTATTTTCAAACTTGTTTATGCTGTCGTAGCAACGTGCTGGAGCCTTTTTTCTTACCTGCGTGGAGTTCCGGATATCGAAACAGCGCTGGTGCGTGGAGTGCTGCGTAGTATTGCTGGAGTGCGTGGTGCTGCGTAGTATTGCTGGAGTGCGTGGTGCTGCGTAGTGTTGCTGGAGCGCTGTTGCGTGGAGACCGTATGGGCGCCGGTCGAAGGTGCGTATGACCATTTATTGCTTATGCGTGGGAGGTTTAAACAGCGTTGCAACAGTGTTGGGCGTAAACCAACTGCGGAAGCGTGGTTTGATTGCTGGTGCTGCGTGGTGTTCCGAAGGTGCGGATTCTCTGCGTGGAGATGGACACTACTTGCATTGATTGATTGGTCTTAGATCGAGAAATTCAATTGCGCCGAGGTGATTGGTAGGACTGTGTGTTTGTTGTTCACAGTGAGTGTTTTATTAAATAACCGACGCATTTTTATTGGTTGAAATCTAACTCTTCCATCGGTCTCGACTGTAAACGAGAGATGGATCTTTGATATATTTGAGTGCCTTACGGCAAACCTCATTACAATTTCTCACAATCTCTCCCATCGGAGCCACAGAAGTGTCGATCAGTGTCATCGATTGAATGTGCAGACATTTGTAAGTATTACAGCGTGGATCCTTCTTCTCTGCGAATCATGTGATGGCATTGATTAATTGACCCCACGCGTGGACTGTGTATTGGAATTTCGAAGTGAGTTTCGATTTGGTTTAAAAGTCGATTTGACATTTAAAAATGTCAATGCCTTTATTTTAAAATATGGTAACTCCATATTTTATGAATATTTTTAAAGATGACATTTTATTTAAGAGATGTATTCATATGCCATTGATTTGAAGTTTTTAAATCGATTTGTATTGTATTTAAAATCGATATTTTTAAATAATCGATTTAAATGGGGTTTATTTAAATTGTAATATGCCATTTGGAGAAAGGCTTTTTTCTATAAGGTGAAGGGTAGTTTGTTTTAAAGGCAAAGGCATTTTTTAAACACAAACTTCATTTATTTAAAAGTTGGATTTGGAGATTGTTTGTGTTTTTTGCTGATATAAGATGGCGAAAACTCAAAGTGCTCGTTTTGAGAACGATGTAGTTGGAGCCTTGTTGTCTGAGGAGACGAGTAAGAGGTTGAATGTAGACACCTCTACATCAGAGGCAACGATGGCCAGAGGTCGCTCAAGAGAGAGACACTCCGGGGGTAAGCATAGCAACTCTCGTTCAAAGTCTAAAGGAAAGAAGACAAAGGTGAAGTGTTGGCATTGTGGGAAAACTAGACACCTGAAGAAAGACTGCTGGAAGAGACAGCAAACAGAGAAGAAAGGAGACTCTTCGACAGAGAAGAAGGAAGCAAACACGACAGATACAGGTTCGGCATCTGGTTCAGGTATGAGTGACGAAGTGTTGTCTGTTAATATGTCAAATCATGATCAACATTGGTTGTTAGATTCCGGTGCATCAAACCACATGTGTATTCATAGAGAATGGTTTAAGACGTATAGATCAGTTAATGATGGAGTCGTGTACATGGGTAATGATGTTACTTGCAATATTGTTGGGATAGGAAGTATACAACTGCAAATGTTTGATGGCACAACTAAACTGTTAACAGATGTGAGACATGTTCCAAACTTAAGGAAAAATCTAATTTCTTTAGGAGCATTGGATACGAATGGATATAAAACTGTAATTCAAGGTGGAGTTATGAAAATCTATAAAGGTATCTTACTAGTAATGAAGGCTAAGAAAGTAGGAAATCTGTTTCAGTTAGAAGGAAGTACAGGGTCAGATTTTGTGTCTACTGTGTCTGAACATGACAGTAGTTCCATTCACTTATGGCATCAAAGATTGGGGCATATGAGTGAAAGAGGGTTAAAAATTTTGGCTGATCGCAAGTTACTTCCAAATCTGAAGTCTGGAAAGTTAGATTTCTGTAAGCATTGTCTGTTTGGAAAACAAAGTAAACAAAAGTTTAAAACAGGCAAACATACTAGTAAAGGCATACTTGATTATATCCATTCAGATGTTTGGGGACCAGCCCCTACAACCTCATATGGTGGTTCGTCTTATTTTGTATCATTTATTGATGACTTTTCTAGAAAGGTGTGGGTCTACATGATGAAAAAGAAGTCTGATGTTTTTACAATTTTCAAACAGTTTAGAGCATTGGTAGAAAACATCACTGGTAGAACTATAAAATGTTTAAGAACTGACAATGGTGGTGAGTTTACTTCCAAGGAGTTTGAAAACTATTGCAAGGATGCAGGGATCGAGAGACATAAGACCACTGTTTATACTCCTCAGCAAAATGGAGTTGCTGAACGCATGAATAGGACTCTTTTGGAGAGAGCAAGGAGTATGCTTAGTAACGCCGGTTTGCAAAAGGAATTGTGGACAGAAGCGGTGGCTACAGCTTGTTATGTGATAAATCGGTCACCATCGACATCAATAGGTTGCAAGATTCCGCAAGAGGTATGGAAAGGACACCCTTGTGACTATTCTAAACTCAGAGTGTTTGGTTGTGATGCATATGCTCTAGTGCCTAAACATCAGCGAACTAAGTTAGATCCAAAGTCTAAAGGTATATCTTTGTTGGGTATGGTGTTGGAACAAAGGGATATAGATTGTGGGATCCTACTACCCGCAAAATCATCATCAACAGAGATGTAAAGTTTAATGAATCCTCTCTTGTACAGTTAGATGTAGATAGTAAATTGAAACAGGATGATGTATTTGATTTTCAACACATTCAGTTTGACAGCACTTCTATTGATAGTCATGATGACCATAGTTCAGATACTAGTCATGAACAGGTTTCAGAATCAGAACATGAACACGGTTCAGGTTTAGATCATGAATAGGTCTCAGATACTGATCGGCAAGAAGTTCCTACAGATGGTAGTCAGCCAATTGCGGAAGCACCAGAAACATCCTTAAGGAGGTCTACAAGAATCAAACGGCCACCGAGAAGGTATGATGATTATGTTACTTCAGTTTCTTTGACAGCTAACAATGATGAACCTCTGTGCTATTAGGAAGCTATAGAAGGTTCGAAAAGTGACAAGTGGAAAGCAGCCATGAAGGACGAAATGATGGCCTTAAGTAAGAACGGCACATGGGATCTGGTTGAGCTTCCGAAAGACAGGAAAAATGTGGGGTGTAAATGGGTTTTCAAGCTGAAACGGGGTGTGAATGATACGGAAGACAGGTACAAAGCGCGACTGGTTGCAAAAGGGTTTTCTCAGAAAGCCGGCATTGACTTTCATGAGATTTTTTCACCAGTGGTTAAAATTGTTTCAATTAGAATTGTGTTAGCATTAGTGGCTTTGCTTGATTTAGAGTTGCAGCAATTAGATGTTAAGACTGCATTTTTACATGGTGATTTAGATGAGGAAATATATATGGAACAACCAGAAGGGTTTGTTCAGCATCGCAATAAGAAATTTGTCTGCAGGCTCAAGAAGTCATTGTATGGTCTGAAGCAGTCGCCTCGACAGTGGTACAAGAAATTTGATTCTTTCATGTTGAGTCAAAAATACATAAGAAGTGAATATGATCATTGTGTTTACTTTAAGCAGTTAAGTAATGGCATGTTCATTATCTTAGTGTTGTATGTTGACGATATGCTTTTAGCAAGCAAAAGCATTGAAGAAATCAACAGGTTGAAGACTCAGATGGCAAGGACGTTCGATATGAAAGATCTAGGAGCAGCAAGACAGATTTTGGGCATGGAGATTTTCAGAGACAGGAGTAATGGTAAGCTGTGGCTATCACAACAGAAGTATGTTGAGAAAATACTTTTGAGGTTTGGTATGAACAATGTGAAGCCTGTGTTAGTCCCTTTAGCTTCCCATTTTAAGCTTTCTTCCAGTTTATGTCCTAATACAGATGAAGAAAAGGATTATATGTCTCGAATTCCATATGCTAATGTAGTAGGATGTTTGATGTATGTGATGGTTTGTACTCGACCAGATATTTCACATGCAGTTGCGGTTTTCAGCAGGTATATGGCAAATCCGGGTAAAGAACACTGGTCAGCAGTGAAGTGGGTGCTTCGGTATTTGAGAGGCACAAGTAGTTATTGTATCACTTACAATAAGAGTAGTGAATTTGTTTGCGGGTATGTTGATTATGATTTTGCAGGTGATTTGGATAAGAGAAGGTCAACTTCAGGGTATGTCTTTACTCTTGCAGGTGGAGCTATTAGCTGGATGTCAAAGCTACAAAACATTGTTGCTTTATCCACTACTGAAGCAGAATACATTGCTACTTCGCATGCTTGCAAAGAGGCGGTTTGGTTGAAAGGTTTGCTTGGTGAGTTTGGTAGGTTACAGGACAACATCAGGTTACTTTGTGATAGTCAAAGTGCAATACATTTGGCTAAGAATCCGGCCTATCATATTAAATCAAAGCATATTCCAATTAAGTACCATTTTGTAAGACAGGTTATCACTGAAAGGGGAGTCTCTCTTGAAAAGGTGCATACAAAGGAGAATTGTGCAGACATGTTCACGAAACCAGTTTTGTTAGAGAAGCTACGCTGGTGTTTGGCTTCTCTTGGCTTGCAGAAAAGATAAAATAATAAACAAACAGGGCATCAGGCTAATTGTTGTCAAGGTGGAGATTGTTGAGATTTTCGGTTTTATTAAAATAGTCAAAAATCTCAGTAGGTGACAAAAATTAGGAATTTGTTGCTAGATTAGCTCCAGGTTGTTGGGAGAGAGTTAATGCATCCTAAATTTAATGTGAGAGGATTTATGAGGCAGTTAGATTCTCCTTGCTATAAAACAGGTACTCATACGGATGGTTTTGAGCGTGAGTGTGAGAGTTTGTAATCTCCTGTTTGATTAATAAAGATTGCCGATGCCTATGTAGGTGGACGTAGCCCAGACTGGTTGGGTGAACCACGTAAAATCACTGTGTCATTTGTGTATGCTTTTATATGCTGTGTTTGTCTTTTATATTCTGTTGCGCACTGTTAGTCCAACAATGCAAACAATTACATGTTTTATAATTTTTTCAATTTAATTTTTTAATGTGATATACATGGCATTGATGAGATATATAGATAGATAAATATATAGCTTATTAAAAGGCATATTATAAATATTGAATTTTTATATGTTTATTAATTAAATTTAAATATATAATTCTAAAATAATAATTATGAATATGAATCATTATTTTAATTTATATCATTAAATTAATGTTAATTTATATAAATTAACATTGTTATATTTAGGAATAATTTTACTTTTAACAGGGGTAGCAAGAGGAAGATTATTTTTAATCTCGATGCAATATAAGAAGAAAAGTATGCTTTGGGGCTTGGCCCCAAAACATAATGTATGGGTTTTATTTCAGTCTCCAAATAACAAAGGATGAGAATGTATTTGCAATTGTAATAATAGAAGATTCCCTTATCACTATTCAACACTTTCTCAATTATCCCTTTTTTTTTAAGGCAAAATCAAAACCATCCTCGAATCTTTCTCTCAAAAAACTTATTTTCATATCCTTCGGAGTCAAAACAAAGAAGTTGACATTCAAACTAATGGGTCTTTCATCTTAAAGCGGAACAATATGAATTTAATGGCTCGTTGGGGTTGAAAATTATCCCATGACAATTCCTAACATTGATATTAGATCTTCCCCCTATTTGGATAGGGTGAAAATATTTTTTTTTGCAAGGTACACACCTCACTTGGCCGCTCTCATTTCCTCCCTCTTTCATAATTAATTATGTTATTCACTGCTAGCGTCGAGATATCGTCATGAAGTTTGAGGTGGTGGAATATTGGATTGAAATCCATGCACCTATTTATTTAACTCATACGGTGAGGACGGATCGAGGTCCTCCTTCACCTTTGCACACTCTTTGATGGATTCCATATAGGAGAATTTAAGTTTCTCTAGATGGATTCATTTCTTAAGTGTGGGAGTGCAAAGGGCCTTAAGTTGCACTAATAGGGAAACCAATATTTCCCCTCCTATTTGTTGTTTAATGCCTCTAAGATAGTACCATACAGTGCATGATGCCATGCCAACCATTCTACGAAATGGAAATCTGACTTCCCCTTTTTCGGTTATGGTGACTCCGCTTGCAGGATCTATGCATGCATGGGTCCATTTTGTACTCATGGATGGAGGATAATGATGAAAGGGCATGAATGCGATGGGATGGTCATACTATTTAATTGGATCTACATATGCAACACAAAATGATTTCAAACACTACTTTGTTTGTTTAAAGTATTTCCATTTTTTTTCCTTTAAAGATCATGACACATTAGCATTTGCAACTTCTTCTTTGTTGTTCATTTTGCAAGTCTTTTATGTCACATACATAATTTCAGTTTTCCAAAAAAGAATAATAAATCTTTAGTTTTCTAAAATGAAAAAATAAATCATACAATGGCACAACGGTATTTGTTTGGATTTTAATAGCAATTGTTACTCATTGATTGTTTGGAAAAGATTGACGAGCATACTGGGGTTTTCTCTATCTATCTTAGAAAATTATCAATTTTTTTTTAAGGAGGTTAAGTAATGGGTTTATGGTGTTAACTTCACGACGTCAATTAATTGTTAAACGAAAGAGCACACAGGTTAGTATATTTGGAAATATCTTGTCACTGTGTAGCCATATAATAAAACCAAAAGAGCACACAAGTTAGAATATTTAGAAATCTATTGTCACTGTGTAGCCACATAATAAGCTCGATCGACATTGTCTCGAGTCTGTTGCCTAGGCAATTGTCTGCAGAGAAATATATTCCTAGTTATGTAAATAAGTCTTGGTTGTTTAATTTCCGTTTTGTGTTTAATGCTGGATAACAAGGATTAAAAAAAAGAGCTATTATTAAAAACATTTCACTTTTAAATTTATAAAAACTCATTTCAATTTAAAATATATACTTATGCAAATATAATGATTTTTTTTAAACTTTAAGCAAACATTCTTATAGCTTTACTTAAAATTATCAAAATTTCCATAATTTTTATAATCAACACCATAAAAATATTCTTATTAATATTAAGATAAAAAAAAAAAAATTAATTTATATATTAAACATAAAAATTAAAAGTTCCAGCGTCACCAAGAAGACATGAAGATGCTCAGGATCAAATGCCTTTGATTAAACAGGTGTTTGCTCAAATTTCTGAAAAGAATCAAAAGATGAAGGCTAGTATGGAGGCATAGGTTGAATATCAGGTAACTCTGAACCAGACTATATTATTGACTGCCATGGATCTAGAAAGAGATCAGTTTGAAATTTCTCTCTCTCACCCTTCTGATATGACTATAGGGTCATCAAGTAATTTCAAAACTGTAAATATAATCGTTGATGTGAGGAAGATTCATTTGCTTGATAAGGTCAATTTACACATGCAGACAGGTCAATTAATAGTGAATGATCTGACCAAGACAAATGTAATAGCTCTTAAGGCAAAGAAAATGCTAGGGAAGGTGATCAAGCAACTGAAATTGGAGAAAAGAAACAAATTTATAATGATAAACCTATAACAATGGTAAACCTATCTATTATCTTAGAATTTTTTTAATTTTTTTTTAAAGCATGCTAAGTAATATCATTTTTTTTAAGATGCTAAGTTTTACTTAAAACAAAAATTAGAATAAAAAAATATTTGTCAAATTTGAAAAGGGAAATTGTTTCCATTTTTTTTTAAATTGAATGGTAACGAGATATAATCAACTCTCTATCTTCTTAGGGTTTTAATTTACAAATGGTACTTACAAATACTCCATGGGTACACTTGCATATTTTCTTACTTCATACTCCACTTGCTTGTATTTACTAGTTGTTTTGCTTTCTTGCCTTTATTAAGCTAAGCATTTATGAATATTACCTTCATGTCCTCTTCATGCCTAATTAATGTGAAGTCATGAAGAAACTATGAATCAAAATTGATCCAATATCTCCAACTATCCTTGAAAAAGTGAACATACCAACAAAGTATATTATAAATGAGCAATTAAAATATAAGTGGTAAACATATTTGAGTATGTATTATTATTCATTCATTATTTGGTAAGTTTTATAAGAATGTAGAATAAGAATCAATTGTACAAATACTTGTTGAAAATATGATTAAAATTTAATTTTTTAAAATTAAATAAACATTTAAATTTATTATTTTTGCTTAAATTTATTATTTTTTCAACTAGTTATATATTTAAAATTATAAAATTTCATATATTTTTATTTATTTTAAAATACTTTATTTTAAATTAATAAATTAAAATTTATTTTATATTATTTCTAAAATTATTTTAAGTTTAACATTTAGAAAAATATATTGATGATTATTTTAATTTTAACATTTAGAAAAGTATATTAATGATTGAATATAGAAAGTGGAAAATAAATTATTACATGTTTTATCAATATATTTTTTATATTTTTTAATTAAATTTAATTTAATTTGATAAAATAAATTTATTTGATATTCATTATAAAATTATTGGAAATTAAATATTTAAAAAAGTCAATTCAAATTAAAATGTGCTTTACATTATTTATAAAACCATTTCAAATTAAAATAGATAAAGATTAATATAAACTATATAGTTGAATTACAAACGCTTTTAATCAATTCTCTCTTTCTCTAAAATTTTAATAAAGATTATGTTTTGTTATTTATTTATTTATACTTATTTTTCAAAAATATTTATTTATTTTTCATTTTTAAAATTAATTAAATATTTAAAATTATTTTAATATTTTTCTTGATTTGGTGATAGACTCAGGCAACATTGGGATCAATTGGTGTAATATCCCAAAATAGGGAAAATCAACAAGATTGGGAATATATTATGATATCCCAAGATTGTAGATCCGGCAATATTAAAACATAATATGAGGACTTTAACTAAGTAAACAACAGATCTAAATACACATCAGAATATGCAAAAATAGCTGAGCCATTTTATTAATATGTGGAGGTGCAAAATGCAAATACAACAGTGCTCAAAATATGAGACACTCAAGCCACAAAAGTAGCCTAGAATGACCCTGCAATCGTATCCTAAGAGGGACTGCGTAACTGTTGCTCTGCTGGAAGGTATACTGCGTTGTCCTGCTACAGAGGTAGGGACTGCAACTGCCTGTAAGATAGAAAGTTAGATCTAGGCAGAACGGGAGCTCCGATGATGCTGAAATTGTAGATTTGGGCTCTATGATGGATTCCCAAGATAACCCTGGAAGTATTTCTCAGATCTGTAAGTCTAAGACAACCTTCTCCCTAGAGCTTCATGAATATGCTGCTGGGAATGCAGATCTGAAGCTAGATCTGATAAGATGATGGCTGCAATGATGTACAATCAGATCTAGGCAAGAAGGGTTGATCCCTTCACTAGATCCTTGGGCTAAAAGTTCAAGATCTAGCTCCTCCAATATCCTCCACTGAAAATAACTACAGAATGAATAGCAGCTTCAGAAAACTGAGCTGTGAGAGAGGGAGGCTCCTTTCCCCTTAGAAAAATATGTCAAATCAGCTCTTGGGTGATGGCAACAATAGATCTAATGTGAGGAGGTTATCCCTCACAGGATTTCCAGCTGAAATACTGGAAAATTCCTTGAAGGGACTGCTGCAACAAGGACTGCTGCAACAAGGAGGAAAAACCCCAAGGCCTGAATGCCGGATATAGATCTGATGCTCTGGAAGACTGAATATGAAGAAAAAATTGGTAGGATGAATCCTCCACCGGTTTCCTAGCTGAATACTAGAAACAACCTCCTGAAGATGGCACTAATGCCTGATATGGAATGAATAAAAATCCTCTTCCTCAGAGATCACTCAAAGAAAGAGGTGGGATTCCCGCCCAAGAACACCTTGCAAGCTCTGCTAAATAGCCCAAAATTGCATAGAAATGTCCTAAGACAAATCTAGATCTAAACAGATCAAGAAATGCATAATCCAAATCATGCCTTCCATTGTGCCTTCACCTTCATTATATGCATGACCCTTCCATAGCCTAGGCCCACTCCAATACTACGATGTACATGTGGACAAAGTCTCCATGTTTGACTGCGTTGTTGATCCATGCCCTCCATCATGTTCACATGGTGATCACCCTCTCCATCATGCATGCATTAAATGCACTACTACCTTATCATGATTGATCTATTTCAATGTATCAAGATCTCAATTGACCTTATCAAAGATCCATGTGATTTAATATTTAATATACATGATCTTCTTTGACTGTTTCACCCTCCATAATCTATCACATAAATGAGATATGATCTTCATTAATGGAGTTGCTCCACTACTCCATGATTCTAGATCTAGATCAAAAATGTCCACATACACACATTAAAGTGGATCTTATTCATCTTTGGAGTGTGTGGGTCCCTCCACCCTTTTATTTACTTAATTTATTAAAAAGATCAAGGACTATAATATTCCAAATGTGATGTTCAAATTTGGGAATATTATAGTCCCCCCTGGAAAAATGTTGCTTGTCTTCAAGCAACTCAAAAGGTAGATGCATCAGCCATCTATTCCCTTGCAAATGGCATCCACATAAGGAAGGCTTCTTCCAATTGCTACAATATATTATGCATGTTTGGTTCCATAGTTGTCTTTCAGAAATATATGAGATGACTCCCGACTGTACGGTTAGATGTCTTCCTCTCACCATGAAGCATAAAGTGACAATCATATGATATCCAACATCATCATAAGTACATGAGAGACATAAAATAAAGTAGCTTTTTCCACAAAGGAAAAGCTTCATCATACAATAAATTCCTTCATCCCATGTTTCATGAATTTGATTGAGCATTTTTATGCTCTCATTCTTGACCCTGTTGACCTTATTGGATCCAAACTTCATCATTCCAAATTTAGGCAAAAGAAGAAGGGAAGGAGTAATATGGGTAGACAAACGTGTCAAACCATATTCTCCTAACAATAACCAATGGATTAAGGCCCTTTGTTGCCATTCTCCATCTCCTTCATGTAAGATGGATAAGCCAAACTCCTCTAGACATAACCAAAATGAACATGCCTTCCTTTGCTGCATTTTATCTTTGATGTCCAAGGCATGAATCAGAAAAATAGGAGCTATTGGGTGGTACCCATACTCACCCAAGAGAAGCTAGCATATCCATGCCTCCTTCTTCATTTCATATGTGTTTTTAAAGGCATGGATCAGAAAAATAGGAGCCTTTGGAGAGTGACAGAAACCCCCCAATGGAAACCAACGTAACCAAGCATTATGGCCCATACAAATCTGAAAGTGGTCATGCAACCCTTTGCTTATCATCCTTACCCATTCACTTCCATGTGGATGATGAATGAGGTACTGAATAATCATGGTATCCTCCCTTTGTAGAATACCATCTTCCCCAAACTGTTGAAGGACTTTGCACTCCATGAAATGTTGAAGTGCACCTCTCATGAGACCTCTTAATGAGATTCTCTCTCCACCAAAGGCCCTCCAAAACCAAAGAAGTATTGGATTTGCTGCAGGTAGAAGTTTCTCTTTGAGCAGTGAGATGCTCATTGAGAAAGGGTCATCTAGAAGGGCGAAAATTTTTCTCATCTCAAGATGTCTACCATTTGTCATCTTTGCTTCTACCGCTTCATGAGTGAAGCTACCTCCAGAATGCTCCAAGAATGATGATGTATTTTCTTTGTCACAACCACTAAGTGACAGCGTTGTGATATGTCTCTGTTTCAAATCAGCATTTGGTTCTAACCCTTGGTTATGAATTGGTCTTGAAACAATATGTGCTGAAATTTTATGCATACCTTGGATCAACTTATATGTGGGAACCTCTTAACATAACACAAGAGTTTCTCCACCCAGAACAATAGTGTCTCCAACTGTTGGTAAGAGTGATGGCCTCTTTTCTTCAAATGTACCAGCGCTAGTATCTTCCTCTTCTTCCTCATGCATATCTTGATCCATGCATGGGACTCCATATGTCAAGAGCTTAAGACTACCTTACAAAGATGCAAGTGTCTCTTCTCTGGATACAAGTACTTTTGCAGTAGGTGGTGAAAGTAGTGACCTCTTGTCCAGAGTTACAAGATTGGCATTCTCCTTGGTTTCCTTGGGAGATGTCCCTTTGTAGCACATCTCTGTCTTCTCCACATCAAACTTCTTCCTCAACTTGTGAAAGAAACCTGAATACTTGGTCACCTTTGCATGCTCTAGGTGCCCAAACCACCAATCTTCCGCTTCATCTAAGAGATGAAGTGCTGCAATTTGAACAACTCTTCTTCAGCCACAAGATGTAGCTTGAAAAATGAATCTAACTCCCTCCTCCCTTGACATTGCTTGAGGAAGATCCATCAAATGTAGGCAAATTGAATCTATTATGCCTCTTCCTTCTATTGTCGTTATAGAATCCTCTTTCTTCTTTAATCTGGAAGAATTGTTGGAGAGTTATCTTCTCCTTGAAAGCTCTAGACTGTGCTTTGTACTCTTCAAGATATAGACTGAGAGTCTGATGAGTCTCAAGTTCATTCTTTTCTTCACTTTTATACCTCTCACCTTCTTCAAAGAAAGTGGGCATAGTGGATCTATGAGGAGATCTAGGATTCTCAGGTCTTCTTTTCTGCTGATAGGAAGTACTTTCCTCATCACATCTTCTTCTTGGATCTTCTCTCTATCCTTCCTCCTTCATTTGATAGACCTCTTTGGAGAGATCTTGCATGGATATAGAGAAAGGAATGACATATTTTACATCCTCCATGATAGATATCATCTATCTGTTCTTCTTTCAATGCAAAAGATGAAGTGTCCACAAGCTGAGCCAAAGATCATGCTCTGATACCACTGTAATATCCCAAAATAGGGAAAATCAACAAGGTTGGGAATATCTTATGATATCCCAAGATTGTAGATCCAGCAATATTAAAACATAATATGAGGACTGCAACTAAGTAAACAACAGATCTAAATACACATCGGAATATGCAGAAATAGCTGAGCCATTTTATTAATATGTGGAGGTGCAAAATGAAAATAAAATAGTGCGTGTTGTATAAGACACTCGATACAAAAGTAAACTAGAATGACCCTAAAATCATATCCCAGAGGGAATGCGTAACTAAGCCTTTCTTTGGAAGGTATATCTTTGCCAACGCCCCACCCTTTCTGAGATGTAGGAATCATGGCCCCCGCTTGTAAGATAGAAAGTTAGATCTAGGCAAAACGGGAGCTTTAATGATGCTGAAATTGTAGATCTGGACTCTATGATGGATTCCCAAGATAACCCTGGAAGGATTTCTCAGATCTGTAAGTCTAAGACAACCTTCTCCCTAGGGTTCCATGAATATGTTGTTGGGAATGCAAATCTGAAGCTAGATATGATAAGATGATGGCTGCAATGATGTACAATCAGATCTAGGCAAGAAGGGATGATCCCTTCACTAGATCCTTGGGCTAAAGGCTCAAGATCTAACTCCTCCAATCTCCTCCACTGAAAATAGTTGCAAAATGAACAGCAACTTCAGAAAACTGCGTTGTGAGAGAGGGAGGCTCCTTTCCCCTTAGAAAAATATGTCAAATCATCTCCTAAGTGATGGAAACAATAGATCCAATGTGAGGAGGTTATCCCTCACAGGATTTCCAGCTAAAATACTGGAAACTTCCTTCCTCCAATAGATCTTGAAGATTGAACTGCACAATCCTTGAAGGGACTGCTACAACAAGGAGGCAAAACCCTAAGGTCTGATTGTCGGATATAGATCTGATGCTCTGGAAGACTGAATATGAAGAAAAAAGTGGTAGGATGAATACTCCACCAGTTTCCTAGCTGAATACTAGAAACAACCTCCTAAAGATGGCACTAATGCCTGATATGGAATGAAGAAAAATCTTATTCCTTAGATATCACTCAAAGAAAGAGGTGGGATTCCCACCCAGGAACACCCTGCAAGCTCTACTAAACAGCCCAAGCTTGCATAGAAATGTCCTAAGACAAATCTAGATCTAAACATATCAAGAAATTCATAAATTAAATCATGCCTTCCATTGTGCCTTCACCTTCATTATATGCATAAGCCTTCCATAGCCTAGGCCCACTCCAATACTGCGTTGTGCATGTGGACAAAGTCTCCATGTTTGACTGCGTTGTTGATCCATGCCCTCCATCATGTTCACATGGTGATCACCCTCTCCATCATGCATGCATTAAATGCACCACTTCCTCCACTACCTTATCATGATTGATCTACTTTGAATGTATCAAGATCTCAGTTGACCTTATCAAAGATCCATGTCATTTAATATTTAATATACATGATCTTCTTTGACTGTTTCACCCTCCATAATCTATCTCATAAATGAGATATGATCATCATTAATGGAGTTGCTCCACTACTCCATGATTATATATCTAGATCAAAAATGTCCACATGCACACATTAAAGTGGATATTATTCATCTTTGGGGTTTGTGGGTCCCTCCACCCTTTTATTTAATTAATTTATGAAAAATATCAAGGACTCTAATATTCCAAATGTGATGTTCAAATTTGGGAATATTACAATTGGGTATGTGCGCGCTCATGTGGAGTGGAAATTCCTTGAGGAGAGCAGATAGGTTATTTATGTCCTAGTTCCTGCTATGACGACGACTATTTTCATTTTGGTATGGGAAATAGAGTGGCAATGGTTGGTCATGTTACACCTATACAGGATGGAAATTTGGAAGAGCTAAAAGGGGCGTGGAAATTTAATGTGGAAACCTTGGTTGTTCTCAATGGAAGGTTGGCAAGTTGAACAATTCAGTAAGGCAGTCCAGGGGAAGTAGATCTGGGACCCTGGCATAAGGAGTTCTAGCCAGAGAATTTTTTGAATGTCTGAGGAGCTACCAACATTGTGGAATCTTTGCATGGTGGATTATTGGTTGGAATTGGATTGTAGACCTCTAACCAGGAACTTGGTAAGGATTTCTAGTTTATTTGAGTGGTTTTCTTTTGAAATTGTCAAAGATGTAGGTGGGTATTCCCTCTCTAGGGAGTCTTAGCTTATTTACGTGGATTTTGTTGAGAATTGGTGTAACAATAAAGGTTTAGTCATTTGCGTCGAGTGTTTTTGCTGGTGTTTTTAAGGGCATCGTCGGAAGGGTTTTAACTCAGCCTCCACCTTTTTTTACCATGCTCGATGTCTGGTTTTCATATGGGGTGACTCCTAGTGCATGGGTGTGAAGTTTTTGAAATTTCCTTGCATGGTTGTTGTAGCGAGGGTGCTTATAAATCATGTTTTTGGGCAATTTAGTTTGTTTGTTGGTCACCTGAGAGGCCATGTGGTTGTTACTTTCTATTTGAGGTTGAGGGCTTCGCATAGGGGTGGGGGGTTAACTGTTTCCCTATGAGTAGTGTCAGGTTGGTGACAGACTCGTCTAGTGATTGGTCCGAGTTGTTTAACCAGGGTATATGATGGGATTCAACACCATGGATCTGTGGTTTTTTGGTTCCATCATGTTTTGAGTTGGGGGACCTGTTGATATACTTGTGTAGAATATTGTAGCCTAGTGAGTTTTAACTTTAGTTGCAGGTTTATTTGGGGCCCAACTTAGAAGACAATGCACCGTTAGTGTGGAAGGTAAAGAAGGGGTATAGGACCAAGGGGTAAACACAAAGAACATATCATGGGTGACTGCGGCCTTGGCAAGGATTTGGACCCCATCCCTGCACAATCACCTAGAACTATGGAATTACCCCCATGTTGTAGTTGTTATATCCACGCTCCAAAAAATTTCCCATGCTTTGATTGTGAAGCCTCCCATATCTCCACCAGAGCTCATCATTCACTATTTTCAAGTATTCATGCTATGTTAAGAATTATCATTTTGTGCAGAGCTTGTGATGTCTTGTTTCGATCTCGAATTGATCCTTTTCAGCCATAAGCCATCTCCTGCCTTGACCTTGCAGTTTTGTCAGTATTCCATTCAGAAATTGTGTAATCTTGGAAGGCATACCAGCCTTGAGGATTTGAATTGCACAATCTAAAGAGGCAGGCCAACCTTGAGCTCAAAAACTACACAATCCTTAGGGGAAAGCCTGCCTTGAGCTCTAAAATTGCATAGAAGCTTCCCCTTCCTCTCAGAAACTGTGCAATTCACTAAGTCAAAGAGTTTCCTAGTCCCTTGTGGTTGGGAATTGCATAATCCTTCTTCACAATGTTAATGGCCAGTTTCTCGGAAAAAGAAAAAAGAAAAAAAAGAAAAATGTGAAAAAAACAACTCCTAGAAAATAGGGGTTCAATTTTTAGTTTCCCAAAGAGTGGCACATGTTGTTATTTTTTAGCGTTCTACCAAGTGTCACCTTTTCCTTAATTTTAGGCATGTGCATCATAAACCCTAGCCAACTTGGATCTATATAAAAAATGCCCCTACATCTCATTTTCACATTCGATCTCGAAGCTTTAGCTTTCCCAAGGAGATCAAGGAGCTTTCGATGGATTTTGTGATGCTTTTCCAGGTAAGTTTCTCTTTTGTCTCTTTTTCTGTTTCTTTTTGTCATTTTGCGTCTGTGAGTGTTATTTTGCTTGTTTCTCTTCATAATTTTTGGTGTTTTAACTTCTATTAGCTTGTAGAAGTGTTGGTTCGGTCTCTTGTTCTCTTTTTACAAGTGTGGCATTAGCTTCTTGTTTTTTTCCCATCAATGGTCGTCGTTCAGTGACTCCCTATGCATGTTTTTTTTCCTTTTTCGTATTGATCTTCTGAACTTTATTTTCACTGATCTATATTTACTTAGTCATATCTGCACTCTTACTTATACTATCACTAAGATCTACCACTTTGCGATCCTCTTCTTGGGAAGATATGGCCTTCACTTGGCTAGCAATAGTCATGATAAAATAGGAATTGCACAACTCCAAGGCTCAAGCCTCATGATTTTCCCCTGAGACTGCGCAATATGCAGTCCCTAGTTTTCCCAACTATGCATTTCATAGTTCCAGGGCTCAAGCCTGATCCTTGGCCACTAAGATTGTGCAATGCACAATATCTCCCTTATTCTTCCCAAGCTAAGACTGTGCATTACACAGAAAAAAGCCTCAAGCATCCCCCTTGACTATTGAGAGTGCGAAATATGCAGTTCATGAAGCCAGTGTCTTCCCTCAACTCAATATTTGTGCATTTTCCCCACTAAGTCTTGTGGTTGTTTGAGATCTTTATTTGTGAGTCATTTTGCTTGAGCTAATTTATTTTTACCATGACTGCATTTCTCTCTTACAGGTACTGTAGTTTTTGATGACTTCTCTTGATTATTTACTGTCACTATGGCTCCCAAGAGAACTATCTCAAAGGAAACCACAAAACGCAGCACCACAGAGGCAGTTGAGAGTACTCGAGTAAAATTGCCAGTTTTCTTAGATACTCTGTTGTTCATAGAGAAATAATCAGACATCACATGGCAGAAGGTGAATTAGAAGTATTCTTAGCAAAGATATTTCAAGAATATTTTGAATACCAATATCCACCTAGATCATTAAGGCCCCAAGATGGCTCCAGGAGTGTAGGATCCGAAAACCTGCTAAAAATAGTAAGTTGGGTTAAATGTGAAAAGTTGCAAGAATTGATGGTGCGGGTCTAAATGGAATAGGTGGGTGGCCATCGATATCGACATGGATCATTCCTTCCTCCTTAGGAAGCAATGGTCCCCATTGCGTTGAGATCTTCCAGGAGATGAGGCAAATTTTGTTGAATTGGTTATTAGATTTGTCGAAGATGGCATGGACCTGCAGGCAGACATGCTGGATGCATTTAGTAAATTTTGTTTATTTATCAGACTTAGATAGTACATGTGTGGATTCTTTTTGTGTAATCGTATGAGTTATGGCAACATCAGGCAGCGGTGCGTCGGGGGTCAGATCAATGGAGTGCTTGTCTTGACGGTGTAGAGGAACCTCTGGAAGTGAGGAGAAGTTTTCCTCGTATTCCTCCCTGACTTTGTCCATCTGCTGCAGCCATGCAAGGGAGCCATATTTCGAGGTTCTAGCCACAATATTCTTCATTCCCTGTGAGTGAGTTGTAAGGAAAATAAATTTCTTGGTTTTGGAAACAATCTTATAACTGCGTTGTTTTGCAATAGTCAAAGTGATGACAGGAGGTGGTACTACCTCCAGTATCCTGTACAAGTTATTTCCAAAAGTAATAACAACAACACGAGGCCTAGAATCATACACATCATGTCACCTCCACAAGTATGGTTGGCCCAATAATGCATCAGCTACATCAAGAGGAGCAACATCACACAATACCTCATCCGTGAATGGCTTGATATTGTATGGAAGGTGACACTTCTGGCGGATGTGCAGATCTCTCCCTGGGTGGAGCCACCCAATGGTATATGGTTGTGGATGTTCTATAGTTGGTAGCCCAAGCCGCTTCACAGCCGCTACTGAAATGAGGTTCTTTTGGCTTCTGCTATCGACAAGAAATTGCAGCGAAGAACCCTTCACCCACATCTGCGAATGGAAGAGGCGCTCCCCCTCCTCTGGATCCTCCAAATCCTCCCTTTGGATCTTGGTGGTGTAAAAAATGTCACTGGGATCCGCATCAATGATCTGCTTCCCTTTTTCATTGCCTTTGTATGGTTCTGACTTAGGATCAGAAAATGCATCTGATTTGGGTGCCTTCAGTTCGGCCACCAATGACTGTTTGGCTTGACACTCATTTGTGTTGTGAGTGGAGTTGTTATGAAATTCACACCACTTCCCTGTGTCCTTATTTGGATTTGTGGTGTTGTTCTGAGTCGCACTGTATTGGCCTTTCCCCTTATTCTTAAGTTTTGGAGCACCTTTCGGATTCGCAGATCTGAAGTCTCGCTTCTTCTGCTTAAATTTCTACTCGATCTTAGTGGCATAGCGGTATGTTGTTCCAAGTGATGTAATGTAAAGGAACTCCATTTCCTCCTAAATGTTTTTTTGCAGAAATCTATGGTACTTGAGCACCAAATGTCTCTCTGAATCTTTAATACCCAACTTTGTGCATAGGGTATGGAACAAATTCGTCAATTCGTGCACATCTTGATCCCTTTGTTGCCGCAACATGGTCCATTAGATGTATTTGTCCTCATAGCTCCCCACGGGGTAGTATTGTTCCTTGATGTTGTCTCGGAATGAATTCCAAGTGGGTGTGGCCGAGAATGGAGAGGGTTCCCCTTCGTCCTCTTGCTCGAAGTAGGTTTCCCACCATTCTTTGACATGGGGGCAGCTTTGAGGAGTGCAAAAATAATATTTTCTCGGTCAGACAAATCATGGACCGAGAAATACCCTTCCAGCAAATTCAACCATCTATCAACAACGTCTGCATCTATTTGGCCTTCAAATACAGGAATTTCAAAGTTTACATGTACCTTGAAGGGAGTGGCGCCTCCAGAGTGGTTGTTGGATGCAGATGCACCGTAGGTGGGCAGTCGTTGAAGGATCTGAACAAAGTTATCCATCATCGCGTTCCTTTGTTTCTTAAGGGCCTCCTCGAGCAATATTTTGATAGGATCTCCTGCTCCCTCGTCTTTATTTTCTTCCGCCATGGGAGTTCATCGGGGTTTGTGAGGTTGATCTTGCAAGGGTTCAACCAGATCGAGCCCTAACTCCTTATACCCTAACTGCGTTGGGGACAAGCAAATAAAAACAAAGAAAGAAAAGACTGCTCTGATACCACTGATCCGGATTTATGCAGGAATGCAACAAAATACAGAAATAACCATAAACATAGAGATGCAGTGGAAATAATGTTTCATTTCATTAATATCAAATAACAGAAATATGCTTACAGACATAATGGAAATAAAATAGCTAGGGTGTTGGTAGCGAATCTCTGAGAAGAGATGTGGCGGCTACAGGCCTTTGAACTATGTTACAATGAGGCTTGAGGGCCTATTTACTATTGATAAAACAATGGAGAACTCTAAACGTCCAAAAACCTAACCCTAGGAGATGAAGAGCCAAAACTATGGGGCCCGTTTGGGTAAATTGGTGTTTCAAATTCCCGGGGTCGTAACTTTGGCATATCATCTCTATTTGATGCACATGATACATCGTTAGAAAGATATATCCAAGGACTAAAACTACTGCTGTGAATATTTTTTTTTGAACGGTATCATGTTTTTCGGAGGCGCTATGCCCAAAAAATGTCGTTTAGGGCCTCAAAATGGCTCCGGAAGTTCAGGACCCGAAAAACTGCTAAAAATAGTAAGTTGTGCTGCAACTTAAAAACTGAAAGAAATGATTATGGGGGTTCAAATGGGATAGGTGGGTGTCCACCAATATCCACCTGGATCATTAAGGCCCCAAGACAGCTTCGAGAGTGGAGGACCCGAAAACCTGCTAAAAATAGTAAGTTGTGTTGAATGTGAAAAGATGCAATAATTGATGGTGCGCGTCCAAATGGAATAGGTGGGTGGCCACCGATATCCACTTGGATCATCAAGCCTCATGATTGGCCCCTGAGATTGCGCAATATGCAGTCCCTGGCTTTCCCAACTATGCATTGCATAGTTCCAGGGCTCAAGCCTGATCCTTGGCCACTGATATTGTGCAATGCACAATCTCTCCCTTATTCTTCCCAAGCTGAGACTGTGCATTGCACAGAATAAAGCCTCAAGCATCCCCCTTGACTATTGGGAGTGAAAAATACACAGTTCATGAAGCCAGTATCTTCCCTCAGCTCAATATTTGTGCATTTTCCCCACTAAGTCTTGTGGTTGTTTGTCGGATCTTTATTTGTGAGTCATTTTTCTTGAGCTAATTTATGTTTACCATGAGTGCATTTCTCTCTTACAGGTACTGTAGTTTTTGAGGACTTCTCTTGATTATTTATTGTCACTATGGCTCCCAAGAGAACTATCTCAAAGGAAACCACAAAACGCAGCACCACAAAGGCAGTTGAGAGTACTCAAGTAAACTTGGCAGTTTTCTTAGATACTTTGTTGTTCATAGAGAGAGAATCAGACATCACATGGCAGAAGGTGAATCATAAGTATTCTTAGCAAAGAGCTTCAAAGAATATTTTGAATACCCGCAGGTGTATGCCAATGTCAAAAGGTCATGACTACAAAAGGTTGCACACAAGTACTCGATTTTTCCATGTGCATTCATTGTCAGTTGGATATTGTCACATACAGATAACAAGATCATGACTCTAACCAGTGCCAACGGATAAAGGCTTGCCTCTTTTATGGCACAAAATTTCCACCTCATGTATCATTTACCTATACCAGAATCGTACATGGATTTCCACTTTTATGCAGTCACCAGCTACTTGAGCACAAAGGATGTCGTCAAAGGTTATGTGAAAGAGCCTTCAAAATTTCGCTAGATGCCCAGCAATACTTTCAATACCAAATATCTTAGGAAGGCCTACCAGTACTTGATAATATTATGTTGTTGAATCTATAGTCAAAGAAATACTGAGACCTTCCTAGGACATTAGGAATTCTTGCTTAATAAGGTTGTGAACGAAGGAAAAATGTTCAGCTAGTTGGATGTGTTGGCTCAACAATTGAAAATTCATGTAAAGATGTTAAGAACCATCCCAAGGGTGAACCAACCATATTGTGACAAGGTGATTGTGATAGACACTAGGAGAAATCCAGTAGCCATTGTTGCAGCAAAATTTGCCTTCGCGGGTGTTACCAAGTCAAACACGAATTATCTCATGGCCAAGAATAGACAAATGGTGAATAACTTAGAGGTTGCAAGGCAAGAATTCAAACAATTTCGAGAAAAGGTCTAGAAAGCAGCTTTTGCATAGGCATATCTCGAAGAACTTAAGGCATCCATACTTGGAGAAGTATCATCATTGGGAGAGACCATGCAAAGCCTTTATGAGGAGCTTGTCACTATGCATAAAGCAATTTTTTGCTTGCACGACATGCAACAGAAGTGAAAAGATATTGCTAAATACCTTAAGGTTGTTCACGCAACCATCGTTGTCATGCACGAGTGGTCAATGCAATACAAAGGGGTACTGTAATTGGGAAATAAAACCCTGGCCCTAAGGGAGTAGGGGGAAAGGGCTCTAGCATAGCCAGTGAGGCTAAAGGGAAGGATTTCAAGAAGGGAACTGGTAAACACAGCAGAAAAAAGAAGTGAATTACAATTATGTGTTGGGAGAAGATAGTGATTGTGGGTAGGTGATCCATATGACTAACATGACTCTGGTGAGAAGGGCTATGGGGAGGAATTTCACCCTGAAAACAATGGTTTTATGGGCTGAATCAAGCTGGAGAGAAGCTATCGGTTATGTGTCTGAGTTTGTGACTCTTTCGAGGGGGTGGTTCATGTTCAATTTCTTGCATGCAGATCATGTGCAGTGGGTGTTGCAACAAAGCTGGTATTTGGACCACTCTCCTTTGCTTCTCAAGCCCTGGCATCCTCTTTTTGATGCTAGTAGGGAGTGGGTGGATTCAGTCCCTTTGTGGGTTAGGATCTCTAGTTTGCCTCTCCATTACTGGGCTGAGGAACACCTTAGGAGCATTAGAAATATCCTCAGGTCCTTTCTGGAGGCTGATCTCTCCTTTCTGGAAACTAAACAAAGGCATGTGGCTCTGATTCTTGTTAATATAAACATAAGAGAAGGTCTTGTGAAATCCCTGAATTTAAGGTGGGGGAAATATGATATTAAGCAGATTCTAGATTACAAAAATGTGCCTTTTAGGTGTAGAATATTCCATGCCTATGGCCATCCGGCCTCTGACTGTAGGCTCTTTTTCCATCCTTTTAATGATCGGCGATCTAGCAGAGATGTGGGGGTGAGGGGCTCGGAGGGGGCAGGTTCGAGACTATATTCTCCTCAGCCCATGGCCCCACTTGACCCTGGTAGTGTCTCGGTCAGTGCTAAGAGGGATCTCAGTTGTATTATGGAGGAGGGGGAATTCTCTCAGTCGATGGGGGATGCTTGGACGTTGCTGGCAGCACTGAAGCAGATGGAGCCTTCTTTCATGTGCTCTATCCCTTTTACCCTGAGGCTTAATGTTTTCTTCAATAATGTCATGATCTCTGGCTTGGATTGGATGGAGGGTTTAAAGAACCACTCACCTTTCTCTAGTTTCCCTCTTCCTACCCCTTCTCTTCTATTTTTTCGGCTGCTTCTGTGGAGGCATTGGATCTCGATCCCAATGAAGGGGAGTGGGTTTCTATCCCTTCACCATCAGATTCTCCAGACTCTGGTTACTATTTGAGGTCTAGTGCAAAGAAATTTTCTGGAGGTCTGGGAAAGGGGAAGTATCTGACTTCACGTGGAAGGGGTAGGATATCCTATTTTCCTAGGGCCCAGAATAGGGCTAAAATGGATCTTCACGATGGGAAAAAACAATCTATTGAGAGGGTGCTTAGAGCAATTCGAACCTAGGAATCGAGTTTTTGAAGAAGATTATGTCCTTTTATTGCAGGGGTTTGGTAGGTCCCCATAAAAAATCAGCTTTATTGAGGGTGATTTCTCTTGAACACTCGGATATTATTCTGTTATCAGAGACTTTAGGAGGACGAGATGCAGTAAAAAAAATATTGGAAAGCTAGATGTCGGGGTGGTTTTTTGAAACATTAGATGTTAGAGGGCATTTCGCTGGGCTGGCGGTGTGGTGGAATGAAATAACCATAAAGTCTCTAAACTCTTGGGGTATGGATTCGGTCCTGGGATTTAATTTTTGGCGTTGGAGTTTGGAGAACCATTCACTATTTTTAATATTTATGGTCCTTATCAAAATAGGATCCCTTTCTGGGACTCTCTTTTTAGTAACCCTCTGCTCAGAGGGGACTTGGTGATATTGGGTGGGGATCTAAACTTCTCACTGGATCAATCAGAGGTTTGGGGTCCCCATGCACATACTAATTCTCTGACTGGCTACTTCACCCATAAATTGGAGGAGAGTCTTATGTTGGACATAGAGCCCATCAACCTGAAACCTACCTGGAAGAACAACATGTGTGGAGAAGGTCGAGTTGCAAAGAGACTTGATCGTTTTTTGGTGGTAGAGCAGGTTGTGGAGAGGCTTTTCCAAATCAGGCAGTGGATCGGATGTGGTGGTGCTTCAGACCATTTTCCTATTTTTATAGAGTTTAAATTTGGGCCACGGAAGCCCCCTAGCCCATTAAATCTTAACAATATTTGGCTTAAGGATGAGTCTTTTAAAACTTTGGTTCACTCTAGGTGGATCCCTTTCAGCGCTGGTAGTACTTGCTTTGCAGCATATCAGTTTGTTGATAATATTAAGTGTCTCAAGGGTGCCATCAAGGATTGGTCAATGGCAAAGCGATTGAGGGAGGACAACGAATTGAAGCAGGTGGAAGAGGAACTTCGCATGATCTATGAAGGGGATGGAGGGGGTTTTTTGTCTCATGAGGTAAAGAATAAGGGAGAAGGAACACTCTCCTTTTGGAGAAGGAGGAATATTGGAGGCTGAAAATCAGGGCTACCTAGCTGGCAAGTGGGGATGATAATACAAGATATTTTCATGCTTACGCTAGAGGCAAGAAGGTAGATAACACTATTTGGATCTTGATTGATGGGCAGGGAGTGGAAAATTATTCTTTTGAGGCAAAGGAAAATTTGGGGATAGATCATTTCAAGGCCCTTTTTTAAGCTCCTGTTCAGGCATCCATAGCGGAAGTTATTAGAGTTGCTCAGCCGTTCCCGAGGTTTGTGGAGGAGTGTTACACGTTATTTTTTCACCATGACATTTTACTGTCTATATAGGTTCATCACTACCTATATTGTGCTCCCTTAGAATTCAAAAACCCTAATGTTCCTAAACCAAGTCTTGGAATTGGAGAAAATCTCACTAAAACCCTTAAAATTCTAACTCTGCACTTTTCCTAGCCCTTTTCTGCGGGTCCGTGGATATTTGTTCTATAGCCTGTGGCAACTCTCACACGTTCTGCTTATAAAACCTGCAGACCCCTATAAAAATTCAAATAAAGGAAAACTAAGTTATATTCCCTAGTGGAGTCGCCATTTTGTTATGCGGATTAATCCCTCTTGCTGACAAGAGCGATCTCCCTAGTATCCTACGGATAGCTAGAATCAAACATCCATTTGTAAATCGTTTTCTTTAGATTATTTGCAATTCAAAATTATCATAAACAAAGAAATAGGACATTGAAAATTGAAAAACCCTTAAAATTATAACTCTGCACTTTTCATAGCCCTTTTCTATCGGTCTGCGGATATTTGTTCTATAGCCTGCAGCAGCTCCCATACATTACGCTTATAAAACCTGCGGACCCCCGCAAAAAATCAAATAAAGGAAAACTAAGTTCTATTCCCCAGCGGAGTCACCATTTTTTTATGCGGATTAATCCCTCTTGCGGACAAGAGCGATCTCCCTAGTATCCTACGGATAGCTAGAAACAAACATCCATTTGTAAATCGTTTTCTCTAGATTATTTGCAATTCAAAATTATTATGAACAAAGAAAGAGGATATGATCTTGCAGGTTACGCTTGCAGGTTACGCTTGGGGGGCATTGAAACTATTCTCAAGCATGATTTTTCCTTTGTTTCAAGCTTGTGTAAAAATGAAACAAACCTACTCTCAAGAACAGTTTTCCTACGTTTCAAGCTTGTGTAAAAATGAAACCACTTTCAATCATAGTTTTCCTTTGTTTCAAGCTTGTGTAAAAATGAAACCACTCTCAAGCATAATTTTTCCTATGTTTCAAGCATGTATAAAATTGAAACCTATCTTGAGTCCATTTCGGTTATTATTTTCAAGACTCGTTAAACTCATGAAAATTTCGAGATTATTTTGCTATCCTTTCACTCTCGTAAAACACATGAAAATGCCGAGTTCTTTCCATCTTTTCCTACTTATAATTTAAATTGAAAGTCAGCCATCTGAGTATACTTTTATCACTTTTTCAAGCTCTTTAAAATTACGAAAAAGAAAAACCCTGGAGTTCTCTTTTAAGCCCTTTTTAGACTCTCAAAATATGAAAATATCGTCGAGTACTTGAATATTCTAACTCGTTAAAGGAAATGAATAGTCATCCCTTTAGTATAATTTTACCCCTTTTTTTGGACTGAAATGGACTAATTACGAAAAAGGTATACGTTGACTAATCATGGTCAATAGAGTTCTCTCCTGTATTATTTTATCCTTTTTCGGGCTTGAGAGACTAAATTTACGAAAAAGAAAAATTACAGAGTTTTCTTAGGTTTTTCTTCTAACTCCCTAAAATTGAAAAACGTCAAGTTTCTCCTATACTGGAATCGTTAAAATTTAACAGTAAAGGACCTATCGATTACAAACAAGACCGAACCACTCCTTCTTAAGGTTTGATTTTAATACTAAGATGGACTCATCCGAAGGATGAGCTTACACAAACAAGCAAAAATTATCCTCCTCAAGCTTGTCAAAAATAAAGAGGTACTTGCCAGTAATGGTGGGGGAAAAAGAGAGAAAAATAATCTAGTTATCACCCTTGTTTAAAAATCAATATACCACTCTTGAACACGACACTTTGTCATACTTGTACCTGGGTTGGGAAAATCCTTTGTCTAACATTTAATCAAACCATATTGAAATTCTTCAGCTGATTTCTGGGTATTAGCTTTAGGTCAATTGTTACCAAACCATCGATAGTGTCGTTATGTTTTCAAGAGACGGTTCAAATAAACCATTCATTGCAAACATTTGTTTCCATTCACGTTGACCATCCATGAGTTAGTCCTTGCAAATATTTCTTTAAAACTTGATCTAATGGTTTCGTGTCGTGGGCTTTCCTCCAACGGGTCACTTTCTATTGATGACAGCTCATCATCTAGAAAGTTGATCTAGAATCCTATCAGTACCTTGGGATCTGCATACACTAATGGCAGGTTTCTCACCTTCGACGACAGGTTGCATCATTGACCTTCGATCGAATGATTCCGTGAAGTGTTCGACTACAAATATTTCATTCACACTTCATGGATTGTAATGAGTACTTTGACAGCCATTGTAATTATCGGTGGTTTCTCTCACGGTTATTAAAACTTTACATCATTGACTAGTAATCAAGTGGTTTCTACCATCTTCGACTTCGACACAATCAATCGCATGGATAGAATCGTACTAGTTCGGGAAGCGGAAATCAATACCCTGTATCTTGTTTCCACTAGCTAGGCTACGAGGAGTTTTATTATTCATGATACAATAAACTACTTATGAAAAATGGTTGCACCCATAATGTGTCTACTATTGATGTAATTTTAAAACCATTTAATGTACCAGAACATTTAGTTAGTTTTGATCTGAGTATGGGAATTCCTACCTCAGCGATGATATATATATATATATATATATATATATATATATATATATATATTCTTGAATTGAATGTTTTACAGGTTTTCGACCGGTGTGTCCACAATCTAATCCTCGGAATGATAAAGAACTTCACTCTTCAGAACTAATGCAGACTTTTCACTTTAGGGGGAAAACTGTTACACATTATTTTGTCACCATGACATTTGACTGTCTATATAGGTTCATCACTACCTATATTGCGCTCCCTTAGAAGTCAAAAACCATAATGTTCCTAAACCAAGTCTTGAAATTGGAGAAAAGCTCATTAAAGCCCTTAAAAATCCAACTCTGCACTTTTCCTAGCCCTTTTCTGCAGGTCCACAGATATTTTTTCTTTAGCTCGTGGCAGCTCTCGCACATTCTGCTTATAAAACCTGCGGACCCCCGTAAAAATTCAAATAAAGGAAAAATTAAGTTCTAGAATCCCAGTTGGTCGAATATTCTCCCAATTGGAAGCTTCTAAAAAGCACAATCAGTTCGATCTTTACCCCTCCACTCATGGAGCTCTATCCCTCCATTCATGGAGCTTATCCCTTGGTCTATGGAGCTCAAATGCCTTCATGAGAGGAATCCATCCCCCTCTTCATGGAATTGAAACTACCTCCATTTCCCTATAAATTGAGCTCATGTTTCAGTCTCAAGGGTAGACTGTAGACATACATATTAGTTGCTGAAGAAATTCTCAAGAGAGCATACTCTCTACACTAGTCATTATTGGTATGAGAATGATCACACACTCATGTCCATAAATTCATGCTAGTTCAAAGAGAGGAAGGCTTGTCAATCTGAAGGAGGAACGATTGTTCGGGACCCTGAGAGGAACTTGTACGACATCAAGGCATCAGATTGTAAAGTTATTCTTTTCATTCAAGATAATACATATGGATCTCCTTTTCTCATTGAGTTGTTCTTGTGCTTATTTGAATAATTCAATACTTAGATTCCTTGATCACTAAGTTAGATTAGTTGTTCTTAATTATTATATGTTACAGGTGCTTTTAATTCTTTCGTATGTCTTTGATTGCAGGTTCTACTTACTGAAGAAGCCTCTTTGGAGCGACTGGATAAAAGTCTACACCGAACATCAGATTTTGAGGTAGGGGCATGTCCTCTTTATTTGTTTATAACAATTTTGAATTTCAAATAATCTAGAGAAAATGATTTACAAATGGATGTTTGTTTCTAGCTATTCGTAGGATACTAGGGAGATCACTCTTGTCTGCAAGAGGGATTAATCTACATAACAAGGAGGAAGATAACAGATCTTTGATGGTAGAGGTGTCAGAGAAGGAATTAAAGGATATGCTTCAAAGCTTCCAAAAAGACAGGAGCCCTAAGCCAGATGGTTGGTCAATTGAATTCTTTTTGGAATTTTTTGACTTTTTGGGTGCAGATTTGTTGAAAGTGGTGGAAGACACTAGTGTATCTGGGAGGATTCCTGCTTGTTTCAATACTATATTCATTTCCTTAATTCCAAAAGTGGACAATCCTTCTTCCCTGAATGATTTATGTCCTATCTCTTTGTGCAACTCTATTTATAAGGTGGTATCAAAGGTTATTTCAAGGAGACTTAAGATCATTTTGTCAGCTCATATCTTTGGCGAACAGTTTGGATTTCTTGAAGGGAGGCAAATCCATGAAGCCATTGGAGCGGCCCAAGAGGGTATCCACAGCCTAAAGACCAAGAATCTCTCCAAAGCATATGATCGGGTAAGTTTGTTATTTATTCTTATGCTTTTGACTCATCTTGGCTTTGGTATCGGTTTTATCAGATGGATTATGAGTTGTATTACAACATTTTCTTTCTCTGTTTTGATTAATGGGGCGACCTCCCCTTTTTTTCATGTTGAAAGAGGGCTTCGCCAGGGATGCCCCCTGTCTCCTCTATTTTTCTTATTGGCTGCGGAAGGTTTGAGTAGGGCCCTTAAGGAAGCTAAGGGACAGGGTTCTTTGAAAATGATTCAGATTTCTCCAAATATGTTTATTACACATCTTCTTTTTGTAGATGATGTCTTAATTTTCTATTCTGGATCTATGATGGATGTTAATACTATTCAGGAGATCTTGGACCTGTTTTCCAAGGCTACTGATATGGAGGTGAATGTTGATAAATCAACCATTACCACTCATCTTTTGAGGTATGAGGAGCGGCTTGAGTTTTCACGGCTCTTTCCTTATAATACTGTTGGATTAGATGTTAGGTTGAAATATTCGGGGTTTCATTTAAAAACAAATGCATATAAGAAACTCGACTAGATGTGACTACTGGAAATATTGGAAAAGAGGTTAAAAGTATGGAGCCACAAATGGCTTTCTAGAGTTGGGAGGTTTATTTTAGTGAATTTGGTGTTGGAGGTTGTTTCGACGGTATTGGTTATCTCTCTCTTGGATTCCAAAAGGCATCCTGGAATCTCCTCGGTGTATTTGCTTCATATTTCTTTGGAGTGGGAGGAAGGACACTTTGATGACCCCTTGGGTTCGATGGGAAAAAATTGCTACACCAAAAGGGTTGGGGGGTTGGGGACTAAAAAATATATTCCTCTTTGCTTAGGCCCTTGCAGCTAAGTGCGTATGGAGGCTCATCAATTCGGCCAGAATTTGGACCCAAGTGATTTATCATAAATATATTGCACCATTGTCCATTGAGGATTGGATTAGGAATCCTAGGAAGTCTCGTGTGGGAGGGTCGGTGATTTGGAAGGCTTTGGTTAAGTCTTTTAATATTCTGGAATCAAACCTGGTCTGGAATGTGGGCAGTGGCAGGAAGCTTAGAGTTGGAGAGGATTTTTGGATGGGCAGTGCTCAGTAGCACCTTATTCCGGGGTGAACTATTGAGGCTTTGAGGCAAGGGGGATTAATTTTCTTTCCCAACTTGCTAAGTCAGTTCAAATACAGCCTTGGATTTAGTCTTGGATTATGGCCTCCTCATTAGGGCTGGATGCTGAGGATGAAAGGGATCTGGTTTTTTGCATTCGTGCTTTAAAACATGCTCATATTTTGCTTCGAGAGAGGGAGGATGAGATTGTTTGGGATTTTGATCCTTCGGGGATCTATTCTCCCAGGGCGGACTATATAAAGCTAAGTGTTGGGGGTTTTTTTGGGGATGAGCATTGGTGGTGGAGGAAACTGTGGAAGCTCGATTTCCCTCCTAAGACACGCCTCTTTATGTGGTGTGTCTTGGAAAATAATGCCCCAACTTGGGTCAATGTGCAGCGAAGGTGCTTTCAAGGACCTAGGTGGTGTATCCTCTGCAAATCAAATGAAAAATCTGGCAATCACCTTTTTCTCAATTTTCCTTTCATTAAAGGGGTGTGGTTGGAATGCTCTAGATTGTTGGTTCTCTAGTGCAGATGGGAGGGTCTCTCTGTGTCTCATGCCTGGGACTCATGGTGGGCTTCTATAGCCGAGTCACATCTTAAAGTCCTGCCTCTTCTTGTCATTTGGGGATGCTGGCTAGCACGAAATAGACTTATTTTTTATGAGACTACTAGTACCCCTGAAAACACAGGTGCACTGACTATTGGTTTCCACTCTGTGTTTCCTCAACATATCCATGCTACAAATCAAAAGGAACTACTGGTTTTGGAGATTGATAGGGAGATCCCATGGGGTTTTTTTCATGGGGTAGCATAGAATAATGGATGTGGGGGAGGGGCTCTTCTTTTTATTTCTGACTCACATTTATTTGAGCTCTCTGTTGGGCTTGGGGAAGGCTCAAATAACTTTGCAAAGCTTTTGAGCCTCAATCTTCTCCTTATGTTTGCTGCTGAGAAAGGGTTCTGGACTCTAAACTTTTTTGGGGACTCTATGAATGTAATGAATTTGATAAAGGGCATACAACAGTGTAGACTTATTCACCTTCAAAATCTGTTACTTTCGTTAAGGGAGCTCCTCCTTACTTTTGACTCCTTCTCCTGTCAGCATATTTATAGGGAAAACAATGGTGATGTGGATCGTGCTTCCAAGGTGGGGCTACAGTTGGATGTGGGGACCTGGAAGGTTATAGAGCATAGGGATGGTGAAACTTGGTAGTATCTCCATCCCTCCCTTTTTGACTAAGCAGCCTGGTGTTTTTTTTCTTTGAGCTGATGGTTTTGTTTTTTAATTCCATAGGCTGGTCTTTTATTCCCTGCGGTGTTGGCGATGTGTTTTTTACAGTAATGATGTATTATGTGGATGGGGGTAAGAGCCTACGAGTTTTTTTTTGGTTCCCCTCGAGGTCGTTACTGGTCTATTGTGTTTCCCCTTGGTGGATGAACGCTTTTTTTGGGTCACTACTGGGGCTGTTTAGTTCCATACGTTCCCCTACATTCATAGGATGGTCTGCAGTCTTTCTGGTTCCTTCGAACATTGGGGGGGGAATATTCAGTTTTTGGAACTGTTGGAGTGGCTACAACATTTTGGACAACATATATTTTTTATGGACAACCCATTGTTGCTGGTTGGATAGCAGTGGGATTGAAGGTTTAGATAACTAATAGTTTTTTGAATGGACAATGAATGGAGTTGCATTGGTTTTTCTTTGCTCTTTACAACAGTCATGCTTTTGTTTTTTATTTTTTACCTATTGTATCGTCAAAAAAATTACTCGTTTGATAGGTAAATCACAGTTTTGTGGTTTTTCTAAATGTAATTTTGTTCTCAACTTTGGAAATAAAATCACGCTTTTTTTTCTAGGAAAAAAAAAGGCTAAGTGGTGAGTTGCAAGTGTGAAGACACTTGCACACCTTACCTTCTCATGGGTGGATATGGACATATATGTTGCACCACCCGATAGGGATACACATTGGAAATGAGAATATATGTGTGCAAGGAAATAAATGTGAATGCAATTTATCTTTTCAACATTTAATTGTTTAAAAATATAAAAAATCATTTTGTATTATTATTTGTTTTGTTAGGGACTATAGCATTTATTTGTTTTGTTAGAGACTATAGCATTTATTTGGTGTTCAAAGTCTGTTAAGTTGTTTGTATTATTTGGTGTTTTTGCAATTTAAACACAAATTTAGAGAAAATGTTTAATATTTCTTATTTTTTTCATGTAATTTCAAAAATATTTTTTAAATTTACTAGAATTTTCAGGTTGAGGGAGCTCTATATAAAGCTTTCATTGTTGAGAGAAAGAGTCTGGTCGTAGAAGCCATGCAATAATTCTCTATGAATTAGCTGCTCGAAAGAACTAAACAAATTTAGTTTATTGTGTAAGCATAATCACGCAGATGCTCACAATGGCTCTGAATTGAAGCTAAGATAATTGGAGCAATGCTCTAGGGTAGGCCTTTGCAAAGCTTGTTGGCTCTGTATAAAGCTTGTTACGTATTTAAAAAATGTTTTTGTTTGCTAGCTAACATCATATTATTATTATTGTTGCAATGTATTTGCACACAATCAGAGTTTATGTGAGCAAGCAGTACTGAAAATATGAATCGATACTTGATGCCATACTAGGCTATGAACCTGAAGTCTGGTTTGTTTATATTGGAATATTAACCTCAAGTCTAGTTCGGATATTTTTTTTTAAATGACAGGAAATTCTCCCAAATTTACAGTTGCGGGACTTGGAATTTAGACGTTGCGTTACTTGTGAACAAATGTTATTCATACTAGTTGAAATAAGTTATTGCAGTCAGGAGACTTTGGGGCTAAGATATCGTGGTTGTTGATTTCATTGCTTAAACAACACTGAGAAAGAACCAAGAGTAAGAGCAAGAGTAAGGGGATCAAAAGGTTGAATACTGTCTTGCAACCTTTAGCAATGGAATTTTTTTGTGAGAAGCACAAATTCAATACACCATAAACACAAATTTGTAATATTGTGGAGTTGATTCTTGTTGAAGATAATGGAGAATCATGTATTAGTGTGGGTTGGTTCACGAGACCTTAGGATAGGAATTAGTTTCTATTTCTTAGGGTATGGTTCTAACTTCCCTAAAACCATGTATTTTATATAATGCTTGAGTTTTATTGAGAATGTAGAGCGTTCTGCAGAGCCAGACTCTCCTGGATCAGACTCTCTTTCATAGAGCTGACCAGTCGATTTTTTATTTACATAATACAAACATCAGATTTTATCATGGTATCAGAGCTCCAGGGTCAAATCATAGCTAGAGTGTTGTGATCCCTGCGAGTATCCATGTGGCAGAGGAGAAGCCCCTGATGACTGAGTGAATTTTTTTTCTTAGGCTTTAAGCGGATTAGCACGGGTTTTGGCATAATAGTCATGTCGATCGTCGTGTATATTAGAGTAACAGTCATGTCGATGGCGCAGAACTAAGAAAAACAGAGGCGCTGATTAGAAGAGGACTTACTGAGTTTCGTTTCCAGCATGATCATCGCGGAAATTGGGTCAATAAGTACGTCGAGGAGATATGAAGTAGATTTGAGCCAGTGGACACAACTGATGAAGGAATAAATCCAGTGAAAGGTTTCCGATGAAGGGATCTGATGAAAGCTCACCGATGAAAGAAGAGATATGAAGCAAATCTTGCTGGTGCAAGAGATTCGAAAGCCTGTCACACAACGTGAAAAACAACCGGTTGAATTGATCGCAGATCAAGTAGATATGTATCGTAACATTTCCTTCTGTAAATATCTGGGGTAGATCTATCATTTTTTTCTTGTCAATTATTTGTTTGAATCGTCAATATCAATAATCAAATAATCAAAGCATATTTGAATGAGAGCAACAAGCTCGATGGTTCCAATTATTCAAATTGGAAGTTCAAGATGCAGAATGTGCTAGAAGCACATAGTGCTTGGACAATTGCAAATGGGGATGAGCCGACGCTAGCAGCGGGAGCATCATCGACTCCAAACTGGGAAAAAAGAGAAGGAAGAACAAAGACGTCACTAAAGATGTCAGTGAAAGACTACATCATACCGCATATCAGAGAATGAAAATCAGCAAGAGAAATCTAGACAGTATTGAAGGATTTGTATGAGATCAAGAATAAAAATCATCTTCTGTTTTTGAAGAGAAATATTATATCCATAAATATGGAGGAGAATGAAACAGTTTCTCCTTTCATCATTGTGGATCAAAGATCTGAAGAACAAATTGGTAGATATCAGTGAGATTGTAGCAGATGCAAATTTGGTCACAATTACCATGAATGGTAGGGCTGATGATTACCAAATGTTTATCACTGGGATAAGTGCGAGAGATAAAATCCCAAAATTTGAAGAAATGACAGGAATATTAATGCAAGAAGAAGAAATAAGATTGACTCTAAAACCCCATAGTGCAGATCTTGCATTAATGGCAAAGAAGAAATTCTTCAAAGAAAAAGGAAATCCTTCACAACAAAATGGAGGAAATCCACAGAAAAGACCGAATCAAGCTCAAGGTATGTATCCAAATAGAAACGACTCTATAATAAAATGTTTTTATTGTGGAAAACTCAGTCATACGGCTAAGGAGTGCAGGAAGAAGAAATTTCATGAAGAACAACAGAGGCATAAAATACATGTAGGTCATTTCGCAGATGATGACCATGTTTAGAACTTCAGATTGTTCATGGCAGACTTGATGAAAATGTCGAAGAAGACATCTGGTATATGGATTCGAGAGCATCCACACATATGACGGGAAATAGACAATGGTTCGAAGAGTTTAAAGAAATAAAAAACGAAGCACAAATATACCTTGGTGATGATAGAAGTCATCAGATCAAAGGTTGTGGGAAAATTTCTGTTATTTTACCTGATGGTAATGTTAGATTTATTCATAATTTAATGTATGTGATCGGAGTGACAAAGAATCTGATTTTTGTATCCATAATTACAGATCATGATCTCAAGGTATAATTTTTTAAATCTAACTGTTATATTAAAGATTTGTTGGATGGCATGAAGAATATTGCTTCAGGAATTCGAACAGGAGGTCTGTACAAATTGGATGTGAGGACAACACCAAATCAAGTTTTGACAGCATCAATTTTGACTACATAAGAGCTATGGCACCAGAGACTTGGTCATATCAACTACAATAATTTTTTGTTACTTCAAAAAAAGGAAATGGTAAGAGATCTTCCTACATTAAAACAAGTGCATAAGGATTGTGATGCTTGTGCATTAGGAAATATGCATAGAGAACAATTCCATGTTCGAGTAGAAAAGAAAAAGAGAGACATACTTGAATTAGTGCACACTGACCTATGTGGACCCATGCAAACAAAGTGATTAGGAAGTGCACTGTATTTTCTACTATTTGTTGATGACTGCACAAAGTTTTCTTGGGTATATTTTATGAGTAAGAAAAGTCACACATTTGAATACTTTAAGCAGTTTATATATATGATTGAAAAGAAAATGGGAAGCACATAAAAATTTTCCGCTCCGATCAAGGGGGAGAATACATGAAGGACGAAATTACCAAGTATTGTAAAAACCATGGAATATTATAGCAATTCACAGTACCCCATACTCCACAGCAGAACAAAGTAGCAGAAAGAAAGAACAGAACACTGCTGGAGTGTGCTACGAGCATGTTGAAAGGTAAGGGTCTTTCAAATGGTTTTTGGGCTAAATCATTGAATACTGCAATTTATTTTAAAAATAGGAGTCCTACAAGAAGTCTCGAGTCTAAAACTCATTTTGAAGCATTATATGGATTTAAGCCTACAGTAAAATGTTTAAGAGTATTTGGGTCTAAATCATTTGCCCACATTCCAAAGGAGAATAGAAGAAAACTAGATTCAAAAGCCATCAGATGTACCTTTGTAGGGTATTTTTCACAATTTAAATCTTATAGATTATTTAATCCCTCTACTCACAAGATCTTTGTTAGTAGAGATGTCATGTTCCATGTTCAGGTTTCTAATGAATCTGATAAAAGCAATGAGGAATGGGATATTCCATTCTTGGTGGAAGGAAGTGAAGAAACAAGTAACAACCATGAGGAGCAGAAAAAGGTAGAAGTAGAAAGTTCAAATATAGCAATCAAGCCAAGTCCTTCAAAGGAAATTCAGAACAGGTTGGAAGCTACACCAACGCTCAGAAGATCAGGTAGGCAGATTCAATTGCCTGCTAGATATAGGGAGAATGCCTTTATAACTAGTATGATGAATGTTGTTGAACCTTCTAGTTATAGAGAAGAAACTCAATGTAGTGAATGGAAAATAGCTATAGAACAGGAATATGAATCTATTCTCAAAAATAACACTTGGGAGCTGGTTGAACTACCTGAAGGGAAACAAACCATAGGATGTAAATGGTTGTATAAACCCAATATTAATGTAGATGGAACCATAGATAAATTAAAATTTAGATTGGTAGCAAAGGGGTATTCACAAAAAGAAGGTATTGACTATGAGGAAACCTTCGCCCCTGTAGCTAAACCAAACACTATCAGAATGATGATTGCTTTAGCTACTGAGAAACATTGGATGATTCACCAACTAGATGTAAAATCTGCATTTTTGAATGGGGAATTGAAAGAGGAGGTTTATTTAGAGAAACTTGAGGGGTTTGTCCAGAAAGGGAAAGAACATTGAGTCTGTAGATTAAAGAAAGCTCTATATGGACTAAAACAAGCACCCATGTCATGGTATGAAAAGATTGATTCATTTTTCTGCAACACAGTTACAAGAGAAGTAAAAACGACCCTAATCTGTATATTGTGAAAGATGAAAATGGGCGCATAGTGTTGATTTTATTGTATGTAGATGATCTAATTATTACAGGTGATGCTATTGATCTAATCAAAGAAATCAAGCAGCATATGTCACAAATTTTTGAAATAAAAGACCTTGGTGAACTAAGATATTGTTTGGGTCTTGAGATCTGGAGAGATTTAGGAAAAAAATTTATGTCCCAGGGTAAGTATGTCAGAGGTCTACTGGAAATATTCAAGATGTATTAGTGCAAGGTTGTAGCAGTACCATTACAATTGAACATTAAACTTTAGAGTGAGGATGGCCCTAAAGAGGTAAATGTGACACTTTATCGACAGTTGGTTTGGATTCTAATCTACCTAACCACTACAAGACCAAATTGGGCTTATGTAGTTTGTGTACTAAGTCAATACATGTCTAAGCCACTTGAGAGTCATTGGAATGCAGCGAAAGGTGTTTTAAGGTATCTACAAGGAACTGTAGATTATGGTATTATTTATACTGATTCTTCTGATGTTAGATTGAAAGGATTTATAGATTCCGACTGGGCTGGAAATGTAGACAACCGAAGATCCATAACAAGTTATGCATTCAACATTGGATTCGGGGTGATTACATGGAGCAGTAACAAACATAACACAATTTCTTTGTCTTCAGCGAAAGCAAAGTATCAAGCTACGTGCGTAGCAACATGTGAGACAGTTTGGTTGTGGAGATTTCTCCAGGATGTTTGGGAGGAACAGAAAGATGCAACAACAATCATATGTACAACCAGAGCTCAATCAAACTTGCTAATAATCTGGTGTTTCATCATACCACTAAACACATTGATATACAATTCCACTTTGTCAGGGAGAAAGTTAAATCAAAATAAATCCATCTTGTATATTGTGAAACATGTGATAATGTTGCTGACATTTTCACTAAGTCTCTTGGAGAAAATAAGTTTCAAATGTTTAGGGAGATGTTAGGCATATTTTTGAACCCCTTATCCATTAAGGGGGAGTGTTGAAGATAATGGAGAATCCTATATTAGTGTGGGTTGGTTCATGAGATGTTAGGATCGGAATTAGTTTCTATTTCTTAGGGTATGGTTCTAAATTCCCTAAAACCATGTATGCTATATAATGCTTGAATTGTATTGAGAATGTAGAGCGTTCTGCAGAGCCATACTCTCCTGGATCAGACTCTCTTTCGTAGAGTTGACCAGTGGGTTTTTTATTTACTTAATACAAACATCACATTTTATCATTTCTATCTTAGTTAAGTCTATAAGCATGAATTCTAGGCTAACCAATCATTGAAAAATGATGTGAAGCACGAAGGTCTGCTCTTTGGTGTAATATATGGAGTCTGAAATTTGATTTACATGAAGCACAACTTAACCAAATTGACTAATACACACTAATTTTTGTGGGCGCCCAAGATTTTTACAACAATGGTCAACTAGATATGGATAGACGTATGTAAGGCTATTTTCTTTATGGATATAGAAGTAATTGTTTATTGTATTTATTAATCTATAGTTTGGTATAGTTTCTTAGACATATTTATGTCCATTTGGTATAGCAAGGTAGGGGGTAAGCCATTGGAATCAAATTATTATTCCATAACTAACTACACAAAAGTCAAACAAGTTTTTGACTCTCAAATAAGTGGTGTTGGGTGAGTATGTGAAGATGCGAGTGAGGTATTTCAAGCTTGCCATATCCAAATAGTTCACTTTGCGATGTTTTCCAAGACCTATTTGATTTCTTCGTGCACATTGGAACATGCAAATGCTAAATATTTTCCAAGTTTTATAATAAATATTTTTTTAGTCTTATGGACATTATAATGATTTTCTTTCTTTCTTTCTCCTGGTGGCATAAAAAATCATGTTATATTGCATGTGGTTTAATACCCAGAAATTTCCTTCCTCTGAGTATTCAAAGTAAACTTTTACATTAAAAAAAAACAAACTTTAAAATCCAATAGTAAATGATACCAAAACACTTCCAATGGATAGGGTAAGAAATTTTTTTTTCAATAGAAATAAACCTCTAGTTTATATAATGTACTAGCACAAAGTCAAGATTTTCTGAGATTCTATACATTCATAAGGAATTCAAAAATTATTCTCCATAGTTCATTTATCTATATGCTAAGATGCCCCAGATTTATCAAGCAGTTTCTGTGGCTTTTATGTGTTAGTGTCTAATAAAAACAAAAATATGAAAGGTGTTCCATGACTAAGACTATATCTGAGCATTCATATAATGAATGCTCCAGACAAACTTCAGTAGGTTGTCGTTCCATCTAGATAATAAACATGTAGCTTGAAATGTTCCATCAGAAAAATATACCCATGTTTGTAATGTCCCTGGCCTCAAAAATCAAACTGTCCTATCCACAAAAAAATATTGTTTCCTTTGTTCATTCCCTATCCATAAGCTCCGACAGTAGGGATCATTAAAAAATAATTAACAATAACCATACCCCCACTACCAGAAGAATCAATGAGCTCATAATGCATCTCTCCAAAAATCCCCCTCAGCCCCATCTTGGATAACCTGTCAGCAGTCATATTACTTTCCCTAAAAATGTGAGTGAAGGAAATAATGGTAAATGATCTTCTTAGATCATTAATCATGTCGATCCATGCCGAAATATGTCTAGGAGCTAAGGTATTATGGTTGTTCAAATGATCAATCAGTACCTTTGAATCACTGAATACCCAAAGCTTGTCAATATAGAGGTGTTTAGAGAACCACGGTAACCCCTACAAAGCCAACATCTCAGCCCTCGTGTTAGTACGATTTCCTCCAAACCAATGAAGCTTGTAATGACACTGAGGATAAATCATCAGCCAGGCGCCACACCCACAACTCATGTTTTGTGACATGCCATCGAAAAACCTGCAAGATAGTGGATTTCGAAAGGTCTTATTCTTTTTCAGAGATCACGAGGAGGCTGAATTCGTGTCCTCATGGCCTCCCAATTTAGGATTACCTGAGCAGTGATCCATGCAGGAGTGTAATGGTGATCTTCAAAAATCCTTTTGTTCCTTCCACACCACACTCTCCAGTGAAAAAACAGTGGGATGCTCCTGAACTGAATACCTTGCTCAAACCACCAATTAGTGCAGTCTACGATAAACGAGTTTTTCTGCCCCTGAATTTTTAAATGATTGTAAAGAAAAAACCAAATATCTTGAGAAAATTTTCACTTGTAAAAGATAAGTGAGTTATCTTCCTCCGAAATCCATGCAATGGCTACATATCCTAGGTCCAATCTTTCCCCTTTTCATAATATTGGACCACGTAAAATTTGTATCCTTCCAAACCAACCACAGAAAGATAATAATTTTGTACTGCACCTTTATCTTCCAAATATCCCTAAACCAACACCTTCCACCTTGTGCACCTTGAATATTAATCATATTATTATAACTCTATGATTTGCTAATTTGGTCATTTACCAGGGTGCCCCCCCAAGTAATCATATCGCCAGATTTGTTATGTCTCCACCCCGAGCCCTTCAATCCAGTCACGTATTCATTCCACTCCACCGCAAGAAGACCATAAATTCCCATATCCACAGCCAACTTCCACCTTAGGGAATTCTCCTCCCAATTTATGATAGTCTAACAAAAAATGCCCCTTTTCATGTAATAGTTTCATCAATCGATCACTAATCATGGAGTTCTGAGGGAATATTTGAATGTCCCTGGCCCCAATGAATGTTCTCCAGCCATTTCCAAAATTCCATTGTAGCATCCCATGGAAAAAGGGCCAAATACTCCTAAAAATGTTCTAGATAAAAGATCCCCTCCTTCCCATCCCTCCCTCTGATGAATATAATTCCTCCATATTCAAAGTCCTGAGGTATTTAAATCTTATAATATCATTCTGGATACCTGGAGTCTTTAAGCATCTCCAGAGTGACTTCATAAGTAAATTTTTCCCAAATTTTTCCACCTCCAATAGTCCCCATCCCCCCCGTTCCTTTGGCCATGTGATTTGATCCCACCGAATAAGATGATATTTCCTTTCCTCCCAACCGCCACACCATATGAAATTAGCCGTTGTTTTCTTAATTATGTCAATGATGGTCTTTGGTATATAAAATAGATGTGGCCAATAGACAGAGAGCTATTGAAGTATAGCCTACACCAAAACCATCCTCCCACCCTTTGAAAGCCATTTAAGAGTCCATCCATTGATCTTTCTTTTGTATTTTTCAATAATCCATGACCAATCAGCTACCCGGTATCCAGTGGACTTCAAGCGAAATCCAAAATATGTCAATCCTCCCCCAAGTGGGCTAATATTAACATTTTAATTCTCCCCAATATTTCTGATCATTTTAGGATCCCCAATTGAATAATAAATGCAAGTTTTTCCTCCATTATCATGCATCCCTGATGCATCAAATAATTTATTAAATATGTCCTGCAATTTCATCCAGTATTCCTTTTTTAATATCCCACAAATCAACACGTCATCCATGAAAAAACTGTGGGTGATCTCCAGTACTTCGGTTATTTTTATACCACGGAAATGGGCCATCATCGCTACCCGAGTGATTAGAATACTGAACGCATCCATAACTAGAATGAACATGAGGGGTGAAAGTGTACAACCTTGTCTCAGTCCCCTACCCGATTTGAAGAACCTGATTGCTGATACATTTAGAAGAACCACCATCGATGTTCTGCATACACACCCCATAATCCATTCTACAACATTATGACTCATCCCAATTTTATATAGGATCATTCTAAGGAATGGCCAATCCACCCGGTCGTAATCCTTACTCAAATCTACTTTTAATACTAGAGCTTCCATTTTCCAGTCCATTATAGTGTGCAAGGTCTCTTGAGTGGATTCCATGACATCATGAATGATGTAGTTGTTAAGGAAACCAAATTTCTCTGGAGAAATGTGTCTAAAGAAAACATCTTTAATTTTGTCAGCAATGATTTTCGATATGATTATATACAGAGTGTTACACAATGATATGGGATGATAGTCATCAAAGGAAGCCCTTCCTTTTTTTTCAGGATAAGTGCCAGAAAGGTAGTGTTAATCGCTCTATGTACCATTCCTGTCAGTCTCTCCTCCTCATCCATTTCAGTGATATCATTTATCATAATTTCATCAAAGTGTATGAAAAAACATGAAGTCCAGCCATCTGGGCCCAGACTTTTGTCTGGAGAAAATGATTTAAGAACCCCTTCAACCTCTGCAACACTAACTTCTTTGTACAGTATCTAATTATCCTCATCTCTGAACAAATGCAGATATTCATCAACCACCTTAATCTACGCTTCCACCAAGATTGTCTCATCTGTCTTAAATAAGGATTCAAAAATTTTAACCGCTTGATCTTGTATTTGTGCAATAGTATTATATGAGTGTCCATCAACCTCAATATTCCAGATATCATTAGTATTCTTCCTCCCATTTGCGTAGGAGTGAAAATATTTCGTGTTCCTATCACCTTCTCTTAATCAAGTTTCACGACTCTTAAGTCTCCATGTTTTCTTCTGAATGAGTAGAATCTTCCTTTTCTCAATCTCCAAATTTTTTATCCTTGTCCAGCTCTCAGTAGAAAACACCCCTCCTATACTGTGGTCAAAAATCTGTGCAATCTCTCACTCAATCTACTCCAAGTCGTGTATCATTATCCGTTTCTTGTGTTTCTCCCATTTCTGGACCTTTCCTTTCAGACTTATCAAACTGGTTGATAGGTATTCCATGGCCTAAGAACCAGTCCACCTCTTGTGTACAGTGAAAAAATCCAAAACCATGGAATTAAATTCCATATCCTCCAGCCATACTATGTTAAATTTAAAGGGGAATCCTGTCAGTTTATGCTCAAAATTCCATTCCATCACAATCGGTTTATGATCAAATATGAGAAGAGCCACCACCCAAGACTTCACTCTCCCCATTTGTGTATATAAGTCATCTTGTACTAAGAATCTATCCATTCTCTTGCCAATATATTTTGTGCCTTTATGCCCATTAATCCATGTTGGGAAGTTCATCTCCTATTCTATGTCCCTGAGATTGGAATCTCTGACCATATCCCCGATGTGATCGGATAGTGGATCAATTCTCTCACCACCCCCCAAAATATCCCCACCATGAAAAGTACAATTAAAGTACCCAGAAATGATGGAATTTCCCAGGGTTAAAATGTTGCATTGTTCTGTCTTGTTCTAAAAGGGATCCCTATCACTGTATGGAGCATAGAGGTTGACCAGGTGTATCATGTGCTTAAAACCTCGGATGTGACCAGTCATAATGATGTCACCGAAGAAGTTGAATGCTTTAATATCAACCAACTGTGGGTCCCAAATAATTTCTAAACCCCTCGATATCCCCTCTGCATCTTTCGCCACCATGTTCCATGCTGGAAACATAGCACGGAAAAAGGACAGATATATATCAACCGTGGACATAGTCTCTTGGATGAAAATAAGAAAAGGAATTATACATCTGTGAAACTCCCGCAGAGAGAGAAACTTGTCCCTCCCCCCCATTCCCCGCAGGTTTAGTGAGCACATAATCATCAAGGAACCTTGGATGAGGGTTCCTCTAAGGACCCTATCTAAGGCAAGAGTAACCGATACCTCCCGGAAATTCCCCGATTGTATTTCTGAGTTAGAAACCCCAAACGAAATAAAGTTCTTCTTGAGATGGGGCCTTCCCTTCCCTTTTCTAATAGTGACATTGGAAATGGATGCAAGGCAGATGACAATGGGGGGATAGGGAGGGCGTCTAGAGTGAACAACCAGTGGAGCCATCTCAGCATCCGGATTGTGAAGCAGGATAGCCATATCACTACCAATGGAGTTTGTCGGGGATAGTGAGACATCTTGAGCGGAAGAATATGTGGGCTTATCATGACAGGATAATGTTGGGGCCTCCTTGCGAGAACCGAGGGGGCGTCATAGAAGGATTTTGAGTAATAGGTCCCCATGTGCGAGAGCCCTCAAGCACGAAGAGATTAGGGAGGTTAGAGGAGTACGGAGAGCCTCCAGTATGGGCTCGAGAATTTCATCGCCATTAGACAGACGCACTTCCTCATCCTATAGAGACTTGGACCGACGGACATCAAGCGACCCCCACTCATTATATCACCCCACCCCCCTAATATCAAAATGTCCCATAAAATGATAAGGAGGAGGAATGTACATATCAACCAAAGAGAGTTCTCCGCAATGCACCTTTAGCTCCTGCAAGTTCCTGTTATCATCAGCAACCTGATTCTTAACCTTTTTCCTATGTCCCAAATGACCATTCCTACACATTGCACAATTCGAGATCAGGTGTCTGATTTCATGACAGTGGTGGCACTGAAACGGAAGCTGCTAGTAGTCGATGACTTGTCGATGTATCAACTTATCCTACGCCAGATCAATAAAAGCTGGTAGTCCATCTGAGAAGGAGATTTCAACTAATATCTAGGCCATTCTCTTATTGTAAACCCCCAAACACTTGGGGTGAATAAAACGACACTTCTCGATATTGTTCCCAATGTCCGACAATACATGTTCTATCCAAAATTCCAATGGTAAGCCAGAAAATTTTACCCATACCTGGTGATTTGTAGGGGTGTATATGGTGGGATTGAAACCAACGTACCACCTGTGTAGCGTTAAGAAACACTAACCCAGAACCCACATCCTCCGTAATACCTCTCCCACATCCTCCGGAGACATGAAATGATAACTATACCACCCTCCTTGAAGCCTGCAAAATTTAGGTGGGTATACAAGAAACCTCGTCCAAGTAGCAGAAAGCTAGTCACTCATATTCTTCATCCTGTGTTTGTAAAAGCACCATTGACCCACCAGAGCACGGAATCGTAGGCTTTCTGCTCTTTCCCACATTATATCATGGCCAAAGCTTAATAGTCTTCCCTCATTCGAAGGCTTGAAAGGTTTTCTTTGGTGAGGAATAGAGGAGTGACCCCCCTGCAGTCTGTGGAGAGAGTCTGTAAGAGGTGATGCACAAGGCCGAGTGATAGTTTTTGTTGCAACCGACTGTGATAATATAGTATTCCAATGGATTGTCTTGGGATTAGACAAATTGTTTTTGTATCGCATTCCCCCCTCCTCTACCACCTCAATTGCATGCACGACAACCATAGTGATTTCTTCGGAGTCCACTTCCTCCAGGCAGGTGGATAGACCTGACATGACTACTAATTAAGGATAATAATCCCAATGCCGTTGTCAATCTAAAAATTAGCAATGCTCGATACGAATTTAATGAGGATGGACCACTCCCCAATGATAAAAGCCGCCCAAAAATAAGCGAGTACGAGAAATAAAGGTGAGAAATTAAGGAGTAGGCCACCATCACCCCACGATGTGATCTACACCATATAAAAAATAATACAGTTGGCAGATCACCCTAAATGGATTAGTCCAAGCTCAAATGAAGTACCTTCAGCATTAATAGATTCAAACACCACCAGGATACCCCATTCCTGGAAATGTAATTTGAAATAATCCCCGGCGTCAATCACCAGCCACAATGGTTGACGGAAAGGCCATCAAGGCAATCCAAAAAATGGACAGTGGAAAGGAGTGAAAAAGGCGAATGATTGGAGGTTCAGTAATGCAACACAATGATCCCCACATTGTCGAACACACTTGCATCCATATTCATATGAGTCCAACCGAAAAATTCTATCAATAATTTATTAATGACAACAACAACATAGAAATCCACCAATATTCCACCATTGGTGAAATATATATACCTTGAAGCTTTTGCAGGGACGGGAGAATGATAAGGGACAAGACCACTTGTCACCCAAAGCAATTTTTTGAGAATCCTTCTCCATAGCGTCCCGACTGAAAACTCTTGTTAACATACAAATAAAGAGATTCCATAGCCAAAAACCCATGTAGTCATAACATTCAGTAGTCAGGAGAACCTGTTAGCCCCCATTTATGCTCAGGAAATCACATTCCTTGAGTTAAGAAAACCTCATTAAAGAACCACCTATGAACCTCAAAGGAAGATGCAGGTGAAGGGCTTATGCTGCTAAGCTACCGGACCGACACCATTTTAATAATAAAGGAGAGCTTGAACACCAACCCAGTTACCTGCATGGTCTTCATCCCGCCAATCCTTTGGCTTTCAAAAATATTAGTTCAACCGTTACATAACAGAGCCCTGTTTCTTGATGAAAGCCTCTTTTTCAGAGAAGATCCTCAGACCAATTTTTTTCTCTATAGATGTGTTCAAAAGTTACCTTATGGAAATTTCTAGTCAGCATTTTGATGCACTTCATTCAGTTAGAGAGAATGGGCGGATTGAAGTTGTTGAGAACTTTAACCCATTCGATAATGTGATACAAGTGATAGTAGTCTTGTCTGCAACAAGAAATGGGTGCATTTGCATGATATCAGGGCCAAAATGGGGAAGGCAATCACATAACTTGTGTAAGAAGAGATACATGCCCAGTCAGGTAGCGCTCCCATTCATCAAGCTATGAAACGTACTGGATATTTGTTTGCCTTTGCGGTTCTCAAAAATCATGTCGTCTACTGCAAATATGGGATTTTTCCAAATTATAAGTTTTAGTTGTAAAATGATATGGGTTGAAATTACAAGTTACTTGAGATTTCTCATAGCTTCCACGGATTGAAATTATGCATAGGGTAAGAACATTTACCATAGCCTGAGGTCCGTAAGCAGCGAATATACCTCAAAAATAGGGCTTCAAATAAGGGTAAGTATCATGAGCCTGTAAATCACAAGAGTTATTGATATTCAATACAAGTAACATGTATGGGGAAATACTAATGCTTCCCATGTAGACCACACTCGAAATGCAGGCAAAAATTCCTCTAATAATTGTAAGCACTTACAATTGAATGATCAATTTCTTGTTGAATAAAGCAATTTGATGGAGCAGAGCAATTAAATTTTTTTTTTGACGATGTTTGATGTTATGGTTCAACTTCATTACCCTTATCGTAACTTGAGAGACATCACAAAACGAGGAAGAATTACTTTAAATTTAAATAAAAAGAGTGAGAAATTATTTGCTAAACTATTTAAATAGTATTACAAAAACCAATCTAGATTGAAGGAGCCATATGCAAATAAACTTGAGTCTTAAAATTAAGAAATGAAATTAGTTATAAATCCAAACTCTGCTAAATGGAAAACACGGCTTCAAGTTCAGAGACTCTTATAGAAGAGATTTTGATTGTTGAAGCAAAAGGAGAAAATTATAAGTGGTTAATGTTTGAAAGTCCATTAGAATCATAAATAGATAATAATATATAAAAAATTTATAAACACGCAAGCAATAATATCATTTTCAAGCAATACCAGCGTACCAATACGCATCAAGCAAGTGCTAGTGCCAAACTGTTGGTGTACATGCACATAGTTAGCCTTAATTAGCTTTAGTTTGACTCTAGTTATTGCATGCGATGTGCACTTGTCTTTAGCTAGTTAACTCAAGTGCTTACATGCGGTGTGCACTTGGCTTTAGTTAGTTAACTCTAGTGCTTGCATGTAGTGCATGTGCACATTAACAGAACATAAAGCAAACTTAGCTTCAGTTAGCTTTAATTATCCATAGTTATTGCATGTACAACTAAGCTTAACTTAGTTGCTTTATATATTGATTCTCAAACTAATATTGATGAATCAAATTCAATTCTCAATTCCAATTTTTATTTTTCAATTATCGCAAGTTTGTGAAATTATTCTTCAGCTAGATCCGTGTTTGTGCTCTAATAATTTTACACAGACAAGTCAAATACAATTCCTGAGATTCAAAAATGGATTAGGAAAAACGATTGCACTCCATTTTCATATTTCGTCCAATCTAATTATTGGTTTCCCCGCCAAAATCAACATTACATTCATATTAAAACATCGCTTCCTTTACATCCCAATGGAATCATTACTATATATATTCATATAAAGAGCAACAACCTCTTTTATACCAAGTGAATCAATTGATCAATTCAACTTTTCTATACAAATTACTAATTTTAAAACCGCTTTTGTTTGGATATTCAAGTAATTTTGGGGAGAATATCAATGTCCTTGGATGATGATTATGAAGCTAATATTATTCCATAAGCCTCATTGAGATTCTCTAGTTTGTGGAAACGGTAGCACCCCACCCTGTCCCCTTCAGCTTCATGTCTGAGAATGGAAATTGAGGTAAAACACTATACTCGTTGCACATGCCCTATGCCGACCTCGGAGTAGTTGGGCTTGTTGTCTTCCTATAAGGAACTTCCCATTTGATGTTCAAGTAACAATAATTCATCCATAATGGAAGGCACATTCCTCTCTCATTCAGGGGAGCCCAGCGCATGGGACTTAGAGTATCCATAACGGTTGCATTAGGAGGGTGGAAGCTTTAAAATCCCACAATGCCTCCCTCAAAATACTTTCTTTGTCTTTCAGTTTATGAATGTCATTGAAAAAGCTTCAGATGTCCTATATATCTAGAGGGTTCAGGCCTGAAGCAGCTTAGCACAACATCAAGCATCTAGTATGAATGGTGGTGCCTTCAACAACTTTCAGCATAATGAAATCTCTGTACAAGAGGTATCATAATGAACAATTATGTACAATATAGAAAGAAATAGCAGTAATGAAAGAATTACGTGAAGTGTAACTCATTAATAATTTATTAAGAAATAATTCAAATTAGAAACACATCAATCAAATATCACATAAAAATTGGAGCGAAAGATAAATTATTGAGATAAATGCATTAATTTTTACCTTCAATCTCAACTAAGAAACCTTGAGTTCAAAATCTATATGAGCCAAGAAGAGACCGCCAAAAAGAGACCCTATTTTCAACTACTCATATGCTTCAAAATTCTTACCCTTAGGGACAATTAATCACTCAGGAGCCTACAAACCACCCTAGGTGATTAATCTCTAAGTTGGAACTCTTTTTCACAAGAGAAACTCTCCAACTGTATGCATGACACAAGATCCATGCGGTTGGAATGCTATAACCACATGCACAAGCCTGCCTACATGCGGTTATGACCCAAAATTTCCAGTTCAGTGCATGCAATTATGAGATCTATGCCACCTTTTTAGGCTAGCCTCTAGACGACTACCAATAGCTGCTTTTAGCTTTCTAGAATCATGACAATAATGATAACAATGATGAGCAATCAAAACATGAGCCAAATCTTGAACAACACATGCTTAATGCAAGATAGACATTTCGTCAAACATATGATGAACATGTAAGCTATAGGTCATGAATGCATATCTAATCATAGATATTTAAACTTCATCTAGGAACCATCAAGAATGCTCTATGCCCTCTCTAGCTATCGGAAACAACACTTACTAGCACTTGCATTCATCAACCATCCAATACTTGCCAAAAAATGATCAATAGCCATAGTGAGTATACATCATATAACCAAATAAACTAGCATATAACCAGAATATAAACCATGAAAAATCATCTATGAGATTACCATACTAACCAACACAAATGCTCATATATCACAATAGTAAAATAACTCATATTATCATATTCAAAATGCCAACCAAGTCAGGGACTTCCACGTACCACCAGACCATAGATTGGCTGAACCAAAATCTATCTTTCAGCCAATCACTCCTGCACCATATTCTAAGCATGAATGTTGAATCATAAGGGTTAAACCAAAACAAAACCAACCAGAGCTTCCAAAGGCCAAACCACCTCAGCCCTTCACCACAGTGATTTCACCTAACCGGTCCAAAAATCACTAACAACAACCAGATCGGTCTCTACCCAAGCTGTCCAGGGCTCTAGGAATTAGTAACTCAACCCGCAGCCTCTAGAGAACCCGAGTTGTTTCAGGGCTCTAGAGGATTTATTCCTAACCCACAAGCTCTAGGGACTTGTAACTCAACCCACATCTATAGTAAACCCAAGTTGTTTTAGAGCTTTAGATATTTTTTTCCACCCCACAACCATAGGGAACTTGAGAACCAATTATAAAAACAAGTAGGAACCCACAACACCATGGTTATCCAGGAAATGGCAAAGCAAGGCTAAAACCATCATTAATCTAGGAAAATCCCATGCCAAGGTAACAAAATAACCAAGGCGAACACATGCATATACCATGCATCCAAAAACCAACAACATCACACATGCAACTTGTTACTTACAAAGAAATCCAACTGTCTCCTCGCGCTTCCTTGCTTTCTTATGCTTGCTTACTCCAAATCCTAGTGAATTCTAGAGTGTTTGAAGAATACTCTGAGTGTGCAAGAGTGTAATAGAATAAGATTGTGAAGGGAGAGAGACAAAACTAAACTGACAAAAACTATGAATTGTTTCTTTGATGCCATTTTATTATTGATGCCTCAATTTTCTTCATTTTCCTTAAATTTTTCTCTAATTTCCCTTTGCATGAAAATTTGTGTCTCTTCAACTTCCTTTTATCATATTTTCCTTTATTTTCATAATTAAATTTCAATTATTTTCTCTTTGCCTTTGCCAATTTCCATAGCCATAAATAAATCACAAGTGGTGCCCACTATAATGTTTTTCCCACCATTCAACTTGGAATATGTGTCTCATGACCTTGGTATTGTTTTATTTACATAGAAAATCAACCAAGGGTTGTTGAAAAACCCCTCCCCCTTTGGGGAACACTGGCTCAGTGTTCAATAACACTTATAACCAACAAAAAATGCTACCCATGGAGATTTATAACACAATTTGATGCAACATTTACATCATACCAAACTGCTAAAACCATGAATATCATACAACTTATTGGGGCTTTATAACACAATTCATTGCAGTATTTACAAGGTACTGCTTATTGGAGCTTTATATTACAACTCATTGAAGTATTTACAATACACACATGCATATATAAACATAAATAAAAACACATAAACCAAACACATTTTCTCAACTAGAAAATAATGAAGGATACAAAACCCGCATATGATCAACCATCTCCTATTTATCTTCATGGATCCCAAAGTGGTTCCACTACACTTTAACCCGCTCGATTTCTCAGTTCCAGAGCATGAGTTATTTCCGCTGCAAAATGCACTATGACGGTGGATGAAACTCTCCATCTAGTTCCATCTGCAATACATACCAATCAATCACATGATCAACATCCCAAACATATCTCTTAAGCAATGAATCATGGAAAACATCATGGAATTTCACTGTTGGTGGAAATGCAATTTTGTAGGCTACTATTCCAATCCTCTCAAGGATCTCAAAAGGCTTGCAATAACGAGGTTCCAATTTGCAACATGATCCAATCCTCAAGGATCTCTTCTTGGGCTTGACGTGCAAGTACACATGCTCCCCAACCTGAAACTCCTTGAATGCTCTATGTTGATTTTCATAACTCTTTTTCCTATCATGTGTTGATTTTAGATTCATTTTGATAACTTGCATCTCTTGCTCCATCTTATCTAACATATTTGGTCCAATCAACACCCTATTCACTGGATCACTCTAGTTTATAGGAGTATTACAAATCCCCCCATAGAGAGCCTCAAATGGAATCATCCTCAAGGATTCCTGATACCCATTGTTATATGCAAACTCCAACAGTGGAAGATACTCCTCCCACTTCCTCTAATGATGCATGACATACATCCTCAACATATCCTTAATAATATTGTTTACCTTCTCTGCATGTCCATTTGTCTATGGATTATATGTTGTACTGAAATCTAACTCTATCCCCAAGCCCGCAAACAACTCCTTCCAAAAACTGGAAGTGAACTTGACATATTTTTCTGATATGATACTAAAATCTAACCATGTCCCAAAGCCTGCAAATAAATCCTTCCAAAACATGGAAGTGAAATTGACATCTCTATCTGATATGATCTTCTTGGGAACACCATGCAACCTCATTATCTCCCTGATGAATATGTGAGCTACCTCACTAGTTGAATTTGTAGACTTTACTGTAACGAAGTGAGCTACCTTGCTTAACCTACCAACCACAACCATGATGGAATCATGTTTTCTCGATGTCCTCGAAAAAATTGTAATAAATTCCATGGAAATGACCTCCCATTTCCACTCTGGAATCGAAATAGGCAACAACAAACCAGTTGGGTTCTTACACTAAAATTTCACTTGCTGGCACTCCAAACATCTATCAACAAACTCAACCACCTCTTTCTTCAAATTTGGCCAATGATATAGCTCTTCACAATTGTCAAAGTATTATGGTATCCTGGGTGGCCTAAATATGTCTTAACATGAAACTCCCTCAAGATAAGCTTCTTCAACTCACTATTATTCGATACATAAATCTTGTTTCTAAATCTCACTAAGCCATACATTGTGAGGTAATACTCCTCATCCTAATCACCCTAATGAAAACTATACTTCAATTGTTGGTACTTCTCATCATGTTACCCTACCTGCAATATTCGCTCCTGCAAATCTGTATCATATGAACTCACAACTGAAATGTGATTCACCTATACTCTACTACTGAGAGCATTTTCAACTTTGTTCTCCTTGCCTTTACTATACCTAATCTCAAACTTGTCGAACTCACTAAGGGTAGCTGACCATCTAGCTTATTTGGCCTTCATATTAATTTGGTCAAACAAGTACCTCAACTCACTATGGTCACTAATCAGAACACACCTCCTGCCAATTAGATAATGTCTCCATATCTTCAAGGCATGAATGATCACTGCCAACTCAAGCTCATGAGCCACATAGTTTCGCTCGTGCTCATTCAACATCCTTGACTTGTAGCATAATACTTGTTATTTCTTCATCATAACCCCACCAAGTCCTTCCTTGTAATAATTTTTACAAACCATGAACCCCTTATAAGGATCTACAATCTTCAAAATTGGAGCATTTGCAAGAAAATGCTTCAATTGCTCAAAAATAGCTGCACAATCCTATGTCCATTCAAAATTATTTCCCTTTCTTTGCAGAGATGTGATAGGATAGCCAATCCTTGAGAAGTTCCTAATGAACTGCATGTAATAGCCTGTTAGTACCATGAATGATCTGACTTCATCCACATTCCTTGGAAATGACCACTCCATGATAGCTTCTATCTTTTCTGGATCCACTATTATCCCTTCCTTGGAAACCACATGCCCCGAATAATGAATCTATGTATAAAAAAAAATACACTTGCTGAGCTTGACATATAACTGGTGCTCTCTCAACAATCGCAACACTACTGCTAGGTGCTCTACATGCTCCTCCTCATTCTTAGAATATATCAATATATCATCAATAAATATCATCACAAACTTGTCCAAAAAAGGACGCAACACATTGTTCATCAAACACATGAAAGTGGTTGGGGCATTAGTAAGACAAAAATGAAAGACTAAAAACTCATAATGTGCATACCTATTATGAAATGTAGTTTGTAGATGTCTTCTCATTTAATATGCACCTAATGATATCCTGATCTCAAATCAACATTTTAGAACACTACTGCTCCCTTCAACTGATCAAACAAGTCATCAATCCTCAACAATGGATACTTATTCTTGATAGTCACCTTGTTCAACTGCCTGTAATTAATGCACAATATGATAGTACCATTCTTCTTCCTCACAAGCAATATTGGTGCACCCCAAGGCGATACACTTGGCATTATGTATCTCTTATCATGTATTTCCTTAAGCTGCAACTTCAATTCCACCAACTCCAAAGTGTTCATCCTGTGTGGTTCCTTTGATGTTGGTGCTACTCTTGGTATCAACTTAATAGAGAAATCTAATTCCCTATGAGGTAGTAACTCTAGAATATTTGCGGGAAACACATTCTGAAATGGCTGCAAAATTGAATACTTCTTCAAAACTTCATCATCCTCAACACCCTTCCCTTTGTCACAGGAAATATGCACTGCAATTAACAAACATCATTTTATGTGGTTGCACTTTTCTTGCATAGTTGTAACCATTCTCACTAATGTAGGATTCTTCTTTCCCTGCAATATTTTTCTTTCCCTGTCATCATCTAGGCACTCAATAGCCTTGTCATAGAAATACACTTTAGTCATGTGAATGAACAACCAGTCCATACCAAAAAGCATGTTGTATGAAACAAAATTAAGCACATTTAGTTGTGTTGATGTAAACATACCATTCAACTCAAATGCACAAGATCTCACCCAATGATGAACTATTTTATTGGTCCCTCTAGCCAACTGCACCAGCCAATATTCTGCATGCACTTCTTTATTCAAGGCACACTTATCCACCAGGTAAGGACTGATATAAATATTAGTCAAAATAGAAACAACTTGATCACAAAGCTTACCTTCCATCTCAATAATAGATGCATGATGATCATCTTTCTTGTTATCCACCACTGCAGAAATATAAGGAATACTCTGACAAACATATCCAACTATTTGTGCCTCATGAACACTATAAATTTGAGGCCTATCACCCTGATGCGATGGTCACTCACTTCGAAAACGCTCTCCACAACAATTCCAACACCTTAAAGGTTTTCTATCATTACCTTTATTCTGCTCCTTAAGCTGAGACCTATGTCCTCTATCAATTGCATTGAACTTCTTGTAAGGTGCTACATTCTCCTTGCCACATGCATCTTCAAGTCTTCCTCACTTCTTAGCCCACTTTCCCCTAGAATTCTCATTCCCTTTCCAATCTCACTTAGGATTAGACTTGTGCTTCGACTGTTCATAACAATGCTTAAACTTTTTTATGGCTTCCCCCAATGACTGAGGCTCATTAAAATCATTTTGATCTATGAATTTTATTGGAAACCCACTGATCAACCTTTGAATATTTTCTTTCTCATCCTTGAGGTAAGGCATATACCTTAATAAATCTAGGAATATGCTAGTATACTCATCATCTATCATAGAACCCATCTTCAGCCCATAAAACTCCTTTCCCTATAATCATATAATCTTTCGAATAAGTACTTTTTCTTGAAGAGTCTTTCAAAATCATCCCAAACCATCTCCACTTCTCTAATGCCTATAACATTATTCACGCCTTCCCACCAAATATCTGTTTTTTTTTAATATTGAAGGTAGTTATATTGGCTTTAAATATCTCTAAATACTCATGCAATCTAAAGAACTTCTTCATTACAAGAAACCATGCTCCTGCCTCTTCTAATATCTTCAGTTCTCCATCAAATGTAGGAGGCTTTGATTTCTTGAACTCTTGTGGAAAATATTGTTTCTCACTCTTATTATGAGGATGATAACACTAATGGTGATTGTTGATCCTTGGGAGACAATCTTTGGCTGTGAGGAGATCAGTGCCCAGGACATTTACTGTCACTTGAAAATAAAATTATTTGTTGTCCCTTCATATTGTAACCCCAGAATTATATCTTAAATCCTTTAATATTTATAGATAACACAGGTCTTCAAAGTTCCTTTAAATGATAAATGTGCATGAACGGGAGAAGGTGAAATAACAGTGAAAAACCATTAACAATATGATGTAAATCGCAAAAACTATTATCTCTAGTTTTAGAAGAAAATGGTTGCAAGAAATGATTTCAAAATAAAGAAGCGCATTATTAAGGAAATTTACTATAACTCGTAGATGTAAATTAGACACCAGCAACTTCATTACTTTATTCCAACAAAAGAGATATACATAAAATGGAACAGGAAGAACTCAACACATTCATCAATTACTGGAAAATTCTCTGAAAAGATTTATTAATCTCATAAAGACAAAGTACAAAATTGCCAAAACTTCTAAGGCCCAAAGTCCAGAACCTCATTTCTTTCTTGAAAAAGTCTTAAATACATTATTACAGAATGGAAAATTATGGAACTGTCAACTTCTCAAATTGTTTTCTTCGGTCATTACAATAAAAAGTAGACAATTAAAAATTTTGCAGTAAACTAAAGTAAAGTAAATATGAAGTAACATTTGATCATGAGGTGGCACCGGTCTGAGATCCTGGAATGGAAGAAGTTCCTGCATCTGCATCATTAGCTTGCAGAGACATCCATTCCTTGCATTTTCTCCACAAGTCTACATTCGAGCTGGAACAGTTAGCAATCTTTTCATGAGCCATTCTGAAATCCGTGATCCTGGAATATGAGGGTGTTTATGAAAAACAAGGTTTTCATCATCCATAACAGCTGAAAGTATTTATGCAAATAATTCATAATCATGGCTCCCTTTTGGATAACAGTATTTTCATATGTATTTCCAATTTTACTCTTTGCCTCTACTAGCAATGTTTCATATGTCTCCCAAGGGAGAATATTTCATTACTAATCCCAATAAGATGGAAAACCAACCCTGGTTCTTTTATCAAATAACACATTAAATCCTACCACTGCTTCTTTGACTTCCTTCAATTTTTTCTCTGTAGTCTTCCTGAATGAATTTTTCATGATCATCTTGTTAAGCTCCAACACACATAGAGTCTTGTCTGCAATTCATAAATCCTCCAGTTCTTGTGAATTTTTTAAATTACTAAAATCAATCAACCTCTTGGCATATGAGGCAATGTTTTGCAAAAACTCTTTATTCGCAACAATGACATTTCAGATCTCTCGCAATACTCTTTTCTTCCCCAACAATAATCAATAAATTCCATATGTTCTTAACAACATCAATGATGTCATTCCAAATAATCTCTCTGGCTTGTATAAGGGACATATTTCCCTTCAATTTCTCTTTCAGCTCTATGATCTCCTTATAAGCATTCTCACAGTCCTGCCTATACTTTTCTGCATTATCCTTGGTCATGTGTAACTCATTCTCTAGAATCTTGAGTACTTTATAAGTAGCTTACAAGTCCCTCTGAGTTTTCTTTAAATCAATTTATTCCAATCTTAACTCAATTGAGACTTGAGTTAATTGGGCAGCAGGGTCTTCTGAATTTGATGGAATAACCATTGTACAAACATGATAATTTGTCTTTTTCTGTAACATTTCACCTGTCTCTTTCAACTCAGTTATTTCTTAATATTTGGCCAGCAGAGCTTGCAACAACTACTCTTTCTCTGTCTCCACTTGGGATACTTCAGTATCCATATGATGCTCACTTGTTGGAAGCTTAGGCTTATTATTCAAACTCTAAATTTCAAATTCAAGAGACTAAAACAGTTTCTGAATTGTTGATCCGTCTTCACGATCAACACCAACTTTAACAATTATTTTATTCAAGTCCTCATTCTGTGTGGAATAATCTCTTGAGTTAGCTTTTTCCAATTTCATTTGTTTGATCACTTTTCTCAACATGTTTTCAGCTTTGTCAACAGTTGAATTAGTCTTATTCAAATCATTAAAGATTAAATATCATGTTTACATGTGCAAGTCAATCTTATCAGGAAGAAAAATTTTCTTAACATCCACTTTTAAGTTAACAGTTTTGAAAGAGGTAGTGGAAGTCACATTCATGATTGAAGGATGACAGAAGGCTATTCTCAACTGATATTTTTCGAAGTCCATGGTTGTCAATAATCTAGTTTGCTCAAGGCAGAATTTGAGCCTTAGACTAAGACTCAATGTTTTCTCTTATATTTTTGTTTATTTTTTCAATATGTGTGAACACCTCCTTAATACTTGAAAAATAATCATGACTTGTACCCTCTGGAAGAGGTGATGAAGGAGTGCAAGATACATCTCCTAATTGCAAAGAGTACGAAGGAACAACTGAGGAGTTTCCCTCCTCCATGGTCTTTGCCTTCTTGGCTTCATTTTCTACATCACTCTCCAAATCAATTAATTTCTCTCTTCCTCTTTTAAGCCCCTTCTCAGTAGGATGAGGGGTTTCCACCTCCATCTATACAGATGTATAAGTTTGTTCTTCATTTTCCAACTTCTCTATTTCTGGCCTTTATTCATGAACAAATGGAGAATAACCATTCTCCACTCTGCGGTTTGAAATCACATGGTATGGGTCATAAGCCCATTTCCACTTTAATGACAAATGCATGTCAGTTAGCATTTTGTGAGTTGCTTCCAGGGTCTGTCTAGTGTTTACAATGAATGGCCCTATTGTCCTAGGTAGTTTAAACAAATGACCTTTCTTTACTAATACAAAATGGACCTAATCAACATTAAGACCTTGCTTGATGAACTCCAAGGTGAACAATCTCATGGGAAAAAATACATGTAATTTAAAAGGCTCTATATCAGCCCCAAATAATATAATTTCACTATAGCCTTCATGAGCAATCCGATCTCCATATCTCACATCCTCACTTAATCTCAAAAAGGATTGAGCTTTAGGAAATAATCTTGGTGCAGACATTCCATTTAAAATTGAATATACAATAGGAAGAAAAGAGGAGGTAAATTCAAACAGTCCTTCATTTCTTACCAGGTCTATTCAAAATTCCACTAACTGTTTGTTTTTATTCACATAAAAAATATTCAACCCCAACTGGGTAAAGCTATCCACATTACTTTAAAGAAACAAATAAGTGACCCGAGAAGGAAACCTAAAACTGCATGTGATTGATAAACTCGTAAACTCATTATTGATAACACTCTCCAAATAAGTGGGAATATCCAAAACTACTCCAGGCTTCATCATTAAAGAAAACATTCCCAGAATTGACTTATATACCACCATATAATCTTCTCTCCCTAGGATTCTAGCCAAAATTTGGATAATTGGTCGTACATCTTCAGCAAAGGAACTTAAAGGAAAATTGTCTCACTCCAAGGAGAACTTTTCCTTTTCAGGCATGAGATAAAATACAATTTGGGTAAAACCAGGCCCTGACAATTCTTGAAAATATGTTGAAAGGGATTCATCAGTAAAACTCACTTATGAATCTAGAGAGGGGTAACAAAATGATTGCCTTATCAACTGAGTTGACACTTGGAAGAAATTTTCCCCCAATTGGTTCATGACAAATCATTTTTGAGGGTGCATGGTAGAAACCAACCAATGGATAAACTCTGGAAACAGGTAGGTCTGTGGAACAAATACTAACAAGACTTCAGACTTAATCAAATCAGAGTAAATTGGGGACTTTGATTGGTTTAGGATGACATGTTGATAGAATATAGGGTGGTCTACTGTGCATAAAATATCTACAATGTCCGTTTATTTATCCATTAATGGGGTATGAGTGGAAGACCCAACTATAACAACTTTCTTTAACATTTTGGACAAGTTGCAAGAACAGCTGCACGGGCTACCTGGTTATGTCTAGATGACTGCTGACTGGCTGCTGAATTGGGAGCTGGTACGAAAATTGGACAGCTTTAGCTGTTCAAGAGGCAAACATGGACACAATAAGGACAACCATATCTTTTATAGGTGGAAGAAATGAGTGGGTGGAAAAAATCATACGGAAATGTAATGAATGGTGGAATGATTGACAAGGCGGTTGGAAGTGATGTGGAGGGTGACGTGGAATACACAGTTGTCTTTTTTTTTGGTGATCCATCAATTGTCGTCATTGCGGGGGGACTCCATAGTAGGGGATTGATAATAGAGTTGTGCCCCCATAGTTGATATGGGCCACTCATTCGAGTCAATTTGCAGGGGTCAAAGATTCCAGCAGAGGCACCCTGCCAGTTCATCTCTGATCACGTTGTGATCCCGCTCATGCTTCATCGCTGAACGACTTTTCCCATTGGCGTATCCAAGATGCCACTTGCTTGTCTTTTAACTCAACGTGAAAAACGTGGTCCCAGTATCTGACACATTAACTCCAATCACCGCTCAGTACTTCTTCTCTTAATTTCAATATATGTGTGTGTGTGTGTGTGTGTGTGTGTGTGTGTGTGTGTGTGTGTGTGTGTGTGTGTGTGTGTGTGTGTTAATTTTCTTTGAAAGACATAAACTCATATATACAACATATAAGAAATTTAAAACATGTCACAACATCTGGCTCCACCTGGGGATAGTGTTTTTTGGAAAATAACACTAAGAACCGCAACTCAGTGCCTTCACCTCAGGCATGGAGTCAAAAGGTTACTTACACATTACAATGTGTTACTCACCAACCTATGTACAATGATCAAATCGGCATGTACAATGATGAAACAAAAAATCAATGCTAGAAACAATGCTTCAGATACTGCTCATTAACTGGTAATGGCAACATTTCGCAATCCAAATTTTCAAAGACAAAAGTGTTATTGGATATAGATTCAATAATCTTGAAAAGACCATACCAAAGTGTTATGCGGATTAATCCATCTTGCTGACAAGAGTGATCTCCCTAGTACTCAGTGAGTAGCTAGAAACAAACATCCATTTGAAAACCTTTTTCTCTAGATTAATTGCATTTCATAATTATTATAAGAAAGTAAAGAGGACATGCCCCTACCTTGAAATCCAAACATTCGATTTAGTCTTTTATATTGTCGCTCCAAAATGGCTTCTTCAATAAGTAAAACCTGCAATCAAAGATGAGACAAAAGAATCAAAGCATCTGAAACATATAATAATCAAGAAAATCTAACCCAACTTAGTGATCAAGGAGTCTAAGTATTGATGTTATTTCAATAATCATAAGAACAACTCAATGAGAAAAAGAGATCCATATGTATTATCTTGAATAAAAAGAGTAATCTTACAACCTGATGCCTTGATGTCATATAGATTTCTCCCGAGGTCCTGAACAATCGTTCCTCCTTTAGTTTGATAAGCCTTCCTCTCTGAACACCATCATAGATTTATGAACACGAGGGTGTGATCATTATCATGCCAACAACTTACTAGTGTAGAAATTATGCACTCTTGGTAATTTCTTCAACAATTAACTTGTACGTCTACCCTTCAACCTGAAAATTGAGCTCAATTTATAGGGAAATGGAGGTAGTTTCAGTTCCACAAAGAGAGGGATGGATTCCTCACATGAAGGGATTTGAACTCCATGGACCAAGGGATAAGCTCCATGAGTGGAGGGATAACGCTCGAACTAATCGCAACTCTAGAAGCTTCCAGTTGGGAGAATATTTTACCAACAAGGCTTCTAGAACTTACTTTTTCTTTTAATTTTCATTTCGCAGGGGTGCATAGGTAATAGTAGCAAAAAGTGTGGGTATTGCTGCAGTTTATTGACCAAATAGCAGTGCATGCACAGAGAAAGGCTAGAAAAATCCGCAGGTAGACTTTTAAGGGTTTTAAAGATCTTTTTTCCAATTCCAAGACTTGATTAAGGAACTTTAAGGTTTTTTACTTCTAAGGGAACATGATATATGTGGTGATAGACCCTTATGAACAGTCAAATGTCATGGTGAAAAAATATTGTGTAACAGATTGCCCCCTAAAGTGCGAAGTCTGAGGTTATTCTAAAGAGTGAAGTGCTTTATCATTCCGAGGATTGGATTGGAGACACCAGTCGAGAACCTATAAAAACATTCAATGCAAACATATACATATATCATCGTTGAGGTAGGCATTCCCATACTCAGATCAAAACTAGCTAAATGTTCTGGTACATATATGATTTCAATATTGCATCAAAAGTAGACACAGTATAGGTGTCGCCATCTGTCATGAGTAGTCTACTGTATCATGAACTAGTACGAATCTATATATGCTATTGATTGTGTCAAATTCGAACATGGTAGAAACCACTTTGATTACCAGTCAATGATGTGAATTGTTAACAAGTGTGAGAGAAACCACCAATAATGACGATGGATCTCAAAGTAGTCCAGTACAATCCATGAAGTGTGAATGAATGATTTGCGGTTGAACACTTCATAGAATCATTTGATCGAAGGTCAATGATGCAACCTATCATTGAAGGCAAGAAACCTGCCATTAGGGCATGCATATCCCAAGGTACTAATAGGATTCTAAATCACCTTTCTAGATGATGAGCTGACATCGATAAAAAGTGACCCGTCGTAGGAAATCCCACGACACGAAACCATTAGATCAAATTTTCAAGAAATATTTGCAAGGATTGACTCAGGGATGGTCTACGTGAATGGAGACAAATGTTTGCAATGAATGGTTTATTTGAACTCTCTCTTGAACACATAATGACACTGCAGATGGCTTGGAAACATTTGACCTAAAGCTAATACCCAGAAACCGGATAAAGACTTTCAATGTGGTTTGATTAAATGTTATACAAAAGATTTCCTAACCCAGGTACAAGTGTGACAAAGTGTCGTGTTTAAGAGTGGCATGCTGCTTTTTAAACAAGGGTGACAATTGGATTCTTTTTCTCTCTTTTCCCCCACCCTTAAAGGCAAGTGCCTCTTTATTTTTGACAATATTGAGGGGGATAACATTTTCTTGTTTGTGTAAGCTCATCCTTCGGATGAGTCCATCTTAGTAAATTGAACCCTAAGAAGGAATAGTTAGATCTTGTTTGTAATCAATAGGTCCTTTACTGTTAAATTTTAACAAGTCCAGTATAGGAGAAACTCGGTGTTTTTCAGTTTTAGGGAGTCAGAATAAAAACATAAGTAAACTCCATGCTTGTTATTTTTCGTAAATTTAGTGTCTCAGGCCCAAAAAGGATAAAATAATGTAGGAGAGAACTCTATTGACCATGATTAGTTAACGTATACATTTTTCGTAATTAGATCATTTCAGTCCGGAAAGGGGTAAAATTATACTGAAGGAACGGCTATTCATTTACTTTAACCAATTCGAATAGTCAAGTACTCGGTGATATTTTCATATTTCGAGAGTCTGAAAAGAGCTTAAAAGAGAACTCAATGGTTTTTCTTTTTCGTAATTTTACAGAGCCCGAAAAAGTGATAAAAGTATACTCAATGTCAAAATAATTCTTTTCACTAAAAAATATTGTATCCTACACAAAACCTCAAAAGATTACACATACCTGTTTCCAAAAAGTAAAAATATTTTAAAATGACCTTTTAAAGAGAAAAATAAATAAAATAATAATATTTTATTCATTTAAAAACTATAAAAAGGGGTTAAAACAAATCATTTTCACCTTTTTATTCAGAGCAGTGCAGAGCGAGCTTTTGGCTAAAAAGTTCCGAAGCAAATATCGGGAGAACCGACCGTCCATTTCTTGAATCGTCAGAACCTGGTAATCCACATCATCTTTGTCTTCATTTCTATCCATTTCATTTTTCATTTTGAGTCTCAATTTCATTTTTTAATAGGATTTAATGTTTTAAATTGCACCCTCGAGGGTCTGCGAGTAATGTAAGTGATAATTGCGGACCCCAATAATTTTTTAAAATAAAAATTATCGGGTTGTTGTGGGTTTTGTGCGGAGCGCATGCGGACGTCCGCACTGTCTGCACACAGAACTTTCGGAGGCGCCGTGATCATTTTAAAAATCAAATTTTCTCTTAAAAATGGTTCAATTTCTCTTCCAAATTATTCTAATTGTTAAATGCGTTGATTTTTAAGTTGTTCCACCATGTTGGAGTGGCGAGAACGTGAACATGAGCTCATAGACAATGAAGCTATGGATGATGATACAACTATGTGTGCGTTGAATAATTGTGGCTTATACAAATTCTGGGCTATTGTTGGGCCAGAATTGTAATCTATAGATAAACTACGCTTCCCTAGACCGGTGTCTAGTCTAGAACAACAGGTGAAAGACTATACTACCCTTTTTCCTAACTCAGAACAGATACACAAAGAGGATTGGATGCTTACTTGTTTCAGTCGCTTCCAAATGGCTCCTTTATGTCACTTCCACTACAACTTCAAATTCAAGCGGTTTCAAATAGTTGAATGCTTCCTACAAGAAAGAACACTGAAACAACAGAATATGCAATAATATAAATATCTATTTAATCTATTTAGCTAAATCAATTAAGCATAAACTACATTCATCAACCAAGATCTTGAAATATGGAAAATCAAAGTAAACATAGATGCATGTAGGGAAAAACAAGAAGTACACTTTATTGATGATAGAAGGAGAGGTTACAACCTAGTGACTGATTTGTAGTGACCTTCCAGCAGAGTTCCAAAGTCTCATCACAGCATAAGTCTCTCCAGCAGCAGCTCCACAAATCAAACTCTCTATTGAAAATTATCCAGCATTTCCCTACTCAAATTCTTCCCCCCAAACACTTAGATTTGTGTTCAATTTATAGATGAACTGTAGGTTGTTTTGTAATCAATAAAATTCCAAAAATAGGCAAGACATGTTTCCATTCATGTAGATGTGAAATGGACACTTGGATCCGAAGCTTGACATATGTGAACCCTTCTAGAAGACACTGGCCAAGTGGAGATTCCGGAACAATGAGAATTTCACTCCCAATGTGACCAACACACCTTTGAATGTCTGGAAGTGCTTTGCAGAGCAGCCTTGAATGGGTCTACCTACATATGCAACGCACTTAGGCCCCTTAGAGCCTGCGTTGGTGAGCTCCCACATGTTTAATAATAAGCTTCAAACCATGGAAAATCCTTGCTTGATGAAAGTCTTGTTTGATTCATGTTGTTTCCTGTCTTAGGGCATATAGAAACTGAGATGATAGGGAATGATACCCTTTGATCATTGGTCCCGGAGATGATGCCCCGCCAACTATTGGGAATGGTGCCCAAATTGACCTATAAATAATTTCAAAGCATGAGATCCAAATAATAAGAACATTTGATTGAGATGCTTTACACTGTGATGAGCCTGGAAACTAAGCGGAATGGTCACCTACATCAATATTACAATACATTTCATCATTATATATCCTCTATTGATCATAATTGCTGAGGGTAGGCATTCCCATAGTCAGGAAATAAAACAATCTAATAACATGTACATAATTCAAAAAGTCATCTACATTGGAATGTTGCCTAGATGTAGACATGCCTACAGATATAGGCCCATGTTTGGATGACAATCTGTATGTAAGGTCACCGTATATATGATGTGTACAACAATCCTGAAATCGCAGCCCAGATGGCTGAAACTAGATCCGGGGTCTTCTTATCTCGTTCACTCGATCATTCGGGTACAAGTCTTGCCATGCAAATATATGATTTGTCATCGAACATGGAAAGACACCATTTGATTACCACCAATGATGTGAGCTATTAAAAAAAGCGATAGAACCACCATTAATGTCAATGGCTCTCAAGATACTGCAGTACATTTCGTAAGGAATGAATAGATAATTTGATGTCGAACGACAAACAAAATCTTTCAGTCATATCCATGCAGGATCTTCGTTTATGTTGTAATGCTCTCATGGTACTGGAATCTGATGTTTCTAAATGAAATTCCTAGATATTGATTTGTTGTCGACAGGAAGTCACCTTATTGCAAAATAGGAGTTACTGATTTCAGAGACAAGGGTAAGACTTGATATAGCAATTTTTAGGGATGACGGTCATGAAAATGAAGGTTTACGAGTATTGCAGAAGGATGAATTTCTAATCACTGGATGACTTCTCTTGAACATATCGACGACATTGTGATGAGTTGGCAGCATTGACCCAAAACTGAAGTGAAGGTATGATGTACCATAGGTGTGAATGAACCGCCAAGATGATTACCCAACCCAAACAATCACGGACATGGAGTGAAAGAAGTGTCATGTTCAAGAGTGACTTGCTACCAAAAAGAACTTAATGCTTTTCCACTTTCCTTGGCCATATGTTACCCGCACTTTATTTTTTAACAAGCTTGAGGAGGATAAAATTTTCTTGATCTATAATTCAACCCTTCGGGAAAATAAAGTATCTCTATTTAATAAGTTAACGAGTCTAGTGATGAATGAAACTCGATTCTTGCCATGATTGGCAAGACCGTGGCTATTTTATGTTTTACGAGCTAACGTACAAGTAATCACCCTGCATTCTTTTTCATGTGTTTAGAGAGTCCGAAAAGAGGACTAAAGAGATTATGAAAAGTAATTTTTTCGCAAATTTTGTCTCTGATCCAAAAGTGTAAAATAATATCTGAAAGAACCTCTTTGGTCATTTTTAACCAAGGTATTCCTTTTTCGTAAATAATCCATCTCAGTCCGGAAAAGGGTTAAACTTATACTGAGTAGATATCAATTCATTTACTTTAACGAGCTCGAAATGACAAGTGCTCGGCAATATTTTCACATTATCGAAGTCCGAAAAGAGCTGAAAGAAGACTCCAGGGGTTCCTTTTTCATTGTTATAGAAGATCGAAAAAGTGATAAACGTGTGCTTCAAATCCTTTTTCATTTTTAACAAAGCTCGAAAAATAAGGAGAAGAAGCATGCTTTGTGGTCAAGTCTTTCTTGAAATAAATCTGCACGACTAACCTATTCGTCAGTTGTATTTCCTATTTAGAACAACATCAAATGGATTAAAAATACCTGTTTCATGATAAAAACATAATAAAATCATAGTCATAGCAATAAATTTAACTTGCAATTAATTAAATGACTATATAAAGCAGTTTCACTATTCATTTTTACCATTCCATAGTTACCATTTGCATTTTGGAGCTCTGAACCTGATTTTCCCCCCCAACTTCAGTCATTGATTGCGGTCATTTCAGTGGATGTATTCATCGTCGTTTGATCCAGGTCAGTAGCAAAAACCTCCTCTTTCTTTCAGTATCCATTTCATTATCATTCCTTGAAAAATTTTAGGGTTTTGAGGCCCCTAGGGTAAATTCTGCCAAAACTGAGGGCAACGCACCCCTGAATGTCAAAACCTGCATTACATAGTAGGTACAGTGAAGTGTACCTGCATGTGCAATGCATTTTCTCAGCCTAGGGAGTGCGTTGGGTGCAGTTGAAGTTTTTTGTTTTCATGATGTGTCCAAAATTTGCCTAGTTTTTTGCAATTAATGGTATCTAATGAATATTATGGTTGATTTTCAGGTTTCCATCAGATTATAATGATGATTACATGGAGATAAATAGAACATGAAGAACAAGATATGATTTCCTTGAATGATCCGGGTACTGTAAGAGCTTTAAGAGATTGCGGGCTGCTTAAGTACTTTAAACTGTCGGGAATGAGGCAAAAAATAGAACTCCTAGAATTCCTTGTTCGAGCATGGATCCAGCGATAGAGGCATTTCACATAAAAAATCAAGTGTTGTCCATAACAGTTGAGGATGTGTATTTTCTCACAGGTTTGTCGAGGAGAGGTTTTCCCATTTCGCTCACAGGATCTATCGTTGGAGGAGAAATAGTGAGGGATTATGTTATGCAATATTGCTATCCGGGGTCGAAACCTAGAAAATATGGAAAAATAAACATCCGTGATGTCAGGGATTTTCCTTTGAGGACCATCCTATTCACGATTACTAAACTAGCTGGTACCGTTACACTCCATGTAGCGAACAGATCGTATATGCAGTATGCGCTGGAATGTTTAGAGCCAACAGTTTTCAACTGGTCTAAAGTTGTTCTATCTCAGATAAAGGAACAACTGAATAAAGCAAATGGAGGAAGGAAAAAAAATTTAGTTATGGTTCCATCCTTATCTCTTTTGCTTTGGAAAAGATTCCACTGATGCAGCCACAACATGTAACATTGGATATAACCAATCCTAGAGATCCTCGAATGCAGAGATGGGTAGAACTTATGGGTCGACATTCAGGGCAATCAACCGTTGTGTGCTTGACTACATTCTTCACCTGGTTCGGGCGACAGATCTTTGCCATCGATGAGTATGCATATGTAGGCGTCGACTTCCCAGGAGATCCAAATCTAGTTTTACCAGAAGGCGCTCAGTGGGGTGCAATAGGTAAGATTGATTTGACCATGTTTTTTTATTTTTATAAGGTTTATACAAATGTTTTTGTGTTTTTATTTCTTTCCAAGACTAAATTAAATGTTTTAATGTAATGCAGATATCAGTCGCGTTCAACCAGTAGAGGAACCAGAGCGCGAAGCAGATGTGCCAGCAGAGAGGGCTATCAGGAGAGCAGTCCTTCAGGACCTTGATATGGCTGAGACTCTTGCTGAGCTCCAACAGCACATAGAGGGGTTGACTTTCGGGATTCTAGATTTCCGGATCTAAGAGCTTCCCATGCGACTGCAGCGACGCACAACTGGGGTTCCTTACCATTGGATGCGGTTGCTCCGTAGGATTGCTAGATCTATAGCATGCTATCATGAGAATCACTAGTTTACGTATGACTTTTTGCATACATTTTGAGGTTAGATGACCAACGTATCTTGGGCACAAATTTTGTAAAAAACCTATAACTATCTATCTATATGTTTTCATAGTTTTTCCTATGTTTAATGCGCAATCCTATTCAATGATGTGAATGTTTTCTTTACCTATGTCGCAAATGTCTGTCTAAAACTTGATTAGATAATGAATCAGTTAAAGTGTTTATATTTCTGGAAATGTGTTAATATTGAATGAAATCAAAATGTCTCTCCAAAAGTCGAACTCTTAGGAACAATCTAAGAAGTGTTGGATTTATAACAATATAAATACTAGTAAGTTGTAGTACCACAAGTTGTGATTCTAACGTTATGATTATGTGGTTAATACCAAATTAAATGGCATCAGAGAGAAGTTTGATCAATGTGCTGTACTCATTGATATTATTCTTCGATCTACCGATACAAATCCCTTGAAAACTCACTAACTCGTCGTTTGGAACGAAAATGGCCCATGCTGCAGAGGATAGATTATGCGTACTACGACTAGCACCATCAAAATATCCAACAAATGGTTCCAAAGATTCAGTCATTTGCGATGAAATGTAAAGCAGATTACTAACGTCAAGAAAACTCTAAAAGACAAATTAAGATAGTGAATGAAAATCAACAACATATAAACAATATAATACAAAAAATTACTACACTCATGATTGAGAATAGTAACATTTCAAATACAACCCATTTCTAGGCTGTGCCAATGGAATTCCATCGTAATCAACTAACTCGTAGGAACCTTTAGCAAGAACTCTTTTGACAATGTAGGGGCCATGCCATAATGGCTTGAATTTCCCTGTACCTATTACATAATCTTCCTAGTCGTAAAGAAGGACCAAGTCGCCCTCTGAGTAGATGCAAGGCTGGACATTTTTGTCGTATTGTGCATTTATACGTCTCTTATGCGCTTTGTTGGCCAATTGGGCTTCACGACGTGTTTCATCTAGATGGATGAGGTTAAGGAGACACGCTTCTTCTTCTGAGGTGTCAGGTAACAAGTCTATCGTGAGTTTAAACGATGATATTTCACATTGGATTGGCAAGATAGATTCCAGACCATACACCAATTGAAAAGGAGTAAATCCGGTTGCATTTCTCACCGAGGTTTGATACACCCACAAGGCGGAGTACAAGATCAAGTGCCATTTCCTTTTACGGACTCCTATCATTCGTTGAAGCATTCGTTTAAGAATTTTTTTAATAGCCTCAACTTGTCCATTTGATTGTGGATAATAAGGAGTAGAATTATCATGCGACAATCCTAACTTGGCTGTCAATTCAGACATCATATGGTTGTGAAAATTCTTCCCATGATTCGTAACTATAGACTATGGAACCCCAAACCGTGCAATGACGTGATTGAAGAAAAAAAATGCAGTTGTTTGTCCTGTGTTATTGAATTTAGGCATCGCTTCGGCCCATTTGGTAAAATAGTCGACCGCGATAATAATAGAACCATGCCCCCTAGACGAAGGAGGGTTACAGGTCATGAAATCAATACCCCATTTCGTAAATGGTCCAACAGAGACAACAGGATGCATTGGCACTGGCGGTTTGCGGATTTTACGGTCATAAATCTGGCATGCATGACAACTTTTGACTGCGAGGATATAATCTTGAAAAATAGTAGGCCAAAAGTAACCGGTGCGGAGTATCTTCTGCGTTGTAGCATAACCAGATAAATGTCCACCACAAGCCCCAGCATGGCAATCATTTAATACTTTTTCTGCCTCCTCATGAGTGAGGCACCTCCTTAAAGTGGTATCGACACCACGACGATAAAGTGTATCGCCAACGATCAGATAATATTTGGCTTGGTATTGAATACGTAGTTGATCAGAGCGAGAGGTATTAGGTTGAAAATTTTGGGTTTGGAGATAAATAATGAAATATCCATACCAGGGATCAGATGATCCGATTAGAAACAAAGACTCGTCTGGAATAGATGGTTCCGACGTAGTTGTAATACTATCACAGGGAAGGTCACAGAGAAGCTCAGCCAAAACTAAAGACTTCTTTGCCTTGGATTTAATGAATTACAAATCAAATTCCTGCAAAATGACGATCCATTTTGAATATTTGCCCCGCAGCAATTGACGTGATAATATGTAATTCATGGGGTTGCAATCTGAAACTATTTTTGTTTTTTGGAGCAAGATATAATGGAAAAATATTTGGACAACTTGAACGGCTTCCAAGGCAAGATTTTCTACGTACGAGTACTTAACTTTCGTATCATGGATGTTCAATTCCTTCTTCTACTTGGACCAAAACCATAGCGATGGTCATCTCAACTGCGGCGATATATAGGAAATAATCATTTTGATAATTTGGAGGATACATTAATGACGCTCGGACAAGGTGGTCCTTGACAGCATCAAAATAATCTTGTGCAACTTGGTCCCAATGGAAGGGAACCCCCTTTTTCAATAATCGAGCAAATCCTTTAGCCATTTCGGCATAGTTTGGAATGAACATTCTCAAGAAGTTAGCCTTTCCTTGAATTTTATGTATCTGAAGTAAGTTTGATGGTGCAAGAAAATCAAGAATGGTCTGTACCTTCAGCGGGTCTATTCGAATTCCTTCTTTTGAGACTACGAATCCGAGAAATCGACCAAAACCAACACAAAACACACATTTGTTCAGATTGAGGCGTATCTTGTAGTGTCGACATCGTAAGAAAATGGCTCTCAAATGCATCAGGTGACAATCAAATTTCGTGAATACATTGGTAAATCATCTAGATATGGTTGAACAATGTGCTTGATGTCGTTGAAAGCATAATCCATTGCTCTCTGAAAAGTTGCCCCAACGTTCTTTAAACCAAACGGAATTTTCCGATATGCGAATGTGCCCCAGGGACAGATGAATGTTGTCTTATGTTGGTCATCTGGGCGGATATTGATTTGATTGTAGCAGGAAACTCCATCCATTAAATAAAATATTTCACATCCAGCACAATCATCAATAATATGGTTGATAAAGGGAGTAGGATAGTTATCTTTTGGACAAGCCTAATTAACATCCCGATAATCGACGCACAATCTAATGGTTCCTTGTTTTTTGATAACATGAATGATATTGGAAACCCACTCAGTTAGCGGAACAGGGTAAATGAAACCAACACGCAAAAGCTTTTCAACTTCTGCTTTGATGGCAGCGGCTTTCTTCGGATGAACAGGACGAAGCTGTTGACGCACCGATTTGACATTAGGATACATATTAATAGTGTGTTCAACTATACTAGTATCTATGTCTGGCATATCCTCGTAAGAACAACTGAATACTTCACGAAATTCACGTAAAAGAGAGCGATATGAATCAAGTTCTGATGGAGAACAAGATACACCGACATGAATATTTTCTACAACGCCAGTTTTAGTCGAAATATCGATAGAAATCGTTTATTCAATATTTGATAAATTTCGCTCAGATTCAATTGCATTAATCGGAAAAGAATTCGAAAAGAAATTTTGACTAGATGGGTGATATAGTTCACTAAGATTATTTTCTTCATAATCTGGAAGATGGGAACAATGATGATAATCTTCCCATGGTTCTCCTTCTTCCATCATAGCTTCCAAAATATTTTCATCTGTCAAAAATTTTGAGGAAGATGGATCAGATGGAGTACCAAATCTAATGAACGATCAACCCAAACACTCGGCGACGCTGATTTCGGATTTTCCGCCCAAGCCAAATAGATTGATTGCTATTGTAGCTTAATAGGGCTGAGCGGTAAAACATCATTCAATGTAGAAATATCAAAATCACCCGTACTCTTCCTTAAGACAGATAGAGTGGAAGAGATCATGTAGCAGGTCTCTATGCTTGCAATTTCTGCTGACGTCGTGGGCAAGGGTAATGCAAAGGTTCCCATAAGAGTGGAATCCTTTAAAATTCCTACACCAATGTTCTAGATTTCTAGTTGGGGTAAGTGAATATATGGAACGCTTCCAGTTACCTGCAAAGCGGAGGCAAAAAAGAATAATTGATTAATGACTGTAATAGTACCTTTACGAGGAAAGGCAACCATTCTAAAATATGTAGAAACTATTGCAGTCATCACATATACCCATGGTCTTCGGAGTAAAATATTATAGTCAAGGGGTCTGTCAACAACCTCAACATCAATACTTACTGTTTTTCCCCCTAATTCAACTTGCAGGTTATTAATAATACCACAAGTTTTATATGTTCTTCCATCAAAATCCTTCAACGTCGTTGATGATTGCGATAATTGCGGTGAGCCAAGTGACTTCCAATAGTTTAGAGACATAATGCATGTAGATGCTCCCTCATCAATAATAATGCTATGAACAAGGTGATTGAGAACATTCAGTTGGATGGAGAATGTCAATTCTGCTGGTAGCTGTGGCACATAGCCCGTATGATTAAAGACGACAAGATTAGAATTAGTTGGATCAATTCCACCAATGGCCGACAATAAAGCCTGCTTCTAGGAGGGAGAATTTTGTAATACCTCAAGAGCAAACATAGCTGAAGGTGATTGAGCCAAATCTTCAACTATATTATAATTTTGTGCAGCTCTTGCTCGAAGATTATATGTTGATTTATGAATTACTCCCTTCGGTGGCTTAATTGTCAATTCGGGAATAACAGGAGATGGTATCGATTCATTAGATGGATTCGTTGTCGAGGTAGTAGGTTGATCAATGGCCGGAATACCATAGTCTTTATTCTGCGTCGACACCAAAATATCTTGTGAAGGTTTTCTAGTGGATAACATTAACACTTGGGATCTAGGAGCTGGATCCGTACTAACCAAATTTGTGTCTGGATTTGGAAATGGGTCTGTCAACACAAGTGATGCATTAGAAGTCTTGATGATTTTTGAGAATTCAGCACGGTGAGGACAATCCATAACAAAATTTTCCTCATTAAATATTATGCATGGATAACGAGGTTTCTATGGTCTTGACGGTTGATCAGATGATCGTTCCTGCTGGTTAGAAGTTTGTTTTTTCTTTGATTTCCCCTTTTTCTTACTTCCTGGTTGCTTATCACTTTTGCCTTTATCAAATGAGACGGAATTGATTTCGGAAGTAGGATCAGGATCATATGCAGTATTGTTGTGTGTATTTACAGTGCCTATCAAGTTGTCTTTGGCATGAGAGTCCTTTATTTGAGGAGGAACATTGAAATTAGATCACGGTGAATTTGGGATTTTCTCATAGAGCGTGCCAGAGTGAGTGTAAATCAAGTCTAAATATTGGGCACGAGCGATAACTTGCTCTTATGTGATGACGCCACCTTTAGCCACATCCTCTGTTATATATGGTAACAAGGATTTGATGAATCATTCAGCAAGGAGATGATCAGGAACAAATGTCTTAACCATTCGTCGACGGCGACGCCACTCATGAATATGATCTAAAATGTGAGTAGCATTACTCTGTTTGAAGTTGGTCAAGAGTTTCGTTCCAGTTTCGTATCTGGTCAGTAACTGGAAATGGGTAAAAAAGGCAGTAGCCAAGGCATTGAAATTGTCGAAAGGAGCTCTAGGTAATTCAACGTACCATTTAGCTGTCAGACCTATGAGTGTTCGCTGGAAAAGACATAATAAAACAGAATCATCATTTAGGGAATTTGATGAACACCATAAATGATAAGTCATAACATGAGTTGATGGGTCTTCTCGAGGGTTTCCATTGAATTTAGGAATGTTGGAGGGTAATTTATGTGGTATCACCAGCCACCAAGGAGCATAATTGATAGGATCATTAGTTAACCGTTTTAAATCTGGTAATTCCAAGATTGCAACAAAAGGCAACTGTCTATTAAGGTCAGGTTGAGCATAGCCAGGATAAGATGGAATTGCTTGGGAAACAGGTCTTTGAGCACCAATATATGGGATTTGATGTTGGTAACCCAGATAGGGGTTGTTTTGCATGGAAAACGCTTCAGAGTATTGTTGACCAAAACCTGTATATGTTATTTGTTGAAATGAAGTTTGTGGAATTTGCGCTTGTGACTGCCAAGGGGTCTGTCCACCAAGATTATAACCCAAATTTGTATAAGTTGGATTCGGTTGATATGTATAACCAGATTGTGTTTGTGACATCCCATAAAATGGTGGACCAAATTGTGAATAAATGATTCCTGATACAGGTTTTTGTAAATTAACCAAAGGATTTTGAGTCTGTGGACCCAAGATTTGATGATATTGAGTTGAAGAACTTGCCTGATAAGGTTGATGTACAAGATTTTGATTCTGCAACAGGGGTATAGATGTATTAAAAAGTGATATTGAAGTGGGTGTAATAGGTTTAATTGGTTGATATGATTGGACAACCATTTGTAGTTGGATAGGCAGAGTGGGCTGCCATTGACAAAATTCATGTCAACATTAGTTTGACCAAAATGTGACTGAGTACTGTCATATTGGGTGACCATAGGTTTCTCCCCAGCATAAGGAGGATAATAAGATGGAAAATATTGTTCACCGAATGTTGGGAGTCCAGTTGATATGGTAATTAAAGGAATTTACCCATAAGGACCGACTTGATATTGCCCGGATGATGGATGTAATGATTCATGTTGTTCAGTACTAAATATAGGACTACCAGTTAAAACATTAGGTGATGACATTGGTAGAGACCATGGTCTTGAAGATTGACCAGAGAAAGTGCCAAACAATGATTTGTAGCCTGTTGGGACCGAAGGGCCACTATGCAAATATGATTCTAGTGAGGTTGTGAACATCGATGGAGTAGCGAGGGTAGGAGTTGACGTAATTGGAACAGCAGACCCAACCGAAGATGTTGGTTCAGACATGGTTGTTTGACCAAATGTATACCCTCGAAAATCGACGGGTGATTGAACGACAATAGGATCAACAAAAGTAAATGGAAACGATTGAGGAAATGACTGGTACAGGTAAAGGTCTCCCCCAAAGTGGGTTTGACTTAAAGGTGTATCAGGTTGTGGGATTTCTTCAATCGCGATTAAACCAGGAGGAAGAACTTCGCCGTCAGGCCCAAAATATATTTCAGACGGTTGACTGTGTGATATAGGAGTTTCAACAGCTATAGAACTTTGTGGGATGACCAAGGTAGGAACAACTTCCGGTTGTTCAGATTCAAGATTCAGAGATTCTGGCAAAGAAGAGACAAGATCTGGATCAATGTGTGTTTGAACAACGTCAAGTCCAGGAGGTATGGTCTCAGCGATTAAATGGATCGTGACCACGGGTAGCTGTGAAGACTCCGTTTCGACAACAGTAGACAAACCAGGATGTGTGGAAACAATTTGAGCTAACTCTAGAATAAAAGATGATGTTTCGCAAGAGGTACGAATTGTACTTGATTCGACAGATTGTGATCGCCTTCGCCTACCAGAAATAACTTTTGGCGGTAAAGGTGGTTTTAAAGCTAATCTACGTGAACGACGGGGGGTAGGATTGTGTTCTTCCATGATTATTGATTTATTTTATCCAAAAAAAAAAAAAAACAAAAAGAGGGTAATGCTAGGCAAAAGGGTTTACCAGGAAACTGTGAACTACAGAATACCTCTTAGCGAACCAAGAAGTACGGGCAAGTAATCTCCCTGAATGTTGTGTTCGGCGTATCACAATTTCAAGGAGGCCGACTCGGTTCACTATGGATGGATAGCACCTAAAATTTGTCCTCCCAAATATATCCGAAGGTACGTGGAGGCCCAAGTCCGTATTAGTGCTGTCTGATGCGAAATCGCACAGTGAGAGCGCCCCTTTATACTTATCGTACTGTAACACCTCCCGATATACCCGAGAGTACGTGGACGAGCTACAATATACTTATGTATGTGGAGTGAGGTATCACACTCGGAATGTATCGCAGATAAGTTAACAACAGCTGCTATGTTTTACGACGCCGGAACACGTCTCTAGCCTAGACCTCTAAATGTTATCATTAATGTTCCAAAGCGTTGTTAAGTAAATTGAGATTTATTTTATGTTGATCTTGCTTAACAGTGTTCCTTTCAGGTTCACCACGATGATGTATATGAAATTCCTAAAATACAAGCTAAGAATGATAAACAAACTTTCACTTTTAGCTTTTTCAATGAAAGACCTAGCTACTAAGGGAAGAGAGCAAATAATTTGAGAGCAAACAAATCAATGAATCTCAAACTAAATGCAGATTTCCTAATGTTCCTTTTGCAAAAGGCACATAATCCTACATGCAAATGCAAGTTTTTCTTTTCAGTTTCCTTAATGTTATGAATGTAGAAAAGAAACTAGGTGCATTAGATCAATAATCGAAATGCTTTTTACTTTCGAGAAACGAAGAATACAAATAACAATTTCTCTTTTGAAGGAAAAGTAAGGATTTCAACAACAATTTCTCCTATCAAGGAAATGAAGATTTTACGACAATTTCCTATTTCGAAAGCAAATTATTCTTAATGCGACCATAAAAATTACTTTGAAATCAACTTGTCAATGATAATGAAAAACTTTTTTAAAACAACATTGAACAAATTTTCAATCAAAGGGGAAGAAATATATAGAGCTACTGGTCAATAGAGCATCAAACTTTTCAGAAAAAATCAACAAACAAAACTGAAGCAAAATACAAAGTCATATTCAAGGGGATTTGGTCCCTTTCAGGAGCCAACGCAGTGTCAAAGGGGAGACAGTGCTCTGCAACGCAGGCTGAGAAGGGAGACAGTGCTCTGCAAAGCACTGTGCCCTGACTAAGGGTGCGTTGGGCGCAGTAAAAAAATAAAAAACTATTGTTTGGCTACTAAATTTTCTAATTAAGCTCTGAAAAAAGTGTAATCTTTATGTGAAACAGCTACTGGGTGGATTTCGAAAGCAGATCAGAGACTAAAACACCTAGAAACAAGAGAATTTCTCCCCAGCGGAGTTGCCAGTTTGTTCGGCCAGAATTGTAATCTACGGATAAAATACGCTTCCCTAGACCGATGTCTAGTCTTGAACAACAGGTGAAAGACTATACTACCCTTTTTCCTAACTCAAAACAGATACACAGAGAGGATTGGATGCTTACTTGTTTCAGTCGCTTCCAAATGGCTCCTTTCTGTCGCTTCCACTACAGCTTCAAATTCAAGCAGTTTCAAATAGTTGAATGCTTCCTGCAAGAAAGAACACTGAAACAGCAGAATATGCAATAATATAGATATCTATTCAAGCTATTTAGCTAAATCAGTTAAGCATAAACTACATTCATCAACCAAGACCTTGCAATATGGAAAATCAAAGTAAACATAGATGCATGTAGGGAAAAACAAGAAGTACTCTTTATTGATGATAGAAGGAGAGGTTACAACCTAGTGACTAATTTGTAGTGACCTTCCAGCAGATTTCCCAAGTCTCATCACAGCATAAGTCTCTCTAGAAGCAGCTCCACAAATCAAACTCTCTATTGAAAATTCCCCAGCATTTCCCTACTCAAATTCTTCTCCCCAAACACTTAGATCTATGTTCAATTTATAGATGAACTGTAGGTTGTTTTGTAATCAATAACATTCCAAAAATAGGAAAGACATGTTTCCATTCATGTAGATGTGAAATGGACACTTGGATCCGAAGCTTGACACATGTGAACACTTCTAGAAGACATTGGCCAAGTGGAGATTCTGGGACATTGAGAATTTCGCTCCCAATGTGATCAACGCACCTTTGAATGTCAGGAAGTGCTTTGCAAAGCAGCCTTGAATGGGGCTACCTGCATATGCAATGCACTTAGGCCCCTTAGAGCCTGCGTTGGTGAGCTCCCAAATGTTTAATAATAAGCTTCAAACCATGGAAAATCCTTGCTTGATGAAAGTCTTGTTTGATTCATGTTGTTTCCTGTCTTAGGGCATATAGCAACTGAGATGATATGGAATTATAGAACCTTGATAATTGGTCCTGGAGATGATGCCCAACTAACCAGGTCATTAGGAATGGTGCCCAAATTGACCTATAATAGTTATTCAAGGGATGAAAGCACAAGTGGAGCTAATTTTTTGGCTTGTAAACACATGGGATGTTAAGGAACAATGCTTCATAATCAGCGACCATCGGCTTGAAATTGAGCTCGAGGACATTTATTTCCTTACCGGATTGTCCCGGAGAGGAAGAAGCATATCCTTGTTTGGGGCCAGACAAGGAGGTCTACCCACTGCTAGTTACAAAGAGAAATATTGTAGCAATGAATCAGGTCTAAAGGATGGTCGCATAGATATTAAACCTATCTTGCAATTGGATCTCAAAGTAATAGTTTACAGTAACTAGATTGTGTAGGAATTGAGCTCTGCATGTGGCTACTAAGTCACATATGCAAACAACAGTCAAGTGTCTTGGGGAAACCATATTTAATTAGTGTGAAGGAGTATTAGCCAATATGAAAGGACAATTAACTAGAGAAAAGAATGTGAAGTTGAAAAAATTTGGATATGGCACCATTCTCATTTCATTTGCTTTAGAGTGAATTCTACTTCTTGCTCCGCAGTTGATTCCAGTAGATAGAGGGGCTCCACAGGAACCTCAGATGGTGCGATGGGTGGCACTAATGGCTCACCATGGAGGTGAGGGTGGCTCAGTAGTTTGATTTACAACAACATACTTTATGTGGCTTAGGAACCAATTCTTCACCGTCGAAGACTTCCCTTATGCAGGAATGAATTAAAGGAGTGATATTGAAACATCTTTGCCTCCAGGGGCTCTATGGGACGAGGTAGGTAAACAAATAATTTTTATGTTTTTAATCGAATTTTTATTTGATTTTTATCATCCAATACTGACAAAAATTTAAATGCAGGTGTCGGTCCACAATGACCAGCTACACTTCGTCGCTTTGATAGGTGGGAAGCACAGCTTGTAGCACCTCTACAGGACCAGGCAACAGAGATCCTAACATACATGGAGCACAACCTTGAGAGGTTGACAATAGAATTTCTTAAGACATGAACAGATGATATTCCTCTCAGGCTTCAAAGACACGCGACAGGTGTTCCAGGTCCATTTAGGAGATTTTTGCACAAGGTGGCGCGTGCTATAGTCTATTATCATGATCATCATCACAGATAGTGGATGATCATTGTGGACCAACATTTTTGTTTTTTGTATCAGTATCTATTAGATCATAAGGTGTTTGAACCTATGATCACAAACGATGTAATATTTTTTGAAAACAAACTATTCTATCCTAATGATATTACTACTTTCGTTATCTAAGTATCTTGTTCAACATGGAATGAATGTTGTTTTGGTTTACTCTGTTAATGTTGCAAATGTCTATTTAGAACACAATTAGTTAATGCATCAACCAATGTGTTTAAATTTATTGAAATATGTTGATATTCAATATAATCAAATTGTCGTTCTAAGAGACGAACCTTCAAAAATAATCTCAATAACACTAGATTTCTAATTGCATATACTATGTTTAAATGTAATACAATGACTTTTGAATCCAACCTAATGATCAAACATTGAATACCAAATGAAATGGCATCAAATAATAACTCAATGACTGCGCTATATTCTGCAATATTGTTCATTTTTTTTACCAAGGTATATCCCATGAATAGAAACTAACTCATCGGTGGGTCAATAGATAACCCAACCCGTGGAAGATATATTGCATGTACTATGATAGGCACCATTAGAAAAACCAATGTATGTTTGAATGGATGTCAACATCTGAAATATCAAGAGTAATCAAGATAAGCAATGATAGTAGTATTAACAAAACTAATCTAGGCATACTTATCTAATCTAAGGCACACTATTCTAAAAAGTAACTAATGTACAAGAGAGGTCTTCACACGAAAGTAAAGCATAATATCTCTTAAGATAAAGACCATTTATGGGCTTATCTAAAGAGACCCGTCATAATAAGTTAATTCATAGGCTCCTTTTGCAAGCACACACTTGACAATATAGGGACCATGCCACATCAGTTTGAATTTTCCAGCACCCAGCTTATCGTTAGCTTGATCATATACTAAAACTAGGTCACCTTCTAAAAAAACACAGGGGTTAACACTTTGATCATATTGAGATTTCACACATTTCTTATGAGCTTCGGTAGCCAATGCAGCGATGCGTCGAGTCTCATCTAATTGTGCTAAGTACAGAAAGTGTTTTCCTCTTTAGAGGTAGCTGGTTACAACTCAATGGATAATTTGAGTGACGGTATTTCGCATTCAATGGGTAACACAACTTCTAAACCATAGACAAGTTGAAAAGGAGTGAACCCTGTAGAAGTTTTTGCCAAGGTTCGATATGCCCATAGTGCCAAAAAAATCATGGTATGCCAATTCGATTTGTGACTTCCGATAATCCGTTTAATCATGGTGGTTAAAACCTTGTTGACGACTTCAAATTTATCATTAGCCTGTGGGTAATACGGAGTAGAATTATCATGGCATAGGCTAAGTTGATCGGAAAATTTGGTCATCATAATATTTCAAAAATGACTCCCATGATTTGTGATAATAACTTGAGGCACACCGAAACAAGAAATCACATGATTGAATACGAAAGTAGCTGTAATTTTTCCATCTATTGCGAATGTAGGCATCGCCTCAGCCCATTTGGTAAAGTAATCTACAACGATAATAATATACCCATGCCCCCCGGTCGAGTGAGGGTTACATGTAATGAAATCAATGCCCCAGTTTGTAAAAGGACCGACAACAACGATAGGGTGAAGAGGAGTTGGAGGTGGACGAATCTTTCGATAAAAAATTTGGCAGTTGTGGCATTTTCGGACCGCAAGGATACAATATTTGAATAACGACAGACAAAAATAACTAATGCGCAATATCTTTTGGGTTGTGGTAAACCCAGACATATGACCACCACACGCTCTAGAGTGGAAATCATTCAAAACCCTTTCAGCCTCTTCGTGAGTTATACAATGTTGAAAAACAAAATCCGCACCATGATGATAAAGAGTGTCTCCAACAATATTGTATTGTTGGGATTGATATTGGATCCTCCGTCGATTTGAACGTGAAATCTCTAGGCGAAAGGTTGGGGTTTGAAGATATATAATGATATCTCCATACCATGGATCTAATGTACTGATGAGAAATAGAGATTCATCTGTGATGGGATTATCTACCATGGTTTATGTCTCAGTATTGGGAAAGTCACACATAAGCTCTGCAAGCACTAGTGATTTATTTGATTTAGATTTCTTGAATTCCAAATCAAATGCTTGTAGGATGACAATCCATTTAGAGTTTTTTCCCCCTAGTAATTGTTTTGTTAAAATATACATCATCGGGTTGAAATTATATATCACAGTTGTTTTACGTAACAGTATGTAGTGATAGAATCATTGGAAAACTTTCACTGCTGCCAAGGCCAATTTCTCCACATGTGAATATTTGATTTCCGTCATATTGAGATTCCGACTCAGATAATATATCACATTTTCATTGTGAGATTCATCCTCCTGAACCAAAACCATTCCAATGGTGGAATCATGGGCAGTTAAGTATAAAAAGTAGTCCTGGTGGTAATTGGGTGGATGAAATAACAGTGCATGGGTCAATGCATGTTTAGTGCATCAAAAGATTTATCAGCAATCTCATCCCAAATAAAAGGAACATTTTGTTTCAACAACTGGGTAAAACATTTTGTTAACTCAGCATGGTTCGGGATAAACCTACGTAAAAAAATTGCTTTCCCTTGCAAACTTTGGAGTCGGTGAAGCGTGGAAGGAGGAGGTAAGTTGATGATAGCCTCAACCATTGAGGGGTTGACACGAATTCCATCTTTAGAAACGATGAATCCAAGTAATCATCCTAATTGCACACAAAAAACACATTGGTGCAGGTTCAAACGAATCTTGTAGTGCCTGCATCTCATGAATATAGCTCGTAAGTGTGTAGGATGATCATTTATGCATAAAGAGTGAGCAGGTAAATCATCCAGATAAGGATGTACAATATGTTTGATATCATGAAAAGAATAAGACATAGCCCTTTGAAAAGTTTCACCAGCATTATTTAATCTGAAAGGTAATTTGCAATAAGCAAATGTTCTCCAAGGACATACAAATGATGTTTTTGGTTGATCAACAGGGAGAATATTGATCTGAGTATAGCCAGAAAATCCATCCATAAATGAGAAAATTTCATTTCCGGCATAATCATCGATAATTTAGTCGATATAGGGTGTAGGATAATTGTCTTTTAGACATGCTTTAGTAATATCTCTATAATCCACACATACTCTTATAGTCCCTTGTTTTTTCATGATGGGAACTATATTAGATACCCAATCTGTCAATGGAATTGGATAGATAAACCCTACTCGTAATAGCTTCTCAACTTCAGCTTTGATAGTTGCATTTTTTCACAGATGTATTGGGCGTGATATTTGTCTAATAGGCTTAGCATCCAGGTATGTCTTAATTTCATGAATGACAATCTTAGGATTGATTCCTAGCATCTCTTCCTAAGACCAGGCAAAAATGTCATGGAATTCTTGAAATAGGGCTTTGTAAGTGTTAATCTCTTCAATTGTACAAGAAGCGCCTATATGAATGTTTTCAATAATTCCAGGTTTGATTGATATGTCAATAGGAACTGTTGTAGAAATATTTCCCAAATTAGTCTCACAATCCGAACGTGTAATCGATATAGGATTTTGTGGTTCCTTGACATAATCAATCATAAAAATAGATGAAAAATTGTTTTCAAACTTATCAATATCAGGTAAAAACGAAGATCTATGATGTAGATCATCCCAGGGTAATTCATTCGATGACAAAATTTCTCGAATACTTTCATCAATATGAAATACATGTTGAAAGGGCTCGGAAAATGATGTCAAGGCTGAGCTTGATGTAGAAGATGATTCTTCAGTGATCACATTCATTTGATCAGGAGTACTTGAAAGTGTGTTAGAATACGATTGCACTGCTACATATTCCATTTCAAAAGAACTCAAGGGCATCTCGCCATTGAAAGAGTCCAAATCTGATTCTTAAGCCACTACCCAAGTGTCATCGAATGGTATAGTGCTTGATGAGATCATATTGATGTTAAAAATTGTGTGAGGTACATTGGGTGGAGGCATAGAGAAAATTCCCATCAAAGCGGAATCCTTTACTAATCCTACACCAACATCTTTGTACGGGATAGTCGTTTTTCCAACATGTTGGATACTATCTGTAGAAGCAGGGTCTGACGAATAATATGACAACTGATTGATTTTCACAATATTTCCTTTATGAGGAAACATGATTAGCCGAAAGACGGATGAAAAAAAGCAGTCATGGCATAAGACCAACTACGACCCAAAATAAGGTTGTAATCAAGAGGGGCATCAACAACTTCCACATCTACATTAACGATTTTTCCTTCTACTTCTATAGGTAGATCCTAGAGTATTTCGTATGGATGAAATCCTCTTCCATCAAAGGCTTTAAGAATTGTTGGTGACTGGTTGAGTGTTGAAGAACCGAGAGTTTTCCAATAGTTTAATGACATTATGCATGTGGATGCCCCCTCATCAATTACAGTACGAAAAAATCGTCTGGATTTGACTAATATTGGAATCTAAAAAGCCATCTGATGAGGGAGTCTTGGTGTAAAATTTTCTAGATCAAAGACCATGAGGTTGGAATCCTGAGGATCGATAGCTCTGATAGCTGATAATAGTAATTTCTTTTGTTCTAGACATGATTGTAGCACTTCTAACTCCGACATTGTTTAAGGGTATATTGCCAAATCTTCAACAATGTTGTAATTTTGAGCAGCTCTCATATGTGGATTGAAAGTTTACTTTTGAAGTACACCTTTAGCAGGCGGTTTAATCACTAGATCAGGATTAGGTTTCTCGATTTGAAGTGGCTCAGAAACTGTAGGAGGTATAGCTAGTGTTTGACTAGAAATTTTTGTCTCTTTACCAGTTACAAGATTTTTATTTCCATAGTCTTGAGATCATGTTGCAACCATAAATTGAGACATCATTAGAATATATGTCGATGAAATTGAAGAAGATCCTATCATTTTACTATTTTAGTGGGAAAAGGATCCTTCAAGACAATGGGTGTGGGTGAACTTTTGACAAACTTGGAGACCTCGGACTGATGTGGACACTCTTTGGTATAGTGATCCTCGTTATAGATAAGATAAGGATAACAAGGTTTCTATATTTCATCAGTTGGTTCATGCTTTTCAGTTTTCTCTTTCAGATATGTAGTTTGTTTGTTTTTGTTCTTTCCTTTCTTCTTATTTCCAGTTTTAGATTTAGCTTTGGATGAGTCTACAACGTGAATGTTGGCAGAAGTTTCAAGGGAAGAATATTCTTTCGGTGAATCTGGTAAAGTTATAATGGGAGAAGTATTTTTGGATGACTTCTTCTTACTCTTATTAGCGTTAATTGAACCAATTACACCATCTGCAGCATGAGAACCAGAAGGAGTTGTAGTCATTTGACCTGGATGGGGTAAGTCAAGAATTTTTTCATATAAAGTACCAGACTGTGTATATATAAGGTCTAAGTACTGTGCTTGAGCTATGACTTTTTCTTCTGTAACAACACCTCCCTTAGCCACATCTTCAATGATCTTTGGAAGTTATGATTTAATAAACCATTCTGCTAAGATTTGATTTGGAATGAAAACTTTCACTAAACGTCGTCTATGTCTCCATTCATGTATGTGATATGAAATGTATGTGGACATAGAAATTTTTAATGAAGTTAAGAGTTTCGTGCCATTGTCGTAACGGACGGGCAACTGAAAGTGTGTTAAGAAAGCTATTGCTAATGCGTTGAAATTGTTGAATGAGCCATGTGGTAGTTCAATATACCACTTTGCAGCTAAGCATATCAATGTTCTTTGAAAAAATCTCAATCAAATGGAATAATTGATTAAAGATTTGGATGCACAACAAAGGTGGTAAGTCATGGCATGGTTGGAGGGGTCATCTCTTGATTTACCGTCAAACTTTGGAATATCACTGGGCAAATTATTAGGCATTGGCGGTCAAAACGGAAGATAATAAATCAGATTGTTCGTGAGGCGTGAAAAATCTGGTAAATCCAAAGTTGCAATGAATGGTAACCGACGGTTAGGATCCTGTTGAGCAAACTGATAACCTTGAGGAACGATTCCAGTACCAGGAGGAGGATATCCAGGATAACCTGGAATAACCTATGCAGTTGGAATTGGTATGCCTCCAGGATAACCAGGATTAGCCATACTGTACTGAGGTTGAGCTGGTATCTGATATGTGTAACCAAGGTATGGTTGATGCTGGTATACTATATTTTGTCCTACAGGTCCATATTGATACTGCCCTTGATACGGTTGATAAAAAAACTGACCTATATAAGGTTGGCTCATTACAATTGTACTTGTACCAGGTTGTCCTGCAGATGTCTGAACAGTAGTCTGAACTGTAGGTCCAGGTTGATGAGAAGTCATTTGAGGGATTAGTTATGATACAAGTTTCGTCATTACTTGAGGAGTTGTAGAAACAGGGACTGTAGATACTCCAGGAATAGGTGTACTAGGTTGTTGAACAGAAGTTGATGTAGCAGTTTGGACAGGAGTTATAGGTGTACTCAGACCAGGTTGTTGAACACTACTAGGTGCAGATATCTGAGGTATAACTTGAAGCGTAGGTTGGACAGGTTTCTGGATTTGGGGATAACCAGTTGGCTAACCAGGCTGATTATAAGGTATTTGCACGATAGGTTGTAAATTTTGTTGATTCAATGACGGATTCCACACGGTGTTTACTCCAGGATCAGTGGCTCCTATTGAAGGTTGTGATGCGTAAGATGGACCATAAACACGTTGATAATTCAGAACGTAAGTTTGATAATTTGCTAGATAATTTCCACTAAAAGATTGACCTCCTTGAAACAATTGTTGTTCTTGATAAAAATGCGGCCCCAAAGGAGGTTGTTGTCCTTTGAAAGGTTGTTTCCCTGGCATAAGGTACTGCCCTTGAAGAGGTTGTGGCCCCTGAATAGAGTACTTCGACCCTTGAGGTTGATATTTTCCTTGAGGTATGTACTGCCCTTAAGGTATGTATTGTCCTTGAGGTTGCCCCCAGGCGGTAAATTACTACCTTGAGGTTGCCCCTCAGGCGGTAAATTACTACCTTAAGGTTCCCCCCCCCCCCCCCGGCGGTAAATTGCTACCTTGAGGTTCAGGGTTAGGAATGTTTCCAGACATCATGTAGACTTGTTTCGTTTTCAAAGTTTCGGTATGAGATTCATTGAGACCTGGTGATTGTACAAGTTTTTCGAGAGAGGGAGATGCTCCAGAGAAAGTACCAGAAAGTGACTGGTATCCTGAAGGAACAGATGGACCACAATACAAAAATGTTTATGGTGATGAAGAAAACATGGATGACTCACCTGACATGTCTGATGAAGGTTTGTAACTACCTCTGGGTAAGGCGTAAAAAGGAATACGGGGTGGCGAGTAACTAAGACCAGAACTATGTAGAAAGTCGGTTAACTGAGAATACCAACGATCTTGCTTGAAAGGGCTATAATAAATCGATTCACTTTGCCTTAGATCTAAAGATTCTTGACGTGAAGGAAGTATAACCTCTTCTTCTACATCAGTAATCTCTCTGATACTAGTGAGGCCAGGAAAAAGGTTTTCAGTGATGTGAAGCTTCACTCAAGGTGAATGAGGACAATCATGGGTTTGGGTTATGAACTGCGAAGCAGATTCAGATGAAGCAGAATCAATTTCAGGTTAAAAAAATTTAGGTTCAGTAGCTGATAATTCACTAGTTGTAGATGCAACTTCAACTAGTTCAGAAATTTCTGGTTGTCTTTCATAACTTTCTGTTGTGTGAGGTTGATCTACTTCGTAATCAGGATGTATTATTATAGATGTTTCCTCTTGTTTAGTTGATTTGGTTCCTGATGGTTGGCCTCTTTCAGATTTAAGTTTTTCTAACTGACTTGGTGTGTACTCAGGGGGTTTCCCCTGCATTCTATGAGAGTGTCTCGGTATTTCAGCCACGGTTAAATGTTTAACACATGAAAATCAATAAAAATGTCAACAAAATAAACCGAGTCACTAAGGAAATAATCAAATTGAACACACGCCTACAAAATCTAAGAGACAATCCACACACAAACAGTATATTTCCACACTAAAAACACTAGTTGGTGATGAAATCCAACGTCGTAGTATTATAATGTGGAAAAATTGGTGGTTGGAACAGTTACCCTGACAACCTGCTTAATGAAACAGTCTGGTGCAAGTCCCTCCACTTATGCCATCTCAAAGTGAAGAGTACCCTCCGAAAATTCCAAGTGAGTCTAGCCGACATCTGTTCCAGGTACAGTGGGACCTTCCCTCCACCGTCACCTTGTAAAAAATCTTGAAGATTGTGGTCACTAAGGTCACCAATGAAAAGAAATGTGCCTGGGGGAACAATATACGATCTGATATACACGCAAGGGTAGAGTATCAAGTTCAATCCCCTTGAAGGCTCCCCAATATGGTAAATCTGAGGTTTGCCAACAAGTGATCCCAGGCTCCTCAACAATGGTCAATCTAAGGTTTATCATTTGTATTATGTGCACATATACTATATTTCCCAATGAGATAGGTATGATTACCTCACTGGTTCTGACATGATCTCGCACATGACTCTTTTAAGAAGAGCTTCCCAGAGCACAAATGCTACAATTGGATTTTCCTACTGCAAGATTCTACTTGTTTGTTTAAATTGTTTTGGAATGTTAATTACAACCTGTTCCAAAGCAATAGCCTAAGCTATGTTGGTGGAATGAGCCCTAGAAAATGTAAAATATCTATATTGATTTTATTAATGCGTTGTTTTTAATTTGGTTGTTGCTTAAGACAAAATGTATGGAGTTGAAACTTCAATGATGTTTGTGACCCGACTCAAAAATACGTTAATAAATGCATCTAAATGAGAAGTGAAACTCTTTTCTTTTCAATGAATCGTATTTAAGGGAAAGATTGAGAGATTTAACAATTTTCAAAGCACCAATTCTTTCATTCATAAACAAAATTCTTGAAAAGAAGACATTTTCGTAAAGAGCTGAATTCACAAAAATGATCAATTACTCTTTTGAAATGAAATTCCTTGAACAATCAGATCATAAACTACAAATCAATAAACAAACCATTTCCAAAAGAAAACAATATCTAAAAACATAAATTTCAAAATCAAGAAAAAATCTAATTTTGAAGTCTATCTAGAATTTTTGTGGACATTTTCTTCTAGTTTGTGATCAGACTAAGAAAAACTTCTACTTATCTCAGCAGAAATAAAAACATCCAAAAATTCTTTGGTGATATCAGGCTTCAGTAAGCTAAAATCTCTTCCAAATTTGCAAATGAAAAAGGAATCAATTTTCATAAAAGTAAGGTTTGCAATGATCTTAATGGCTTAGAAAGACAATATCATCATACCAGTAAGCTGAGGTAAATGAAGGTATCTTGTATGGAGCAGCAATAAAGTAGGGCTAACTCTCACTTATAAGATGAAAATGGGATGATAACTCAGGCAAATGCAAAAGTTTCTGAAAAGAAATTCACACATAAGATTTGATAGCTAGGATAGATTGGGGCAAACACAAAGAATTAGGTGATCTGGCTCTAAAAAAGAGAATTTTTAATTTTTTCAATTTTTTTCTAGTGGTGCGTAGTTTATAATAGAAGACAGACTGCATGCGCACTGTTTTGAACTAGAACCTGCGGCAAGGAAAAAATTGGAAAAAAAAAATAATCATCTTTCTTTTAAGGGATTCTTAAAAGTTATCTACCCAATCCATTTTCAAAGAATTCAAAATCAGAAAACTCTAAAATTCAAACTGAAAATAAAATAAAATAAAAAACTAAGTTCTAGATCCCTAGCAGAGTCACCATTTTGTTATGCGGATTAATCCCTCTTGCTGACAAGAGTGATCTCCCTAGTACTCAGCGAGTAGCTAGAAACAAACATCCATTTGAAAACCTTTTTCTATAGATTAATTGCATTTCAAAATTATTATAATAAATTAAAGAGGACATGCCCCTACCTTGAAATCCAAACGTTCGATGTAGTCTTTTATCTTGTCGCTCCAAAGTGGCTTCTTCAATAAGTAAAACCTGCAATCAAAGACGATAAAAAAGAATAAAAGCATCTGCAACATATAATAATCAAGAAAAGCTAACCCAACTTAGTGATCAAGGAGTCTAAATATTGATGTTATTTCAATAATCATAAGAACAACTCAATGAGAAAAAGAGATCCATATGTATTATCTTGAATAAAAAGAGTAATCTTACAACCTAATGCCTTGATGTCATATAGATTTTTACCGGGGTCCTAAACAATCGTTCCTCCTTCAGTTTGATAAGCCTTCTTCTCTAACTACCAGCATAGAGTTATGGACACAAGGGTGTGATCATTATCATGCCAACAACAACTTACTAGTGTAGAAAGTATGCACTCTTGGGAATTTCTTCAAAAATTAACTTGTATATCCACCCTTCAACCTAAAACTTGAGCTCAATTTATAGGGAAATGGAGGTAGTTTCAGTTCCATGAAGAGAGGGATGGATTCCTCACATGAAGGGATTTGAGCTCCATGGACCAAGGGATAAGCTCCATGAGTGGAGGGATAAAGCTCAAACTAATTGCGAATCTAGAAGCTTCTTGTTGGGAGAATATTCGACCAGTTAGGCTTCTAGAACTTAATTTTTCTTGTAATTTGCCTTTTGCAGGGGTGCACAGGTAATAGTAACAAAAAGTGTGAGGGTTGCCACAGTTTATTGACCAAACAACAGCGCATGCGCAGGGAAAGGCTAGAAAAACCGCGCAGGTAGACTTTTAAGGGTTTTAAAGATATTTTATCCAATTCCAAGACTTGATTCAAGAACTCTAAGGTTTTTGACTTCTAAGGGAACATGACATAGGTGGTGATAGACCCATATGAACAGTCAAATTTCGTGGTGACAAAATAACGTGTAACACAAAGGGGGTCAAATTTCCCATGCTTACCTTTATCTTCCCTTCTGACATCCCATCTTAAAACAAGATTAAAACAAGATCACCTAGCTATAAAAGAACATCTTTGGCTTTTATATCAAAAATTGTTTTCATCTTCTCTTGATACCTAATTAGATTTTCTCTAACATTATCTCTAGTTTCATTCAACTCCACCAACCTATTCACTCTTCTTATTAAAGGACTTGGTTCTTCTTGGACATCTTGAATCAATGCTACCATGGGCTTTATCAGCTGACTTGGGAACAATGCTTCAATACCATACACCAACTCAAATGGTGACTTTCCAGTTGATATTCTAGTAGTTACTCGACTTGCCCAAAAAGAAAACTTCAATTTTGAATCCCAATCTTTCTTGTTCTCTGCTATTGTCTTCTTCAAAATCCTTACCAATGTCTTATTTTAAGATTCTGCTAACCCATTCCCTTGATGATGGTAAGCAATTGAATGTGATAAGATAAAGTTGTATTTCTGGAAAAAATTAATCAATTTAGCATATTTAAAAACTTTTCCATTATCAGTTACTAACTTCTTTAGACAACCAAACCTACTAAAAATATTTTCTTCAAGAAATTTCATTACTACCAAGTCATTTGCCTTTCTTGTTGCCATTGCTTCAACCCACTTTGTAAAATAAATTGTCCCTATCAAAATCCACCTGGATTAACCACTAGAAGGTGGGTTAATTTCTCCAACAAAATCTAGTCCCAATTGCCTGAAAGGCTCTTCTATGAACACATGAATTAAAGGAAGTGGCGCCAACTTCTTCTTCTAAACAAAATTTTGGCATTTTTTGCAACTTATTTATAAACATCTGAAAATAAAGAAGGGTAGTATAAAACAACTTTAAAAAATTTATGAGTTGTAATCTTCCAACTATAATGACGTCCACACAAGCTATGGATCTCTTCAATATAACTTTCCATCTACAATCACATATTTCTGAGCCTTTACTTTCAGAGCCCTGTATTTTGGTATGTTCATGGTAGGAGGACAACAAAGAAAACACAAGTAATGCACAATATCTTTGTACCGTTCACAACATAATAATCTATATTGAATTTTATCACCTGATTCAGACTTTGTTTGTTTGCCAACATCTTCTTTCTCTTCAACTTCAGCTAACAGATTAATCCCCAAAGATAAAAATTTGTTTCTGTGAGAATTTTAGCCAAAAATTGACCCTTATTAGTTTTGTTGGTTTTATGTCTACATCATATTCTTGTATCCTAGCTATCCACTTACCTCTTTTACCTTCTACATCACTCTGAACCAAAACATCCTTAACAATAGTATTTGGCACATATCCAACCACCTGGTACTGAAGAATATAAACATTGAAAGCTTTGAGGGCTTTAACCAAGGCACAAGGCTATTTTTCCAAGATATTATATTTCAGTTTTGCATCCCTCAACATTTTATTGCAAAAGGCTACAGGTTGTTCTCTCTGCTCATCATTCTTCTACAAAATTACAACTGAAATAGTACAGTTAGAAGCAAAAGAAAAAATCTGAAAATACTTTTCATAATTAGGACTTATCAACACCGGAGCTTCTTGCAAAGCTACTTTAATTCTTGAAAAGGAATCCTTTGCAGATGCATTCCACTTCACTTCTACCCCTTGCTTCAGCATATCAGTGATTTCTTTGACAATTTCAGCATAATTCAAAACAAACCTCCTGAGGAAGTTAATTCTCCCTAGAAAACTTGGAATCTCTTTCTCACTTCTTGGCAAAGGTATCTTACTTATTGCTTCCACTCTCGCAGGGTCTATCTTCACTCCTTCTTTTGAAACAATATGTCCCAACAACTTTCCCTATTTTAAAGAAAAGTGAGATTTATTTGGGTTTAAAGATAAACCATACCTCCTACACTTCTCAAAGGTTTGTTGTAGATGTTCTAAATGTTATTCATCTGATTTAGAAAATAAAGTTATGTCATCTAGATAAATCACCAAAAACTTATCCCTTTCTCCTACAAATGCTATATCCATAGCTCTCTGGAATGTGGTGCCAACATTCATCAATTCGAAAGGCATTTTGGCATACATGAACGTGCCCGAAGGAGTTGTAAATGTTGTTTTCTTTTGATCCTCCTTCTCTATTGCAATATGATTGTAGCAAGAGAAACCATCAATCATGGACAATCTATATGAACCTGTTACTTTTTGTAAAATATGGTCCATCTTGGGCAAAGGAGAATTATCCTTCAAAGATGTCCTATTCAAATTTCTGAAATCCACACATAACCTTATTTCACCATTCTTTTTCCTTAATGGTACAATATTTTCCACCCAATCTGTATACCTTAAAGGAACAATTATTTTAGCCTACAATAATTTCTTAACTTCTTTCTCAATTGAAGGAAACATCAAGGGATTGATCTTCCTTAGCTTTCTTTTTTTAAGCTTTGACTCCTGGCTTCAAAGGGATTTTTGTGCTGGATGATATTAGTATCATATGTCTTCAATTCTTCATATGACCATGCAAAAACATTGACAAACTTCTTAAACAATCTATACCCAAATTACAATCTTCTAAGTCCTCTTCAAGTCTGCTTTCTTTGGATTCTTAGCAAGATCATCAACATTAAATATTTTTTCCAGAGGTCCCAATCATTTTGGTATTACATTATATTTAAGTTGCAAAATCTTTTGATTACCATTTAAATCTTAGAAAGGAACTGCTCCCTCATGTTGCTTTCCAACATCTTCATCTTGGTCAATTTATAAATTATAAAATTCTCCTATCATCTCCAGAAATTCCTTCATCTGTTCTTCATCTTCAAAAACCTGCCAATGCTTCACATTATCAGGCATTAAAGACATGTTTCTGATTTCTACTTCATATCTTAGCCTTGGACTTAGAGGGGGTTTAAAAGTGTTGGCTGCAACTGCCAGAGAATCTGCCAGCCAGTTCCCTTCCATATGGACAAATTTTATATTAAAAACAAGAAATAAATTATCCACTAAACCCCACACTTCATTCTTGTAAGCTCTTAATCTTGGATATCTTGCTTGACAATGATTTTTAACCTGTTTGACCACTAGTTCAGAATCTCCAAGAACATGTGTATTTTGTACTCCTAATTGTTTGGCAGTTTGCAACCCAAGAATCAGAGCTTCATATTCTGAGATATTGTTTGTAGAATCAAATTCTAATTTATGTGAAAAATTCATTATATGACCCTTTGGAGTGATTAAAATAATACCTGCTCTGGTACCATCTTTCGAATAAGCACCATCAAAATAAAGTTTCCAGACTCCATTTTATGTCAGCTCTTTATTCTCAACTACTGAAGGGAGCTGAACCTAAGTATCTTCGGCAATTTCTGCAACTTATTGCAGCATGAAACAAGAAAAATCATCCTTTTACTAACTGTACACAGGAGAATTACTGGAATTCTCCTCAGTAACGGTTTTTACAAACCTAGTTTCTCTGTATAATATTCTCTATTCTCCCTCCAAAACAGTTATTATGGCACAAGTAAAATCTAATCTCAAAACACCTCCCAACTTAGCCCCCCAAGATCTGGAAAGAAGCATCCCAAAATGAGTTGGGATATATGCCACCACAACATCCATCACAAAGTTTCTAGTTGGAATTTGAGCCAATGAAACAACCATATCTTTAATCAACCCTACACACTTAACCTTTTTGGAATCAAATGAGTAAATATCCTTATAAGGTTTGGTGATTTGTAAATTCAACTGCTTCATTATAGATAATGGAATTAAATTGTGAGAAGCTCCCAAATCCAACATGCAATTGTGTAACATGAAAGAATGCACCAATAAATAAATGTAAAAAGGAGGAGTAGATGAATCCACCTCTTCTACGTGAGGACCAAACATCACTACTGGTTTATCTTCTTGCAAATTCACAGTGTATGCCACATTGTCACCTTGAGAAAGATTAATAAAATCTGAAAACTACTTTTTATACATTGGAGTCTTGACCAAATCACTCAAGGGGATTGGTATCTTTATCTTCTCCAATTATTTTGTCAAATTAAAAGGATTACTTGGTTTTATTAACTTCTCAAGATCTTCATTATTTTTCTTCAATTGTGAAATTTGTTTAGATGGAACAACAATATTTCTTTTAAATTGTCACCTTTCAACTTCCTTGTGAACTCTCCCCTTGTTGAAAAGTAGTTTTTGTTACTAAATCAATTTGTTGTTTCCCTCTGTCAAGTTGTTTTGTAGGTTGTTTTGGAGTCACCATCTGTTTAGGTACTGGGTCTTTTGACACCTCATCATTATTCAACAATCTAGATCTCTTCCTTGATCTGAGATCATATTTTTTGTGTAATTCAGCCTGCATATGATCAGTACATTGTTTACAATATTGCTCAATTTCTTGTTCAATCAGGGATTCTTTTGCTTCAGCACTGACTTGCTCATTATCATCATCTTCTACTTCACCTGCATATAATGTTGATATTTGGTTGTCTTGCTCCTTTGCACTTTCTTCTTCTGCCTCCTCATTTCCATCTTCTATATACAAAGGAGGTTGGATCGCATCTTGATCTTTCTTTTCCCTTTGCAGGATCTGTATGGGTTGTTTTCTAAACTGTGGATTGAAATTTTGATTTTGGGTTTGTTGCCCTTGTCTAGGAGAGTTTTTATTTTCCAGTTCCATTTTTACTAATTTATTTGATTATTTTTAATGACTTTAATCATATCTTCCAATCTTTGCTCATTGGAAACTTCTTCCTTTCCTTTTCCTTTATCTTGTGTCTGTTGCTTTCCTTTGTACTTTCCTACTGTAGTCAAATTTTCCTCAATCTCCAAGGCATATGTTTGAATTTGATCTAAAGTGGGAGACCTACTCTCCCTCAGAGTGAAACCAAAGTTTGATTCAAAAGCTCCAGCAAAAAAAACCTTTGCTCCAGCTAGTGGGGGTTTTATTTCTGTTGGAAGGCTATTATACAATTTATTAAACCTTTTAATAAAATCTATGACATTTTCTTCTTGTTTTATTTTAATAGCATTGAATTCAGTTAAGAAATATCCATGATCTTTCTTTTCACCCCATCTCTGAGTGGAACTGTTCTCCATTTCTTCCCAATTATTAATTGAATTGGCCTGAAGTGTCTTGAGCCACTTTCTAGCCTATGCATCGAAATATTGCACAAATAACCTTGAAACAGCATTAGGATACTCAACATGCAAACTTCCTACAAAGGCACAAAAAGAAGCAATATGTTTCTCCGTTGAGATATCATATTCCCCTGTGAAACGAGGCAACAATTTAAGGTAACCTTGTGGCATTGCATTCATCGGCTGGGCCAAATTTAATGGAGCATATCTATTCAGAAGAAAAGCAATAATAGTCATATTTGGGTTTTAATTAATTTCTGCTTGAAAAACAAATGGTGGAGGAGGTAATACTGATATAGGGATAGGTTGACTTATTTTAGAGACAGACTGTTGTGAAGTTCCAAAATTAAGTGCTGAAACTTCTTGAAAGTCAAGGAATGAAAAAGAAAGTGACTCAAAATATTTTTCTTCCAAAGTAGGTTCATGAAAAACTGAATGAGAGGACACGGGTCCTCTTCCAAGAATTGAAGGTTTCTGACTACTTCTGAGTGGAAAACTGGAGTTTGTATACTAGAACTACTACCTGGAGTAGAAAGGGTGGGACTGGGAGTAATTAGGGATTTATCCTTCCAAACCCTTCTCGATACTAATTTTTCTAGGTTAGATAAGATTGGAAACTTCTGCTGCAAGGTATCTGACCTCATGTCCCTTAATCAGTTTGGTAGGGCGAATATCCAACTCATATTCTTGTATTTTGGCAATCCACTTCCCCCTTTTTCCTTCGCTATCCCCTTGGATAAGAATATCTTTTACGGCTGCTATAGGCACAAATGCAGTGATATGGGACTGCAAGACATACATGCGAAATTCTTTTAGAGACTTCACCAGGGCATATGCCTGCTTTTCTAATATGTTATATTTCAGCTCTGCATCACGGAGCACCTAACTAAAGAAAGCGATGGGCTGCTCATACCCTTCTTCATTTTTCTGCAATAAAACTCCTACCACTATATGAGGTGATGCAAATGAAAATATCATGAAAGGTTTGGCATAGTCTGGTCCAGCTAGCACAGGGGCTTCTGCAAAGGCATTTTTAATCCTGGAAAAGGCCTCTCGTGATTCCTGAGACCACTTTACCTCATTATTTTTCTTCAGCATGTCAGTTATATGTCTAACTATCTCTGCATAGTTAGGGATAAATCTCCTCAGAAAGTTAATGCGCCCTAGGAACACCTGCACCTCCTTTTTATTTCTAGGAAGAGAAATGCCATTTATAACTTCTACTCTCTTAGGATCTACTTTTACCCCATCTTTGGTTACAATATGTCCCAAAAGCTTGCCCTCTTCTAATGCAAATAATGACTTTTGTGGATTGAGAGAGAGACCATACCTTCTGCATTTATCAAAATTTCTACACAAATGTTCAATGTGCTCGGCATCATCCTTTGAAAACACAGTGATATCATCGAGATATACCACCACAAACTTATGTTTCTCCCCAACAAAGGCAATGTCCATAGACCTTTGAAAAGTGGCCCCTGCATTAATCAACCCAAAAGGCATCCTATCATACATAAACATACCCCATGGTGTGGTAAAGGCAGTCTTCTTCTGATCTTCTGGTGGTACAGCCACCTGATTGTAACCCGAGAAACCATCCATCATCGACATCCGAGAAGCTCCCACCACTTTCTGCAGGATATGATCCATTTTGGGCAGTGGGTAATTATCCTTTAAGGATGCTCGATTCAAATTCCTGAAATCAACACACAGCCTTATTTCTCCATTCTTTTTCCGGATAGGGACTAAATTTGCCACCCACTCAGAGTACCTCAATGGCACAATTATTTTGGCCTGCAATAACTTCTTAATTTATTTCTCTATGGAAGGGAGCAGCAGATGGTTAATCTGTCTAAGCTTCTGCTTGTGCAGCTTCGCATCTCCATTCAGAGGGATTTTGTGTTGCATGATGCTAATATCAAAAGTTTTCAGGTCCTGATAAGACCATGCAAACACATCTTTGTAGGACTGAAACAGTTTCTGGTAGAGCTCTTTATATTCTCCTGGGATTTTCTTGGACAACCTCACAATTTCGGGGTCAGCATCAGTACCAAGATTTAGGTCTTCTACCTAATTTTATTCTATCGCTTTGTTTGGCTACAGTGGGACGTCATTCTTGTCAAACAATCTTTCTAGAGGCACTAACCCTCTAGGTGTAATGTTTCCCTTCAATTGCAACACTTTATGACCTGCCACCTTTTCCTCCCATTTGTTTTCTGAAAGGTCTTCAACTTCTTCTTCTTCACAAACATCTATCTCCGTGTTTGAGAATTCTCCGAATGTTTCCATGAATCTTTTCACTTGTTCTTCATCCTCAAACACCTACCAGTGTTTGATGTTATCTAGGATTGATGGTCGATAACGTACCTCAATTTCATATCTTAAGAGAGGGTTTTGAGGTGGACGGAAGGTACTGGCAGCCACTGCAAGGGAGTCTGCCATCCTATTCTGCTCCTGGGGCATGAACTGAATATTAAATGCTAAGAAAAAATTCTCCACTAGATCCCAAACTTCGTTCCTATAAGCTCTCAGCCTAGGATGTTTGGTTTGGCACTGATTCTTCACTTGTCTAACCACCAGTTCCGAATCTCCCAGAACCTTTAGACTCTGTATGTTCATACTCCTGGCTGTCTGTAACCCTATCAGAAGTGCTTCATACTCGGCCACATTATTAGTGGTTTCATACTCTAGTTTGAAAGACAATGGGACCCATTGGCTTGTAGGAGAAATCAATAATACTCCAGCCCCATTACCTTCTCTGGAGTTTTCTCCATCAAAATGAAGTGTCCAGATTCCTGCTTCATGGCTCTCTATGGACTGCTCGGTCTTGATCTGGAAAAATGATGGTTCATGAGCGTAATATTGATCTTCTTCCAGCATCAAACATGAGAAATCTCCCACATTACTATAAACTGGAGAATTAACTGAGTTTTCAGCCTTGGTGACCGTCTTGACAAATCTAGTTTCCCGGTACAACCTCCTCTCTTGGCCACCAAAAACTGGGATAGTAGCATAGGTCAAGTCCAACTTGATTGACCCACCAATTTTAGTTCCCCAGGACCTTGACAGCAACATGCCGAAGCGAGCTGGGATGTCAGCCACCACGATGTCCATCACCACACTTTTTGCTGGGATTTGGGCCAAATTGACCACCAAATCCTTGATCATACCCAGGCATTTAACTCTTTTGGAATCAAATGAATAGAGGTCTTTGTATGGACGAGTGATTTGTAATCCTAGTTGTTCCATGATCGATAGGGGCAATAAGTTATGGGAGGCTCCTGAATCTAACATACAGTTATGCAACAGCAGGTATTGAATTACTAGGGACACATAAAATGGGGGAGTAAAAGCATCTAATTCCTCAACATGTGGGCCAAATACAACCATGGGTCTTTCTTCTTGAAGGTTCAGAGTGTCTGGAATATGTGCTACTTCTGGGGGAAGCATAAAGGATGTGACCTGGGACTGATATGCTGGCTGCTTCAACAATTCGGTCAAGGGGACTGGGATTTTCAATTTCTCAAGCTCCTTTTGTAAACTGAATACAGAGGAGGAATTATCTACTAACATCTCTTTTGACTCTTTGCTTTGGACAAGAGGTTTGACTTCCTTTATGACTGACTTGACATTGGGGGGAGTAACAACTTGTGAGGAGGAAGGAATTTGATCAGCAGACTGCAAAGATTCATTAAGAGGCCTCTTACCTTTGTCTGCGGTCCTTTAAGCTGTTGTCTCCTTCTGAGCAGATGCTTCCTCATGAGGTGTGTCTTCCTCTTGATCCTGAGTGTGAGTTATCTTCCTAGAAGATCTGAGGTCATATCTTCTATTAAACTGTGCTTGCATGAAATCAAAAAATTGCTTGCAGTAGTCATCGATCTCAGGATCTTCGGTGCTTTCATTAGCTCTTTCTTCCTCTTGTGATGGAATCTCTACTTCATCACCTTCTTGTAGGGGACATTCTACTTCATCACCGTTTGAAAAAGCGAGGTATGCTTCCTCTTGCTCGTAATTGGTTTCTTCGGTAGGACCATCTACTTGACCTTCCAAATACAGAGGGTGTGGTACCTGATCCTGTTGCTCCTTTCGTTCCCTTTGCAGTATCTGCAAGGGTGGTTTTCTGTACTGAGGGTTGTAACCCCTGTTTGGAGCATTCTGGAAATTATTGGAGGGTGAATTCTTGGCCTCTAGTTCAAGTTTGACCAACTTACTTGAAATATTCTTAATCATTTTGTTCATTTCCTCGATCCTGTCATTAGCTAAGTCTTTATCTTGGCTAGAGGTGGATACCTCCTCTTTTCCCTTTCTTCTAGTATCTTGTTTAGATTTTCCCTTTGATTTACTAGTGGAGGCAAATTTTGCTTCCAGCTCTAGTGCATCGGTTTGAGCATCATCCAGGGTGGCAGGCTTTCTTTCTCTCAGAGAGAAACCAAATTCTGAGTCAAAAGCTGCCACGAAAACAAATTTTACAGCAGTTTGATGAGGTTTCATATCAGCAGGGAGACTTAAATACAATTTATTAAACCTCTTGATGAAATCTAACATTCCTTCGTTATGTCTTTTCTTGAGTGTGTTAAACTCAGTAAGACAATGTCCATGATCTTTCTTCTCCCCCCATTTTCTAAGAAAAGTATCCTCCGTTCCTTCCCAAGTGGTGATGGAACGATATCCCAATGTCTTAAACCATTTTCGGGCTTCACCATCAAGAGATTGAACAAAAAGTCTTAAGACTACGTCTAGATGTTCCACATTAAAGTTCTCTGCAAAAGAGAAGAAAACCTCAAGATGCTTTTGAGCTTCAATCTCATTTTCCCCATTGAATCGGGGCAAGATCTTCATATAGTCCCGTGGCATATCATTTAACACTTGAGGTAATGCCGGGGGGGCATACTTATTCAACAAGAAAATAGGAACATTGGCCATTGGAGGAGGAGGTGGAGGTAGTAGAAGGGTTTGATGTGTAAGAGGAGGAGGAGGTGGAAGTGAACTGTGAATGACAATAGGAATGTATTGAACAGCAGCTTGGGATGATGATGGAAAAGACATAATATTAACAGCAGATACTTTAGTGACTTCTTTGACCTCTTCGGCCTCTGGAGTGGGATGGAATGTGTAACGAGTGGTATCTATCGATTCGACCTCGTCTTTGATTTGGATGTTTCCTAGAGGTAGACTGTTTGAGTAATAACCGATTTCTCCCACGGTGGAGTCGGAACCTTGCACTTGGGCCACTTGAGAAGAAGAGGATGGAAAGTCTTCTAAATAAAATTCAGGGATCTCAGTATGGATGAATTGTCTTTCCCTCCAATTTCTCCTATGTAGGATCTTCTCTGGGTCAGACATAGAAGGTGTCTTTGGCTGAGACGTATCTGATCTCAGGTGTGGCTTCCAAGGAGCCAGGACTGCAAGTAATTTTATCTGATAGATGACAGTGGAGTCGCCAAGGTGAGGGATCTACAACTCTCAACTCTTCATGCTCACCTTTCTGAAGAGTGAATAAAGATTTTGTCGAGGCCCAGGGATTTAAATTTTCTTAACTTCATTCCCCGGCAACGGCGCCAAAAAGATGTTGTCAATCCTAGAGACAGCCTTGAGTTGTGAAATACCAGTGCCTATGACATCTTATACAGCAAGGAGCATATGATATGATATGGGAATTTATCAGAAAAAGTCTCTCATGCTATCTCTTGTAAACAGGAAGATTAATTTGAATGGGACCAGAACTTTCAAAAGCTTGACACAGGGAAAGCAATACTGCAAAGACAAGGTGTGAAACTCTAACACAAATGTATCAGACAATTCAAAGGAAGCTTACTGCAAAGAGGATTGGATTCTAAATACTTCACAGAGATGAATAATCAGAAAGTATCTACTGCGTATGTAGAATAAAGAGAATACTAATTGTTATTGAGACAATATCCAGAAACATATATCAACATGTGGTGGGCTTACGACATTAAGAATCCCCACATGATAATAGCATTTGTAAATAACATCTCATAGCAGATAATATAGCAGAAGTATGGGTGAAGTGAAAATGGAACATCATATCATGCCTGAGCCATATTTAAAGTGCTAGACAGGTTCTGGCATAAGTATCAACTAAGATAAATTCATACCAAAGCCAGTGGGCTACTCGCATTCTAGAACATGATACAAGATAAATGGATGTAAATTAAATGAACGACTAAGCTATAACATATAGGAGAGAATTACACACTGTAAAGCACCAAGACCAGAATCCTCATTAAAGATAAAACTCCTTCTCATTGAGACCCAACGGGCTTTTCACATTTGTATTAAAGCTTCAATAAAATGCATACAAAAACTCTTTCACAGCAATTTCTTCAGAAAATCTGGAACCACTTTTTCTCTTTAGTTCTTGCTTATATAGAAGCCTCAGAAACATGAGCGAGAAGATATTTTTGGGAAAAATATCTTCCTCGCGTGCTGGTAATCAGTTTGAGGTCTCCATAAAAAATAACCAAAATTCATGATGAGGAATTGGGGCATCTCATCATTGACAGTTAGGCTCACGGCCGTTTTAAACAAAAATATCAAATAATAGTTTCTAACAGAAGGTAAAATCCAGGGGTGGAATGTGAATTCCACTCGAAATTTAAAAGTAACAAACTAAAATGGAAGTAAAAGGCCACTAGGGAATCATGAATTGACAATGTTCACTAATGAGGTGGAGTTGAGGCGGTCGTTGTCACAGATGGATGAATGTTGGCTAAGAGGAATCGATTTTCCTCTGACGTGGCAGTAGAGGCTTTTCTACCCGTAGATCTTCATGATTTTCTCTAATTCTGATTTAATTTGGAGGATGGGATTTTGATAATCAATCTTAGCCGAAATCCCTAAATTGTCTTCAATCTTCTGTTTCTGTCGTGGCAGGTCTTTGACACTGATACTCTGACTACTGCTACAATAACCTTTCTGCGTTCCGAATCACAGTGACCATGATTGTGGAACTCAGAGTGAATTCATCACTCTGTAACAACCCTGCACAATACGATAAAATCATCAAGAAAATATGGGGAGTAGCGGAAGGAATGTTGTGGAGGCTTGTGGAAGCAGTGGCGGAGCAGTGGAAAACTGATGAAAAACATGCGGAATGGGAAGAAACTAATGAAAATGAATGAAAGAGGGACCTTTGGATGGTGGAACCCGACGGGTGGAGGGCGATTTAATGTGAGCCGTCGGATCTCAGGAGGAGATCGACGGTTGGGATCATATGATGGAGTTAATAGGGACATCCGATGAAGAGAAATGGTGAAATGCGCGATACATTGTGGGCCGTAGATTTGGATCAAACGGACGGTCACGATTGGATCGACGGATTTCAATCGGAAGGGACGGAGGGTAACACCTTTAGAACTTGCGATTGGCGATGCGCGATTGAGCGCCAGCCGTCCGATCTGGGACGAGATCGACGGCGGAGACTCAATCGGCTGGGAGACGAACAGGGGGTAAAGGAGTGGAGTGGGAGAAATAAGGGTCGTCGGATCAAAGGGAAATCGACGGCGGAGATTACAATCGGAGGATCGCAATCGGAGAGGGCAGTGGGTGACACATTTAAAAATTTGCGATTGCAATCGGTGCGGTGGTGCGATGGCCGTCCAATCCATTGATAGATCGACGGTTGATATGCAATCGAAGGGGTGAAAGGATCGAGGCGATGGGCACGAGCGGGACAAGCGTTGGCCATCAGATCTTAAAAGATCGACGGTGGAGATTGCTTCAAAAGGCCGACAAACTTAACACTATCGCATCGGGACTTTCATGGTTTACAAAGGGAAAAGATGTTTCCGCTCCGATTCTCCGATGCGATTAGTGCCCAGGTCTTAAGCGCTTGGTCACGGGCGCGGGGCATATGGGGAAGTGGTTAAGGGGGCTGGCTGGAAAGGGGCTAAGCCTCATATATGAAGGAAAGTGGGATTCTGGCCTATTTTAAATGCATTTTAAGGCCAGAGGAGGCATTCGGTAAAGGGAATAAGGGGTTTTAAGTCGAAAAAAGGTAATTTAAAAGGCTTAAAAGGGGATTTGGGATGATTTAAAGGATAAGTGGGGAATTTAGAAGGGGAAGAAGAATGATGAAAACAGAGGCTTAGAGGGAATGAAATAAGAGGGAAAAGGCCTTTTTGGGCATTCTTCTTCACAAATAGAGAGGCTTCAAAACTGGGAACGACAGTGAGGATTCCCCAAAGGACAAATGCACAAGGAGGCTTCGAGGATGGTGTGTTTTCAGGGGGAATGCATTCCTTGAAGGCTCAAAGACAGTTTGGCCCCTTGTTTGCTTATCAAAAAAAATTCATAGGGGGCTAACATGATCAACACCTGCAATGGAAGTTCCTACATCTGCATCATTAGCTTGTAGAGACATCCATTCCTTGCATTTTCTCCACAAGTCTACATTCGAGTTGGAACATTTAGCAAGCTTGACATGAGCCATTATGAAATCTGTGATACTGGAATATGAGGGTCTTTCTGAAAACAAGGTTTTCATCGTCCATAATAGTTGAAAGTCTTTATGCAAATAATTCACAATAGTTGCTTCCTTTAGGATACCAATATTTTTACTCTTTTCCTCTACCAACAATGTTTCATATGTCTCCTAGGGGAGAATATTTCCTTGTCGATACCAACAAGATGGAAAACCAACCCTGGTTCTTTTATCAAATAACACCTTAAATCTTACCACTGCTTCTTTGACTTCCTTCAGCTTTTTCTCTGCAGTCTTCAAGCATGAATTATTCATGATCATCTTGTTAAACACCAACACACATCGAGTCCTGTATTCAATTCCAAAATCCTCCAGTTCTTGTGCAGTTTTGGAATTAATAAAATCAATCAACCTCTTGGCATACGAGGCCCTGTTTTGCAATTTATCTTTATTTGCAACAATGAAATTTTCCAGATCTCTCACAAAACTCTTTTCTTCTCCAAAAATAATCAGTAAATCCCATATGTTCTTAACAACATCCATGATGTCATTCCAAATAATCTCCCTGACTTATATAAGGGACATATTTCCCTTCGCTTTCTCTTTTAGCTCTTTGATCTCTTGATAAGCATTCTGATAGTCCTGCCTATACTTTTCTGCGTTATACTTCGTAATGTGTAACTCATTCTCTGTAACCTTGAGTACTTTATAAGCACCTTTCAAGACCCTCTAATTTTTCTTTAAATCAAATTCTGCCAATCTTAACTCATTTGAGACTTAAGTTAATTAGGCAGCAGGGTTTTCTGAATTTGATGGAATAACCACTGTACAAACAAGAGAATTTATGTTTTTTTTCTGTAACATTTCACCTGTCTCTTTCAACTTAGTTATTTCTTAATATTTGGCGAGAAGATCTAGCAACAACTTCTCTTTCTATGTCTCCACTTGGGCTACTTATTCAAGCTTCTTATTCAAGCTCTGAATTCTAGATTCAGCAGACTGCAACAGTTTCTGAATTGTTGATTTGTCTTCAGGATCAACACCAACTTTAACAATTATTTTCTTCAATTCCTCATTCTGTGTGGAATAAGCTCTTGAGTTAGTTTTTTCCAACTTCAATTGTTTGATCACTTTGCTCAACATGTTTTCAACTTTGGCAACAACTGAAGTAGTCTTATTCAAATCATTAAAGATTAATTCTCTTGTTTGCATATGCAAGTTAATCTTATCAAGAAGAGGAATTTTCTTAGCATCCACTGTCAAGTTAACAATTTTGAAAGAGGTAGTAGAAGTCACATTCATGGCTGAAGGATGAGAGAAGCTGGCTATATTTAGATGATATTTTTTTAAGTCCATGGTTGTCAATAATATGGTTTTCTCAAGGGAAATTTGAGCCTCAGATTGAGACTCAATGTTTTCTCTTATCTTTTTGTTTCTTCAATTTGTGTGAACACTTGCTTAATACTTGACAAAGAATCATGAATTTTATCCTTTGGAAGAGAAGATGAAGGAGTACAAGAGATAACTCCCAATTTCAAAGAGTATGCAGGCACAACTGAAGAACTGCCCTCCTCCACGGTTTTAGCTTCTTGGCTTCATTTTCTGCATCACTCTCCAAATCAATTAATTTATCTCTTCCTCTTTTAAGCCCCTTCTTAGCAGGATGAGGGGTTTCCACCTCCATCTGTACATATGTAGAATTTTGTCCTCCATTTTCCATTCTCCATTTCTGGCCTTGATTCATGAACAAATGGAGAATAACCATTCTCCACTCTATGGTTTGAAATCACATGGTATGGGTCATAAGCCCATTTATCCTCCAATGAAAAATGCATGTCAGTCAGCATTTTGTGAGCTGCTTCCAGGGTATGTCTGGTGTTTACAATGAATGGCCCTATTGTCCTCGGTAGTTTAAACAAATGACCTTTCTTTACTAGTACAAAATGGACCTAATCAACATTAAGACCTTGCCTGATGAACTCCAAGGAAAACAATCTCATGGGAACAAATACAGGTAATTTAAAGGGCTCTATATCAGCCTCAAATAATCTAATTTCAGTATAGTAATGTTATGAAACCAGCTCCCAAAATAGAAGAAAAGAGAGATCATCACCTTAGAAATCAGCCACTTCGAGGGGAAAACCTCCTTTAAATTACATAAATGAACAATTCTTGGATGATACAAATGAAAAAACTTCCTTTCTATATATAGGAGTTCATGGGGTCAAAATATAATCCTAGCCAAACTAACAATAATAATGTAAGGACACAACAATAATAATAGAGGGCTTTTATGGGGCACACTAATAACAATATGGAGACTACAGGGGTACAACAATAACAATAAGGGTGTTACACTAACAACAATAAGGGACTACACTAGTAATATAGGGACCTAACATGCCTCTCTCCTTCAAAAAAAATTTGTCCTCAATGCTTGAGTAGCTCTGCATGCTTCTGTATAAAATTATTATCTTCCCATGTGGATTCTTCAGTGGATAAGTTCTTACACTTGATGAGATACTTTGAAATTGATAGATTTTGTAGTTGTCGAGTTCTTGTTTCCGTGACTACTTCAGGTTCCAAAATTATTTTTCCTTCCTCATCAAGTTCTGGCAATATTGTTTGAACTATAATTTTGTCACCTATAACCTTATTTAAGCACGAAACATGGAATACTGGGTGCACTCGAGAAGAAGCAGGAAGCTCCAATTTGTATGCCATATTACCAATCTTTTGCAACACCTTGTAAGGACCATAGTACTTTGGCAATAATTTATTATCTTTCTTAGCTTGCTTGAGGGACATTTGTTTGTATGGTTGTAGCCGTAAAAATACCCAGTCTCCTACATCAAAACTTCTCTCGATGCAATGTTGATTTGCATGTTGTTTCATTCGATTTTGTGCCAAATTTAGGTTATGATGTAGAGGAATCACAACATTGCAAAAATATGCAGAGGCTCTACAACAAATCGGAAAAATGCACACGGAAAATAATAGAGACCACCAGTTCTTTGTATATTAAATGATACTTTGTATAATCTTCAAATTAGCCACCATTTAAAAATTAACATACATCGCAGCCAAGAAGTTCAACCCTGCAACTCGATGGTAGTATCTACCACAAATATTTAGTGTATACATTGTGTAGTAGAGGTTAAGCCAATAATCGAACAGAGAGCCGAACACAAACAAAATACTTGCATATAATAATAACAAGAAAATTACAGATTCAAACCCTTCTTTGTTGAATATTACATTTGTGGCCTCTTGCTCTCGCCTTTACACTCGTCACACTGTCACAACCTTCCTAGTCTACGTTCTCTTTTTCCTTTTCTATCCTATTCCATCTCTATATCTATTATACATCCTCACACAAAGCTCCTATTTATACATAATTGTGGATTAATTTGAATCCATTATTTCCTCCACAAATGACTGAACCAAATCCTAAAATAGCTTATCTCTCCTTTGACTCAACTAATTTCTATTTAAGAAGTTCATAATCCCTAAGATATGTATATAACCCAACTCCTCTCATATTCTCAATTATAAGAGAATGTTTACCATAAACCTCACACTCAGATTTTCATCTTAATTTATTTAAAATGTACATAAATTATAAAATAATTAAAAAAACATCATCCCCTAAATCACCCAAATAAATAATGACAATTGAGTAGGATGCTCCTGCATCAGACTCCCCATGTAGAAACGTTTCCATAGACTCATGTCTATGAGATTTGTCACTTTTCTGTAATAATGCGATAGCCACAAGTCTCAATGACTTGCTACCTCCAGGATTCCAAACTCTGTTTTGCTACCAGTCTTTTAAAGTATCAACTCCATTTTGTAATTTTGCACAGAATTCCCAGAATATAATTTTCAGAACACTATTGAATGTAACTCTCGGTTTTCCATACCACGCCATCTTTATTTCTGGAAATACATACTTGCGTAGAAACGCTGATACCCATTCTTTTGGTCTCCAACTTTGAAAGAATCTCGAACTGGTTTTACATCAACATTCATAGGTTTATCAACTGACTCGATAGTCTTGAATTTAATAAGAGCTAAATTAGAAAGCTAACCATCATCAACATCACTCACTCTATCAATCGGATTCCATCGGTATTTACAAAAATTTCTTCCACCAATTCCTCAGAGTAATTCCTCTTTGTCAATTACATCAATATGATTGATGTTTTCTGTAGTGTCTTCTCCTCTTTCAGTTACAATTTCTCTGGTCCTATCTTCTTCAGTCTCTAGCTCTTTGTCTGCTGCTTCCTTCTCCAATTGCGTTGAACACTCAACTTTCTGTAATGAAGGATAATCAAGAACTTCTTCTTGATCACAATTATAGTCATTGACTACCCCAATAGTAACAAATTTCTCATCTGGTGATGTACCTACATTCATCAACAAATTATTAGTTTTAAAAATACAAGACCTTTCAACCTCTTTTGATGCTTAAAGCACCAATCTCACATCATAGACTTTCTGGACTTCAGCAGATCCTCTTTTGAATTGCTGGTTGCTTTCATCTTTATCCTTCTGGATTAATACTTTTGTTTCCTTTATGTCTCTAAGGACATAACTTTCTTGCTGCTCTTGATCTTTCATCTCATCTTCAAATACTTTTTGCTCAATTTCTCTGATTTCAGCATCATATTTATTAATGTTGTCTTCTGTACCTACAACCACATTATTATTTGAAGAGTTAAAGCATTCACTTAACTCTATAAATATTAGAGACATTTCATCCTTATCATGCACTGTAACTGCAATCTCTTCTTTATCAGGTTCTGCAAGCTTCATTTCTCCTTCAGGTTCCTTGAGCCATCTTTCCAAGAACTATATTTCCATTTGAAATCTTTCCAGCATTCCATCACAACCTTCATTCCTAGTTTTATTCTTCTTCTGGAAATCCTTATGAGTTATCTTGTTTTTTGTATCATCACACTACAAAATTTTGTCATCAATTTCATTAAACAAATGAATTTGTTTATCTCCTTGGAACATCTCTACGACACTTTCATTATGCTTTTGCTCCATAACAGCTTCAACTGGCTGTCTTACACCATACACAAATTCATCTAGGAATTCTTTCTGTTGCAATATATCAATACCTTCCTCCTCTAAAAGGCATTCTTCATCATGCTTCACCTCAAGAGCTTTATTCATCTTTGTGACAGTTTCACCAGACTGTCCATCATCTTTTGCACATCTTACAAACACACACAAACTATGAGATTTAAAAATACAAGGCTTCATAGCCTCATCTGCCTCCCTTGTCAACATATCTTCAAATTGTTCTGAACTATTCCAATATTCCATGAGATTTTTCTCATTAACCTCTTCACCCAAAATTTCACCCTGTTCTGGTCCACAAATGGAAATTTCCATTGGCAAATCAGCTTCTCTAAGTTCTTCACATATCAATTGCACACTCATCATCTGCTCGAGCTTTCTCAGCTCTTATGTTGATTGCATATTTATCTGTTGATTCCTCTTTACTTATAGTCTCTGCCATTTCACTTTCTTCCTCATGGTCCAACCATGTCTCTGGTCCTTCTTATTTCTCTGCAACAATTCCACCAATAACTCAAGGTGAACTGCTATCTCAGCCTTCTCCCTCTCATATTCTTCATCAGTCAACTGCTTCCATATGCCATTTGCGTTGGCATATTCCTTCTTCTTTCCTCTGTTGTGGTCTTTCACAGAACCTCTGAAATGACTATCAACAGTCATTTTTTCCTCCTTTGTGAACTTCATCTGTTCACTTGAGGATTTTATTCAATCCCCTTTTCAGCAAGCCTTCATACTTGCCATCCAACAATGAAAGCTCTCTTCCTGCGCTTGATCTCTTGACATCTTTTGATTCTCTGTCTTGGAATCATCTTCTGGGCAACTCTCTTGCTCCTCTTTGCTGCAAACAAAAACTGCAGTATTTCTTGCATTACAATGACCAAACTCTTTGGGTGTCGAGCTCCGCTGATTATGCACCCAATTCAAACCTTTGACTTGATTTAAGACTATTTTGACTCCATAATCTTAACTTTTATATCAATGGATCTTAATGAAAAATACACCTTTTACATACCAATACTTGAATCTTATTTGACTTCAAAGCTTGACCTGATTACGATAGTTGATATTTTGACTCTAATTCAAGTTATACAATAGACAAATTAACATCCACTCTTAATACATTCTCATGATGTAAAATCTTCACTCCACCAATTCTCTCTCACACTCCATTCTTATTATATGATAATATCATAGATCACTAATTGTGTCACCTCCCATTATCACTTTCTTTTACTCACATGATACTTAAACCTTTAAATCGAAATACAATCCACTTTTCCCAAGATTTATTTTATGATGAAAATAAAATAAACCATTTAATTTTCAACATTGAAAATGCCTTTTTGAAATGAATTTTCATACCTTACGTTCCCTTCAAGGTTATTTAATAAACCTTTTCTTTGAAATTTCAACTCTTGGGATTTCATGCCTCTTTAGCTTATATTAGCAGTGATCCTGCACGAATTCTATTCGAGCTATGTCGTTCTTATCACTATGAATATTCGCGTGCCCTTCATTGATGCATTTCAAACACCAAATATATTTCTCGGATGCAACTGGATGATTGTTGAACTGTGTTGTGCACTTGAAGAGTGAAGATAGGCATTCATCCTGCCCTTCACACTCAGGAACACACTTCAAGTGGAATTCTTCACAACATATGGTAGGCCTCTAGAAGCTATCGATGTTAGCAATCCTTGTTCCAGTACCAGAATTACTCAACAGCTCCCAAAATAAGCAATCACATACACATTACATTCACCATTTGGCACTGGCAGTGACATTCATCCAAAAATAGAGATGCTCATACAATCATAGATTCATCATCACACATAGAGACAATACATACTTGATAGATCTTCTCTCATACCCGATATTGGCTTGCAATTTTTTTTTGAACTGACAAGATATTTCGTGCAACAAATAAATGCTACAACTCCACGATGCAATGATAAATAGACAACAGGATTACAAATCCACCTCCTGCTCAGTATCTCCACTCCACCTCCTCCAGAAATCGCTTCAGGATATACAAGCCTGCAACTTCTAGTGTTTTTCCCCAAGAGAAAACTTGTGGGCAGACGCCATAAATGAACCTAGAATCATATGTTCAGGCCAGAGTCGGCCTCAAGCGATGGGTAGGAAGAGCCCCAAAAACTGAAGGACTAGTTGGCACCTTGGCTTCTCCTCCCTACAGCTTCCCAAGCTGCAGACACATCCCCAAGCACACAATCTGCACACCCCCTAGATCAAGAGCCCCATAGGATAATAGAGATTGATATAGCGTGCAGTGATCATGCCAACATCACCACACACGGTGCCTACGACCAGTGCTCATGATGGATCGAACAACACAACAGCCACACCTCAATACATACGCAACAAAAATGACACCGCTCTGCTGCGCCCCTAGCAGATCAGTAATAGATCACCACTCCTCTTCTCTATGTACAAGAAATCTCAACCATGACGCTTCTGTTGCACACTCTGATGGAAGTCTATAGATCCACTTACTCTCACACACAATTTCAAATTTACCTAGCAGATCCACTTACTCTCATACACAGAAGTCTACAGATCGATTTTCATAGCACGCTCGGGCAACAGATCTTGTAAATGGCAGCAATAGCAGATCCATGACACTCCGATCAGGCCGCTCCAATAAGACATACAGGCCGTAGAGCACAGATCCAAGATCGCGCTCCTCGCCGGATGATAACATAGACTTCTCCAGAAACTTACACATTCTCTGCATAAAGCAACACAATCACTCAACAAAGCTCCACTCAGACTAAGCTTCCACCTTGTCCTTGACTTCCGCGAGTACCTTATCACCGAGTTCCTTCAACTGCTTCTCAGTCTGATAGATGACAGAATCAACTTGATTCTTTGTATCAATAGATTTTCTCTTTTCTTTGTCTTCTTTTGAAAATCTCTTAGCCTCTTTCACCATTTTTCAACCTCATCAGTTGGCAAAGTGTTGGTGCCAGTAATTGTTATATCTTGCTTCTTTCCAGTGCCTTTGTCCACAACAACGATTGAAAGAATACCGTTTGCATCAATATCAAACTTCACCTCTATTTGAGGGACGCTTCAACAATGGAAAGAAGAACCTTCATGACTACAAGCTCACCTTCATGACTACAAGCTCACCTTCATGATTGCAGGGCTCTGATACCAAAATGATGCAGAGGAATCACACCATTGCAAAATGATGCAGAGGCTCTGCAACAAATCCGAAAAAATGCGCGCAGAAAATAATAGAGACCACTAGTTCTTTGTATATTAAATGATACTCTGTATAATCTTCAAATTAGCCACCATTTAAAAATTAACATACATCGCAGCCAAGAAGTTCAACCATGCAACTCGATGGTAGTATCTACCGCAAATACTTAGTGTATACATTGTGTAGGAGAGGTTAAGCCAATAACCGAACAGAGAGCCAAACACAAACAAAATACTTGCATATAACAATCACAAGAAAATTATAGATTCAAACCCTTCTTTGCCGAATATTACATTTGTGGCCTCTTGCTCTCGCCTTTACAACTCGTCACACTGTCGCAAAATTCCTACTCTACATTCTCTTTTTCCTTTTTTGTCCTATTCCATCTCTATATCTATTATTCATCCTCACACAAAGCTCATATTTATACATAATAGTGGATTAATTTGAATCGATTATTTCCTCCACAAATGACTCAACCAAATCCTAAAATAGCTTATCCCTCCTTTGACTCAACTAATTTCTATTTAAGAAGTTCATAATCCCTAAGATATCTATACAACCCAACTCCTCTCATATTCTCAATTATAAGAGAATATTTACGATAAACCTCACACTCAGATTTTCCTCTTAATTTATTTAAAATGTACATAAACTATAAAATAATTAAAAAAACATCATCCCCTATATCACCCAAATAAATAATGACAATTGAGTAGGATGCTCCTGCATCAGGTTATCCTTTAAGAGTTGGAGAGCTTGTTGTTGATGCTCGATGTGATATTCCATTGCTTGAACCTTATAATTTTCTCTTAAAGATGATGTGATGAACGGTGGATGATATCCATAAAGTGCCATAAATGGAGTCATTTTTGCTACAATATGGAAGGAAGTGTTATACCACCATTCAACCAAAGGTAACCACTTGACCCATTGTGTTTGTTTATCAAATACAAAACAACGAAGATATCCTTCCAAACATCTGTTCACCATCTCAGTTTGCCCATTGGATTGAAGATGATAAGATGAGCTATGAGATAGTTGAGTACCCAAACAAGAAAATAATTTCGTCCAATTTTTTTTAATGAAAATGGGATCTTTGTCACTTATAATAATATTTGGGTTTACATGTAGCTTTTGAATTTTTTCCATAAATGCAGTTGCAACTGTACTTGCTTTAAATGGATGAGATAATGCACAAAAGTGTGCATACTTGGTAATTCTATCAACTACCACCATGATGACACTCTTTCCTTTGGAATTAGGTAAACTTGTGATAAAATCCATTGAAACCTCCTCCCAACGTTGACTTAGAATGGATAAAGGTTGTAGCAGAGCTGATGTCTTAATTGTCTCAACTTTATTTTTCTAGCAAACCAAACATTCAACCACAAACTTTTGAATATCAGATTTAAGGCCATCCCAAAAAAATTCGTTCTTCACCCTGTGGTAAGTTTTTAAAAATCCCGAGTGTCCTCCTACGGGAGAGGCGTGCAATTCCAAAAGAATATTTTGTTTTAGTTGGGAATTCTTACAAAGATATAAGCGATAATCATTTTTCCAACTAAATGTATCAGATGTACTGGGATCTTGCTGCAACTTTTGAATGAGTGTCCACACTTCTTCGTCATTCTTCCATTCCTCCCTTGCTTCGGTTATCCAATCTGATTGGATAATAGAAATGGCACAAAGCAATGCTTCCACCTCCTCATCCTTTCTTGAGAGTGCATCTACTACAACATTTAGCTTCCCTTTTTTTGTAGATGATTTCAGAGTCAAAACCCAACACCTTCGTGACCCATTTTTGCTGCTCTTCTGAAGATAGTCTTTGTTCCAAAAAGTATTTAAGACTATCATGATCAGTATTTACCTTGAAATGTCTTCCCATTAGGTAAGGTCGCCATTTCTTTAGTGCATGTAGTATTGCCAACATTTCCTTCTCACAAATAGCTTTATGTAAATACTTTCCTTTGATTGAACGACTTTCAAAAGCAATGGGTCTTCCTTCTTGCATTAAAACAACACTTATTCCATTTCCTGAGGCATCACATTCCACAATAAAGGTTTTTGTGAAGTCTGGCGTAGCTAAGATCAGTGCTAGGCACATAGTCTCTTTAAGATGTTCAAAGGCCTTAGATGAAAGATCGTAAAACATCCTGAAAGATGACGAAATATGATGAAAGATGATGGCAGATCACGAAAGATGATGAAAAATCAAATAGACCACAATAAATCATGAAATATGAAGAAATATCACAAAAAATTCATCGAATATTCATCTTAAGGACTCATCTAATATGAGCTTAGAGGGTTCAAATTTCTTTAGGTGCAAACTTATTTTAGAGTGAAAAAACAATGCGTAGTTTTTTATTGTTTAAATTGTATTTTTGAATTACATAACATGTGTAGTTGTTTTATCAGCCCACATTAAACTGGTTTTTTAATTATTAATATATTCTTAAATATATGTTAATATTAATTCACATTAAAATATTTAATGTGAATAACGCACATTGGATATTTTATTCTATATAACATTAAAATATTTTCTTTTAACATTTTTTTTATATAGGTATATATATCTGAAGTTGATATCATATGTTAAAATATTTTTGAAAAGTATAAAATAATAAACCTCTTGGCTCAGTAATGAATTAACAATATTTTCTCATCTCACCTTAATGTGATTATTTAATTTAACTAAACTACTATTCAAATTTATTAATATATAATATACAACTTTATTAATGAAACAACTTCATAATTCTAAATTTCATATAAACAATTTCTAGATATATAATTTTGTAGTTGAATTAAAAAGTTTGTTGAAACTAAACTAAACTTCATAGGTAGATACTATGCCCATTTTAAAATTAAAAAAAAAACACTTTTTGAATAATAATGTGAGAGAGCTCGTGAAATTAAATTAGCCTCAAAGTATAGGAGTCAACTTTTTTGAATAATAATGCGAGAGTGCTCGTGAAATTAGCTTCAAAGTATAGGATTCAATTTTTTTGAATACTAATGTGAGAGTGCTTATGAAATTAGCTTCAAAGGTATAGGATTCAACTTATTTTCTTGGGAATCATCTAAGGAGGTAGAGGAATTGTCCACACAATCAAAAGTAGTTAGAATCTAGGGAATTTTTTTTTTAAAGAAATCTTGCAATAGCAGTTTTTGAATTATGTTTTTGATAGTGGAAATGAATTCAATACCATCAAAAACCTCAAAAAGCTCTGAAATCTTGAAGTTTAATAGCTATAATTTGGATTTACAACAATCCCTGCCGAATTCAATATCATCAAAAACCTCAAAAAGCCCTGAAATCTTGAAGTTTAATAGCTATAACTTAGATTTACAACAATCCCTGCCGAATTTTATTAAAATTTTGCCAAAATTTCCATGATTTTGAAGGCAAAAAAGCAAATTGATTAAACTATAGCATTTTCTAATCCTTTACATATTTTCTTGTGCACTCTCACATCATTATTCAAAAAACTTCTGGATAGACAAAATGTTTGCTCAAAAAAAATGTTTAAGAGAGTTTAACTCCACCATAAATCTATTTACAATTTAAACAATCTCTATTATATTTTAAAGGGCTTTCCGCCGCATCTATAGCATTTATGATAGTTAGATGATCGACGTTTCTTGTGCATAGATCATCTAACCATCATAAATGTGATGGATCCGGAAAGCCATTTAAAACAAGATACGAATAACAGAGATTTGAAATCTACCATCTCTATTATTTCTACTATAAATAACCAGTAATATTTTCAGTTGGTTTTCATGAGTCTATTTACAATATAAACAACCGTCGGAATGTGCATTTAAACAATATCTATTATTTCTACTATATAATTAGTTTTGATATCACCTGGGGGTCAAAAGGTTGGCGAATCATCCTACCGGTAAATGGATTTGATGAAAAATCAGAAACATATTCACGTTTCCACATCTTCCTTTCCGTCCCAATTTAATGGCATTCAAATTTGTGTGAAGACATGCTCCTAGTTTCGGTGCTCTTTTTAATACGAAACCACCGAAGGCAGTTGAACCCGTACACAAATACTGCCATTAATTCTGCTACCTTTCCCACTGCCTGCATTTAATGTGATTTGAGGACCGTGGAGCTCTTTAAGTTACGTCTCCTTTGAAAACACAGACGAGTTAGTTGGACAACATGTAGCCGACACCTTCTTTACACGGTTTCATAGTTGGCCATTAATGGCTGGTCTTAAATGCCTGAAAATAGCTGTCCATAGAACCTGTCTTCTGCTATTCTTCTCACTCAAATTTTTACACGGTCATGCCTCTATATAAATCTCTGCACATACTTATTCCCCAGGAATGAAAGAGGAAAGTTGCTTGAACGTCTAACAGGAAAAGCTAGGGAGCAATGGGTAGGATTCGAACATCGTACCTGTTTGCAGTTCTGGTTCTTGTGCTAGTTGCAAGATATGCTGATGCAGTGGCCACAATAGTAGGCAATGTGTTTTGTGATCAATGCCGGGATGGTCAACGTTCTCTCTTTGATGTTCCTATCAATGGTAAGAAGTCCTATTCCCAACCCCTTTGAAGTTTGAAGCTCTTTGATGTTCCTATCAATGGTAAGAAGTCCTATTCCCAACCCCTTTGAAGTTTGAAGTAGAAGTAGACTTGCAGTTACTAATATTTATAAACAACAGTGACTGCATGTGTCTGTATATCCATGGCTTCAGTCCAAGTTCAAATAAAGCTTCAAATCAAGTTTGGCATACTTTTAGTGATAGCATTTTACTAGTATGTGAATCCAATTTAGGCTTGGTGATAACATTTCACTTGTTACGGATGATCTGACTCCATCCTAGGCTCAACCCAGTTCTAAAATAAAATAAAATCCATAGGTTAAACAGAGAGAAAAAATAATAAAAAATCCATAGGTTAAACAGATTTTGTATGTGTGATGGTTTTATCAATTTATTTATCAAAACGATGATTCTCAATAACAGAATGATGATTTATATGAATCAAATCTATGGATGTATTGTTTGCAGGGGCAAAAGTAGCAGTTGAATGCAGGGACAGTGATGGACAGATGACAATGTCGATGCAGGAAACCACTGATCTGTTCGGAGATTTCATCATGAAAGTTGATGGCACTCCTGACATGTCTGGATGTTTCGCTAGAGTCATTAACAGCCCGGCAGAGTCTGGATGCAACATAACCGCGAGCCCAGCCCAGCCCCTCAGGCTGAGCTTCAAGCTTTTCAGTTTGGAAATGTACACAGTGGGTTCTCTCTTCTGTCAACCACTCAAGCCTATAACCTCATTATGTCCCAACACTGCCCCACCTGCAATTACCCCTCCACACAATCCTCCCGCCCCACCTGCAATCGCCCCTCCACATAATCCCCCTTCTCTTCCTCAGCCCCACCCTGCCCCACCTGGAACTACTCCTCCCACTCACTCATCTCCCATCATCTCTTTACCGCCGCTGCCATTCTTTGAGGCATCTGCCTGTTCTTACGAGTAAGTTAAACTTCCATGCATGCAATTTATTACGACTGAGCAATAGCAATGCTAGTATATTTTGGAATATACACTTGGAAAGATGTCATTATACATTTGAGTTTTGGTTTTTTTAAGCCATAATTAACTGGGAAACCTATAACTAAATTGTCAATGGGCAGTGAGAAAGTTATCATTAACTGCTATCAACAAAATGTATCTTGGCTCTTATTCATCACTACTATCTAAATAAAACCATGCCACTGGTAGTCCCGTAATGGTAGCTACCTGTTTTTCTTGGCTCTTAACTAATCGGAAACAATTGTAGGTATTAGTCCTACCGAAAAAGAAGTCACAGCCCCCTATAGTACCCCAAAGATACCCAGTATGCCCTGTGCTCCATCATAATTGAGGCTAAGTAGAAGTCACGTGGTATCAAGTATCCATTTCAACTTAGCTCCATAGAAGATGAAGCTAGGATACTCTACTGGATACTAAGGCTAGAGCTATGACTCTTATGTTGCAAATAATACTTAAGTTGCATCGGCTTTAAGGTCTTGAAGTAAGACTTCAAATTAAAACTACTTTTGGAATTTCATCCAAAAACTATATTCTAATGTATATTATTATTAATGTGTTTACGTGAAGATATAATCGATACTAATGTTTATTAATATTAATGTTAAGAGATTATTATTTATTAATATTTTTATGTTGGGTGATTATTGTTTGATATACCTTAAAAGCAATAGGTTACATTGCAACTTTGGTAGTATCTGGTTTCATATATGGGGTTGAGTAGATTTTATTAGTAAACACATGAAGTAATTGGGAGTGGCTTCAATGATGATTACAAGGGATACTGAGAAACTAGCTTTAAGTTTAAGTACTGGAATAAGATTTAAAATTGCTTTTCATTAGTTGAGAATTTGGTTTTCTAAGGTTTAAGGAAACAACATAATGACTCAAGGTTACTGGAATAAGATTTAAAATTGCTTTTCATTAGTTGAGAATTTGGTTTTCTAAGGTTTAAGGAAACAAGATAATGACTCAAGGTTGAGAGACCTGTTACAGGAATGAAAGTTTGTCTAGTTAGGGACCACCAATGGATTATTTCAAGTAGCATGATTTTAGTTGAATAAAATGTTGAATCTATGAATTTGTGGATAGCAGTTATTAATAGATATCCAAATAAACCATTTCAGATAACATGTTTTTCTTTGAATACTGAAAATAAATCTATAAAGTTATGGATATCAATTATTAATGAATGTCATTACTGCCAATTGTCAACTAACTTATAATGAATTTTGCCAACAAAACATTATTGTTGACTATTAGGTAGCCTGATTTTGATTGAAAACTGGTGATGACTCAAGAAGCGTTTGCCACAAAAAGAGATTATTGTTTAACCTGTTCAATAATTATTAATAACTAATAAATAATCCAGTATCAGTAATATATTTTGAAATGTACACTGACATTGAACCATTCAACTGGTAAAGGTTCATATTATATTAATGTGCCTCTCCTGGGTGGCCATTGTTTGCCCACTTTCTCTTAGATGTAGTCTAACAAAAACATTGCTGTTTCTCTATTGGGTGGTTATTGTTGGCCTCTCTTGGGGTGTATTCAAACAAAAACATTATTGAATACCGAATACTGAACTGGAGGTTGGTGATGTATTTGCAGGTACTGGGTGAAGACAGAATACAGGTGCTACTGGAGGATAGTGAGTCCCAGTACCAAAGTGAGCTTTGCATTTGGGGAAGCAGCTGCCAAGAGGTATGGAAGAAACATGACTCTGTGGGAAGGCTTGCAAGGACGCGGGGATGTGTATAGGGTGCTGCTCAGAGAAGCAACGACATCACTCCTTAATTCCTATAACAGCTTTAGCTTTCGCTACAATACTCTCAGCGTATTTCTGCATATGAACTCTGCATTGCAAGGCTCTCTCCACGATGCTCTAAAACAGGCTTTATATTTCAAGAGAGCTAATCTGGGTGGAGGAAATACTAAGTGCCTGCTTAAGCCTTGCAAATGACCACCAACAAAGGAGATCAATTTTCCACTCGTCTTACTTTTTCCAGTACATCATGCTTCTTCCTCTTCTTGTTAGCATATCAATGGCATCAACGCCATTTATTTATGCTCTCTATATACATTGTAGTAGCAGGTATATTACTGCAGAACATATAGATTGATCGTTGAATCCACAATAGCGTATATTTATCGCATTTCAATGTCTCTAATTCAAATATATATTGTGAACAATCTAAATTCAAATGTCTATAATGAATTAATTATTTTTGTTTAAATTAATAAGATCTCATATTATTCCAGAATGCCTTTTGCTTTACATATGATTGAGGTGAAGATGGATTTATTCCATAATGCATGATGTTGAAGATGTATTTGAAGCAATCAAATACAAAAGAACACCAAGTATTATGAGAAAGCTTCAAATACATAAGAACACCAAGTATTATGAGAAAATTCTAACTTGGGGAAAAATTTAGCTTATAGAATTTTATTAGATCTCGGTCAATTGGTCAAAATTCTAATCCTGGGGAGCCTTGCTCAATCCCTGGTCTCATCCTTTGCTGTCATACACTAACCAGGGAGACCTTGCTCTACCCTTGGCCCTTCACATTGACAGGGGAGTCTGGAGACCTTGCTCTACCCTTGGCCCTTAACATTGACAGGGGAGTCTGGAGACTTTGCTCTACCCTTAGCACCTTGATCATTGATTAATGGTACTTGGCACACTTATAATGAAGACAAATAATCTTATTTATAGACTTCCTTTCAATCAAATACAATTAGCATAATACCACTTGCCACAAAACCATTAAATCTTAACTGTCATTATATTTAGTATAATTCCACCTGCTACAAAACCATATGTCCAAAACTATTAACGTTGGAGTGTCGTTCCCAAGTCAAAGTTAATTATGGTCGATGAGGAGTCGCCAGAAGTCGAGGAGCCGTTTGGATTCAGAGTCACTCACACTCAGTCATCGGGATTCAGAGCTACTCGAAGCTGAGGAACCGTTTGGAGTCAGAACCGCTCGCATTCAGAACCATTGTGATTCAGAGTTGCCCGAAGCTCATGAGCCGTTCGACCCAATCACGATCACATCCTTTTGCTGCCCACTGAAAGACTCATCGAAATCTAGTGAGCCACTCTTGCATTTTGAGGAACCCTGGGCACCTCCTGCAACCCCTCTAGACTCTGATGCCCTGGCGTTTCAGGTGATTGTTGAAGCATACATAAAGACTTCCAAACCGTAGCCACCAAAATTTGTCAAGAGAATCGAGGTTCCTTCGATTAAACTACCATTTTCATTGTCAAGACGAAATGCAATCGCCTTGGGGATTGATCGGTCAATTCATTGGGATATGGCCTTTTCCAAGAACAATGCTGACATGGCTTAAAAAAACTGGAAAACGCTAGTCAAAGGGCAGTTGAATTACTTATTCAGAAAAGGGTTTTATGCCTTGTTCGAAACCAAAAAAGACTTTGACCTTAGTTTTCATAGTGGATCGTATTTCTTAGGGTTGGGAGGTATGTCTTTGAACAAGTGGACTCAAGTGGACTCTCCACTTGAGTTTATTCTGGAAAATGATGTTCCCTATGCAATTCGAATATGGGTTATACTTTTCCATCTCTCTCTGCAGTGTTAGAACAATTAAATAAAACAAATGCAACACACACAACATGAAATAGAGTTCACACCAAAATTGTTCTTAGTTCAATGATGACATTACATATTTATAGCATAGGCATTCATCTAGTCTTTCTAAGTTTGAGGCAACAAACCTGAACTAGTGGAACTAAACTCTAATTATAAAACTCTTGTTTAACAAACCATAACCACTCTTATTTCTACATTATTCTAGATTATTCTCACATCCTCTCTTAATGGAGAAATGGATTTTCTACATTACCTAATTTACTTCTAAAAACTTCAAACTTGAGTTTACCAGGAGGCTTGGTAAAGATATCAACCATATTACCCTTGGTATTACAAAATACTAAATCAATTTCATTTGACTCAATCTTCTCTCGTACAAAGTGGTATTGCAACTCAATGTGTGTTGATCTGACATGATATATTGGATTGTATGCTAATTTGATAGCACTTTGATTATCACAATTTATGTATGTTGAACCACTTTGCTCCTTTTCGAGATCTACAAGAATTCTCCGCAACCAAACAGCTTCATAGGTGGCATTGGTCAAAGTTCTGTACTCAGATTTTGTTGATGATAAAGAAACAGTTGGATGTTTCTTACTACTCCATGACACAACCTCTGATCCTATATGAAATGCATAGCCAGAGGTAGATTGTCTGTCATTAGGATTTCCTGCTCAATTTGAATCAGAAAAAACTTGTCAGTGCAACATCAGATTCATCAGTATGCATAATACCTAAATTGATTGTTCCTTTTAAGTATCATAGAACTTTCTTTGCAGCGATCCAATGATTTTCGGAAGGCTTAGCCATAAACTGACAAAAGATACTGACTGAGTATGCAATGTCTGGTATGGTAGTGGTAAGATAGTTCAGACTTCCCACCAACTGACGATATAAAGTTCCATTTGCCTCTTTAGTTCCATCTTTTTTGTACAACTTTGCATTCTGTTCTAAGGGAGTTGACATAGCTTTGTAATCACTCATATTGAACTTTTTAAGAATTCCCTTTGTGTATTTACTTTGAGTGATCAATGTTTTACCAGGCTCTCTCCTTACCTCAATTCCTAAACAGTAATGCAATTCACCTAGATCTTTCATTTCAAATTCCTGAGACAACCGAATTTTAATTTCTTCAATTAACTTGTAAGCACTCCCTGTGATAATGAGATCATCCACATATAAAGATATTAAAACAACATTTCCTTCTTCATCTTTCTTAACATACAGGTTAGGATCATTTTTGCTTTTCACAAATCCATTATGATGAAAGAAGGTATCAATCTTTACATACCATGATCTCGGCGCCTGATTCAAACCATATAAGGCTTTTCTTAACCTACAAACTAGATGTTCCTGTCCCTGTTTGACAAACCCTTCAGGTTGAACCATATAAACTTCTTCCTTTAAATCACCATTCAGAAAAGCAGATTTGACATCCAATTGATGTATATTCCAATTATGTTTTGTAGCTAAGGCAATCAGTTCTCTAATTGTATTCAATTTAGCTACTGGTGCAAAAGTATCTTCATAATCAATTCCCTCCTATTGAGCATATCCTTTTGCAACTAATTTCACCTTAAATTTATCAATGCTACCATCTGCTTTAAATTTAGATTTATACAACCTTTGGACAATTGTCAAAGGTGACGAGCTCAAGCTTGTTGCTGTCGTTGCGATTCCAGATTGGGATAAGCGAGAAATGAAAGCAAAAGTGTTGTTGCACATGTCTGTAAAGGACAAAATCATTTCTCACATTCGGCACTGTACATCTTCAAAGCATGTGGGAAACTCTCAAAGGTTTGTAAGAAACTACTAATGCAAACCGCATTTTATTTTTAAAAATGAAGCTACTATCTATCAAAATGGACGCCAATGAAAGCATCGACAACTTTATTTCTAGAATTAAATACTTAAGCGATAAGCTTGTTGACATTGGTGAAAAAGTGTCTAGTAGTGATTTAGTAACTGTTACTTTGAAGGGTTTAGTCCAAGACTATATAGTCTTTATTTTAGCACTCTCAGCTAGACAAACGCTTCCTACATTTGATGAATTGGCTGGAATTCTTCTTCAAGAAGAAGAGAGAATGAAACATTTTGAACTGGATTCAAATGGTTCTAATTTAGCATTGATTGCAAGATGTAAAAGATCATTTCAAGGGAGACCATGGGACAGGGACAGAGACCGTTTTCAAGCAAAGCAGAAAGGTATGACACATTCTGATTCTTATGTTAAGAGACATATTGAATGTGATTATTGTGTAAAACCTGGACACCTTGCTAAAGATTGCTATAGAAGAAAGAATCACGAATCAAATCAGAGAACATAGAAGACATAATGGAAATTTCATGAACAGAGACACTTCAGTTACTGATGGATTTAAAAATCTTAAATTGTTTCTTTCTGATACTGCATTATCTGCTAAAATTGATAATGAGACTGCTTGGTTCATAGATTCTGGTGCATCAACTCATATGACTTGTAATAAAGAATGATATGATAAATATTAAGAGAACACTGATGGCACACACATTTCCTAGGAGATAACAGGTCACATAAAGTCCAAGGCTATGGCGTAATAAGTGTGTACTTACCTAATGGACAAATGAGACAGATTCATGATGTGATGTATGTCTCTGCTATAAAAAAGAATTTGATATCTGTTTCAACTATCACTGATAATAATTTAAAAGTGGAATTTGGTAAATTGGGGTGTATTGTGAAAGATGTTCAGGATCACTACAGGGTTGTTTCCACAGGTACCAAGGTTGATGGATTGTATAAATTGGATGTGACGATGAAACGTCATGTTGCATTGACATCCAAAGCAACATCAACAACAGAGTTATGACATCACAGGTATGGGTACCTAAATTACAATGATTTATTGTTGTTGCAAAGAAAAACAATGGTTGAAGGTCTTCCTATTATGAAGTGTGAACATTTCCATGTGAAGCTTGTGCACTTGGTAAGCAACATAGAGAAGAGTTTCCCATTCATACAGAGAAAAGATAATATTATATACTTGAATTAATTCACACTGATGTATGTGAACCTATGCAAATTAGGTCGCTTAGTGGTGCTTCCTACTTTGTTATTTTTGTTGATGATAGATCTAGATATACATGGGTCTATTTCATATGAAGAAAAAGTGATGTCTTTGAGTATTTTAAAGAATTCAAAACTTTGATTGAAAAGCAAACAGGGAAATACATTAAAACTCTCAGATAAGATCAAGGTGGTGAATATAAATCATGAGCGTTTAACAGGTATTGTAAATTTCATGGGATTCAACAACAGTTCATGGTACCTCATACTCCTCAGCAAAATGGTGTCGCTGAGAGATGGAATAGAACATTGGTGGAGTGTGCTCGCAGTATGCTTCAAGGTAAAGACATTTCTAATGGTTCATGGGCAGAAGCCATTAATACTGTTGTTTATTTGAAGAATTGAAGTCTCACTAAGAAATTAGCTTTTCAAACTCCTTTTGAGATTCTTTATGGTTATAAACCTGATGTCAGTCATTTAAGAGTATTTGGATGTACTGCTTTTGCACATATTCCTAAGGATAACAGAAGAAAGCTTGATGCAAAGTCAATCAAGTGTGTTTTTATTGGGTATTGAACAGATCAGAAAGCATATAAATATAAACTGTTTGATCCTAGTTCACATAAACTGTTTGCAAGTCGAGATGTGGTATTTCATGAGAATGTTGATAAAAATGAGACAATGAATGATGCTTGGCATATATCTAATGATGATAATGTCAAAATTGATACATTGGTTAAACAGGAACATGAACAGGTACAGGTATAGGTACAAGTTCAAGATCAGAATGAAAGCAGCATGAGCACATACAGCAGTGGTGATTCATCATGAAAGAAAGATTCACCTCAAAGTAGGAGAATCATGGATGGAACTCCAACAGGTATTGTACAACCAAGAAGGTCAACCCGACAAACCCAACTTCCTGCAAGGTATAGAGATTATGCCTTGATATCTAATATCATGAATATTATAGAACCGGTTGATTATGAACAAGCTAAAGAGCATGAACAACGGAGAAATGCTATGAATGATGAATATGACTCTCTTATGAAAAATCAAACATGGGAATTAGTTGAAATTCCTAAAAACAAAGTTCCAATTGGAAGCAAATGGTTGTATAAATCTAAATTTAAAGCAAATAGTAGCATTGATAAATTTAAGGCGAGATTAGTTGCAAAAAGATATGCTCAACAGGACTGAATTGATTATGAAGATACTTTTGCACCAGTGGCTAAATTGAATACAATTAGAGTGCTGATTGCCTTAGCTACAAAACATAATTGGAATATACATTAATTGGATGTCAAATCCGCTTTTCTAAATGGTGATTTAAAGAAAGAAGTTTATCTGGTTCAACCTGAAGGGTTTGTCAAACAGGGACAGGAGCATCTAGTCTGCAGGTTAAGAAAAGCCTTATATGGTTTGAAACAGGTGCCAAGATCATGGTATGTAAAGATTGATACCTTCTTTCATCGGAATGGGTTTGTGAAAAGCAAAAATGATCCTAACTTGTATGTTAAGAAAGATGAAGAAGGAAATGTTGCTCTAATATCTTTATATGTGGATGATTTCATTATCACAGGAGTGCTTACAAGTTAAGTGAAGAAATTAAAATTCAGTTGTCTCAGGAATTTGGAATGAAAGCTCTGGGTGAATTGCGTTACTGTTTAGGAATTGAGGTATGGAGAGAGCCTGGTAAAACATTGATCACTCAAAGTAAATACACAAAGGAAATTCTTAAAAAGTTCAATATGAGTGATTGCAAAGCTATGTCAACTCCCTTAGAATAGAATGCAAAGTTGTACAAAGAAGATGGAATTAAAGAATCAAATGGAATTTTATATCGTCAGTTGGTGGGAAATCTAAACTATCTTACCACTACCAGACCAGACATTGCATACTCAGTAAGTATCCTTAGTCAGTTTATGGCTAGGCCTTCCGAAAATCACTCATAAAGACTCACTCACACTCAGTCATCGGGATTCAGAGCTACCCGAAGCTGAGGAACCGTTTGGATTAAGAACCACTCGCATTTAGAGCCATTGTGATTCAGAGTTGCCCGAAGCTCATGAGCCATTCGACCCAATCATGATCACATCCTTTTGCCGCCCACTGAAAGACTCATCGAAATCTAGTGAGCCACTCTTGCATTTTGAGGAACCCTGGGCACCTCCTGCAACCCCTCTAGACTCTGATGCCCTGGCTTTTCAGGTGATTGTTGAAGCATACATAAAGACTTCCAAACCGTAGCCACCAAAATTTGTCAAGAGAATCGAGGTTCCTGAGATTAAACTACCATTTTCATCGTCAAGACGAAATGCAATCGCCTTGGGGATTGATCGGTCAATTCATTGGGATATGGCCTTTTCCAAGAACAATGCTGACATGGCTTAAAAAAACTGGAAAACGCTAGTCAAAGGGCAGTTGAATCACTTATACAGAAAAGGGTTTTATGCCTGGTTCGAAACCAAAAAAGACTGTGACCTTAGTTTTCATAGTGGATCGTATTTCTTAGGGTCGGGAGGTATGTCTTTGAACAAGTGGACTCAAGTGGACTCTCCACTAGAGTTTATTCTGGAAAATGATGTTCCCTATGCAATTCGAATATTGGTAATGCTTCTCCATCTCCCTCTGCATTGTTAGAACTATACTGTTAACAACTTCCTTTCAAATGTAAATCCTAAACGAACTATAAACAACTTCCTTTCACATGTAAATCCTATCGTGACTCTGTGTGTATAGTAACAACTTCCTTTCAAATGTAAATCCTAAACGAACTATAAACAACTTCCTTTCACATGTAAATCCTATCGTGACTCGTGTGTATAGACACTTCGCTAAAATTTGCAAGACACTTGTGTATAGACACTTCCATTAATACAAGGATGATTAATGGAAAAACGAGAAAAAAATGGATCCAATGTTAAATTTGAGAGCAAATTATTACCATGCCGCAGAATCCGGAGGACCAGCCCCCTTTGGACCAAGATTCCCTCGGGGGCAAAATTTCTCTAAAAGCTCATCCTCTAATGAACAGCCTGAACCCCAGTTAAATGTGGGAAAAGCAAGTTGAACTCAGCCATCCAATAATAAGTTTTACATTTCATCCCAAGAAGTCCTTCCCTCAGCCATTGAATCCAAGGAGGATCTCTTTAAGAAATCAGTGGAATTGGTTCCTTCCCAAAGGGCGTCACCAAAAGGCAAGGGAATCACCAGTTGTTGAAAGAAATACTAACAACCCTTCTCAAAAATTTGCGGAAACAGAATATCAATTAAAGAGGCTGCCAGAAAGTCAAGAATATGAAGAGCCAATATGCAAGATGAGGAACCCATCATTAAGGAGCAGCAAGAGTTGAAAAACTTCTTTGATGCAGAATTTCAAGGAAGAGGACAGGATGCTGATGCCACTGGAGAGGAGGACCAGGGAGATGGAACTTCTGAAGAAAGACTCTCTTAAAGAACGGGTAACGGGTAGGAAATTAGGAAAGACAGAAAGGGAAGAAGAAATAAATAAAGACATAATGATTGGATCTCAGTGAACCACCGACAGGGTTCCTGGGCTTAACTGGAACGCTGCAAAAAAACACCCAGGAAATAGTGTGTCTCCAAGGGACAGCAGTGCCAATTATGCAATGAAATAATGATTATGGTCTCCTGGAATTGCAGAGGGTTGGGTAGAAGCAAAGAAGCTGCATTACAAGATCTTATTAAATCTGAGAAAACATTAGTCCTCATGATCCAGGAGCCCAAAATGAATTTCCAGGAAACCGTCAAAGTTGGAAAGCAGCAGTGGAAGAGCAATGAAGGGGTGGCTATGGACTCTAGCGGAGCTTCAGGAGGTTTATGCACCCTTTGGAATAGTAAGGAGGTAAGCTTAGAGTTCACTTATCAAACTTACATTGGATCCTCAGTTGTTTTTTGGATTTCAAACCAGGTAAGGCCATTCAATTTTTTCAATCTCTACATACGTGTTATTTATGTGGAAAAATACGATTGTTATATCCATGAAGAATTCAGAGTTCACTTCAAATAGTGTCATAACAGGGGACTTAAAACACCATTTTGTATAATCGTGAAAGAGAGGAAGATACAATGCTAGAAACCCTTTCCGAGAAAAGATGGAGGATTTAATTGAAGAATGGGATCTCTAGACAAAGAGGAAATATGTTTGGTGCAATAGAAGATCTGGACCAGGCCATATAGAGGTAAGATTGGATAGATTCCTAGTACACTGTGATCTGTTGTTACATGATTTCTCCTTCAAATCGAGGATTCTTCCTTCATCGTGAGCCCATAGTCTTGTAGTTTATAGACAATCCAGATTATGGCCCTTTACCATTTCATTTTAATCTACTCATACTGTGGGTTAATTCTCGAGAAGCTATAGATCAGGTCCAGGCAGCTTGGAGCACTTTGGATTGCAATCACTCTAAACGATATATTGGAAAAAGAGTTGATGTCAGTCAAGCAAATTCTAAAAGATCGGGCTAACGCATCTTTATCTGTCCCTCATTTGAAAAAGAGATGATTAAATTGCCGTTGGAAAATACAGAGGCGAAAATAGAAACTTAAGATGTTATTGTTCATATGTAAGAAGAAGATACGGCCATATAAAATAAGCTTCGTTGTGCTATTCCCCTGGAAGAACACTGGAGGCTCAAATCCAGGAGTTTGTGGTTTAAGGCAGGGGATCCAAATACAAGGCTTTACAGAAGTAAGCCAAAGCCTATACTATAAGGAACAATGTAAAGGAAATTACTGAAGATGACAGTTCAAAATTTACAGAAATGGATGAAATAAAAAAGTCAGCAAGGGTGTACCACCGCTCTCTCTTTACACAAGAAGGAGAAGGTGGAGTCGGAGGATAGGGAACCAATGTTATAAAATATCCTAGTATTAGTCACATAGGAGAAAAACCTAGATTTAATTAAGCCAATTGAGGAAAGTGAGATTCAAAATGCAATTTGGGCCCTAGTGCCAGATAGAGCTCTAGGGCCTGACGAAATTTAACCTTCTCCAAACATGATCTCAAAAGAATGCTTGAATATGCCCAACGATCTTGTAAAATTGAGGGAAGTAAAAATTCATTATTGGTTGGCCTTAGTACCTGAGGAAAGGAATCCTCATCTTTCGCTTGACTAAAATAATAGCATCTAGGGTGAAGGAGATCAGGGTTAAACTAATTTTGAAAAATTAGGGTGGATTTATGTTAGATTGACAAATTATTGACAATATTGTGCTTAACAGTGTTATTGATGAAATAGGTAACCGCACTGTTACCTGCTTTTTTTTGGTAGCATAAAAAGCACCTAATTTTGAAAAGTGGTGATGCAGAATCATCTTTTTTTTTTTGGAGCACATTTTCGACACTCTAATATTTTTATTTATGAAGTATGAATATTTGTTTTAAAATGTTAGTGATTTTCATGCTTATTTTGAAACGTATTGATGCAGCATCAACTTTTTTTTTTAAGAGCGGTGATTTTCATGCTAATTTTGAAACGTATTGATGCAACATCAACCTTCTTTTTAGAGTGGTGGTTTTCATGTTGGTAATAAAACACAAAACTTAGATAATATATATATATATATATATATATATATATATATATATATATAAACAATTTAAAAAAACCAATAAAAATGTAAAAAAAAAACAAATTAACTTGTAAAAATAAAAAATTTAAACAAATAATAAATAAAAAAACAAAAATATTCGAAAATTATATCAAAAGAAATGACAAAATTTGACCAAAAACAAAAATTAACCAAAAAAAAAAAAAAAAAAACATCAAAAGCATTTTTTCTAAGTTATTAAAACAACCATTTAATTTAAAAAAAAAAATTAAATAGAAAATTTAAAAATAATTTAAATTACAAAGTTAAAATTTAGATTAAAAAAAAAAACAAAAAAGAAAAAATTAAATTTAAAAATTAAAATTAAAATAATAATAATAATAAGAAAAAAATACAAATTTTAAAATTAACACCAAAAAAAAAAAAAAATTAAAATTGAAAAAGAAAATTAAAATAAAAGAATTAAAATAAAAAAAAGCTATCATTTAAAAAAAAAAAAAAAAAAACCACGTGCAAATAATTAAAAAACAAATATCCATAAATTTACTGTTTTTTTTTTTTTTAAATGAAACAATTTATAAATTTTAAAAATGAAAAACTAAATAAATTAAAAGATCAAAAAAAATAAAAATAAATTAAAATTTAATAAATTTAATAAATAAATTTTAAATTTTAAAAAATAATTAATCTAAAATATTAAATTTAAAAACAAAATTTAAAAAAATAAAAAAATAAAACAATTTAAATTTAAAATAAAAAATTCGAATTAAAAAACAAATAATTTTAAATTTTTTGAATTTAAAAAAAAATCAAATTAAAAAAAAAATATTAAAAATTAAAAACAATAAAAAAAAATAAAAACACTTTTTTGATCGTGGTGGCGGAGGTCTGCAACTGAGGCCGATTCCGGGAATCGCCCTCCCGCGGCACGAGGTTGATTTCGGGAATCGGCCTAAGGTCAATTTTGGGAATCATCCTACCGCAGCGTGGGAGGCCGATTTCAGGGATCGCCCTGAGGCCGATTCCGAGAATCGTCATTAGGCCACGGGAGGCCGATTCCGAGTATCGCATTCCCGGGATAAGAGGGCGATTCTCGGAATTGGCCTTCCACCTAGCGACTGGCCGATTGGCGGCGCCACCACGATCAAAAAATTCTTTTTTTTTTTAATTTTTAATTTTTAAAATATATATATATATATATATATATATATATATATATTTTAATTTATTTATTTAATTTCTATATTTTATTTTTTATAATTTCTTTCCTTTTTTAACTCTCTTTTTTATTTATTTTTATTTTTTTATTTTTATATATTTTGAAATTTTAATCTTTAATTTTTTTTCTTAAATTTTAGGTTTTTTTCAATGTTTGAATTAAAATTTTTATTTTGTTTTTTTATTTATTTTTTTATTCCTATATATTTTTAAATTTATTTTTTTCTTAAATTTTAGGTTTTTTTTAATGTTTGAATTTTAAAAATTAAAAAATGTTATTTCTATTTTTAAAAATGTCAAAAATATGACACAATTTTTTTTTTTTTTTTTGTTATTCCAGCATCAACTAGTTTTGTTTTGAGGGTGTTTTTTCAATCATTTTTTCAAGAAAACAATTTTGTTTTTAGCATAATTTTATAAAATGTTGAAATTTGACCTTGAAAAAAAAACAAGTGCATTCTGGAATACATTTGTTTTTTTTTGTTTTTGGGCTGTTTTCTCATGTTTTTTGAGTCTTTTTGGGTTAGAGTTCCCGTTTTGAGGTCAGGTTACCTATTTCATCGGTAACATTGTTGCTTGTGGGAAGCAATACATTCAAGGAAAGAAGATGATATAATTATATTAATGTTTAACAAATGACCACAAAGTAGGTCAATGAGATCCTTGAATATAGTGATGCTGATATAAAGTAGGGGAACCAAAACATTTCCTATATAAAGAATAGGAAAGTAAAGTATGCGATATATGCTAAAACATGGAAAATCCTCGACTTCAAGTGTAAGTGTCTGCAAGTGGAGGTAAATGTATAAAGGGAATGGATCCAAAGATTAGATCATCATCCATTAGAGCTATCTCCCCTAACATTTGAGGTTGAACAAAGAGAACTCAACATAGAATGGTATCTTAAGGAAGTGTAGAGGGAAGATTTGGTTTTCCACTATGGCGATATCCAAAAGTAGCTCACTTTTGGTGCCTAGGTGATTTCTTCTATTGACTAGTGAGGGATTTGGTCTTGCAATGTCTTTGAGGTCTCTAAGGAGGGGGCTTGTCCCTCCAGTTTGCACTGATTTGGAGTCGAGAGTCAATGTTGCTATTGGTTTCTATGGGAGCACTGTAAAGAGGAAGTAATTTGTTAAGCAAGGTTTGGTCTAAGAAAAGGTTGGAGAATGTGGGCACAAAATCTAAGGGCTTCATGCATGTACATGCCAAACATCTCTAGTTTGATTAGCAAAAGGCATTGGATCGAGACTGGATCCCCATGGACAAACAACAAAATCCCCCACAAATCTAACAATAAAGGGGGCAATGGAATATAAAGTGCTTTCTCTCAACCTGACAAACATGACATGATTGGAAAATCCTCTTTGCCCATATAATGCGGTGGTACATCTCAACTCGAAGCATATGTGAGCCCACTTAGAAATGGCCTAGAGGGATATAAAGAGAATGTGCCCAATGATGAGATGTGTAGTGGGTTGGATTGTGAGTTTTTCCTTCACCTCTATGAAGTGCCCAACATAAAGGTCATCTTTGAATGTAATCTACCCTAAGGGTTTGCCCAGGTAACTAGCACAAATTGTTTGTAAATGCCATCTCAAATGGTCATGTTCAACTCGTACTTAGTAGCTAAGAGGTGGCAGACACATCCATGGAGTATCTAAATGGAGGAATTTGGTTCATTGGAATACCAACATACTCTAAAAGTTCTCAAAGCAAAGTAAAAAAGGGAGAAATGCATGATTATAAAGCCTTATATGGCCAATATCTTGCAATAGAGTGAAGCAATCTTATCTCTTCAATGTTTAGCCAAATTTGAATTTAACTCTCCTTTCATTCATTGAATTTCATCTTGCATCAGTTCCTTGTGGATAACATCTTTAGTAAATGGAAGGCCAACTTTATTCTTTCAAGGATCTAGAGATCTAAGGCAAGGTTTTCCTATGTCTCCCATCCTATATATATGTCATAATGGTAGATTCTTTAAGTAGGAAATTAGAATAGGAAAGAGTCAATAGAGATCTACTAGGAATGGTGGTAGTAAGAGGTGTCAATAACCTAAATCACTGTCACTTTGTAGACAATACTCTTCTTCTTGATGGAGCCTCAAGATTTAATTAAGCTTTGGAATCTTTTCTTCTTATTTCATGTAGTGTAGTAAATTATCAAAAATGTCAAATATGTGTTGGAATGCAAGTGGCAAGGTGACGAGTCTCATTTTTAGACTCACATTTTCCTCTATTTGAAAATTGGCCCTTTTTCAGGTATCTTGGGTTTCTTATTTCCTTAAAAACCCCTCTACTCAATCTTGGATGTATGTTGTAGATAAATTAAAGGCCAAATTTGGACAATGGGGTCCCAATGGCTTCACTCAATTGACAAAATGGTCTTAGTCAAATTAGTTTTGACAAACCTCCCAACATATCAATATTCCTTTGGAAAGGTGGAAAACATAATACTAAGAGTATCATCTCATAAATAGGAATATAGTCAAGTTCCCCAATGTAGTGTCCCTTCTTAGTGAGATAGCTTTGATGACACTTAGAGATGGTGATTTTGATATAATGATATAATATTATGTATGAAAGACTTATGTAAATGCTTATATGCTATGACCTGGTTTAGGTCACTTGGTTGTTGTGTGCTTATGATAATATCTATGGTTGCGTACACAAGAATTGATTTTGGTTAAGAGCATATTAGCGATGTTTTCTCTTTTGGTATCCTATTTTGGACATAGGTGTATGACATGAATGGTGATTCAGAGTTGAGACACAGATCGATGGATGATCATGGTTAGGTGGAACATATGGTTAATTATGATTTATGGATGATACATGATTTGTATGATTATATGTGCGTAAGATCGTACTAAGCATGATGTGGTAGGGGACTTGGTCATTGCCAACATGGATGCTCAAGTTATAAATGATTGTGGAAGTCATGCACAATATTTGGTAAAATTTGAATAAGTTAATTATGAAATTCATTTGATTTATTTGATCAATGAGATTGTGATGTGTGCAGGTCTTGGAAGAAGACCTTACCAACAAACCATCAAATGCGTATGAGCTCACAATCAGTACCATAAGGTGAAACGTGGATTTTCAAAGCAGAATAGATGAGAAGCCATGGAAATTAGGGCGCGAAGTCCTAAATCCATGAAATATAAAGACATGGAATCTTGGATATATGATAAAAGGATTAGGACGCGGAGTCATAAATCCATGAAATATAAAGACATGGAGTCTTGAATCTATAATGAAATGTTTGGGGCACGGAGTCCTGAATATTTAAAAAGATCAAGGTGTGGAATCTTGGATCTTTAGAGTAGATCAGGGCGCGGAGTCCTCAATCCACTAAGACACGAAGATGCATACAATAGGGGTGCAGAATTCCTATTATCCAAAATACCACCCATGGGCAGCTCACATATGAATTTCCTTAATAAGATCTCATTCCTAACAATTTTGGAGTGAATTTCTAAAAATAGAAAGTCATGCCTACTATTTCAAGTATGACTTTCCAAACATAGTAAATCACCTCCAATCAATGGGTTAACAAGTATACTTGAAGGAAAATCACTTAACTTATGATTAATCAATTGTAATAGTTCAATCTCGACTTAATCTTATTAATATTATTATTATCTTTTATGAGACTATGACATTATTATTAAAAGGGAATTATATCTCCTCAATCACTTCACACCTCTCTCCTTCATGACTCTCATGGCTCTATGAAACTCTCTCTATTTTAAATATTACATTACACTATTTTATGCACTCATCAAGGAATGGCATATTCTTCTCACACTCATTAAATATATGTCATAAAATATTCCTCTCACACTCATTAAATATATGTTATAAAATATTCCTCTTACACTCACTTCAATGCATATGTTACACTCTTCTTAAATAAGGCATGCATACCTCTCCTTAATGGCATAAGTTACACTCCTCTAAATGGAATACAATGCATGCATATTAATCCTCCTTTATGACTAGAATTTGTTGCTCCTCCTATATATGAGTCTCTTGTATTCTCATTTGGGAGAGGGGGGTAATGCCAAGAGTGGAAGAGACTTGAGGAATATTGTGAGAGGGAGAGATATGGAGAGTATCCAATTACTTCCAAAACAAATCTGAATTTCTTACTAATCTACTAAGTATCTATTGAGGTTGAACATGAGTGGTATTTAGAGGAAGTGAAAACTATCTTCCTTATTTTTCCTTGCATCTCTCTCTCTCTACTATTGTATTTTGGTACTGTTTGTGAGCTTTTACAGCTCGGGGGTTCCAGGGGGAGGAGTTCTCCCTAGATATGGTTGGGTGGAAAATCGGATGGTTCAAATGAGTTGGTTAAGGGATCGAAGGTGGATCATATTCTCAATGATTGGAGCTGAATATCTCTTCAAGTATAATTTCCATTGTCCTAAAATTATAGTATAGATTTAGCATAAAATAAAAGGTAGAGATTTAAATTGTTGTAAGCATCTAATTTTGGTTTAGGCTTATGTTATCTGAAATATTATTGATTAGTTAAAAATGAAGACTAGATCAATCTATATGTATGGATGTTTAGATCTCAATATTGGAGTTATTATTGGTATAGTTTATGGTACTAATCTTGGTATTGTAGCATTTGAGAAAGGAAAGCCAAATATTGTTGAAGGTAATTTCAATAAATAAACTCCAAAGGACTTGGGTAAGTATTTCACAATTTATGGTTCTGTTTCAAGTAATTAATAGATGCATGTTTTATAAATGGTTTTAGGATAGTTTGCAAAGTGTTTGAAAAAATCTGTGAATGAGTAATGTTATAAATTTATTTATGCATGAATAAGTGCTAACTTGCAGCTTACATCAGAAGTAAGAAAATGGACATGTACCCAAAATATGCTTGGAGGAATTACAGAATCAACCCTTAAAAGAAAATGCAAAAATAATGGCAACTAAAGTATGGTTTGGAAGATCAAATGCTTGAGGTAAGTTGGAGATAAATTTTAGTTATGGCTTATGTTTCATATTCTTCAATGTTTTGTTATTCAAGTTGTTGTAATAGTACTATTAGAATTTTGACAGAAAGCCTTAATGGATGTAGCATTCAGGGCTTCCATGTGTTTGTTAAATTGTAGCAATTGGTGCAAAAAGCTTGTCACTCATGTCAAATGAATTAGCTTGTGGGTGGTAAAATGTTTCAAGAACTCATATGGTGGATTTAGAAATGTGTGATTTCAATGAGAATATCTTAGTAGCATAACTTTGGGTTGTTTTTCCTCATGTAGAGGTGTAGTTGTAAGTTTTCATTCCATATGTTTGACAAAAGTCATAAATGAAGCATGTAGGCTATAAATTTTGTTGTTTTCAAGAATCGCATTTCTGGGCGTTTTTAATTCGATTCAGCCCAACATCAGGGGGTATCCGTGCCTAATGGTCATGTCACCCCTAATTTCATTCCAAAAAAATACTTTTCAGAACCCAGATCGGAAATCTGGGCGATTTGGCAGATTGCTGCTCTGAGTTATGTGCGCCTGTTGTTGAGTCTTTGCTGAAAAACTAAGATTATTTAGTCCATGTTTTAAGATGGAAACATTTACAGTTTAAATTCTGAATTTTATGAGATAAATATGTGGAAGAATAATCTTAAATTCATTGTGGCTAAGCATTTGACAAAATGCCTCAATGACTTTTAATTGTGTTCTTGCAAAGTGTTTGTCATAAGGGTTGAATGAGTGTAGAGTGCATGTCTGCAAAGTGTTTGTCAAAAATATTGAATGGTTGTAACTTTTGTGCATATAAATTTTTAGTGTAAAATTCTTAGTTACTATTGTGTTTTTATGTTACTATAAATTATAAATAAACTATTTAATGGGTGTAGCTTCCTATGTCTGCAAGTTTTTGGTATGAATGTGAAAATGAATTTAATAATTTGCTGAAGTGTGACTAAGACAATTGTTTCTTGTATTATCTAAAGCTTTCAAAATAAAAAAGGCTTTTTGTTGGAAACAATTTTACAGTGACTAATTCTTTAGGATTTTGTGCAAATGAGTATTAGTGATTATGTGACATCTACTTCTCTATCTTACTGATGGTGGGTAAGGTGGGACCTTACATATGGTATCAGAGCCAAGTTACAATGCTAGGGCCTAATGGGCCAACATGCTTACTTGTAGGTTGATGATGTATGAATGTTGATTTTGCATGCATGTTGAGTTGTTGTATATCTTGACTTGGAAGCATATTGGTTGCATAGAGGATATTATTATCATTATGTCATTTAGTGACTCATGAAATAAAATAAAAAAATCCCTTATATTCCTTTATATTTTTGTTAAGACACATTATTAACAATATGTTAAAATGCTTAAAGACATGTTGGGAAAGGGCGTGCTTGAGAAAGTTGGGGTTAAACCCAAGTATGTGAATGATTTGATTTTCAATCAATGAGTGAGATAGGTGGAGTGAATGCATGGTTTCATATATTTTTAGTGCATCATTTTCAATGTGATATGGGATTAGTAGCCATCTTTACTAGCTGAAATCATATCTACCAAGAAGAATATTGGCTTAGTCTGGACTATAGTGTGATGACCTTGGTGTGTATGCTTTGGGAATGAGTAACAAGTGTAAGGTTGAAATTCCATTAACGCGATGATTGAATTCATCATGATAATTTTGAATCTTTTCGTACCTACGCAAAAGGAAACTTAACTAAAAGCTACCTTGAAAGATGTCACTTTTAACTGTGAATGTAAATTCAAGAGTAATGTATGTGTATTAATTAGATGTGTTAAAATATGATTTGGGAATACATTCTTAATGAGTAAGAATGAAATTTCTTTGATTTCTTTGACATGATTTTGTGTATTTTGGGTTGACATTAGGCATCAAATAACTTTAAATTACTCAAATACTAGGTTGAGGTATGAACTTCCTAATAAACAAGAGGCTTAAATGATTGGTGCATGATGGGTTGTGGAAGCCATTTTAAAGAGCACTTGAATGTTATGTTTTCCTTAAGCTAATGTATGGGTGTGGAATGCATACAAACATATATCTATGAGAAAATGTATGGGTGTGGAATCCATACTAGCATATATCTATGATCTAATGTATGGGTGTGGAAACCATACTAACATATATCTATGAGAAAATGTATGGGTGTGGAATCTATATTAGTATATATCTATGAGATAAGTAATGAGGTAAGGTATGGGTGTGGAATCCAAAGTAAAATATATCTATGAGCTAAGTAATTCTTCTAGTTAGAATATTTTGATGGAATCTGATATTCATGATTAAGGAATGATTATGTGTAATAAAAGTTAAATGGATAGAGATTTGTAACACAAATTTGCTTGAGATTTAAATCCATTATTTTATTTTTATTACAAATGAAGATACTAAGATTGGTATACTAAACACCATTAGGTGGTTTATAATGTTTGGAATAATTTATTTTGATATATGGAAGTGTGAACTAGATATCTATCCTCTAGTATTGTAATCCTTTTGTATGTATTGAATTTAGGTAGAATTAAAATGACTTTCAAATTCTTGAAATGTAGAAAAAGATTATTGTGATAAGTTGATGAAATAAATTTTCTATTGGCTTAAGACAAAGTAGGTCTAGGAAAGCCATGATAGTCTCTTGAATGATTTTATCAGTTGAATATTGGTTGCATTCTATTTAACCAAATTAATTAGAAAAATTATGAGGATTGAACTCATGTATTGCTCTAAGCTATTTCTAGTTTGGCGATCGCGTCAAAATTCAAATTGTTTATAAATTGTGAAGAGAATAACATGTTTAGAAGGTAAATATTTTATGTGGTGAGAACTTGTTTTATTTGAAAAAAAAAAAAAAAAAACATGTGATTAATGAAAAGCTTAGTTGAGTTCTTGCTTTACAAGAATATGTGCTTGTGATATTTTTTGAGGGAGAAATTGAAGGAGAGTGAGATCACATTTTGATGAATTAGAATTCTTGCATGATTTAGAAGCCTAAGATGAGTGTATTGTATGTGGAATGGAAGATATTGTTGGATTTAGGAATTTTTTGTTGGGATGTATAGTTGTTTGAGTATTTATTAGTCCTACAAAATGTTGTAATAATTTGAGAGGGTGGTAATTATCCTTATAAAAAAAAAGAAGAAGTCGGGGTCTAACTTTAGGCTAGAAATTCCCTTGTGATAGTCTAAATCTTATGTAAATTTAACAAGATTCGTCACATTTTGAGAAATGTATGGTTTTCATAGCTTGTTGTTGTGTATGTATTAATCATAAGAAATAAGATATGAAATCAAATGATTTGATTAATTACTGAATATAAATCATGACTGATTTCATAGTTGGAAAACAAGTTGACATAAAGTTATCAAGGTTACCATATTTTCATAATTGTGAGAGTTGTTATTGATTGCAAGCCACTTTCAAAAATATATCATTAATCTACTTTCAAAATGAAGATCTTCTAACTAAGTCATTTCATAATTGATTCTCAAGTTAGAGAAGTGAATAATAATGAAGATTATGCAAACTAAAGGAATGATCTATAATACATAAGTGGGTCAATGAGGACTGTATTTAACCTTAGGTTGTTAGTTAAAAAAAGAAGAAGAAGAAGAAAAAATGGTGCCTTGAACCTCAAATTGTATTTTTGCCTAAAGAGTAAACGTTCAGTAAAAACTAAAGATAAATCCTAAATATTTCGATTTCAAGGATGTCTTATGGAATGAAAAGAGGAAAATTGGATTGAGAAGACATAAATCAAGTGGGATGTAAGAGTGTGTTTTATATATAGCGTCATGTTTTGTTGTATAAGAGTGGGTTTTATATATAACATCATGTTTTGTTGCATAATTTCACTCACAATTGTATGTGGATTATTTTATGCTTATTGTATGCCAATTTGATTGTGATATGGGATGGACCATCATTGTTGTGTATACAACCAATGTGTGTTCTATCTATAGCTTGGCAAGCTCAACATACTACAAAACCTTGAAGATGACACATGTAGGATTCATATAGACTATGAGAAAGAAAAACATGTAGAATATCAAATTATTATAGATAAATTAAGTAGATATCATATCAATTACAGACAATATTATTTTATAAGGTACTATAAATTGTATGGTTAGTTTTGATATAGAAATCTTTGGTATTTTATATCAAAACATGTTTAATATGGCATGGATATATTTTCTACTTGATTAAGAATGATATGTTTAATTTTCATGGAGTTGCTTCCAATTTAGAAAAAATTAAACTATGGATTGGCATGAAGAAAAAAAATAAATATCAAATATATATACATAAGGTTAACAACTTATTAATAGGAGAATATAAAAGAACTAAGTATCTTATGATCGTAGGAAAAACTTCGGGCCAAGTTTAGCCCAAGAGGGGGAGTATGTAGTGTCCCTTCTTAGTGAGATAGTTTTGATGACACTTAGAGATGGTGATTTTGATATAATGATATAATATTATGTATGAAAGACTTATGTACATGCTTATATGCTATGACCTGGTTTAGGTTACTTGGTTGTTGTGTGCTTATGATAATATCTATGGTTGCATACACAAGAATTGATTTTGGTTAAGAGCATATTAGCGATGTTTTCTCTTTTGGTATCCTATTTTGGACATAGGTGTATGACATGAATGGTGATTAAGAATTGAGACACAGATCGATGGATGATCATGGTTAGGTGGAACATATGGTTAATTATGATTTATGGATGATACATAATTTGTATGATTATATGTGCATAAGATTGTACTAAGCATGATGTGGCAGGGGACTTGGTCATTGCCAACAGGGATGCTCAAGTTATAAATGACTATGGAAGTCATGCACAATATTTGGTAAAATTTGAATAAGTTAATTATGAAATTCATTTGATTTATTTGATCAATGAGATTGTGATGTGTGCAGGTCTTGGAAGAAGACCTTACCAACGAACCATCAAATGCATATGAGCTCACAATCAGTACCTTAAGGTGAAACGTGGAGTTTCAAAGCAGAATAGATGAGAAGCCATGGAAATTAGGGCGCGAAGTCCTAAATCCATGAAATATAAAGACATGGAGTCTTGGATATATGATAAAAGGATTAGGACGCGGAGTCCTAAATCCATGAAATATAAAGACATGGAGTCTTGAATCTATAATGAAATGTTTGGGGCACAGAGTCCTGAATATTTAAAAAGATCAAGGTGTGGAATCTTGGATCTTTAGAGTAGATCAGGGTGCGGAGTCCTTAATCTACTAAGGCACGAAGATGCATACAATAGGGGTGCAGCATTCATATTATCCAAAATACCACTCATGGGCAGCTCACATATGAATTTCCTTAATAAGATCTCATTCCTAACAATTTTGGAGTGAATTTCTAAAAATAGAAAGTCATGCCTAATATTTCAAGTATGACTTTCAAAAAATAGTAAATCACCTCCAATCAATGGGTAAACAAGTATACTTGAAGGAAAATCACTTAACTTATGATTAATCAATTGTAATAGTTCAATCTCGAATTAATCTTATTAATATTATTATTATCTTTTATGAGACTATTATATTATTATTAAAAGGGAATTATATCTCCTCAATCACTTCACACCTCTCTCCTTCATGACTCTCATGGCTCTATGAAACTCTCTCTATTTTAAATATTAAATTACACTCTCTTTTATGCCCTCATCAAGGAATGGCATATTCTTCTTACACTCATTAAATATATGTCATAAAATATTCCTCTCACACTCATTAAATATATGTCATAAAATATTCCTCTTACACTCACTTCAATGCACATGTTACACTCTCCTTAAATAAGGCATGCATACCTCTCCTTAATGGCATAAGTTACACTCCTCTAAATGGAATACAATGCATGCATATTAATCCTCCTTTATGACAAGAATTGTTGCTCCTCCTATATATGAGTCTCATGTATTCTCATTTGGGGAGAGGAGGGGGTAATGCCAAGAGTGGAAGAGACTTGAGGAATATTGTGAGAGGGAGAGATATGGAGAGTATCCAATTACTTCCAAAACAAATCTGAATTTCTTATTAATCTACTAAGTATCTATTGAGGTTGAACATGAGTGGTATTTATAGGAAGTGAAAACTATCTTCCTTAGTTTTCCTTGCATCTCTCTCTCTACTGTTGTATTTTGGTACTGTTTGTGAGCTTTTACAGCTCGGGGGTTCCAGGGGGAGGAGTTCTCCCTGGATATGGTTGGGTGGAAAACCGGATGGTTCAAATGAGTTGGTTAAGGGATCGAAGGTGGATCTTACTCTCAACTATTGGAGCTGAATATCTCTTCAGGTATAATTTCCATTGTCCTAAAATTATAGTATAGCTTTAGCATAAAATAAAAAGTAGAAATTTAAATTGTTGTAAGCATCTAATTTTGGTTTAGGCTTATGTTATCTAGAATATTATTGATTAGTTAAAAATGAAGACTAGATTAATCGTATGGATGTTTAGATCTCAATATTGGAGTTATTATTGGTGTAGTTTATGGTACTAATATTGGTATTGTAGCATTTGAGAAAGGAAAGCCAAATATTGTTGAAGGTAATTGCAATAAATAAATTCCAAAGGACTTGAGTAAGTATTTCACGATTTATGGTTTTGTTTCAAGTAATTAGATGCATGTTTTAGAAATGATTTTTAGAATAGTTTGAAAAGTGTTTGACAAAGTCCGTGAATGAGTAATGTTATTTATGCATGAATAAGTGCTAACTTGCAACTTACATCAGAAGTAAGAAAATGGACATGTACCTAAAACATATCTGGAGGAATTACAGAATCAACCCTTCAAAGAAAATGCAAAAATAATGGCAACTAAAATATGGTTTGGAAGATCAAATGCTTGAGGTAAGTTGGAGATAAATTTCAGTTATGGCTTCTGTTTCATATTCTTATCAATAATTCAATGTTTTGTTATTCAAGTTGTTGTAATAGTACTATCAGAATTTTTACAGAAAGCCTTAATGGATGTAGCATTCAGGGCTGCCATATGTTTGTTAAATTGTAGCAATTGGTGCAAAAAGATTGTCAATCATGTCAAATGAATTAGCTTGTGGGTGGTAAAATGTTTCAAGAACTCATATGGTGGATTTAGAAATGTGTGATTTAAATGAGCATATCTTAGTAGCATAACTCTGGGTTGTTTTTCCTCATGTAGAGGTGTAGTTGTAAGTTTTCATTCCATATGTTTGACAAAAGTCATAAATGAAACATTTAGGCTATAAATTTTGTTTTTTTCAAGAATCGCATTCCTGAGCGTTTTAAATTCGATTCAGCCCAACATCAGGGGGTATCCGTACCTTTTGGTCATGTAACCCCTGATTTCATTCCAAAAAAATACTTTTCAGAACCCAGATCAGAAATCTGGGCGATTTGGCAGATTGCTGCTGTGAGTTATGTGCGCCTGTTGTTGAGTCTTTGATGAAAGAATAAGATTATTTAGTCCATATTTTAAGATGGAAACATATAAAGTTTCAATTCTGAATTTTATGAAATAAATATGTTGAAGAATAATCTTAAATTCATTGTTGCTAAGTGTTTGACAAAATGCCTCAATGACTTTTAATTGCATGCTTGCAAAGTGTTTGTCATAAGGGCTCAATGAGTGTAGAGGGCATGTCTCTAAAGTGTTTTTCAAAAATCTTGAATGGCTGTAGCTTTTGTGCATATAAATTTTTAGTGTAAAATTCTTAATTACTGTTGTTTTTATGTTACTATAAATTATAAATAAACTATTTAATGGGTGTAGCTTCCTATGTCTACAAGTTTTTAGTATGAATGTGAAAATGAATTTAATAATTTGCTGAAGTGTGGATAAGACAGTTGTTTCTTGTATTATCTAAAGCTTAGAAAAAAAAAAGGGGCTTTTTGTTGGAAACAATTTTACAGTGACTAATTCTTTAGGATTTTATGCAAATGAGTATTAGTGATTATGTGCCATCTACTTCTCTATCTTATTGATGGTGGGTAAGGTGGGACTTTACACCCAAGGACAGGGGGATTTGGGATTAAAGACCTAGCATGAATGGACTTAGTAATGGGAGTTGAATTACTTTGGACATTGTTTACATGTAAATTGCAATAGTGGAAGGATTTTTTGTGGAGGAAGTAAGTTAGAAAAAGATGTACAAAAAGTATGGTGAACCTCCCCAGTGGATCACATATTTTGAAGCTCTTGAAATTGACAATCCACTCAATACATTCAAAACTTACATGAGTTCTTAGAGATGTACAATAAATCTCAATATGGAATGACAACATTGTTGGGAAAGATCCTTTGGTTATCAATATTACTTTAGCACCTTTCAAAACATGAATGGATGCAACTAACAAGAAACCTTTTAATGATATTTTGTATGGGATGATACTATTAGGAATTGGATAGGGTGGAATCTTGGTACCCCTCTAGAACATCTCTACCCTCTAGCCTCAACTCTATTATTAGAAGTAAATGGATATGCACCTATGAATCAAACAACCAATGATAGTAGAGGATGGGGTGATTTGGTGTATCGAGTGGAGGATGGCTCTCTCTCCTATATCACCTCTCTCCCTTTTCACCAGTGATCTTCTTTCTAGAACTACATATATAACAATGATGATATACCAATGCTTTTGATAGATCACAAGACATGAAAAATTGTTGATAACAAAAAAGTTTAGGAAAAAGAGGAATACAAGGATCCTCTATGTGTGAAATATGTGGCTCAACAAGGGAAACGACTCAACACATGTTTTTTTGAACATCATACCACCAAACATGATTTATAAACATTGTGGATATTCCATTGGAATAGTTTGTAACAATAGATTTGATTAAAAAATTGAAATCTATACTATGGAGATAATTTCCTTTGGATCATAGATTCTTTAATAGTTGATTTTTTGCTTAAATGAACAAAACCATTGTAATGTGAGAAACATTGAAAAATAAATACACACACACACCATCCACAATAGACAAGTTTTACCTTGGTAAACCCTATGGGAGAAAACTCATATAGAAGGTGAGGTTGCTTTGCTCTCTTTCCTCTAGTATGGAAATATGCAAGTACAAAAGAAAATGCACTCTTTATGGAGTTACTTGAGAGCAATTGCTTGTAAGGTTGTTACAAAACTTCAACCCCCTTTGTTTTGCTCTTTCACTTCCTACTCCCAATTGCTCTGCTCAACCATGGAACAAAATACAATAGAATAGAATGGAACCCCTACTCCTCCTAGCAGCCCAATATTTAACATAGCCCAATAGCCAATTAGGGACAAGGTTTGACTCCCTCAACCCTCAATTAGAGTTAAAGTTTATGATATTTTAGAGTCTCCTTGAAAGTCCAGTCATGGCTAGTCCCATTTGCATGAGTAATGGGGGTTGATGTGGCACCCTCTTGTACCATGGTGGTCAACATGATAGGTCAACTTGGGGGAGGCATGTATTTTGAATATGAACTTCAATTGATGCGATTCTTGCATCATTGGAAATTTATTTGACTCGTGATCATTGTTTCAGAGCCTTATGCCAAAGCAAGAAAGTTTTAACCCAAAAAAATGTTGTTTGATGCCTCAAAATGAATTTAGAAAGTTCGAGACTCCAATTCCCTACACTAGGACCCACCATTAACATGACCTTGTATGTTGATTCCTCCAAAATTTTCCACTCTAAAAGCATCAAGATAGATAACAAATAATATAATGATCCAATTTGGATCATACCTCCCCATTTAGGTTGGCTTTTGGTCCCCAAAATATTTATTGAATGAGGTAAGGAAATTTTTCCTCTACCTTCTCCCTAGAGTACCACTTTGATTTTCTTGCAAGTTATATTTTCAACCCAATCTGCTAGAAGTCATGTTACTCATGTCTTGTAGTTCTAGACCTGTTTTGCAAAAATGTATCCCCTGCCAACTCAACTTAAGCATTCCATGTTAAATTTTCTATGGAAGGATAACTTGCTCCTCTTCTTGATCCAACATGGAATGCTCATAGAGTTTGAGATTCTCCACATTCACAATTGAGTAAATGCACATCTGTGAGGGTATACTATGTCTTTGGGCATTATCTCCCACATTTTTCAATATCTCAAAAGGAACATACCGTATAGCCTTGATCTTATTATTAAGACCCTATAGTCTTTCCTTGTTCAACTTTAACCAAAATTTGTCTCCCACTCTAAATGAATTTTTTTTTGTATGTTGATCATGCATGGCCTTATATTTTTTTAATGACTTATTTAGTGTCTCTTGTACTTGCAAATGGATTTTCCTAATCTTCTCAACAATTTTTTCTGCTCTTAAAGCATCTCCTGTGATGTCCTCCCTCATTCCTTCTTTTCCATATACACAATCCAAAGGTGAAGGTGGAAAATTTCCAAGGCAAGTTTCAAAAGGAGACTTATTGGTAGAAGTCTCCCACTACTCTATTATAAGAGTGTTGTATATAGATCATTTTTTCATTCTAGGTCTTCAAATGCCTCTGATTGTAACCCTTGAAAACTTGCACCAAAGTCCTCTTGACTACTTTTGTTTGCCCATCCATTAGTGGATGTAATAGTATAGACCTATTCAACTTCATTTCAATATTCTTCCACAACATAATCCAAGATGAACTAAAAAATCTCATGTACTTGTCTAAGATTATGCTCCTTGGTATCCCAAGTGCATGGAGACCTCTTCAAAGAACAAGTTTGCATTTTGATGAACTTGTCAATTACCACAAATAGGTGGTCATGTCATGTCCTAGTTATTGCTAAACCACCCACAAAACCCATGGAAATGTTGTCCGAAGGTCTAATGGGCACTAATAAGGGATGGTATAGACCTTGCTTTTGTTACTAGGCTTGCTGGTATAGCAAAGTATACATCCTCTAATGTATCATGCTACATCACATCCTCTAATGTATCATGCTACATCTTCTTACATTCTAGGTCAATGCACATAATTTTGTAAATTTTCCACTGTCTTCCCAACAACAAAATGTCCTGCAACCTTGGATATGTTAGCCTCTTTAATAAGTTGCAATCGCTCACATTTAGGAACACAAAGATTGTCCATCTTATAGAATAACCCATTTTAGAGATGATAATCAACTTTGTTGTACTATATTCTACATGACTCTAGCATTGTAGCTACTAAAACATGTCATCTTTTGTGATTGTATTTCTATATGCATCATGGGTGAAAGGCTCCATGTGTATTAGAATCCCCAAAGCTATAATTTTGGATGTGGGTAGCATTGAAAGTAGGCCTTCTAACATTTTTTTGTTTCCCTTCTTATACTTGATGACTAGATGAAACTATTGTTAGAACCCCATCCACTTGTAATGTCTAGTTTATTGTAGCTTACATTAGGTTTATAAATACTATAATGACTGATGATCTGTTTGGATGATGGTCTCCTTGCCTGTCAGATACTGTTTTGACTTTTTAACAACTTATACCATGGCATAGAGCTCCTTGTCATAGGTAAGGCAGTTGATAATTTTCTCATGAAATACTTCATAATAATAGCATACAAACCTTCCTTTTTGCATCAAAACCACTCCCATGGGATACCCACTTGCATTTGTCTCCAGTTAGAAGGGATTCTACAAGTTTGGTAACACGGGAATCAATGCTTGACTAATTTTTCTTTACAACTTATTAAAAATATTTTGTTGATTCTTCCCCCATTGGAAACTCTTTACGCTCATTGTTATGGCGTGGAGTGGTGCAACAACTGCTAAAAATGAATTTGTTATGGCGCGAAGTGGTGCAACAACTGCTAAAAATGAATGTATTAACTTCTACAGGTGTTATGTTTCCCTAACAAAAATCTTAACTTTAGAGAAATTTATAGGAACTAGTCGCTTCATGATGGCCCAGGATCTATCTTAAGTTTCCCTCCATCAATCACATACCCCAAATACATCGAAGAAAACTAGGAAAACACAAATTTCTTGAGGTTAGCCAACAATTGGTGCTTCTTCAAAATCTCTGGTGCCTGCATAAGATGTAAGAAATGTTCCTTGCAAGTAGCACTATAAACCAATATATCATCCAAATAGATTATAACAAATGAATTTAACTATGGGTGTATTACATCATTCATTAGTTTCATAAATGTAGTTGGTGCAATGCATATAAACCAAATGGCACGACCAACCATTCATACAAGCATTCCCTTCTTTTGAAGGTTATCTTTTAGATGCCGTATTCTTTGACTCGAACTCAATGGTATCATGATTTTAGATCCATCTTGGTGAACTAATTTTCATGTTGCAAATGATCTAACAGATCATCGATCCTAGACAGAAGGTACCTGCTCTTGAGTGTAATATTGTTTAATGCTCTATAATCAATGCACATTTACCAAGTCCCATATTTCCTTGATACAGTTATGATAAGTGACCGATGAGGTGAGGTAGTTGGTCAAATAACACCCTTCTCCAACAATTGTTGTAATTGTTACTTAACTTCATTTATTCCAAAGAAAACTATCTATACAACCCAATATTTGGCAAAGAGTCTAGAAAGAATTGTATTTTGTGCTCCACTTCCTTTTTGGGTGGTAGCCCTTTAGGCTCTTGTAACACTCCTCTATATTCTATAGCAGCTCTTCTAGTTGATGTTTTTACTCTTTAGTACACCTCTCTAGGGATTCCTTTTCTCTTATTAACTCTAGTCATACTAATTTTCTCTTAAGAAAATTAAAACATAGAATTAATCAACTTTTTGGCTTGGTTGGAACTTACTAGTTAAATCTTTGACTTGCCTTTATGCACATTTATAATGAAGGACTTTCCATCATTGATGAAGTGGTATTCGTTGGCTCTTTGCATGAAGATTACATCCCTCATATACATGTAAGGACTTCCAAACTCTATTCCATATACGTCAAGTGGTACTACATCCAATTTCGATTTATCAATAAAATCATTGCTTAAAACTAATTTAATTTTGCACTCTTTCATTACCTTCATCTCGTGTTTATCCGTCCCAATGGATATGGATAGGATGATTATGAATCTCCTATTCAAGCTTGTTGATCAGATTTGTTGCTATGAAATTAGCCTATGAGCCAGAGTCAAACATTGTCTCTATCTTGGCCTTCTTGAGATAGACCTTAATGTGGAAGAGTAGGTCACTGCCTTCTCTTTTTGGTGATGAAGGCTATCCAAGTTCAGCTCCTTCTACACTAGTGTGCCGAAAATTTTCTCATCCACTGCGGAGCCAATTTAGACTTGATTGCTCGAATATGTGGATAGAATATTATTTTTCTTTTCATTCTTCTTACAGTTCTTCAAGTTGATCAAGTTTGGATGTAGTTTCCATCACTTTTTCTCATTGTGATCATCAATGTTGCAATGGTTAAATGGTTGATAGGATTTTTGCACTAATTTCTAGTGGATGTCATCATTTTGAATTTATCCTTTTTCCACTTCTTCCCCTCCTTGGAAGCTTTCAGGTGCTCTTTTTTCTTGAAACCACTTGGCTTCCCTTTCTTATGGCCTATGCTTTTCATATATCGTGCTTGTACACATGCCTCGTCCATTGTTTTTTGTTTGAAAATCATCACTTGCTTTCGTATATTACTATGTAGATCCCCCAGATACTTGATGAGTACACCTTAGTTATTGGGAGAGATACCAACATGATGGCCATCTTTCTGAACTTTGTGGTCTGGAGGAGCACATATTAGTTCTTGGGAGAGATACCGAAAATGATAGAAATCTTTTTGAACTTTGTGTTGTACTTTTGTACACTTTAACGTTGCCTTTACTTTGAAGTAGTGCCACTAGATTCATTGGTCCTCTATATACATGATAGCATAGAATCGAGACTTGATGAGGGTTTTGAAGTCCTCCCACCTAGTTATTGGTGGATCACCATCTAACTTAAATGTTTCCATATTACTTTCCCACTATGTTAAAGCATGGCCCTCTAACTTAAGTTTGGAAAATGATATATTTTGTTCCTCGTCTATATGGTGAATGCTAAAATAAACTTACAAATGGTCCAATAAATGATTCAATTTTAATGCATCGATCTTACCTTGGTATGGCTTTATGTCCACTTTTGCTTCCATCTTGAATAGGGACTATGAAGAGTTAACAACACTCAAACTTGGTTGCTCGTTCTGAGACACTTTTCGTAATTCCTTTTAGGAGTCTATCTAATCTATTGATTTCCCCTCTAATTCGATCTATAATTTAGAACCTATGGCCTCTCAAAATGATCTAAACTTGCTTGCTATAACTTCCATAAGGAGGTTCATATTGCAACTGTTGTCCAGAACTTATGCTGCCAACCCTGCAAATCTCTCTTTTGTTGAATCTTGTAGGTTTTTGTGAACAAACTCGCTGGCCATGGCTAGGGTTCAATGACTTTCTTCTTTAACTGATACTTGAACCCTTCGAACATCCCACAAAAGATACTCCAAGGAAAACTATTCTAATACCAATATGATCTGTAAACAACCGTGGATATTCAACTGGAATAGTTCGTCACAACAAATTCTAATAAAATAGTTGAAATCTATATTATGAACGTTAATTTTCCTTTAGATATTAGATTATTTGATAGTTGATTTTGTGTCTAAATGGATAAAATAGTTGAAATTTGTGAAATAAAGAATAGAAAGAATTTACACAAACACATTATCCACAATAGACACAAGTTTTACCCTAGGAAACCCTTGCAAGAGGAAACCCAACCAGAAGGTTATGTTGTTCTGCTCTCTTTTATCTGGAATGAAAAATATGCTAGTACAAAGGAAGAGGTATTCTCTATGGAATTTTATCTGAGAGTCGTGGCCTATAAGGCTGTTGGACACCTAATCCTCTAAGGGTTGGTGTGAAATTTGAACAGTCTTAGGGAGTCCAAGAAACCTTGGAATATGGAATACAACAATCATTCCAATGTATTATAAATATTTATCATTATGAATAATAGATACATTCAATGCTTATGTTTCACACTCTTGTCTCCGCCATTGTTGTGTTTAACATAGTATCAGAGCACAAATCCTATTTTAGACTTGTAACTCCCTTTTTCTGCTATTTTTCCTACTATTTTTGTCAGAAGTATCCATATTCCTAAGCTCCTTATTGTTTGTGTGTTTGAAGGAGCGAGTCTGTGCGTTTCCCTGATTGTGGTTAAAAAGAAAACCGTGTGTTGAGAAGAGGAGCGAGTCTGTGATGTATATATGAAGAGTTGTGTGTGTATGTGATGGAAATTCAATCTACGTTCAATACCTGCGTTAAATAATTTTTTTGAAGACCTTCGTTGACTGGTTCGCTGCAAGAAAAAAATTATGATCGGTATGCAAAGTTTGCGGAGTTCAAACCGTGCATTGTATATTCTTGTGTTGATTGTTGAAAGGCTGTGAATGCATATATAGAACTGGTTGGTGCATTGGTGAATTCAATCTCACGTTGAATATTTTTTTGTTGAACGCTTAGGTTTGGCGCCATATTCGACACCTCCCATACCATACTCATCAACGCACAATGACTTCAGTTAACATCGCTCCACTGGAATCCTCATACTACACCTCGTCTCCGTATTAAACAGTTACCACTATTCTCACGGACAGGTTCTCTCCCTTACTCGAATCCTTCCACACTTTCGCTCCTTGTCATGGCTCCCTCCTTCCACAGTTGACACCCGTGCGCTCCTCTCCACTGTGCCTGGGACCACGCTGCCTCCATTATAACAATGCTTCATCGATCCCACTGCACGTTGCCTCCATCAGAGCACTACCGGGTTCGGGCTCACCGAGCTCACCTGGTATCACTGGTCCCCTCGGCCCTCTCCCTCTCCCTCAGCACCCGATGGTTCTGTTGCCAACACATATGCTTTATTACGCCGATAGGCCTACCCCCTATTGGAAGTGGCTACTTTAGTCATTTTTCTAATTAATTTTTTTTTATCGGATGGTGTGAATTGGATGATGCCGGTATATTTTCGTCGTTGCCACGCCATCAATGAATGGAATTAAAAGTCATAACTTCCTTGCATATCTAAATCACATGTTTAACCATACTTAAATTAATTTTTTACACAACAAGATTAAAAATTTACTATGCCTATTGTTGATAACCACGTATGCTAATTAGTTAGAAATGAAATAAAGAAAAAAAAACTTATAAAAGATGCATTGCAACCTGGATTAATTTTGAAACTTATAACTATTCACAGTACCAAAAGTATACCACTTGGCACTTGGCAATTGTGAGTTTAAAAACTTTTCTCCACTCCATTACCCTAACGGTTGCATATGCATTCCACTCAAATGTATCCTAGCGCACAGGTTACACTATGAAGAACAAAATATTATTTTATTAAATTATTATTGTTGTTGATTTTTTATTACTTTATATTATTAAATTATTATTATTGTTATATAAAATAACAATAATAATAATATGAATAAATTATAAATTTAGAATCTATTTTAATAATATTTTAGTTTTGTAAGCATAAAAAAATTCTACTTGATCACTATTGTATTTTAACGCAATCCATAATTAATATACATTAATTAATTAATTAAAGCATTAAAATATTAATAAATTGGAGCATTAAACATTATTAATTAAAATATTAATTCATAGCATTAATTAAAACATTTTACAATATGTAATTAAAAATTTTATATAAAAAATGTTTAATAACATTAAATATTAATTCAAAAATATGTAAAAAAAAATATATTAATATTAATTAATAATAAAGTGAAATAATTATTATATTGCCATTATTACATTGACATATTAATTAAATCATTAATACATAATTATTATATTTAATTACATTATTCAAATATATCCAAACATGAATATATTGAGATTTGGTTAATAACAATAATAATAATAAGATGTTGGAATTGTATTTAAATGTTTTTAACTTTAAAATATTAATTAAAATTTTAGACAATATATTAATTAAAATATTTATTTAAAAACGTTTAATAACATTAATTTAAACATGTTCAAAGAAATGAATTAATACAACATTAATTAATTAAATTATTAAAACAATAATTGCCATTAATATTAATTAATTAAAACATTAACATTAACTAATTTTAACTTTAATTAATTAATTTTTAACATTATATGAAACATCGATAACATTTATAAAAACATTAAAATGTTTAAGAACACAAATGAAAATATTTGACAATATATTAATTAAAACATTTATATAAAAATGTTCAATTACAATAAACATTAATTTTTCAATTTTTAAATTGATATTTTCATATTAATTAATAGTAATATTAAGTTAATTAATTAAAATATTTAATAATATTAATTAAAATACATAACAATATATTAATTAAAATATTTATAAAAAAGTGAGCAAAGATGAAACATCATGAGAGGTGGTTAAACATTGAGACAATTATTGTCATAACTGAGATAATTATTGGGTATAATATTAAGGTTTATATTATTGGGTTTAATAATAAGTCTTATAATATTTGTTTTAATATTAGAATTTTTAATATTGAGTTTTTAATATATATATATATATATAGGGCTTATAATATTTGGTTTTAATATTATGATTTACATTATGGAGTAATATGTTGGGTTATAATATATATTCTAATATATAGAGTTTATAATTAGGCTTTAATATTGGGTTTATAATATTTGGGTTTAATATTAGGGTCTATAATATTGTGTTTAATATTTAGAGTTTATAATATTGGGGATTATAATATTTTAGTTCATAATATTAATTCTTAAGGCTTAGTGATCTCTTGTGTTTTTAATCTTGATTCCTTCAACTTATTGATCCCTTAGGTATTCAATATTTATCCCTTGGGTTTATAATATTTATCTAAAGGTTTTTATATACTTGATTTTTATAATATTAATATTTTAGGTTTAATATTATTCCATTTTTGCATTGGTTCTGATGGTAAAAACAATGCTTTTTTCCACAAAGTGAAACAAGTTATTACAGGAGAGTATGTGAACCAAATAAGAAAACTATGATCTCATGTCTTGGAATCTTATTGAAAGCAGACAAATTTGTCTTGATTTTTAAAAGTAAACAAGTGGATTTGTCTTGGTTTTTAAAACCCCGTGCTGCTAGCCCATGGATTCGCTCAATTTGTTTGAACTGACCCATTTCAAGGCGAAGCTCACTGAGATGTCATGCATTCAATTCTGGTAGAGTCCCTCTGGTTTAAGAGCACATGTTGCACTTTGGATAGCATATGTTTTGATGTTTCTTGCTACAGGTGGAATTAAAAGAACCATCTATCTAAACAGTATATTGACCATGGTTCAATACAAGCAACCAATCCTATTGTAATGGTCTTGGATAACTGAATGGGCCTTTATATTTGGAACTAATTTTTTCACAAGCTTGGCAGTGTGTATGGATATCATTATATCAAGCCATTTGGAAACAAGTAACATGCACTTCTAGTCCTAGGTCAGCGCCATGGATGAAAATATGGTGCATATTATTTCTTTTCCAATGGTCAGACTGTAATTCTTCAGGAGAAACTGAATTTGAAATTTTAGACAGTTCCCTATAATTTAGATAAGAAGACTAACCAAACATGCTAACAAGGAAACCCAAAAATAAAATATCATTCATGAATTAAAGAAACATGATCTTGCATACAACATTAACCCTTGGGCTTTCGTTGCACCAGGTAATGGAAAAGGCATTCATGTGACCGCAACCATGAGGCTTTCTAGATGCCCACAATTTTCATTTGAAGTTCTTATAAAATAAGGCTTATCAGCCACTCCTTCAAATAGCCACACTAACGATGATTTCAATAGTAGTCTGACAGTGCAGTGAGCGAAATTGATGACCTTGAAGAGAAAATATTTTAAAAGCTTCAACTGATGGTCAGAAGACTGAACTGTGATTTAACAGAAGAAAATCCAAAGCTGAACAGATAATCATAAATGGTAAGTAGAAAGATGATCACCTAAGGTGGAAAGCCTTTAGCTATTAATGTCCCGATTCTTTTCACATTCAAACTATCTATACTGTATACTAAAGAAGCAACCTGACGCCATGTCACAAACCGACCATTCAAATGGCCTGCACATCCTCGAGACTAATGGAATCCTCATATATGAAGAAGGAAATGAGACCTTGAAATGAAGAACTGTCGTAGGGTTTCCTCACAAGGTTTTACCAGGAAAAAAAGTGAAGATGGCAATTGCCATAAGATACTCTCTGGACTACAAGACCATGAATATCAATGGCAGTTATATATATATATATATATATATATATATATATCGGAAGATGTGGCAGAAAGTTTTATATGTCTGATGAAGTGTGTTGGTAAGCACCCTAAGAATCATAATCATAATAGAAACATGTACTATCCTTGGTTTTAGTTCTGCGATCAAAGAGTTCTTTAGAAAGCTGATAACTAACGAGGTGTGGAAAAATCGAAAGGATGACAATCATGTAAGCTGACCCTGCCTCTGCTTGGTGTATGAAACAATAAATTTAGAAAGGCCGGATTTTCTAACAAGCATCCACTTAAGTTAAATTAATAATAAAAAAATGGTTTCATATAAAAACTAAGAAAGAAAGAAGGGATGAACAAATGCGCCCAATTCAAAACTAATCAACGTAATTAACTAGAATGCAAGACGATAACTTCCCAAACATTTTAAGGCCTGCAATTAACATCAACAATAAAAACATATTCGTGCTGTTTCAGTGATTGCTGATTTATGTGACAGATCGTTTGAAGGAGACGAATTTCGCATTATTCGACGTTATGTCGGTGAGGGACAAACCCTAATAAATGGCTAGAGACTTACTCGGCTAAGAATTTGTGAATGGGACTGGAACGCTCGCCCTAAAGTTCTAGCAGATAAGGCACAAACTCTGGAAGCAAAGAAGGTTCCCTGTGCAATAGTATCTCCTTCAACTGCCTTAAAGGCTCCATCTTAGAAGCTGTATCAACATTATACTTGTGAGTATTGAGGAGTCTCATTGCTTCCTCGTGCAGTCTCCCCTGTGCCCTTTCCCTCTCCATCTCCTCCTCCTGATACTTATTCTGATAATAAATTAATTTATTCAGCCATACATCTGTGAAAGCTTGTGACTTGAGAGATGTCAAACCCTCACTCTGGTCTGTACCTGAGGAAGAAGAAGAGGAGAAAGGTAGAGTCCCTCTAGTTTAAGAGCACATGTTGTACCACACAACTTGTAGATGGCAAAATAACTGTAGAGGCACAGGTGAAATCACTGCAGAGGCAGTACAAAGACAAGCGGTAGGAAAACGACGAAATTATGCTAACGGGCTAATAGAGGAGAAACAAGTGGCAAAATTTTATTAGTCTGAAGGGTGATACGAAAGTTCTCCTATTGGCTGGAGTGAGTAGTGTTTGCTCAGCCCACTCCAGCAAAGAAAACGCCTTTGGCGTAATTAATAATCATGTGAATTTATAAAACCTTTTTGTTTAAGATATTAATGTTTAGGCTTTATTAATCTCTTATGTTTCTCATATTGGTCCCTTCACCTTATTTATCCCTTAGGTTTTTAATATTTATCCCTTGGGTTCACCAATTCTTGTGGTTTATAATATAAAACCCTTGGGTTTATTAGTTTTTTTGGTTTATAATATTAAACCACCCTTGGGTCTTATAATATCTTGAGTTAAAAATATTAATTCTTAGGCTTTATTAATCTCTTGTCTTTTTAATATTGATCCCTTGACCTTATTGATCCCTTAGGTTTTTAATATATATTCTTTTGGTTCACCAATTCCGTTGGTTTGTAATATCAAACCCTTGGTGTTATTAGTTCTTTATGTTTATAATATTAATAACCCCTTGGGTTTATTAATATCTTGAGTTTAAAATATTAATTATTAGGGTTTGTTAATCTCTTGAGTTTAAAATATTGATTATTAGGGTGTAGTAATTTCTTTGTTTATAATATTAATATTTATCCCTTGGGTTCACCAATTACTTTGGTTTATAATACTAAACCCTTGAGTTTATTACTTCTTTTGGTTTATAATATTAATAATATCTTGGGTTTATTAATTGATTTAATTTAAAAAATTAATTATTAGGGTTTATTAATTTCTTAAGTTTTTGAGTTTAAAATATATTATTCTTAGGGTTTAATAATCTTTTTTGTTTTTAATATTGATCTTTTTGTTTTATTGATCATGTAGGTTTTTCATATTTATCCCCTCGGTTCACCAATTCCTTTGGTATATAATATTAAACCCTTGCGTTTATTAGTTATTTTGGTTTATAATATTAATAATTCCTTGGGTTTATTAATATTTTGAGTTTTATTATTATGATTTACATTATGGCGTAATATTGTGGGTTATAATATAGATTATAATATATATAGTTTATAATTAGGGGTTAATATTGGGTTTATAATATTTGGGTTTAATATTAGGGTTTATAATATTGTGTTTAATATTTAGGGTTTATAACACCGGGGATTATAAAATTTCGGTTCATAATATTGATTCTTAGGTTTTATTGATCTCTTCTGTTTCTAATATTGATCTCTTAGCCTTATCGATCCCTTAGGTCTTTAATATTTATCCGTTGGGTTCACCAATTATTTTGGTTTGTAATATTAAACCATTGGTTTTATTATGTTGGTTTATAATATTAATAACCCCTTGGGTTTATTAATCTCTTAAGTTTAAAATATTAAGCCTTAGGGTTTATTAATCTCTTGAGTTTAAAATAATAATTCTTATGCTTTATTAATTTCTTGGTTTATAATATTAATATTTATCTCCTGGGTTCACCAATCCCTTGGGTTTATAATATTAAACCCTTGGGTTTATTAGTTCTTTTGGTTTATAATAATAATAATAATCTTTTTGGCTTATTAGTCTCTTCACTTTAAATTATTAATTCTTAGGGTTTATTCATTTCTTACGGTTTAAGTTTAAGATATTAATTATTAGGGTTTATTAATCCCTTGAGTTTTCTAATTCTTTAGGTTGGTAATATTAGGTGTTAAATATTAGTCTTACACTTTAATATTAATGCATGGTCCAATGTCACATTATGAAAAACATTGTCTCAATATTAAAATCAGCCATGGGCTACCATTGTTAATCATAGTTAGTCGTAGTCAATGAAGGTATTCCATGGTCTAATGTCACATTGTGACAAATATTGACTCAATATGAAAATCAACCATGGAAAACCATGGTAATTCTTCGACCAACGTCACATTGTGACAACAATTGTCTCAATGTTTAAATCAAGCATGCTCAACCATACTTATTTTATGGTTTATAGTATTTATATAAATATTTTTATATACTTAAGGTTTATAATATTTATCTAAAGATTTTTATATACTTGAGGTTTAAAATATTAATATCTTAGGTTTAATATTATTCCCTTGAGTTTATAATATTAATAATCATGTGAGTTTGTCAAACTTTTTTGTTCAAGATATTTAATTTTAGGCTTTATTAATCTCTTATGTTTTTCATATTGATCCCTTCGCCTTATTGATCACTTAGGTTTTTAATATTTATCCCTTGGGTTTATAATATAAATCCTTTGGGTTTATTAATTTTTTTCTTTTATAATATTAAACCACGCTTGGATCTAAGAATCTCTTGAGTTAAAAATATTAATTCTTAGGGTTTATTAATTTCTTAGGTTTTTGAGATAAAAATATTAATTCTTAGGTTTTATTAATCTCTTGTGTTTTTAATATTGATCCCTTGGCCTTATTGATCCCTTTGTTTTTTAATATTGATCCCTTCGTTTCACCAATTCCTTTGGTTTGTAATATCAAACCCTTAGGTTCATTGATTAATTTGGTTTATAATATTAAACCTTTGGGTTTATTACTTCTTTTGGTTTATAATATTAATAATTTATTGGGTTTACTAATCTATTTAATTTAAAATATTAATTATTAGGGTTTATTAATTTCTTAGGTTTTTGAGTTTAAAAATTTTATTCTTAGGGTTTAATAATCTCTTTTGTTTTTAATATTGATCCCTTTGCTTTATTGATCATGAATGTTTTTAATATTTATCCCCTCGGTTCACTGATTCCTTTGGTTTATAATATTAAACCCTTGCATTTATTAGTTCTTTTGGTTTATAATATTAATAATCCCTTGGGTTTATTAATCTTTTGAGTTTTAATATTATGATTTACATTATGGCGTAATATGTTGTGTTATAATATAGATTATAATATAATGGGTTTATAATATTTGGGTTTAATATTAAGGTTTATAATATTGTGTTTAATATTTACAATTTATAACATTGGGGATTATAATATTTCGGTTCATAATATTGATTCTTAGGGTTTATTGATATCTCGTGTTTTTAGTATTGATCCCTTAGGTCTTTAATATTTATCCATTCGGTTCACCAATTACTTTGGTTTGTAATATTAAACCCTTGGGTTTATTATTTTGGTTTATAATATTAATAACCCCTTGAGTTTATTAATCTCTTAAGTTTAAAATATTAAGTCTTAGGGTTTATTAATATCTCGAGTTTAAAATATTAATTCTTATGATTTATTAATTTCTTGGTTTATAATATTAATATTTATCCTTTAGGTTCACCAATTCCTTTGTTTTATAATATTAAACCCTTTGGTTTATTAGTTCTTTTGGTTTATAATATTAATAATCCCTTCAGTTTATTAATCTCTTCACTTTAAATTATTAATTGTTAGGGTTTATTCATTTCTTACATTTTGAATTTAAAATATTAATTATTAGGGTTTATTAATCCCTTGAGTTTCCTAATTCTTTGGGTTGGTACTATTAGGTGTTAAATATTAGTCATACACTTTAATATTAATGCATAGTCCAATGTCACATTATGAAAAACATTGTCTCTATATGAAAATCAATCATGGGCTACCATTGTTAATCATAGTTAGTCGTAGTCAACCAAGGTCTTCCATGGTCTAATGTCACATTGTGACAAATATTGTCTCAATATCAAAATAAACCATGGAAAACCATGGTCATTATTCGTCCAACGTCGCATTATGACAATAATTGTCTCAATGTTTAAGTCAAACATGGTCAACCATGTTTATTTTACGGTTTATAGTATTTATCTAAAAGTTTTTATATACTTGAGGTTTATAATATTAATATCTTAGGTTTGATATTATTCCCTTAATTTTATAATATTAATAATCATGTGAGTTTATCAAACCTTTTTGTTTAAGATATTAATTTGCAAGCTTTATTAATTTTTTATTTTTTATTATTTATTTATTTATTTATTTTTTCATATTGATCCTTTCGCCTTATTTATCCCTTACATTTTTAATATTTATCCATTGGGTTCACCAATTCCTTGGGCTTATGACATAAAACCCTTTAGTTTATTAGTTCTTTTCGTTTATAATATTAAACCACACTTGGGTCTTAGAATATCTTGAGTTAAAAATATTAATTCTTAGGGTTTACTAATTTCTTAAGTTTTTGAGTTAAAAATATAACTCTTAGGGTTTTTTAATCTCTTGTGTTTTTCATATTGATCCCTTGGCCTTATTGATCACTTATGTCTTTAATATTTATCCATTGGATTCACTAATTCCTTTGGTTTGTAATATCAAACCCTTGGATTTGTTATTATTTTTTGTTTGTAATATTAATAATCCCTTGGGTTTATTAATCTCTTGAGTTTCAAATATTAATTCTTAGTGTTTATTAATCTCTTGACTTTAAAATACTAATTATTAGGGTTTATTAATTTCTTGGTTTATAATATTAATATTTATCCCTTGGGTTCACTAATTACTTTGGTTTATAGTATTAAACCCTTGGGTTTATTACTTCTTTTGGTTTATAATATTAATAATGTCTTGGGTTTATTAATATATTTAATTTAAAATATTAATTATTAGGGTCTATTAATTTCTTAGGTTATTGAGTTTAAAAACTTTATTCTTAGGGTTTTGTAATCTTTTGTGTTTTTAATATCGATCCCTTGGCCTTATTGGTCCTGTATGTTTTTAATAGTTATCCCTTGGGTTCACCAATTCCTTTGGTTTATAACATTAAACCCTTGCATTTATTCATTCTTTTGGTTTATAATATTAATAATCCCCTTGGTTTATTAACCTTTTGAGCTTAAAATATTGATTATTATGGTATTAATATCCTAGGTTTTTGAGTTTAAAATATTAATTCTTGAGGTTTTAATTTCTTGTCTTTTTATTATTAATCCCTTGGCCCGATTGATCCATTGGTTTTATTATTTCCTTGGGTTTTTAATATCAATCCATTGGGTTTATTAATAGTTTATATTTTTAATTCATTGGGTTTATAATATTAGGAATCCCTAAAGTTGATTGTTCTCTTTGGTTTATAATATTAATAATCATGTGAGTTTCTCATTCATTTGTATTTAAAATATTAATTCCTAGGCATTATTAATCTATTCTCTTTTTAATATGGATCCCTTGGGCTTCTTGTTCTCTTAGCTTTTTAATATTTTCCCCTTGAGTTCACCAATTCCTTGGGTTTATAATATTAGACCCTTGGGGTTATTAGTTCTTTTGGATTATAATATTAATAATACCTTCATATATTTGTAAGAGACATATATTTATTATAAATAGTAATAAAATACTAGTATTATGTTATATTTTAATTTTAGTAAAGTTTGATTTATAACTATTAATGTATTGAAAAAATTTAATAATGTTTTATTATTATATATTTTATTATCAAATAATATATATATATATATATATATATTACAAGTAGATATATAAGATATATTGGTAATTATATTCATAAATATATAATGATTATTTTGGTAAATACATCTGGTGGGTGGTGGATATAGGCCTATCGGCATATATTAAACAAATTAGTGAATGTGGTTGTAAATCTATTTCATATACGCCTATCGGCGTATATCAACCACATTAGTAAATGTGATTGTGCTAGTTTTTAATACATATATACGTTGTAATTCCACCCCTAGTCAGACGACCTCCCATTAACATAGTCAACCCTCCTACTGATCACTGGCTCCCATAATGTTATGCTCATCACTCGCTCCCATAACGTTCAACATAATGTTCTTCTCATCACTGGATCCCATAACGTTCTGTTCATGCGTTTCGAAGTGACGACATCTTGGTGGCCAGATTTCAAATTTTGACTGCCCATTTGTTTCAATATATATATTGTGATTTCTCATCATATGAGATGGAATCTTAAAGCTATCGGTCATTGGTTGCAGTTTTCAATAATGAAGATAAATTCTTTATACTGAAATATGTTCAACAATGCACAACATGAGGGATTACATTAATGCGAGGGCTCCATCCAAATTTTGTAAATGAGATAAGAGAAATAGACCTGCTCGCACTGAAGAAATAAAATAATTTTAGTGAACCAATATCTTTAAATAGAACTATTTTCAATTAGAGAGAATAAGGGTATTACATCAGACTAAAAGAGAATATGAGTCCTTGGATAGAAGATCAAAAACTATTGAGAATTTCTTCAATGTCTCTATTTGAAAGGTTAGAGTTTGGAAGCCATGTTGAGTTCTTACATTGGTAATACAAATTTTTATATCTATGTCAATTTACATTACAATTCAATGTGATAAGTTTATTAGATAGGTGAAAGAAACAACTTTGGACACCATTGGTCCATGTTTCCAATTCTTCTAGTTAACTGAAGAAGGGAGAAAGTTGTTATTTTGACATTGTATCAACAACTTGAACTTCAACAACATATTCAACACACTTAATTTGTTTGAAAAATGGCTAAAATTGGTAATTTATTAGAGTTGTTGAGAACTATAATGACACCTACCACTGAAAGTAAAGTTAAAGTCAACAAGGACATTCTTTCTTATATTCAAATATGTTTACAAGATGCACATGACAAGATTGATTTTTTGCAGCTTGAGTCAAAGCTACAACGAGATGAGCTTCCATAGAGTAGTTGTCATTCTAAACCTAGTTTTGTTTAGAACATTGAGACAAACTCCCATCAGCAACAAGAAATTATTCAGATCAATGAGCCCAGTATAAGAGTAGATTTGAATGCAGAAGAAAAAATTCAACATACACTTCCCAAGCCAATCATCAGACCTTGTGAAGAGCTTGTCCATAACAAGAACAAAACGGTTCTTGGATATGACAAGGATGTGTCATTTCATATTCCAGATTATTCAAAGCCCATTCAATTTCAAAGTGTTGGGTTTCTTCATGATGGTTTATCTTCACCTCTTTCAGATCCTGCTCCTCTTCCACAACAACCACAACAAAATGTCAGATGCCAACACTGTGATCGAGTTGGCCATATGAAAGATCATTGTTTTGATCTTCATTCATGTAAGCATTGTAATAAGACCACTCTTTCTTCACACAGATGCTTCAAAAACAAACTTCCTACAAGAACAAAGATTCATCTGGGAAGGATCACTTCTTCGCAAAGGGCTTAAACAACCAAGAATATATTTAAGCCATATATCAGAATCTATTCTAGAAATTTTTTTTTTCCAAGGAAAAGTTCGTAATTTTATTAATTAAAACAAAATTACGTGTTACATGTGCTGGTAATTGTCAGTCAAGACAAACAAAGATGACAAGTAAAAAATATAGTACATGGAGAGAAAATCTAAGATTTTCTCCCTTTTTTCTTTTCAACTTTTTTTCCAACTACCTTGTGAAGGTGTGGCAGTAATAATAGCGAGCTGATTATCTTCAATGTGTGCTCCATTATCCTTATCTGAGTCTGAAGTATCTGATGTGTGTTGTCTTTTATTTTCCCCACTCTCTGGTTGTATTGTGGCGGTGATGTCTATTGATTCTTACATCTCTTGTTCTTGTGCAACCGATGGGGTAGCTTTATGATTCCTCTCGTCTGGGGTGGGATCTTCCTCTTATTCCTTTGTCTCATGCTCTGGGTTGTCTAATGTATATTGCCATCCTTTGGCAGCCTTTCCTGTCTTCTTATTTTTTCTGTTGTCTCGTTTGGCCTCCAAGCATGTGTTTTGTAGGTGTCCAGTATTCCTACATATTCTGCATCTGAAAGATGTGTTTTCATAATCTAAATGTTGCGTCCATATTTGCTGATTGTGAAGCAGATGAATGCTCTCCGATAAGCCTTTTCTAAGGTCCACTTCCACATAGATTCGTGCAAAAGTTGAGATGCGTTCCGCCAGACATTGAGTATCTATTTTTATATATCTGCCAAGGATGTTCCCAATGCCTTCAAGTACACTTTCCTGCCAAAAATGAAGTTGAAGGTTGTAGGGACGGACCCAAACCGGAAGCCTCGTTACTTACATAGTGTTAGCATCAAAATAGGGGAACCATGGGGTGAATAATAGTTTGGTAGAGCCCCAGAACCATGGTCCATCCCTCATAATTGCATCTCTCACTTCCGGTGCTGTGAACTTGACTACGAAGAAACCTTTAGAACAGAGATGGATTTCACAATCCATGGTCCATTTGGTGAAGATCCAATGAAAAAGCTACATAAGTTTTTGCCAAAAGCAGTTGAATTTGCATATTATTGCTTGGGTTTCATATGTGGATCTATGCTCTTCTATCTCAGGGGTTTCTATTTTTAATTCAGGCACGCAGTTTTGTTGCTCCACAATGTATGGCTTGGGGAAACTATCTGCTGGTTCAAATACTATTGGTGCTTTTTTTTTCCCTTGCATAATGTTCTTGTATGAAGGTCTTAATGGATTTTCTGGTTTGGAACTACCGGCTCCTCTATTGTGTCCCTAGGTCCTGTGCTAATATGATTTTCCACCCCTCAGCCAAAGGTTAAGGTAGATGGTAGATCCAGGTCCAATGGAGTATGCCTCGATAGAGCTTGAGTCTTGTAAGGATTTTCCCCCATAAATCAATGAATGATAATGGCAGGGGAAGCCCAAGCCACCCCTGATTATTTGCTTCAGTTTTGAAACTTTTTCATTTTCCTGAATCCAAACTAAACAGCTATTGCCCCCTGGGAGCTTTATGAAAATCTGGAAAGGGGCAGAGTATACCTTGTTTTTGGTTTCTGTAGTAGCTCTATGGTGGCCTTTGTCCCATTGTTTTGGAAGCCTAGGCGAAAATCAATGAGAGTCCATGGAACTGAATCCTCGGACAGGTATGTCAAGTATACACCCAACACGAGGCCCGCGCGAGTAGACTGTGTCCAGCCAAGGAGGTGACTGCCAAACTCCACAGTGAGCATATAGCGCAGGGCCAGGGCAGGTTCTCCGATGAAAACCATCTCGGCCAAGGTACTGGGTGCCTGTGATGTGCGGAATCATCGGATACCAGCAAAAAAGAAAGAACTTCGCATCACCACTGAGATAGAGGCCCAAACAGATGACTAAGAGTCTGGTTCAGCCTCCATATTTCCATTGTGAAAATGATGCCATTGTATGCACCCAGCCTGCACTGGTGTAGGATCGAAGGCTATAGATGGCAACTTGGTCGACTCGCCAGGTAGCCAACAAGGAGATCCTGCCGCCCCAAAAACATCCACACATGCCAAGAAACAAGTGCAAAAAACCCTAGCCTTGCCGCTGTCCTCCATATTTCGTTATTCCAATAGTTCAAAACCCTAGCCTCTTGTTGCTAAGGGTGTGTCAATATTGATTATCCTCTCTTCTAGAATATTAAAATGCATTGCATTTGATTTTTCTCCATCTTCTCACCTTGTATATGATAGGGGGGAAGTGATGGTCATATACAAGCTTCAAATCCACATCAAGCGAGCCTAAGCCACAACCTGTCATACCAAATTTAGAGTTGTAGCCAGATACAAAGATGCCCATGATCATGCCTTTGGTTGGTGGTCAGCCTTAAACCATCTATGCGGGGTTGAGACCTCCCTTTTTAGGTTGAGCATCTCCCTCTTCATATAACCGGGGACACTTCCTCTAGCAGAAGACTTCATCTTCTTGCCAATTTTGGAAGAGTTCCAAGAATTGCATTAAGCATTCCAGAGTTGGTGGTAATCCTTAAACCATGTAGATTGAGAACTCCCTTTCCAGGTTGAGGTTCTCCCTTTATATGCAGGTTTCATACCTCCCTTTTCCAGGTTGAATGTCTCCCTCTTCAAAGCATTATGAGCACTTCATCTAGCATAAGACTTCAACCTCTTGCAATATTTGGAAGAGTTCTAGGAACTGCAATAAGTGTTCCAGTGTTGGTGGGAATCCTTAAACCGCCTCCTTATACCAAAATTTCAGAGAGCTCATTCAACCTAGTGATGCCATGCATTTTTTCACATTTGTATACAACTCTCTTCTTGGAATCATACATACCCCTTCAGATTAAGGGGGAGGATGTTTTACACCTAATCCTCTAAGGGTTGGTGTGGAAGTTGAAAAATATTAGGGAGTCCAAGAGACCTTGCAATATGGAATCCAATGGTCACTCCAATGTATTATAAATATGTATCATTGTGAATAATAAATGCATTCAATGCTTATATTTCACACTCTTATCTCGCCATTGTTGTGTTTAATAAAAGCTACCACAAAACGTTAACCCTCTTTGTATTTCTCTCTCACTTTCCACTATGAGTTGCTCTGATCCACTATGGAACAATAATAGAATAACATAGAATGGAATCCATTCTCCTAACAACTTGATATTTAACATAACACAATAACCAACTAGCGGTAAGGTTTGACTCCCTCAATCCTAAACTAGAGTTATTGTTTTGGACCTTGTAAAGTTTTCTTGAAAGTCCACATGTGGATAGCCCCATTTGCATAAGTAATGGGGGTTAACTTGGCATCCTCTCTTACCATGGTGGTCAACATAGTAGGTCAACTTGTGGGAGGCATAATTTTTACATATAAACTTTGAATGGCGTTATTCCTGCATTGTTGGAAAGGTCATTTAGTGTAAACCAATGTCCCAGGGTTTCACACTAAAGAAAAAAAGTTGACCCCAAACAATATTGTTTGATGCCTCAAAATGACTCCAAAAGGTGTTAGACCCATATTCTTCAAACTTGAACCTATCATCAAAAATACCCTACATGTTGATTCCTCCAATTTTACCACTTTGAACGCATCGAGATAGATGACAGATAATCTAATGATCCAATATGGGTTCAAAGAGTTTTGGACTTATGAATTTGTTGGGATAAGCCATTGAATGTATAGGAAAAAACCATGGAATAAGATGTTCCCTCATTGGAGTAGGAATTACTAAGGATATTTTAAGAAAAATAACAATTTTCAAAGCGTTTGGGCTGCAATCACCAAATGTATTTGTTGAAATATTTGGTTAGCAAGAAATAAGGCATTTTTCAGCAATATTTGTGAAAAATACTTGTCATAGTAGTGAATGGTAAAGACTTAGTAGATAAGCACCTCAAGTCCATAATTAAGCCAGAAAGATCAAGGGTCAGATAATGTGGAAGAGATTTGGAATAGATCCACCAATACAGTAACTTCAATTCCATGTCTAGATCATTGGAAGTCTAGGTTGACAACTAGACTAAAAAATCCAGAGTCTCGGGTATAGGAAATATAACATTGCTCTTTCTTCCTTTTCTTTGATGGAGCTTCAAATAATAGTCGTAAAGAAGCTGAAATGGGGGGAAGCTTACAATCCTATAATATTATACGCGCGGGGATTGGAAAAACTATCCAATAATTTGGCCGAGGCTTATGCTCATTGGTGTGACCTTTCTATTGAAATGGAGGAAGGCATAAGAGAATTAAAAATCTATGGAGACTCCATGATCATAGTCAAGGAATTGGTAAATAAATGAAAACTAGATGGAGCCATTTTTTTTAGTGCGGTTCATGTACACCAGAGATCAGCAACTGATACTCCCACAGAAATATCTAGGCAGATCCACCCGAAGGGATCACTTTATGTCAGCTCATTAGTAGAGCCTAACCCCGAGAGCATCAAGGAGAATTAACCCTATGGCCTCCCATTAGCAAGGTTCTTTAACAACGGGGACTGGACCATTGAGATAACCTAGATGGAGCCAAATTAGAGGATAGCATAACAAGAATAAATCAAATTGGAATTTCTTCTCAAGAATCTCCTTCTTCCACATTAAAAGGGAATTAAATGAAGAAGCAAATATTCAAGCCAACAAGGCATCAAACCTCAACCTAGGTTATTTAATAAGAAAGGGGCATTTGTGCATAAGGTCATTCCCTTAGTATGGTCTCAATGATATTAGTGAACCTAATCTCATCCATGACTCATCATTTAAAATGTTACTAGTATAACTTCGAGAAGGGTAGCTCAAGGATGTCGAAGGACTTTTCTTCCAAGTGATTTAAACTTTCTTGTGTGGTAAATTTTTGCAATCCTTGGTTAGCGTGGGTGAGTTTTTGGGAACATCAAGGTATGTGAGTAGGTATCTCTAATAGAAAAATGACACATGGCACTCATAACCTTTCATCTATCCCTCTAGCACCTCTCTATTTCGATTTTCCTCCAATTTAGTGTGTGCGATTGTTATATTGAGTGGACTCAAACATTTTGCTTTTCTCCTTTGGTCTGGTTACAAAATTCATTCTCAACCAACATATACAAATCTCATCCAGATTCTTAGTCCATTTGAAAAGTTTGGAAGGTATATTCATGGACCTTTTTGGCATGTTGGTAGCTCAAGCTGCCAAAATTCTCTTCCTTTAGAAGAATCCAATATAGATGCAAGCCTTGGGGAAATTTTAGAGGCGGGTTTAACTCTCCAAGATGGGTTAAGCAACCATGGATACATATTTGTGGAAATGCAAATGAATTCCTTGGTGTGTCATATTCTAAGCAAGTCAAGTGGCACCCAAGTGATATGGCGATACCCTAATTTAAAATCAAGATTCGTAAAATAAGCCACTCCATGAAGCTCATCTAATAGCTCATTAATATTTGGGAAAGAAAATTTATTCTTAATGGTGATTTTGTTTAGACCTATATAATCAACACACGTGCTCCAAGAATTATCTTTTTTTTCTCACGATTACTATTGGAGCTAAAAACAAACTCCTACTTGTTGGAAAGTGTAACTAGGTTTGATCTTCATAATGAATATGTAAGTATGAATTTATGTAATGAAGAATACAAAGATAATAAAACGTATTTTTTTAAAGATTTCTTCATGGGTTTCATGAGCAATTAGTTTTTTATTATAGGTCAAAGACTTATTTTTGATGTCTTTTAGGGATTTGTCATCTTGTCATAAAATGTATAATTTGAAGTCATGTATATGAAGTGATGATATAATTGCAAAGGATCATTATTAATGTAAGTAGTATGCCTCAATACCTTGTCATTTATCTCGTAAAAGATGACTCAAGTACAATGCAAACACCCCTGAACAAGGCAACTCAAATACATTGGATGCACTCCTTGTAAAGTCGACTCTCAATCAGATGTAAAAGTCAGTTTATAAATAGTCACAACTATTCATAGACATGTCAAATAATTAGCTATGCCCAACCACTATATATACCCATGCAGACTGCGTAGAACATGACACAGAACAGTTCATATTAGTCTAATATTTTCGAACATATATTACAGTGGCAAGGTCCATAGTTTGGTGCGGTTTAGATAGAAAAGGAGAGTATAAACAATGAAGAGAAGGGGAAGTATTATGTCACTGTCTTGGGTCTATAATCTTTGGATATATCTGCTATATTAGGTGGCATATCACAATTCAGAAGTACAACAAATAGGTAAGGTCTAACGCATGTGCTAACTCAGTGCGAGGTTCTAGAAGATGATGCGAAGAGGAATACAATGAAGAAAGGGTGTTTTACACTTGGTTTTTGGATCTATATCAAGGAGCGAAGAAGGGACTGAAGCATAGGTAGACAGAGGGTTATCTCATCAAAGTAAGAATCAATATGTCTCTAAAGTATATGCTACAACAAGAAATAAGTCTCTAAAGGAGGTTAAGGATAGTCTAGCTAGGAACTGAGCTTTCCTAGTCCTGGTGCAGAATGGTGTAGAAAAGGAGATAAGCATAGGGAGTCAAGAAAAGAGCAGTAAAAAGGTCTTGGAGGCATACAAGGGTCAAGGGTTTGTGTCATGGTCATGGTACTTTTCAACTGAAAGTCTATAAGAATAATTACTTGTGGGTTTTCCTATCCAAGAGGGAGAGGTTTTGGCCCTGGCTTGAACAATGTAATTTTTTTTGTCTCTTGTGTTTTGATAATTGAATTGATGAAATCCATAATAAGCTAATAAAGAGAAGACCTAAGTAAGAGAAATAAGCTCACAAGTAATTATCAAGTAGAGAATTGAATTAAACTATGCCCTTCCAAATTCTCAACATGGTATTAGAGCTAAGGTGTTGAATACATAGGGCTACTTGACAAGGAGACACTCAAGGATCAAATATCAAGAATCAATTTTCTAGAAAGCATCAAAGCAAAAGTCTGTCTACATTGAAAATTCAAATCAGTTTGCAAGAAAACCCTCAAGCCATCTCAAGGAGACCTTCAACCTTATTCAAAGGATCCACACATTGAGGAGTTAATCTTTGCTATCAAATCTTCTTGATATTGAGGCCTAATCGACATTGTTGGAAGACACCTAATCAAGCACCATCCAACACTATCAAAAATGATTGAAGACATCATCATTTTGAAGTAATCATCAAGTCATCCTTGATCATCAATGATCCAAGATCACCTACCACCTTTGAAGAAATCAATATAAAAGGGAGTTCTTTCCATCATTTTCATCATCATCATCAAGGAAGATGATAGAAGGAATAAATCAATCTACAAAAGTAACTATTTTTATGACCTCATTTGAATTTGTTAAAATGAATTTCTGCAAAGAAAGCAACAAATTGGCTGGGTCATCAAACTTTCGTGCATGGAAGAAAAGGAAAGATTTGAATCCAATTGAAAATGAATTCATGATATACATCAAAGGAACTGCAACTCAACCTTCAATAGAAGATGCTCCAGCTCATGCCAAGTACATGAAGGGAAAAATAAGATCCCAGAGGATTCTCATAGAATCTATTAAGGACTACTCATTCCCTATGTATCAAAACTAGAAAATCCTAAAGAAATATATGAAAAAATTGGTGGAGTTGTTCTCTGTAATTACTACAGGAGAAGTAATATCTCTGAGACAAGAACTGTACAAGTTGAAATTTTCAAGAGAGGAAGGAATCACTTCATACTTTCTGAGGATTTCTGAAATACGAGAACAACTGTAGGAATTGGGAGAAGTAATGTTTGATAGTGAAATGACTATAGTGGTGCTGAATGCTTTACTGAAAGAATGGGGAAAATTCACTTCAAGTATTTATGGGAATAAATAAGCAACACCATTCCAGGACTTGTGGTCTCTATGTAAAATAGAGGAGACTAGGTTAAAAGCAAAAGTTGATAGAAGACCAATAAAAAAAAGTCTTTGCAACCATATCCAGGAAGAAAGGAAGATTTGGTAAATTTTGTCCTCATAATAGAAAAACAAACATGGAAAAGGTACGATGATATGGATGTAATGAACTTGGGAATTATAAAAGTGATTGTCCTAAATATAGAAAGGACAAGAGGAAAAATGAAGAAGCCCCTGTCACAGAAGAAAGGGGAGAACTTGATGCAAATAAATCTAATAAAGAAGAAGTGAAATATCTATACTATGATTGAGATCATCTTCCTCTTTAAGAGGTTTATGTCAGGTTTAAAATAATATTTTAGGAAGCATTGTACATTAATTCATCACTCTATAAATGGCATCATGATAGAAGCATGGAAGGAGCACTTGTCATAGGAGGATGTCCACAATACAAATATGCTATGAAAGAAGTGGCTCATGGGAACCTCACTGATAACAACATTGATGGAGGGCAGTCATCTATATCAAGGGTCATCATTCAATAATACATATGGAAAAAGGTGTCGACATTTTCTAATGGAGTCCCATTTGGATTCATTGGTTAGAAAGAAAGAAAAAGGTTTCATCAAGAATTTTATTTTGCAGAATTCAGTGATTAGGATATGATGACATATTGATGAAGCAGGTCAAGGGAATGATATTATTCATTCTAGGAAACGTTGCAGGATGAGTCAAAAGGAAAAGGATGAGGTACATATAGTTATATGTTGACACTGGATGCTATGAAGTCATGTCATATGGTTGCAGGTAATGAACTTCTATCTTTAGAAGTATGGTCAAAGAAAGGAGAATCTCTTAAAATACACAGGTTATCAATAAAAGATGAAATCAACATAATATGTCCTCATATGGAATATGAAGTGGTTGTATACAAACAAGGAACTGTATACTGGAAGTTCCTCAGAATGAAGTAAAACTGTGTAAAGAAAATAAGAGATCATGAAGTGCAACCATGATAAGTGGCAGTTGTCATTCAGAAGCCAAGAATATTTGACTGGGAGATCTCCTGGAAAGATATGCGGAATCTGATAAAATTCTAGTAAAGATGAAGAACATTTATAATACATATATTTAGGAGATGTGTCAATCTTAATAAAGGATGTCGATGCCTACAAGAAGATGTCATGGAGAAAGATCATCACCAAGGTAAGTTTTGATTTAAAATTATATATATATATATATATATATATATATATATATATATATATATATATAGTTTATGCAGGGCTTCCAACCATATGGAAGGATGAAATATCCTTGGAAGATGGTTTGAAGGATAGAAGCATGGAATGTAGATGGACCAAATGAGAAAATCAATGAATCACTTTCTGATAGACGGCATGACACATGGATGAAAGTGATGGATGATATGTGCCCTATGAAGTTATCCCAAAGTTGAAGACTCCTCAATATTAAATAAATTCATGACATCAAAGGGAGGAATTCTTCATGAGAAGCTGGGTGTCTCACCATTGTTCTTGTAGGTCCTTGGTTAAGAGTGTTGAGATTCAACAAGATGACGAGCTTAGTGAAAATCAGTCACCTTCACTAAGTGGGTCCGCAGGCTATTTTAGGTGCAAGTCTATTTTTAGACTATGTCTATTTTTAGACATGGTGATCATATTTCAGAAGTTGCAGGATTCTATTTGTGGATGGTTGGTCAAGTTGGAAAAATAGATGAAATTATATTTTTAGAATATTGGGTGAAGTCTATTTATAGATCGTCGATCTAAAAATAGAAGTGTCGATTATTATTAGCTCTTAATAATAATCCGACAATAAACATCAACTTATTCTCTTGGAGCACTTAATTTCAGTGTACAAATTTGGAAAATCAGTGGGCTGAAGGAATTACACAATTCCTAGGGTTTACTGGTGGTTAATGCATGGAGGACTCAGTTAGAACTAAAGTGGAAAAGTTATGACAGAGTTGTAAGAGTAGTTCATGGAGTTGATATTCAGTTTAACTCAGTTAATGGAGTTAAACTCAGTTGAGCTAGTTGTATCTAGTCTAACTGAATGATAAACTAGTGAGAGTGGAGCGAATTAATTAGTTAATTAATTCACAAATAATAACTCATTAATCAACTTAACAAATACAACAGTTAACTACAGTGCATGTCAGTTCCAGTGGAGACCCAGTGGAGAGATAGTTGAAAGGGAAAGATGGACTATCCATTGTGACTATAGTGATGCAATGATTGCACCACACACACATTGGAGTTGCCAATGATGATTGCGCAGTGCAAGCAAGGCCAATTCGAATTCATTCATGGGTTTTCTTCAGCAGGGATTGTGCAGTGGAGGCAGGCTATCAGGTGGCAAGAAATGAGTGCATGGATTTGTAGATTTCTACTGATTAGTGTGTGACGATTGTATTGTACTGAGAGCTTGATGTACTAAGATTTGTATGAGATTGTTACATGATCTCCATGATACATAATATATGATAGTTGGGGTTTTCGGATTCAGGATTTCCCGTTAAACAACTGTGTTATGTGCGATTGTTTTTATTGCTTCATGTGTTTGCAATTGAGTTTAAATTTCCGCAAAATATTAACAGTGGAAGGATTCTGTATTTAGCAAGAAGATAAATATTGTTAGATCAAGATAATCTGGATATATACATGCATATTGTATATAATTTCTACATGGTATCAGAGGAGTGTTAATTCTTGAAGATTGCAATTGCGAAGAATTGCTGAGTTTGTGCTGGTGACCAATTCGAATTTGCTTCAGAAAATTCTTGGTGCGATAGTTGAGTATACATTGAAATGTCTTTCAATGGGTTGCAATTGGAGTATGCCCTTGGTGGTAGCTCGAATTACATAGCCTGGAAGGATAGGATGGAGGCGGTGCTGGAAGATAATGGACTGAAGGAGTTCATCGATAGCGACGTTCCTAAGACGGGATCTAGCAATGCTGCATTACTTGATGCATGGCAAAAGAAGATAGCAAAGACAAGAAGAATTCTGTTGGAAGGTGTGAAGGACCATATTGTGTCCAGCCTTCACGGGAAAGCAACTCCATTTGCAATGTGGAAGGATTTGACAGATTTTTTCCAAAGCATCAATGACCAGAGGAAGTTGGCGCTGAAAGATAAGCTCAGAAAATAAAAATGGAGAAGGGCGACAATATTCCAAAATATCTCATGAAGTTTGTCCACTGTATGGATGAAATGGGAAGTGTGGGGATTATTGTTGATGATGAAGACTTGGTGAGATTGGCTTTCCTTGGGCTTCTGAAGAGTTGGCATAGCTACGAAGACTCTGTCAAAGGATGGGAGATACTGCCGGGATGGGAGCGACTTTGGTCGGATCTTGTGCAGGAGGAGATAAGGCGAAGTACCAGGTATGGCTCTTCATCGAAGAATGAAGATGAAGAGAATTGTGCTTTGGATGCCAAAGAAAGGAAAGGGAAGGGTAATAAATTCCCTTCAAAATCCAAAGCTAAAGGCAAGAAGCAGGATTTGTCCAAGGTGAAGTGTTTTCACTATCACGAACATGGGCATTTTTCCACTAACTGCCCACAGAAGAAGAACAAGAAGGATGTTGGAGTTGAAATGGGTGAGGTCTTAGCCTCACAATTTGAAATTGATTTCTCTTTGATCGCATGCTTGGTTTCAAGCTCTATGGGATTGGTGTGGTATCTTGATAGTGGTGCATATTTCCATATGACGGGAGACAAGGAGTTTTTTAGTGACTGGGAGGAGAAGGACCTTCAAATGCATATAGATATGGGCGACGATGGTCGATATAGTGACCGAGATTGGGACCATTACCTTTGAGAGGGATTTAGGTAATCCATTTCTGTTGAAATATGTTATGCATGTTCCAGGTCTGAAGAAGAACTTGGTCTCGGTTGCAATGTTGGAAGACAAAGGTTATGACGTTGGTTTTAGCAATGGAAAAGCTTTCCTGCGACATAAAACAATGGGTCAAACCAAGAGGATAGGGATTCGAGTTAATAATATCTACAAGCTGGAGGTAGATGGCTGCACTGCAATGATGGGCAAAGCAGAAGAAGTGGTGAGCCAGATGAGGGCGAATTATGGCACAGGAAATTGGGCCATCTTCACCATGGCGCTTTGAAGATTTTGCAGCATATTTCTACTAGACTTCCCAAGGGTACTCTTGCGTAGTCAGATCAGTGCAAGGGATGTACTATGAGTAAGTTTGTGAAGACCACCTTTCATGAGAAGGAGAACCGTGCTTCGGTTATCCTTGAGAGAATTCACATAGACGTGTGTGGACCTTTCTCGGTTGCTTCAACAACAAAACAAAGGTATTATGTTATATTTGTTGATGACTATTCTCGTAGATGTTGGATCTTCTTCATGCAGAAGAAGAGCGAAACATTATCAAAGTTTTGTGAGTTTAAAGCATTGGTGGAGAAGGATTCGAGGAAGCAAGTGAAAGCTCTACGGAGCGATAATGGTGGTGAATACATGTCGGTCGAATTCAAAGAATTCTATAGCAAAGAAGGAATTCGAAGAGAACTCATAGCGCCTCATAACCCACAATAGAATGGGGTCGCGGAGAGGAAGAACAGAATGATCGTGGGTGCTGCATGAGCTATGCTGCATGACCAGGGCCTACCGATGCACTTGTGGGCGGAAGCATGCAACGCTGCGGTTTATGTGTAAAACCATTGTCCTCATAGAGTACTTAGCATGAGTACACCTAAAGAAGATTTTACTGGTAAGAAGCCTGATATTTCTAATTTGAAGATTTTTGGCTCATCTGTTTACATTCATGTGACAAAGGATGCCAGGAAGAAGCTGGAGCCGACTGCAGAAGTTGGGATATTTGTGGGGTACACAGAAAAAACCCATAATTATCGTGTGTATTTTCCAGACAGTTAGATGATTGTGGTGCCTTCACTTTCATGCAGAAGAGGAACTTCTTGTTCCCAAAGATGAGCCTCTAGATGTGGATCATCCACAGGAGGAGATTCATGGAGTGGAGGAGTCCACTCATGCAGAACAAAACATCAGAAAAGGCAGAAAGTGTACCACAGAAGCTAAGAGACTGAAGCTTGATGTGGCACAGAATGTAGGAGTCCCTATATCACAGCGCAGACAAAGACAATCACTTGACTGATTTACTGGATACATGGCTCTTATGAGCAAGTGTATCGTGACAGAGCCATCTTCTTTTGAAGAAGCAGTGCAGGAGCCCACATGGGTAGATTCCATGGTGGAGGAGTATTGACTCCATTGTCAGAAACAGTGCTTGGGAGATTTTTCCAAGGCCGGTGGGAAAATCAGTTGTAGGATAAAGATGGATCTAAAAGGTAAAGCAAGCCACTGATGGGAGCGTCGAGGAGTATAAGGAAATATTTGTTTCCTGGGGCTTCTCATAGATCGAGGGGATTGATTATGAAGAAACCTTTGCACCTGTCACATGGTATTCTTCCATAAGGACCATCCTTGCTCTCTCAGCGCAGTTGGGTTAGCACATTCATCAGATGGATGTGAAGACTGCGTTCCTTAATAGGATCATTGAGGAAGAGGTGCATATTGAGTAGCCTGAAGGATTTGAGATCTTCAGCAGTGAGTCACATGTGTGCAGGCTCAAAAGAGTGCTGTATGGGATGAAGCAAGCACCTCGTGCTTGGTACACACAGATCAACAACTATTTCACTGGACTTGGCTTCACCAAGAGTGAGGCAGATGCAAACCTGTACCAAATTGTGGTGGAGGGTAAGCTTTTAATCATTGCTCTTTATGTTGATGATTTAATACTAACAGGTGATGGGTAGTTGATACACTCATGCAAGGCAAATCTTTCAAAGGTTGTTGAGATGAAGGATTTGGGCCTCCTTCATTATTTCCTTGGATTGGAAATATGGCAGCAGGAAGGTGAATTGTTTGTGTCTCAAGGCAAGTATGCTCGGGAGATACTTGAGAAGTTTCATATGCAAGGCGGCAAGCTTATTGATACTCCTCTTCCAGGAAATTGGAGGAAAGAGGATGCTACATCGGCAGAGGTAGTGGATTCCATCGTTTATTGATAGTTGGTAGTTTCGCTCATGTATTTAGTTAATACAAGACTGAACATATGCTATGCGGTGAACCAACTTTCACAAGCGATGGTTAGGCCTACCAAGCTCTTTTGGAAGGTAGGCAAGCATGTCCTGAGGTATCTCAGGGGCACATATGAGTATGGATTATGGTACAGACAGACGAATGAAGTGAATTTGCTTGGCTTCACAGATGCAAATTGGGCAGGCAGCCCAACAGACAGAAAGAGCACATCATGAGGGATTTTCAGTATCGGATCTACAATAGTTTCTTGGTTCAGCAGGAAACAAAGATCTGTGACACTCAGTTCAGTGGAAGTAGAATACATGGTAGCAATTCAAGCTGCATGTGAGGCTATCTGGATGAGGAAGATCCTGGTTGGTTTGTTCGGTTCAAATTTAGATCCTACAGTGATACATTGTGATAATCAGAGTTGCATTAAACTCTCGATTAACCCTGTGTTTCATGATAGATCTAAACATATTGATATCTGGTATCATCATATCAGAGATTATGTGCAGTGGAAGATCATGTTGGTTCAGTACATTCCTATGGAAGATCATGATGCAAATATTTTGATGAAGGCGCTCACTAGGAGAAAATTCGAATACCATAGAGACACGATTAGGGTGAAGGACAATCCATATCTTGTTGAGAGGGAGTGTTGAGATTCAACAAGATGACAAGGTTATTGAAAATCAGTCACCTTCACTAAGTGGGCCCACAGGCTATTTTAGGTGCAAGTCTATTTTTAGAATATGTCTATTTTTAGACATGGTGATCATATTTCAGAAGTTGCAGGATGCTATTTTTGGATGGTTGGTCAAGTTGGAAAAATAGATGAAATTATATTTTTAGAATATTGGGCGAAGTCTATTTATAGATCGTCGATCCAAAAATAAAAGTGTCGATTATTCTTAGCTTTTAATAATAATCCGACAATAAACATCAACTTATTCTCTTGGAGAACTTAATTTCAGTGTACAGATTTGGCAAATCAATGGGCTGAAGGAATTACACAATTCTTAGGGTTTACTGGTGGTTCATGCATGGAGGACTCAGTTAGAACTGAAGTGGAAAATTTATGACAGAGTTGGAAGAGTAGTTCATGGAGTTGATATTCAGTTTAACTCAGTTAATGGATAGTAAACTCAGTTGAGCTAGTTGTATCTAGTCTAACTGAATGATACATTAGTGAGAGTGGAGTGAATTAATTAGTTAATTAATTCACAAATAATAACTCCTTAATCAACTGAAAAAATACAACAGTTAACTACAGTGCATGTCAGTTCTAGTGGATACCTAGTGGAGAGATAGGTGAAAGGGCAAGATGGACTATTCTTTGTGACTATAGTGATGCATTGATTGCACCACACACACATTGGAGTTTCCAATGAGGATTGCGCAGTGCAAGCAAGGCCAATTTGAATTCATTCATGGGTCTTCTTCAGCATATATTGCGCAGTGGAGGTAGGCTATCAGGTGGCAAGAAATCAGTGCATGGATTTGCAGATTTCTTCTGATTAGTGTGTGACGACTGTATTGTACTGAGAGCTTGATGTACTAAGATTTGTTTGATATTGTTACATGATCTTCATGATACATAATATATGATAGCTGGGGTTTTCAGCTTCAGGCTTTCTTGTTAAACAACTGTGTTATGTGCGATTGTTTTTATTGCTTCATGTGTTTGCAATTGAGTTTAAATTTCCGCAAAAGATTAACAGTGGAAGGATTCTGTATTTAGCAAGAAGATAAATATTGTTAGATCAGGAGAATCTAGATATATACACGCATCTTGTATATAATTTCTACAAATAGAGAGCCTAGTGGTAAGTTTATTACTTGGAAGGAACTTGGTAATTCCTAAGAATGAGCTCAGGTACATTCCTTGTATAGTAATGAGTATTTCCTTCCTAAAATAAAAGTAAGTGACAGATTTGATTATCTATTTCATGTGTCATGCACTAGGCAAAAACTAACCGTTGTAAGTCTTAGTGAAGGGCATGAAGGAGAGAATGGATAGACACATCATTCTGGTCTTCACTTGGGAAGATAGAATGGAGGATTGGGTAATCATTTGGCATATGATACTGTTTGAGATGTGATAGGGAATTGAGGATAAGAGTAGTCATGGACTGATATTATTTGAGGATTAAATACCCAAGATAAGAATAGTCCAGTAAGGTCATACTTTGTGAACAGGCAGGTGGAGTACGTAGCTTGGAGAGACAATGATGATGGTGTCTATAAGTCATTTGTCTTGCAAAAATTGCATCCCATTGTCTCGTTGAGAGATTAGGTTGTTAGTCAAGGCCTTGCACTATGAAAATGTTGGTTGATATGATGCCATACATATGCGATTACCAATCCGATTCTTTTTATAAGATACTTCATATTGAAAGTAACCATGTACCATTATGAATACCTCCCTATTTAAGAGGGAGTGTTGGAAATTGTAACTAGGTTCGATCTTCATAATGACTATGTAATTATGAATTTATGTAATGAAGAAGACAAAGATAATAAAATGTATTTTTTTAAAGCTTGCTTCATGGGTTTCAAGAGCAAGTAGATTTTTATTATAGGTCAAAGAATTCTTCTTGATGTCTTTTAGGGATTGCTCATCTTATCATAAAATGTATAATTTGAAGTCATGTATATGAAGTGTTGATACACTTGCAAAGGATTATTATTAATTTGAGTAGTATGCCTAAATACCTTGTCAATTTTACTGTAAAAGATGGCGCAAGTACGATGCAAATACCCCCAAATAAGTCATCTTAGATACATTGGATGCACCCCTTGTAAAGTGAACTCTCAACAAGATGTAAAAGTTGGTTTATAAATAGTCACAACTATTCATAGACATGTCGGCTTATTACCTATGCCCAACCACTATATATACCTAGGCATACTGCACAAAACAAGACATAGAATAGTTCATATTAGTCTAATATTTTCGGAGATATATTACAATGGCAAGGAATGCAGTTTGGTGCGATATAGACATAAAAGTAAAGAAGTATAAAAAATGGAGAGAAAGGGAAGTATTATGTCACTGTATTGGGTCTATAAGCTTCATATATCTCTGTTATATTAGGTTGCCTATAATAGTTCAGAAGTACAACAAAGAGGTAAGGGATAACACAAGTGATAACTTAGTGCAAGTTTCTAGAAGATGATGCGAAGAGGAATACAATGGCGAAAGGGAGTTGTTACACTTGGTTTTTGGATCTACCTCAAGGAGCGAAGAAGGGACTGAAGCATAGGTAGACTGAGGGATATCTCATCAAAGAAAGAATCAATATGTCTGTGAATTATATGCTACAACAAGAAAGAAGCCTCTAAAGGAGGTCAAGGATAGTCTAGCTAGGAACTGAGCTTTCCTAGTCCTGGTGCAGAACAATGCAGAAAAGGAGATCAACATAAGGAGTCAAGAAAAGAGTAGTGACAAGGTGTTGGAGGTATACAAGGGTCAAGGGTCTATGTCATGGTCATGGTACTTGTCAATTGAAAGTATATGATAAGAATTAATTGCGGGTTTTCCTCTCCAAGAGGGAGAGGTTTTGGCCCTGGCTTGAACAACCTAAATTTTGTGACTCTTGTGTTTTGATAATTGACTTGATGAAATACATAATAAGCTAATAAAGAGAAGACCTATGTAAGAGAAGTAAGCTCACAAGTAGTTATCAAGTAGAGAATTGAATTAAACTATGCCATTCCAAATTCTCAACACTACTATGTTGAATAATTCCTAAATATAGCATTTCTTATAACATTTTCTCAATCTCTCCTTTTTATTTATTTATGAGGATATCTATATGGCCTTTTATTAGGAGGAGTGCTTCCAATTATTAATTTATTTTAATGTTCATGATCTCTAGATGGAGGTATACCTTTGAGAATTTCTTGGAAGACCCTATAGTGCTTTTCCAAGGTGCTTTTTAATCCCCAGGAATATTTTCATCTTCCTACTTAACTTCCATAGAAAACATATGAATAAGGCTCTATGATGCGATGGCGAGTAAAGGCGATAGGTTCATGGTTCTGAGATATCTGGTAACACCGTGGCCACCTCACATAGGCACTTAATATACGGGAGGTGTTACCATGGAATAGTGGGCTTTGGTCCCAAGAGATGGTGGTGTCTGATCGGAGGTAGCACGCTGGTGCATCGCGGTTATCGGTGCCCGGGAGACCTAGAACCCTCATCCGAGGATCCCTGACTCCCTTTAACTGTTTACGGTCATGGGTAGTGCACTAATCAAGAGTCTCTCAACCCTCTCATTGTATCAATACACATATTTGATGCTTGAGAATGGGAACCCACGTTTGGGGGGAAATGGGTATTACAAAGAAGAGATTATCGACTTGGGGAGGATCGACAGGGATGCTTGTCGATGGTAGGAAATCTAGCAAATAACCATTACATATTTCTGTGGAACGCCTTATCTCCTAGACCTATTTTGGGGATTTGAACCCCCAAATGCCCCCCATTTGTTGGCTGAAACAATGTGGGGGACGAGCCATACCCATGTACTGCTCGAATATTCGACACCGCTTGCATTGAGCCATATAGCTCATTGACCACACAAAAATTGTTGCCCAAAGACAAAAACATATGCCCTGCTACATGGAGTCATTGACCCCCTTTTTCCATCGAATTAATGTAGCCATCGATTATTATGGGGGCATCCAGAACAGGCTCTGATAGGAGACAACTAAAGGGCATCATATATTGTGTATCAGGTAACCCCAACCCGCTGTCAAATTTTCATTAAACCCCCTATGGGGAAGAGTATTTTATTTGGGTATATGATACAGAGAGGGTAAAAAATCCGAAGCAGAATATCATGCAATCATTAGGATAACCAATTCATTTTCAATCCCTGATCTACGGAAGTAGATCTTTACAAGACTCCTGCTCAATCAAAAAATACAACATAAGTTCTAGGTCTACCGTTAATATCAACCTGAGGCTGAGAGGAGGAAAAAAAGAATAGGGAAAATCAAATGGCCATGGGGGCGCAAGGGGGTGCAACACCTAAAAAAAAGAATTCCCTAATGGAGGCCCCTCATATAGGAACACCTTACAGGGGAAAAATAAAGCACCCGCACCAACATAACTAGCGGACAACACCCCTAGCCCTTACATAGTAGAGCAATTGAACCACATACCAGAACTGAACATAAACATTCCAGAGATTGAAAAACATCACATCCCATATGAATCACAAGAAACCATATGCAGTTTTAACTACTTCTGGCCCAAACCAATGGATATATTTCATTGGATTTTCACAAACTATACTATGGATTACGAAATTCATCTATGCTCCAAAGGGTTTTTCATAGTTAAATTTCCATCCTCGGAAGCCAGAGACATTACACTCAGGGATGGACCATGGTTCTTGGGATCAAATGGACTCTTCATTACACCATGGTTTCCAGAATTTGATTGAAACACTATGTTTGTAACTAGAATGTCGGTTTCGGTCCAATTGTACAACCTTCCTCTCCATTTTTGGAACGAATGCGTACCATAAGGTATTGGGAACATCATTGGGAGATAAATTAAAATAGATACACGACGATTGGAGGAGAGAATCTACAATTTCACTCCTATTTGTGTGGAAGTGGATCTCAGCAAAGGATTACCATAAAAATTGGTACATAAACAACAAAAATGGAGGCAGCACCTAGATTATGAAAACACTGCATTTATATGTAGAATCTGCAGGAAGACTAGTCCTTTACAAAACACATGCCCTGATGCAAAAAGAGAAAACATAAAAAATAAGAAGACAAGGAAAGCAACCAAAGGGTGGAAATTTCCCCCATGTGTACCAGAGGAGGATGCAGAAGAAGAAGCAAACAATCCCATCCCCAATGAGAACAATCAGACAACAACCGATCTGGCTGCACAAGGAAATGGAATGCAATATCCTTTTGAGATAATATCCCCGGATCAGCTGACAAAGGAACCAATGGCTCCAAACATCGAAGGAAATAAAATGCACCATTTATCAAATACCTCAGACTCATACAAGGACAATGGAGTACTCATAGGAGAAAACCATCTTGGCCTTTGTCTCCTCCGCACCATCACAAGGTGCATGGCGAAAGGTTGAGAAGAATAAAGGGAGGAAAACTTAAATTTATCCTCATCTGTATTTTTATGTTCTCTTGTTTGTACTTTGAACACTAGTCTTGATTGGTTGTTGGTCTAATTATTAGTTGATGCAACATGTAATTTTGTTTTCATTAATAAAATTATGATTTTTTCCTTGGAAAAAAACTTCCATAGAATGCAATTTAACCACAATTACATTACTACCCATTATTAGGAGTTTTTCCATTCTGTGAGAGTTGATGGCTTGTCAAGGTCCAATTCAAATTTCATAAATAATTCATTATAGTTTTGTAGAAATTGTACCCAATTTTCTCAATTATTGAATCCCCGGAACTACATCTACACCTATAATTGGAATGACGCACATTGAACTTTCCTATTTATATTCTCCCATATTCATTTTAATGTTGTAGAATTTCCACACAATCAATACTCTTTCCATTGGAAATTAAAACTTGAAATTTTTTTATTGGATATACAAAACAATTGAGGTGCTCTACCAATCTTTTATCAGTGAAGTTATGGGTACTACCTGAGTCAATAAGCACTATGAATATTTTATTCTGAATGGAATAAAAAATATTCAAGATTTGAGTAGCTAATAAACCTACCAATGCATGAACATATATCTGATACCTATTTAAATCAATGTTGTGCACAATTTTCGTTTATATTTCCTATTATTTTAAGTTGACAGGTTCTATCTCGCTTCTTTGTGTAGATGCCTACATTTCCTCTTCATCATTATTTTCTAAGGTGAACAATTTTGTTTCTTGACAATTATTCCCTTTTGACCATTCATAGTTACAACCAAAGCATACTCCCTTTTCTCTTATTTCCCCCATTTACCTTTTATGATATTCTAGTAGGTTGGGGTAGGGTTGTCTTATGAAACCCGTGACAATATTTTCTTCCTATGTATGCTCTCATGGAAGAATTGTATGTAGTCTTATTCGTGGCTTGAATATGATGAGAAAATTGCATAATTTCGTATTGACGGTGATGGATGTTGCCAAATTTCAAGGTATCTCCCCGATATGACATCCCAATTAGACCTCACACTATTTGGTATAGGAGTCGCATCTGGTTATATGGTTTGGCCACCATTGTGAATGGTTTATAAGTACACCTTGGTTACAACATATTCACAAGAGATCATAACACCTATTTGGGGTAGCTAGTACGTAAGCTTTGTGTGACATCGAATGTAAAATGTACATGAAGCTTCCATGGTGTAAAGAGAGATGAGCCTTTGATTAGAGAAGTGATAGTACTATCCTAAGAGAGAACTGCTAGCGGAAGACAAACACTTTTTGATTAACCTGCAAATTAATTCACAAGATAAGCAACAACCATAAAATCATAACAACACTCATTCAACAATATCCATATATAAGCAACTAAATATTTCATTAGTGTTAGTGTGTGTTACGACAACATATACCGCAAACATATCAAGAATAATATTACTACATTCATGATACATTCATGAAGAAGTGTTGGTTCGAGGAGCTTCTGATTATTAATGAAAGATTCCAAGTAAATTGTTACATTGGTGGACCACTAGATCCAGTAGTGGAACATGAAGCTACAACTTGCTTCTCCAAAGAATGATTTACCTCCTATGAAACACAAGAGAAGCCAAAGAAAAAATCTAAGAATTCAAGCCCTTTGATTCAATTATGAGGACTTATTTACAATAAATGATAATGAATTTTGAGTTTCCTCGTGACTTTTCAACTTCTATGACATATGCACTTCCATATAACCTTTCACATTCCATATATTACTCTTTACATTCCACATGTGTCCTTTCACATCCCACATGTGTCTCTTGGACTTAATTACATTAAACTTATTACAAAAGACAAATTACATATAAAACAATGGCTATATAAGATAAAAATTATAATAAGACAAAATACTTTCAAATGGATAAATCAGTGGCTTCTTCATGAAGCTCAATAGTGATGTATGAATGCCATGATTTGAACTCCTGGTGATAATTTTAACTCGGATTGGAAACTCAACCACAAAATGCATGTTCACCTCTAGTGCTTCTATCATTATAGATCTAGATTCAGATTGTACATTATTCCACAACAATGATAGTTTCATGTAAAGTTTTGTTGGTGCAATCGCATGTTGTAGAATAACACTCTTATTAATCTCTGAGCCTGCTTGATCTACTCGAAAAACACCTTCACTTCTCACATGATGGTATCCTTGTCTCTTGTCTCTCCAATTGGACCCACTGAAGGAAACCCATGTTTTTGTGCCAGAGACTCCAAGTCACTATGCAGTCGACTATAAACAACTAAAGTGTTGGTTTCTTGTTCTCCAAGACAAGTGTAATTCTAGATATGAAGTCATAACTATCAATTTTCCATATCGATAACAATCTTGTCCTTCCTGACCAAATTCTATAGAACATATATGTATTTGGCACCCCACTCCTGTATCAAATCGATGACTTTGTTTGCAACCTTCATGAGCTTTAATGTTTCTTGGGATTTATTTTGTATCTCAGGCATAGTTGACAACACTTGATGCAAGAGAATCATTTCATCATAAATTTGCTTCATGGTATCCTCCATTGTTCCCAAATATTCCTGTATAGATGACTGCCATTCTACTATGTTGAGACCATTGGAAGATAATCGTTGATTTTCTATAGTGAGACGCTCCACTTGTTTCTTTGTTGCAACCAATTATTTCCTCAACCGTACATTCTCATTTAAAAGGTAATTTGAGTTATCATGTGTTTTTGTAGAAAAAACAACATTAGCTGCCATGACTGCCCAAGGATTCATCATGGTGCTCAGTGGATACAAAAACTGGATTCTAAGGATCATTCGGGAAAAATATTTGTCTTTCTTGCACGATCCTTTTCTTCAACTGATTAAAAGTGACATTACATAGATCCATGAACCTATATTCTGGTGGAGGAGTGATTCTGATCTCATCGAACACGATATGGCCACCTATAAGAGGAGGTTCTAGTGGAGAACCTGGCTCATCATCAATGGGCTCAATGGCATCTTCTTCCTCCAATTCCACTTCTATCTATTGGGTCAGTTTTTCCTCTTCCAACTTATGTGTGGCTTCCTCCTCTTGTGAGTTTCTTTGTTGTTCTTCTTTTATTCACCTTTTTTCTTCCTCTTCCTCTTGTTTCTTTCTAAACAGGTCATCATGCTTCCTCTTCTCCTCCTCTTCTTGTTGTTTCTTTTCCTCCAATGTTTTCTTCTCTTGTTCATTCTCAATAACACCTTTTCTTAATGGATCAACCTTCCACTCTCTGCTAATTTTTTTTTCCAGATCATGCTTGATCCTTTTTCTTGGGAGATGTTGTGCTTGTTGGGACAGTTGTTGCTTTTGATTCCTCCTGCATTTATGGATCTGGAATTTGTGGAACTCGGGAGGGACCTGCCTCATCTCCTGTGTGAGTCTTCCTTAATGTGTTGTACCAATTATTTACCTTTTGATCCTCTACATTGGTCATTGGTACATATCCCCAAGCATACCCTATCCTGTCACAATGTTGTTTGCACACCTTCGTGGGATCATACCTGTGAAAACCCCTATTTACAAAGGTAGGCACTTTAGTTCTTTTATTTCAACATCTGCTGCCTTGAGGATCTTCAACTCATACATTCCAATTCTCATTGGGAGAATGAGACAACGAGACATATTCCTCATATGGAGTTGTGCAGATAATCCATTATTCAACTGATAGACAATTTCTTGTAGGACCACCTGGTTAGTTACATATCATAGCATAACATGGAGAGAAGTTTGGCATCTAAAGAATCTAATATATGTACCATCCGATGAAAAAAACCAATCTGTGATGTCATGCAGTGGCTCCATCACTTGGTCAGTCATACAAGGAGGATAAATGTCATATATCATCTAAAATAGAACTGCGAAGAAATTCTCTACTAACTTGTCATACACTCCTCTGAAACTTATCTTTGACAACACCCTACAATGAAAGTATGTTAAAATTGGACAAATAGGTCCAAAATCCATGTTGTTATGCTCAGATGAAGACATCAATATTTTTATTGGTTTCCTCTTTCGAAGAGGTGCAAGATTGATCTAAAGATCATCTTGATCCGATGAGCAAAATATTTATTTTGAATTTATTTTTAATATTTTCAAAATATGTGTAGGTCGGCCTTAAGGTTTTACACCCCCAAAAAATGTGTTACACACCCTCAGTGATTGATATAAACAAGTCAACGTTGGAGGAAATTTCAATCATCTCATCACACACATCCTCATGATCTAGAAATGGATGCCATAAATATGGATGATGTCGTAAATATGGATGATGCTGGAAATGGATGCCGTAAATATGGATGATACCGTAAATATGGATGATGTCATAAATATGGATGATGTCGTAAATATGGATGATGCTGGAAATGGATGTCGTAAATCTAGATGCCATAAATATGGATGATGCCGTAAATCTGGATGATGCCGTAAATATGGATGTGGGATTATTTTGTTGAAATATGTTGATTTTCGATGAGTTGTATTAAGGGTTGTGTGTGTGACACTTCTGGTTGGCTGACCGTATTGAGAATTTGCTGGTTGAAGCATCCTATTGACTGTCATAACACACCAACACACTTATATTTTTCTGGCTTGTCTTCTGTCAATCTATTGGTGTGTTCTATCAACACTTTACTTTCTTGTTTATGTGATTGCTAACTTACATTGGGGATAAAAGTAAAGTTGCATCAAGCATAGAACATCTTCAAAAATTTACGTGGTATCAGAGCTGAGGTGAAAACAAAGCCCTAGTTTGTAGCAATCACCGAAGAAGAGGATGGGTTCCTCAAACTACAATGGCTTTAAGGTTGATGAAAAATTGACTGGGAAGAATGAATTCCATGCTCAGAAGATGACATTGGATCTTAATTTGGAAGACCAAGATGTCATGGACTATGTGCAGGGTAAAATCCAAGAGCCTCCATCCACTGTAACTTCTGCTGCCAAATCAAAGTACAAGAAGGGGGGAATCAAAGCAAAGCTGATGATCAGGGACTCAATTCATAAGAGTATGGTTGCCTACATCTCTGAGCTAGGTCACTATGCTAGAGAATTCCCTTTCAAGAAGGTCAAGAAAAGGAAGGCTCCCTCCGGCGGAAATGGGCAACCCTTCAAAAGGTCAAGAAATTCCAGGTATCGGGAATAATTTTTTTTTGATAATAAAAGAAATGAATTCATTCTTGTATCTGCCCTCTCTGCTACATCTCCACCCGACACTATGGATGTCTAGTTGATATATAGTGGTGCCTCAAGGAACATCATTGGGTTCAAGGAAGCACCTATTGATATGGTTGAGAAGGATACTAATCTACAAATTATCCTTGGAGATAATGCCACATATCCTATGAAAGGGACAGGGACTGTGACCCTCCACTTGTCTCAAGATCAATTCCTCTGTCTGAAATATGTACTATATGTACCTAATCTGAATAAGAAACTTGTGTTTGTTTCAGCCATGGAAGAAAAAGGTTTCAATGTGGCATTCATTTATGGAAGGTGCGCATGTGGAAGAAGAGTTTCAAGGAAGCTATCACGATTGGGTTTAGAGTTGGTACACTCTACCAGGTTAGAGGAAGTCCACTAGGAGCGATGACATGTGAAACTATCCGATAAAATGAACTATGGCACCGGAGGTTTGAACAACTTGACTACAAGGCCCTTCTCGAAGCAAAGAAGGTGGTGACAGGGATGCCTGAGTTCCCAAATAATCATGAAGGTGTATGTCAGGGTTGTGCTAAAGGAAAGCATACAAGGGGACCTTTCCCCTCAAGTGTCACAAAGACATCTGATGTCTTGCAATTAGTACATTCTGATGTGTCTAGTATGCTTCCCGTAACATCCTTGGGAGGATGTTATTATTATATGAGACAAACGAGTTCAAGAACTTTTGCAAAGGAGCTAGCATCAAGAGGGAGACCACAATGTATGTGGGCTATAGAGAAACTTCAAAGGCCTATAAAGTCTATGTGCCTGGTCAAAGGGAAGCGAAGATATGCCACGATGTTACCTTTGACAAAGATGCTTCCCTAAGGAAAGTAGTCAATATTCCAAGATCTGAGGAAGATCATGAAGCAAGGCCTGGAAATCAAGAAGAACCAAAGGATGAGACGATGCCTAATGCTGAAGGACCAATGGGCCCAATTGATCCACCTCCTTCAATAAGAAAGAGACCATCATGGCTCAGGGACACTATCAAGGATGCCGAGGGACATATGGCCCCAAAGGGGGACATTCGTGAAAGCAAGAAGCTAAGTAGATACCAAGGGTATCTAGCAGCCATGAGTACTATTGTGCAATCTGAGCCTGGATCTTTTGAGGAAGCCATAAAGCATTAAGTATGGAAGGATGATATGCACGAAGGTATGAGTCCATAATGAAGAATGATATCTGGGATGTGGTTCCAAGACCGGAGGACAAAGCAGTTGTCACCTCGAAATGGCTCTACAAGATCAAGCATGGATCTGATGGAAGTGCTAAAAATTTCAAGGCAAGATTCGTTGCCCGTGGCTTCTCTCAAAAGGAAGGCATAGACTATGATGATATATTTTCACCTGTGACCTGATATACCACCATCCAATCTATCATAGCCCTTGTTTCTATGCAAGGATGGAGTCTTCATCAGATGTATATGAAGACTGCATTTCTGCATGGTGCGATAAAGGAAGAGGTGTATGTGGAGCAACCTCTGGGGTTCGAAGTCCAGGATTGGGACACCCATATTTGCAGGTTGAAGAAAGCCCTCTATGGGTTGAAGGAAGCACCCAGAGCTTGGTATGAGAGGATAGATAGCTACCTGATGAAGCCAGGATTCACTCATAGTAATGTTGATCTGAACCTTTACTTCAAGTTTGATCGAGAGAAGCCTCTCATTCTGGTGCTGTATGTGGACGTCCTCTTCCTGACAGGTGCTGTCCCTCTCATTAATCAGTGCAAGAGGGAGCTTTCTACTGTGTTCGAGGTGAAGGACCTAGGACTAATGCACTACTTCCTAGGCCTAGAGGTCTGGCAGAGACCTGGTGAGATTTTCCTTTCCCAAGGAAAATAAATTGTGAAGCTTCTGGAAAGATTTAGTATGATGGACTGTAAGTCCGTGTTGACACCAATGGAGCTCAACTTTAATATGTTGAGTGGAAACACTGCTGGGTCCATGGTAGCAAATCCTACTGAGTATCTTCAACTCATAGGGGCCCTCATGTTCTTAGTGAACACTCGTCCGGACGTATGTTGTGCAGTGAACACTTTGAGTCAACACATGGTTGATCATAAAATTCATTGGGTTGGTGCCAAGAAACTCTTGATATATCTCTGAGACATGATAGGCCATGGGCTGAGATACACTGTCAAGAGTATGACACTCCATGGATATATTGATGTCGATTGGGCTGGCAGTGTGGTGGATCACAAGAGCACATCTGGATGCTACTTCACACATAGATCTGATTCGGGCAGGAAACTGAAGTCAGTAGCCTTAAGCACCATTGAGGCCGAATACATTGTAACATGTATAGCCTGTTGTGAATTCACTTGGTTGCAAAAGCTCTTTAGTGACCTGTTAGAGCATGTGATAGATGCCACTGTTATCCTTTGTGATAACTAGAGGGGGATTCGTTTGTCATAGAATACCGTGTTCAACGAACGATCCAAGAATGTTGATGGCTGGTACCACTTTATCCGAGATATGGTATATCCATGCACCGTAAGGCTCGATCATATAGGAACTGATGAGAAAGTTGTGGATATTCTCACAATGCCCTTGGGGAAGGTCATGTTCATGGTTTTTGGGGGAACAGACTCCTGCTGGAGGTGTGCGCGGAGATCATAGTCCAGCTGTGTGAGGACCCTGCTGCTGTGTGTGCACGTTGGGAAGGGAATTGTAAGGAAAGGTTGATGAATGAATGAATATGCGGGATTATTAGATCTGAATCTGTGAGTACTTTTGAATGAATTACTGGTAATTACTGTGTTATGAATTTTATATCTTTGTGCTACAAAGTTTTTCATATTGAATGATTGGATCTGTTCCGCTCTGGTTATATCATGCTGCGAAAGTCTGTGTATTGAATTGGATCTAGATTTGTTCTGTTCTGGTTATGTAACTTTGTGTGTATGTTATGAAAAGCATATAATTATAGATCTAGTGCACGTGGATGCAATTAGATATATATTTAACCCTGTGAAGAGACAAGGTAATCTGAACAGACCACAACTCTACTTATCTTTCCCTTCCTTTCTCAGGGTGCGGAAACCTGGTTCTAGCACCCACCCATACTACTTCGGATGAGATTGTGACCTGCGCAAGTGGGTCATTTCCGAAAGGGCCAATAGTATAGGGGTTTGCTGGCAAACCTTGCACACCGAACCCGGGTCAGGATCCCTCAAGCCAAAAAATGGTTTCGTTGCCGGGACACAAAGAGATCTGAGAAAGGGATCGGGTAATGAGCAGAGGCACGATGCGGAATGGTAAGAACCATCGAGGCAGTCAAGAAGAGGATTTCCCCATGCATAGTCCGCCTCAACGTACACAAGATCAGTCAGCTGCCCCGATGCTAAGGCTTCAGGGAGGTAAACTGGAGAAGCCCATGGCGGCACACTTAAAATTACCTACCTTTAAGGGGGTAGTCGATGAGGAACTGGAACGATTTTGGTTCGTGGCCGATTCGGTATGGACGACATAAGGGGTGGTAAGTGATACTGTAAAAAGAGCGCAACTATCCTTTGCTTTTGAGGAAAGGGCGCTGGACTGGTATATGCGGTACATATATTAAAATGGGAGCGAAACACTTCAAAATATTAAGGATGCCCTAAAACAACAATTCCGAAAACTGAAATCCTATTCCCAACTGGTATTGGAAGTAAAAGACTTCAAGCAAGGAGCATAAGAGTCAGTCTGTGAGGCAGATCAGCAGTTAAAGAAAGCAATCCGGGAAGGTGGTTTCAAGTACGATGACAAACAACACACATAATGGTTTATCTATATGCTCCTACCTCACTTGCGTACGCCCATGGGCCATCAGACTTTTGAATCACAAGAGAAAGCCTTGGAAGCTGCCATGAAACTTGAAGCTGCACCTAAGGATGACACAAGGGAAGGAGTATAGAAAATTCAGGAGCATCTCAGGGCCATCCACATAGAGATACAAAGCTTACGGATGGAACAATGGAAGGGAGTAAGCACGGACGTTTGGTGCGAAGATTTCCGGGTAGCGGGAATGCATGATATAACCTTGTGTTTGCGGATAAATAGAGATGAATTGAAGCAAAAATGGTGCAAGTTCTGCCGATCTATAGGACACGATGAGTAGAATTTCTGCACATATGACTTACTAGTAGATAAGGGAACCCTCTATAGGGTACAATCTGATCCTGCCTCTCCGAGATCCCCCGTGAGCTTTGGTGGCTCCCCTACACAGGGCAGGGTGGATGGGGAGGAAGCGTTGGACGAGGACGGGGCCAACTGATCTGCTACAAATGTGGAGAGGTAGGGAACTTGACCCAGGACTGCTCAAATCCCACTAGGAAGACCTGTAAATACTGCCGACAGTTGGACCATGAAATCGAAGAATGCCCGATTTTGCTAACAAAGATGAAGGACAAACAATCTACTCCCACACGAAATATACAGAGAGTCAAAACGGAGCTAAGGAGCATAATGTGTAGCATGGTCACCCATAAAGCAAGAGAGGAGCTTGCTGTTCGGAAGGAACCAGCTCTCGAAAATCAGGAATCATTGGGAGCCCCTGCTTAGCTGCTAGAAGAAGAAGTTGAAACCTTTTTAAGGGCATGCTTGAAGCTCCTATGCTGCCCGCAGGCGGGAGAAAGTCTTCAAGTATTACTACAGGACTGCACAACACAACCCAGCATGATGAGTGAGGTTAAGGAAGTACACAAATTACACAGCTATAAAATAAGCACTAGGAGAGAGATGTGCTTTACTGCATAGATTGGTGACTATGAGATAGATCAGGTTATTCTTGATCTTGGATCTAATGCGAATGTCTTACCGAAACAAACCTGGAAACGAATGGGGGAACCTAATTTAGACTGTTCCACCATCCAGCTATGAATGGAAAATCAACATAAGATCATCCCTCTGGGACGATTTCCAAGGGTTATGGTTGATGTCACAGGAATAAAGGTCCTGGTTGAATTTGAGGTCATAGAAATTGTGGAAGATACGGACCCCTATCTTGCGCTCCTGGGGATAGACTGGGCTATCGACATATGAGGTGTCATTAATCTAAAAAAACGTAGCATGGTGTTTGAGAAGAATGGGACACGTGTAATAGTACCGCTGGATCCCACTGAGGGCGCATGGTATACTCGACCAAAATATGAGGACGAGGATCTCGATCACATCTACAGGATGACAACACGGGATGAGGACCAGGATGATCCTGCAACAGGTGGAATATTCAACTGGGAGAAAAATAGGGAGTACTTTACTGACCCAGATGAAGAACTTGAGAAGTGGCAGACCCGGCTACACAAGGTTTCAACCCTACGATGCCCTCGGATTGCAAGGACTCTCTACTGCATCACTTCAGAGGTAAGGGACCTTCCTCACTTGATGAGTCTAGTATTGTCTAGGACTTCATAAGAACATTAGAGGCTAGGGTGCCAAGGATCGATGACTTTGGGCACTCAATCTGGCGCTACGTAGCACACCTAACCGATGGTGGGATACCCACAAGAAATCATTTCCGGACTGGGAGACGTGTCGGGATAGGATGGTGCTGCGATTCACACCCCTTGCCGACGTGCGCACGAAGATATTCCTGGGGCTTGAAGTTCCCCATGCGCATATGCATATATGGACAACCAAGTGGGCTGACCGAACCCCAGACGAGTGGATCCATCTGTTTATACATGCCCTGAGCCCTATCCCCACTACTTGGTACTTAGATGCCGAATTACATCAACGGACCCACCATTGGGAGATATTAAAAGAGGAATTCCTTGGAACATTTGGACTCATTGGGGGAACATAAATGCTTGATGAAGCCCTGCAAAACATTCATGCATTCGTCTTTAAGAAACCTCACCCCCACACCCCACCAGCCGTTCTGACATGGGAGTACCAGATGCAAGACATCGTCAACTTCCGGATCTTGGCGATTAATAAAGAGGAAGATAACCCGCAGAATATCTCTGTTTCGAAATATGAAGAGGAACGTACCGTTATCGGACCATCGCTCTTAAATTTTGATGTAAAGCAACCTATCTAGCTACGCGAGGTTAATATTGGGACAGATGAACACCCTAAATTGGCAAAAATTGGGGACTATTGGGATGAAGGCACTGTGGGCAAAGTCTTTGAGCTACTAACGGAGTACCAGGAATTATTCCCTACAAAGTTTTTGGAGCTTAAGGGAATCACGGGGGACCTTGGCATTATGCACATCACTCTAAATCTGGAGGCACGACCCATCAAGCAGCGGCCCTACCGGTTGAATCCTAAGTATAAAAAAAAAGGTCAAAGAAGAGATGGACAAAATGCTGACCGCAGGTATCATTGAACTAGTTGAACAATCAGATTGGATCAACCCGATGGTCGTTTAAGAGAAAAAAAACAAAAGGAGAAATACATATCTATGTGGACCTTCGAAAACTAAACGATTCCTATGTTCACAACCCCTTCCCTACTCCCTTCTCTGATGAAATCTTGGATAGCGTGGGTGGCCAGGAGGCTTATTCCTTCACAGATGGATTCTCGGGATACCATCAAATCAGAAGTGCACCAAAGGATTGTAGTAAGACCACTTTTTCCACCGAAAGGGACTCCTTCTAGTACACGGTCATGCCCTTCGGTCTTAAGAACGCACCTGCTATCTTTTCAAGGGTCGTAGTGGCCGTGTTCAAAGAATTTATGCATAAGTTTTTGGAGGTTTACTTCGATGACTGGAAAGTGTTTGGCTTAGTAAAAGAACATGTATTGAACCTACGATTAATGTTGGATGCGTGTCGAAAGCACCAGATCTCCCTGAATGTCAAGAAGTGCGTCTTCTGCATGCTGTTCAGAATCTTGCTGGGTCATATAGTCTGTTGGCAGGGTCTGATGGTTGATCTCGAAAAGATAGCTGTAATTATCAACCTGGTAGCCCCTACAACAGAGAAATAGATGTGCTCCATTCTCAGTCACATAGGCTATTACAAGATTCATTCAAGGATACGCCCTAATCATAGCTCCCATGGAACAACTGCTAAAGAAAGATGTCTCTTTTTTTTGGAATGATGAATGTCATAAGAGATTTTAACTACTTAAGGAGAAGATGATTTCTGCGCCCATACTAATATTCCCTGACTGGTCAAAATAATTCCATGTACATGTTGATGCGTCAAGCATTGCCTTGGGTGTGGTCCTTACGCAACCTGGCGAAGGGGATATTGATCATCCGGTTGCCTTTGCTAGTCGAAAACCCTCAGGTGCCAAAAATAATTATTCTACCACTGAACGCGAAGGACTGGCTATGGTGTATGCACTACAAAAATATCGACACTATTTGCTGGGGGGTCACCTTAAGATGTTTACAGACCATTCGGCTTTAAAATACCTGGTCAAAAAGCCTATGTTGGGGGGGAAGATTTTCCGCTAGTTGTTGCTGTTTCAAGAGTATGATTTTTAGACCATCATGAACATTGGAAGGTTGAATGCAGGCTTAGATAATCTATCTCGTATTGATACAGGGGAAGAACCCACTAAGTTGGATGAAGGCTTACCTGATGCGCAGCTATTTACCATTAAAATGGTGGATGAACACTTCGCTAATATCATTGAGTTCCTTACTACGGGTATGGCCCCTGCTGCGTATTCGGTGCAACAAAAAAAGGAGTTGGTTACCTGAGCGAAAGACTTTACTATCATCACAGGACAGCTATACAAGCTAGGCGCAGATGAAATACTCTGCAAATACGTATTAGAACATGAAAGACCCACCATCCTCGCAGAAGCCCATGAGGGAGTCGCTGGTGGCCACTACGCAGGCAGGGCTATATCATAAAATATTTTGAGGGCTGGCTTGTGGTGGCCTACCCTGCATCAAGATTCTTACACATATTGTAGAACGTGTGATACCTGCCAATGAACCGGATGCCCCTCACGATGTGATGATATTCCATTACAGCCCCAAATGGCCCTACAGGCTTTTGATAAATGGGCCATTGACTTTATAGGACCCATAAACCACCAGGCAAGAAAAATTGTGCGCGCTACATTATCATTGCCACTAACTATGTCACACGATGGGCTGAGGCACAGGCCATGAAGGATTGTACCGCTGATACTGCTGCGCACTTCATCTTTGAGCAGATTCTGACCAGGTTTGGCTACCCAAAAATCCTAATGAGCAATAGAGGTACACATTTTGTTAACCAAACGATTCAAGCTTTGAACAATGAATTCTGGATCCACCATACCAAGAGTACACCATACCATCCCCAAGCTAATGGGGCGGTTGAAGCTTTCAATTTTTTTTTGGAGTAGGCATTAACGAAGGAATGTAATGCAGATCATAGTGACTGGGATATTCACATCCCCTCGGTCCTATGGGCTTACCGGACGACCTGCAAAAAGCTGACCAGTAGGACACCTTTCCGAATGGTCTATGGAAAAGAGGGCATCATGCCCATAGAATACGTTGTTCCTAGCCTACGCATTGCAACATTCAAAAATATGGTAGACTCCGATATCATAGAAGAACACCTGGTGCAACTGGTAGCATTGGAAGAAGATCGGTTTATTGCTCAGTTTTAACAACAGGTACAAAAATCTAGAGATAAAGCCTGGCATGATCGACACATTCACCAAAAGACATTTGTCGCAGGCGATCTTGTCTTGTTATACGACAGCCAATTTGCGAAACATTTTGGAAAATTACGACAGCACTGGCTTGGTCCCTACATAGTTTAGAAGGTGACAAATGGCGGAGCAGTCCAGTTAGCTACCCTGCGCGGTGACCTCCTCCCTGGATTTTTCAATGGAGGTCGACTCAAACCATATCGGGCTACAAATCATAGGGTCGCGACAGTACAGTGACTCGGGACGAGTCACAAGATTGTGTTGGGGGACTGTTGGAACGAGGTCTCCTAACAAGCTACAAAACTGGTCCATTTTGGTTATTTTTGATTATATTTAGTATAGCGTAGGGGTTTTGGGGTGGGTCAAAGCCCTGAACGCATTGTAATGGGTCAAAGGGTAATTTACGGGTCCGAAAATCATGGGTTGCGGACCATAGGATTGTTAAAGATAGATTGTTATAAATAGAGAGGCATTTCGGATTGTAAAAGGTAGGATTTGATAAGCTATTGATGCGATATGTTGTGTAAGCGATCTAATTGGGTTTTTGGGGGAACAGACTCCTGCTGGCTGTGTGCGTGGAGATCCTAGTCCAGCTATGTGCAGACCCTGCTGTTGTGTGCGTAGGTTGGGAAGGGAATTGTAAGGAAAGGTTGATGAATGAATGAATAAGCGGGATTATTAGATCTGAATCTGTGAGTACTATTGAATGAATTACTGGTAATTACTGTGTTATGCATTTTCTGTCTTTGCACTACAAAGGTCTGTATATTGAATGATTGGATCTGTTCTGCTCTGGTTATATCATGCTGCAAAAGTCTATGTATTGAATTGGATCTAGATCTGTTCTATTCTGGTTAGGTAACGTTGTGTGGATGTTATGAAAAGGATATAATTGTAGATCTAGTGCACGTGAATGAAATTAGATATCTATTTAACCCTGCGCACAGATAAGGTAATTTGAATAGACTGCAGCTCTGCTTGCCTTTCCCTTCCTTTCTCAGGGTGCGGAAACCTGGTTCCAGCACCCACCCATACTACTTTGGGTGAGACAGTGACTTGCACAAGCGGGTCACTGCCGAAAGGGCCAGTAGTATAGGGTTTTGTTGGCAAACCTTGAACACCGAACACGAGTCAGGACCCCTCAAGCCAACACCTCGTATGCATGCTACCCATTTGAGTTACAGACTCATGGGAAGTACCTCTCATTTGGCCAATGAGGTGTGAAAAGCTAGAGACTAGTAGCAAAGACTGATGGACGCATCAGAGATTTCCGTACTCTCTATCTAGGATGACACGTGTCCAACCACTTGATCTGGGATCAAGTCTATTGAGGTTTCAGAACTCCTACTGACTTCGAGTCAGATAAACCAACTTCAAGTTGGTATGTGACTCTTTGAGTCCACGTGAGTTTTCAGACCTCCTACTGACTTTGGGTCAGATAAAACAAATTCGGGTTGGTATGTGACTCTTTGAGTCCATGTGAGGTTTCGGACCTCCAACTGACTTCAGGTCAGTGAGACTAACTTCGGGTTAGTATATATGACTCTCTTGAGTCCAAGTAGGGTTTCAGACCTCCTACTGACTTCGGGTCAGATAAACCGACTTCAGGTTGGTATGAGGACTCTTGATGTCTTTGTGACTGACCCACTTCTGTTCTGAAAAAAAGAGGCCAGCAAAGCAAGTTACAGCGTGATGATGCACAATGTTTGATTGCACAAGTGGATGGATTTCTCCCTATTTGAGAGGGAGTGTTAAAATTGGACAACTAGGTCTAAGCTCCATGTTGTAATGTTCATATGAATACACCAATATTTTTATTGGGTTCCTATTTCGAAGAGGTGCAAGATTGATCTAAATGTCATCTTGATCCGATGAGCAGAACATTTATTTTGAATTTATTTTTAATACTTTCAAAATATGTGCAGGTCGGCCTTAAGGTTTTACACCCCCAGAAAATGTGTCACACACCCTCAGTGATTGATATAAATAGAGTCAACGTTGGAGGACATTTCAATCATCTCATCACACACATCCTCATGATCTAGAAATGGATGCCGTAAATATGGATGATGCCGTAAATTTGGATGATGTCGGAAATGGATGCCGTAAATCTACATTCCATAAATATGGATGATGCCGTAAATCTGGATGATTCCGGAAATGGATGCCGTAAATCTGGATGTTGTAAATATGGATGATGCCATAAATACGTATGATACCGGAAATGGATGCCATAAATCTGGATGCCGTAAATATGGATGATATCGTAAATCTGGGTGTGGGATTCTTTTTTTTAATTAGGTTGATTTTTGATGAGTTGTCTTTAAGGGTTGTGTGTGTGACACTTCTAGTTGGCTGACCGTATTGAGACTTTTCTGGTTGAAGCATCTTGTTGACTGCCGTAACGCACCAACACACTTATATTTTTCTGGCTTGTCTTCTATCGATCTACTGGTATGTTCTATCAACACTTTACTTTCTTGTTGATGTGATTGCTGACTGACATTGGGGATAAAAGTAAAGTTGCATCAAGCATAAAATATCTTCAAAAATTTACAAAGTAGAATAGAAGGTTATGAACTGGGGTCCAGTTCTAGTTCATCCTTGGGAATTTATATTGTGAACATATCCCATCTAGTAGATAACTTGACATGTAAAATTTTGGTGCTTGATTTGCTTGCAATGCTGCTTTGGCATGTCCAACATGTTGTTGCAATTCAAAGGAAAGGATATCTTCCCAATGGAATATTTTTCCATGAAACAACAAAGTTTAGCATGTATATCCAATTCTCTTCAAAGACTTGTGCATTTTTCCACCAATACATCCTATAACACATAGCAATAAGGTACTGATATACTTTCCTCAATTTTCTTGTTGGGTAAACTACACTCATTTGGTGTCATTATTTGGTAGATTATTGACACCATGACTTGATGATTTCACCTATGTTGAGGTTGTCCCATATAGTATAGAATGTGGTGTTGGAATATCCTTGGGGTCTCAACATATTATAATAAGTATGAATTTCTTATGCATAGTAGGTAGTAATCTCACCAACACTTTCATTATGAAGCACAAATTTTGTATCATCTATATGAGATAGGATCCACTCAATGACCTATGCACAAGGCATCACCAGAAACCTATACGCAATCTTGTGTATCTTGGACCGCTTAATCTTTATGTAAAATTCTTTGTCTTCCAGATCTTGAGGAAGCAAATTTTGCATGAATGTGTCTTTAATTTCATTCCATGAGACTTCAACAGATTTATCTATAAAACATTGTGTATATTAAATCATGGGAACTGTAGGCTTTGAAACTCCACTATCCCTTCAACACTTGCTTTTGACACTTCTTTTGAGGTCACACGATGGGTAGTGGGAGGCATTGTTCCAACATATGATGGGAGAGTGATGAGACTTGTAGCTAGAACACCTACACGTGGAAGTGCACTCATATCGACCAAATATTAGCTTCAAAAAAATTCCTTATATAAGTAATGATTCAACAAATAATGTTCAAATGTAGCTGAGAACATAAGCATATCATAGAAAATACTGGATAGTTGTTTGCAATAAAAACTGCATCAAGACAAAGGAGGGCACATGTCGGAGCAACAATGAAGTGTTAAGGCTCAATGAGGCTTCAAGATGCATTATGCACTCAAGGAAAGGGGGATACAGGAATCAAGGGCGAAAGAAAAATGATGAAGGGAGGCTCATTTTTAATTTTGAGGGCGTTATGCACTCCAGACTGCTGGAGAGGGTGTAGGGTGTAGGCCAAAGGCTGAAGGGGTCAAGCTTAAGCCTTCCCAATGCATTTTGCGCTCAAGAGGGACCGAGGAGGGTGCAAGGCATAGGCTAAAGGTTGAAGGAAGCATGATGTTTCTTTGTGATGCGTCATGCGCTCAAGGAGGATGTAGTTTCCGAAAACAATGATGGCTTCATGACTCTAGAGCGCGCTCTGAAAGAAAACTTGGTTTTTCTGGGCAAAGTTTTCCAAAACAACGAGGCTTTCCCTTCCATAAGTGTGGTTTTGCTTTAAATGACTCAAGATCAGCTAAAAAATTCCAAAACAAGATAAAATCACTAAAATACTAAGAGGAAGGGTCTACAAGTACTTACAGGCTTTGTTGCAATCATTACCAAAAGGTGAAAGGTCACAAAATGCGAAAATTCACAAGAAAAATACTTGCGACAGTAGAATCACACTTGTGCTAGGAAGAATGGGTAAAAATGCGAGCAAAGAAACTGAAATGGATTGAAACAACAACAAAGAAACTGAAATGGATTGAAAAAACAACAAATAAATTGAAATGGATTGAAACAACAACAAAGAAAACAAGAAAAGAAACATGCAAACCTTACTTGTGAAGAATATTGATGAGGAGCTCCTTGATTTAAAGAAGTGCGCTTAAACCAGAATGAGAATGATTGTGTGAAAGAAATGAGTATTTGAGTAAATTATAAATATTTTACATGCAAAACAAGTCCATGCATGCCCACCACCTATTGACATATGAGTAAGTTAGGTAATTGAAGTGAAGCGGGTTCCTATTTTCTAGGAGTGCACCCACATGCAAGAAGGAAAGCACATGCATGAGAATAAGGAGGCCATGTCTCTTGTCAATAAGGAGTGTTATTTCCTTGGAGGGCACAGTCACTGAGACGAAGGAGTGTGCTCACATAGATGATAGTGCGCAATCACTAAGCTGAAGGATTGCACTCAACTATGACACAATGCTTGACAACATGGATTGCGCTCATTGTTAGTTTGAAGTGTGTTTTTGCTGAAGGAGGGTGCAATTTCATCCAACAATGGCCCTTTGTGACAATTTTTCAAAAAAGTTCTCTTTTCTTAGAAAATATGTGTTTTTTTCGCATTTATGCATGTGATGCATGGAAAACAAAGCTAGTTACTAAGTTGAGAAAAGTTAGGAATTTTCCTATATTAAGATAAGACAACACAAACTATCCTATAGATAAGACAAAGACACTTAGAAAAATTAGACTTAGGAGGAAACGATATTAGAGATAACACAAAGATAGTCAAGCCATCATCGTGATGACACTAAGTAGCTTGGAACAACAGTTCATGTAGGCTCCAAAATTAAATTAGGCATGAATTTTAGAGGGTTGTTGTCGAAACTACAACACTTTGAAACAAACCTGGTTAAATATATAGTATTTTATGTTTCATACTCGGCATAACACAAGAAAAAGCTAGCCATATCATAATCATTTAAACGAGGATACAATAATATATAATCTCTAGTTAAAGATAATCAGAGATGAGTTTTCATCTCTGGTGTTGCTCTGTTGCTAGTAGGCCTCGACTGTACCCCGCTAGAGTCACTTCAAGAACAAAATAATTCCTTCGTTTTCAGTGAGCTTGGACAATACCCCGACAAAATCACTTGCTTCACCTCTTTGTGCATGAAGCCTTTCTCTTCTTTCACCCTTTATTTATTTTCATTAATAGGATTGTGCTTAGGCACTTATTATTTTAAATGGGGCGGAAGAGGGATCCCGACTTATTGGGAGCATAATAGGTTGCTCCTTCAAATACAATTATATAAACCTTTGATGATATTTAGCTCTCTAAAGGTTTTCTATTTATATTTCTCTACTCAGACCAATAGGCAAGAAAACACCATCCAATGAGCAAAAACTAAGTGTAGCAATGAGAATCCTAAAGAGATACGGGCATCATGGTTCTTCTTATGGTTTCTCGATTGAAAGGATCGTATTTTCCATCCACAATAATTTAATTAAAAGAGATATAGATCAAATCAAATAATAGGGTAACATATTAGCTAAGGGTTGCATTTTACCACAATTTTCCTTTCCCAAAATATATCCACATCGTCTTGAAGCTAAAAACCAAATTTGATGCAAAATTTATTAAGGCCAAGAGAAAATTGAAGCAACAATGAAACAAAGCGTGGAAAATTGGAAAAAAAAAGGAAATAATTCAATGCATCTAACTAAATGCAACCTATCCTGACCTAAACTAACAGTTATAGGGTCAGGGTTAAGTAAAGTGAAACTTCCATTGTAGCCATAGAAATTTTTCTCCTGATTGTTAAGTTGAAAGATATGATCGTGAAGAACCGATGTAAGGTATAATGAAGTGAAAAAGATAAACAAAAAAATCATCTACACTGACACAAAAAAAAAGTGCAAGCACAATGGTATGACGCACTTGAATGCTCTACAAAATGACAAACTCCACAACAACAAAAACTCCCAGGTTCACAACCATACAAAACTTGAATAAACGCTGAAGAAACATGTTGTGAGCCATGGGTCTTGATTGGTAGGATTCTTCCATCCAATCTGCAACAAGTGCATAGAAACAACCTTTTGTAAAACCTTGAAAGGTAAGATTAACCAAATACATGTCCATATTATAAGCGAAATCAGTATGTAATTCAGATTGACCACGATCCATGCTAGTGTGTGGGTTGAGATTTTCCATGGATGATGAAGGAGAGATGCCATATCACAATATTTGACAATCATTAATATCACTCTTTGTTTCCACCTTATAGATCATAGATTTACATGAAGAGGGATACAACAATTGAAATTTAAAAATCTAATCAATGTTTCCACCTCGAGGGTTTGAAAATTGAACATCAAAAAATGAGAATCCCTCAAGAAACAATCCACATCCCATGAGATGATGTTAATGATATAAATTTGCGATAATATTTTAAACTGACCAAATTAAAAAGTACCATCAGGGTGACAGGAACCTGACATAATCGTCAACATGGGTTGAAGTATCATGTTTACTCAAAAAGACTTTAAATTATTACAATATTGAAATTTCAGCTGAGATATAATGGTCATCTGCTTGTCTGAACAACATTCGTGACTATATTCATTGTGAAACAAACCATAATTTTCCAAATAACAAGATTCATGGAATAATTGATGTCTTTGGGATATATTTTCAAGACCACAACAAAAATCTTCAATGATAAGCATGCCATCTTCTTGAGTGAACGAAGATATACCTAAAATCAAATCCTCAATGATCACATCAGACTCTATTTAAAACTTTTGTAGATCCAAACTTTCCCGTGGGAACAAAGATTCATCCATAAAACTGAGACAATCATCTCCATGTGACTCAGAAGAAACAAGATGATTAGGATAATGTTTGAGCATGAATTTGGCTTGATTAACAATTTCAGTGTTGATAAGGGAATTATGAAGACTCGAGGATTATTGATTGATAGAATCAGGCAAGTCGTGATATGGAGAAAGAGATGAAAGAAAAGCTAATTCCTCATCAGAGAATTGATCTTCCATCTCTCTTATCAAAATAAGATCAACACATGGAAGATAAAAAGGAGGAGGACAAGGAATAAACTGAATATTAGAATATTCTTCAACAAGTTGAAATTCTTCTTGAACATGACTACATGATGAATCTCTTTCAAAATATTTTCTTGAAATCCTGACTAAGAATTGAAACTTTTCATCGAAGAATTCCCAATCAACATCCTCATCCGTAAATTCATAACAAATATGAAGAAACATGTTAGCAAATTCCTCAAGAGATTCATTCGATTCCATTTTAAGTTGATTGATTTCATTAAGAACATCTTGGTATCCATAGTTTTCAAAAAACATGGTGAAGTTAATTAATATATTTCTTAAAGTAAGAGGCATAAGTTGTAGGTAAGGAATAAAACCACTACTTGGCACGCCCATCCAATGTAAGGGTGAACAACCTTATAATAATATCCTCTTAAGAAATACTACTTGAAAAAAAATTGAACAAATTCGATTACGTAATCAAGGACGATTGTTGAACCCTTTCCATATAGTTTTAGATGTGACAAGCTATGCAAAATTTTTTGTGGGGATTGAAATATATAAGGCTTTCAAAAATAACCTAGGGATTATGATCTAGGATGAAGCCATTCAAGATAAGAGTTTCAAATATAATTTACAGGCTCAACTTGTCATTTGGCCCTCTTTCTAGCGCCAAGATATTACGGTGCTAGATGTCGCCAACATACAGGGGATCTCCATGATATGAGGTCCCAATTAGACCTCACGTTGTTTGGCCTAGGAGTCCCATCTAGTTATATGGTCCCACCACGATTGTGAATGGTTTAGAAGTACTCATTTGTTACAACATATAAAGAATATTGTAACACCTATTTTGGATAGCAAGTACATCAGCTTTGTGTGACACCGAATGTAGAATGTACAAGAAGATTCAATGGTTGTAAAGGGAGATGAGCCTCCAATTAGGGAAGTAATAGTAATATCATAAGAGAGACCTGCGAGTAGAAGATAAATACTTGTTGATTAACCTAAAAATTAGTTCACAAGATAAACAAAAATCATAAAAGCACAACAACACTCATTAAATAATATCCAAATCTAAGCAAAAAAATAGTTAATTAATATTAGTATGTGTTACACCAACATATACCGAAAACATATCAAGAATAATCTCACTACATTCACGATACATTCATGAAGAAGTGTTGGCTCAAGGAGCTTCTGATTTTCAATGAAATATTCCAGGTACATTGTTACATTGTTGGAACACTAGATCTAGTAGTGGAACATGAAGCTAAAAATTTCTTCTCCAAAGAATTATTTACCTCCTATGAAACACAAGAGAATCCAACGACGAACTCTAAGAATCCAAGCCCTTTGCTTGAGTTATGACGACTTATTTATAATAAATAACAATGAATTTTCAACTTCTATGACCTATGGGCATCCATATAACTTTTCATGTTACATATATGAATCTTTACATTCCACATGTGTCCTTTCAAATCCCACATGTGTCTCTTGGAATTAATTACATTAAACTTATTAAAAAGGATAAATTACATATAGGATGGTGGCTATATAAGAAAAAACTTCTAATAAGACAAAATAGTTTCAAATGGATAAATCAATTTCTTCTTCATGGAGCTCATTGGTGATGTATGAACGCCATTCTTTGAACTCCATGGTGATAAATTTAACTCGAATTGGAAACTCAACCATAAACCACATCTTCACCTCAATGATTCTGTTAATATACATATGAGCAGGATTGTACACTATTCCAGAGCCATGGTAGTTTCATGTGAACATTTGTTGGTGCAATCACATGTTGTAGAATATCACTCTTAGTAATCTCCAAGCCTTTTTGTTCTGATACGTGCTTGATTTTATCAACCAAATACTTCACTTCTCGCATGATGGTATCCTTGTCTCTTGTCTCTCCAAGTGGACCCACTGAATGCAAACCATGTTTCTATGTCAGAGACTCCAAGCCACTATGAAGTCGACTATAAGTAGCTAGAGTGTCGATTGCTTGTTCTCTGAGATGGGTGTAATTCTGGATATGAAGTTGTAATTGTACTTTGTCCATATTGATATCAATATTGTCCTTCCTAAGCAACTTATCTGAAACATTGTGTATTTGACGCCCCACTCCTGTATCATATTGATGACTCTGTTTGCAACCTTCCTGAGCTTTCATATTTCTTGGGATTTCCTTTGTATCCCAGACATAGATGACACCAATTGATGCAAGAGAATCATTTCATCATACAATTGCTTCATGGTATCCTCCATTGGTCCAACTCTTCCAATATAGCTGAATTCCATTTTGTTGTATTGAGTTGTTAGAAGATAATCATTGATTTTCTAGAGTGAGATGCTCCACTTATTTCTTTGCTGAAGCCAATTCTTTCATCAACCATGCATTATCACATAAAAGGTAATACTGTGGAAAAAGTAACATTAGTTGCCATGACTGCCCAGAGATTCCTCATGGTGTTTACAATTATCACTTTCTTAGTGGATATAGAGACTGGATTATGGGGATCATTTAGGAAAAATCTTCCTCTTTGTTGCACAATTATTTTCTTAAACTGATCAGAAGTGACATTACACACATACATGACCCTATCTTCTAGTGGAGGAGTGATTCCCATCTCATAAAATGGGAGATGGAAACCTTTAAGAGGAGGTTTTGATGGGGAACCTGGCTCATCATCAATGGGCACAATGCAATCTTCTTCCACCAATTCTGCTTTTATCTCCTGGGTCAATTATTATTTTTTAAGTTTTGTGTGGCTTCCTCCTCTTGTGAATTTCTTTGTTGTTCTTCTTCTATTCGTCTTTTTTCTTCCTCTTCCTATTGTCTCTTTCTAAGAAGGTCATTCTGCTTCCTCTTCTCCTCCTTTTCTTGTTTTTTATTTTCCTCCAATATTTTCTTCTCTTAGTCATCCTCAATAACACCTTTTCTTAATGGATCAACCTTCCACTTCCTTGTACTTTCTGTTGTTGGATCGTGCTTGATCCTATTCCTGGGAGATGTTGCACTTGTTGGGACAATTGTTGCTTGTGGTTCCTCCCACATCTGTGGATCTATAATTTGTAGAACTCAGGAGGGACCTGCCTCATCTATCAGGTGAGTCTTCCTTAATTCTTTGTACCAATTATTCACCTTTTCATCCTATAAATTGGTCATTGGTACATATCCCCAAGCATACCCTATATTGTCACAATGTTGTCTGCACACCTTCCTAGGATCATACCTCTGAAAACCCCTAGTTCCAAAGTATAGGTGCATCGGTTCTTCTATTTTAGCATCTACTGCCTTGAGTCTCTTTAGCTTATACTTCCATTTCTTAAAGGGAAAATGGGCCAAGGAGACTTCTTCATCCTATGGAGTTTTGCATACAATCCATTATTAACGTGATATTTTTTTTTGCAAGACCATCTTGTTAGTTACGTATCGTGGCATAACATGGGGAGAAATTTGGCATCCAAAGCATCTAATATATGTACCATTCAATGCAAAAAGCCAATCTTCAATGTCATGTAATGCCTCCATTTGGTAGGTCATGCAAGGAGGATCAATTGCATATATCATCTAAAGAAGAATTGTGAAGAAATTATTTTCTAACTTCTCATACACTCCTCTGAAACTTATCTCTGGCAACAGCTTGCAATGAAAGTAGACTAGAAGCTTGTCATCTGGGGTCCAGTTCCAGTTCATCCCTGGGAATGCATACCATGCAAAAATCCCATCTAGTAGATAAGATAACATGTAAAATTAAGATGCTTGATATGCTTGCAACGCTGCTTTGGCCTATCCAACATGTCGTTACAATTCAAAGGAAAGGATATCTACCCAATTGAATATTTTTCCTCGTGAAAAAACCAAGTTGAACATGTATATCTAATTCTCTTCAAAGACTTCTGAATTTTTTTGCCCATGCAACCTACAAAACATAGAAATAAGGTACTGATATACCTTCCTCAATGTTCTACTTAGTAAGTTGCACTTGGTCAGTGTAAGTTTTTAGCACACCCTTGACACCAGGACTTGATGATTTCACCTGTGTTGAGGTTTCTCCATCTAGTATAGAATGAAGTGTTGGCACATTCTTTGGGTATAAAAATATTATAATAGGTACGCATGTTATGTGCATAGTAGGTAATAAGCTCACCACCACTTTCACTATAAAGCACCAATATGAGATAGGATCCACTCAATAGAATTTGCACAAGGCATTACCAGAAACCTGCATGCAATCTTGTGTATCATAGACCGCTTAATGTTGATTTAAAATTCCATGTCTTCCAGATCTTGAGGGAACTAATTTTGCATGAATGTGTCTTTAATGTCCTTCCACAAGAATTCAATATATTTATCTATAAAACATTATGTATATGGAAATATGGGAATTATAGGCTTTGCAACTTCCACTGTCTCTTCAACACTTGCTTCTGGCACTTCTTTGGAGGTCACACAATGGGTAGTGGGAGGAATTATTCCAATAAATGATGAGAGAGTGATGGGAATTGTAGCTGGAACACCTTCACGTGGAATAACACTCATAAAGACCAAATGTTAGCTTTGAGAAATTCATTATCTAATCAATGATTCAAAAAATAAAGTTCAGATGTTGTTGAGAACATAAGCCTATCATATACAAGACTAAACAATTGTTTGTAGTAAAACCTGCATCAAGACAAAGTAGGGAACATGCCATAGCAAAAGTGAAGTGTTAAGGCTCAATGAGGCTTCAAGATGCGCTATTGTGCTCATGGAAAGGGAGAGAGAGGCCTTAAGGGCACATGGCACAAGCTGAGGGATGAAGGGAGGCTCACTATTTATTGTGAGTGTGTTATGCGCTCAAGACTACTCAAGAGGGCGCAGGGTGGAGGCCAAAGGTTGAAGGGGTTAGGATTGAGCCTTCCTAATGCGTTGTGTACTCAAGAGAGATCGAGGAGGGCGCAGGGCGCAAGCTAAAGTTTGAAGGAACCATGATGTTACTTCATGATGCGTATTGCACTCAAGGAGGGCACAGTTTCTAAAAACAATGATGACTTTGTGACCCCAGATTGTGCTCTGAAATAAAACTTGGTTTTTCAGGGTACAGTTTTCCAAAACAATGAGGCCTGCCATTATAAAAGTGTGCTCTTTCTTGAAATGGATCAATATCAGCTAAACATGTCCGGAAACAAGATAAAATCATTGATATATTAAGAGGAAGGGTCTGTAAGTAATTATAGGCTATGTCGCAATCATGACCAAAAGGTGAAAGGTCACAAAATGCAAAGAGTCACAATAAAATTACTGGCGACAGTAGAATGAAAAATGTGCTAGGAATAATGGGTGAAAATGCCAACAAAGAAACTGAAATGGATTAAAATGCCAACAAAGAAAAAAAGAAAAATGAGATTTATTTGCGAAGAAGATCGATGAGGAGCTCCTTGATTCAAAGAAGCGTGCTCATCTCAGAATGAGAATAATTGTGTGAGAGAAATGATTAGCTGAGTTAATTATAAAGATATTACATGCAAAACAAGTCCATGTATGTTCACCACTTGTCAACGGATGAGTAGGTTGGTTAATTGAAGTGAAGTGGATTCCTATTTTCTAGGAGTGCGCCCGCATGCAGTAGGGAAATTGCAAGCATGATAATGAGGGTGCATCTCTTGTCAACAAGGAGTGCACTTAGCTTGGAGGGCACATTCATTGAGTCGAAGGAGTGCGCTAATATAGGGCGTAGTCACTAATATAATGAAGTGCGCTCAACTAGGGCACAATGCTTGACAACATGGAGTGCGCTCACTATTAGTTTGAAGTGCACTTTTGGTCAAGGAGGGTGTAATTTCATCCAATAGTGGCACTTTATGAATGATATGTAAAAAAAGTGCACTTTTCTTAACAATATTTCTTTTTTCGTCGGTGTGCGTGTGATGCAAGACAAACAAAGCCAGTTACTAAGTGGAGAAAAGTTAGGCATTTTCTTATCTTAACATAAGATGACACATATGGTCCTAAAGATAAGACTTTGATTCTTAGAAAACTTTGACTTATGAAGAAGCAAAACTTAGTGATAACATAAGGATAGTCAAGCCATCATCGTGACAACACTAGGTAGCTTGGAGCGACAACTCATGTAGGCTCCAAAATTAGATTAGGCATGAATTTTGGAGGGTAGTTGTCGCAACGACAACACTTACATAAAATTTTCTAGTCATTTTTGGAAAATATCATGTTTCATGTCTTATTTTAATCCACCAATTTAAGATTTCAATACATGTTCATCACATATGTTACGTGCCCTTGTGGTCAAAACCTGGAATTCTGAATTATTATCTTCAATATCACCAAATTGCTCAATTCTTGTTAATTGATAGAAATAGTCTTGTTTCCAAGCTTTGTTATGTTGTTCTTCTAAGTATTCTATTAATAAACCCCAATTATAATGATAATAATGGGGCATCCCTTTAACTACCATTGATTTCATTGATAGGATTTTATCTCCAAGTTCAAAGTTGTTATGTGAATCCTTTGCTTGTCATCTATAATATTATGCAATTAAAAATATTATTGTATTTGGTGCACCTAGGAAAAAACCTTTGTTCCATCAAACCTCTTTAATTCTACCTTGTGAAGGTTCACTCCTTCAGGTAACCACCCATAAGAAGCTCCACAATTAGAATAAAATCCACTTGAAAATTTATTATTATTGGCACGTTGCTCAACTTGAATATTCCATTTATTTTCATGAGTTCCTTTAGACACATTATAAATTTTAAGGAACCTCCCAATTATTGATTTTGTAATATTTTGTTCTATTTGTTTCATTTTATTATCCATTTATTTCTTATCCTTCATTTTTTGTTCAATATCCCTTTTAATTGATTCGTGGAACTGTGAAAACTGACTTTCCAACTTGGTTACCCAGTAGTTGACATCTTCTATTTCTTCATGACTTGTTGATAAGCCTTAAGGGGGTTTAATTAGTGTAGTAGCTTTTGGATATTTCTTTGGTAACATGTGAGAAAATAATAATAATAATGATACTCATATTTATCATAACTTTCAATCACCCAAGAGAAAATGGATCTTCTAATCAAAAGTTATGTCATGTGTTAGTTACGTATATTAAAGCCTTAATTTGGAGAATATATGAAGTACTCACATTTTTCTTGATATATCATTGTAATTTGAGCCTTTCTCAATTTGAAAGTTGGTATGTAATACTTTGATATTTCTTCTCTGCAATTCCACATGTTTGACGAGAATTTGATATTCCAGGTAAAAGTTATTGATTTTAGCCTTTGCCCAAGAAAAAAATTGTATAGCTTGCCATGTGTCCAATTTTTCAAATAAAATTTTGAAATTTTTACACGAGGTACTTCATTATGTCTCCTTAGATCTCTAAAAATTTACAATCTGAAGTATCACAAAAAAAACTTATAGCAAAAATGTAAAGCTCACTTGTTTGGAACTATTTTCAAGATAATTCACAAATGATAACTTCGACAAAGTATATATTAGAAAGTTTAGAGAATCAAATTCTAAAATTTTAACTAGATGTTTCCCAAGATCTCGCCTCAATATGGTCCAAATTTCACCATATGAAATTTCCTAGAAAAAAGTTATAGCGAAACTTCCAAATTGGCTTGTTTGATGCAACAAAGCCTAGGTTTGTATGTTCTAATACAAAATGGGTGAACCTTGCGCCTTAAAAATGATAAGAAACTAATAATTATAATCCATTCAGATGGGGAAACCTCCTTTTATAGTGAATACAATGTAGAACACAAGATTATATGGTCTTAAGACTATGCCTCCTTAGTATATATATTAGGAGACAAAAGGTACAATTTTAATAAAATGGGACCATGAAATTTTTTAGTTAACCTCCTAATATAACAATTAAACAAGTAATGAATATTTATTAGGGCCTTAATATATGGTCCAAGGCCCATATCAAACTCTAATCTAGTTTTTATTCTAGATAGTTCCTAAAATTGTCAATTTCATCTTCATATGTGTTTGTTGAGGTGTCTTCATTAGTTGTATCCTTCTTGGCACCCTTGCACCTCTTCCTTGACCCATTTCCTCATATCTTGCTAGTTTTTAGCCCATATTTTTGAATTTCAGATGGGCTAGGAACCTTTTGGGACCTATACATATCCATATTACGAGAATTTGGTTCATGTTGTCTCCTCCTTTTAAATTTGGTATGCCTTGCAACATTATTGTCTCTACTTCCTAATGTTTTCCCTATGCTCTAATAATACTTTCATTTTCTTCCTTGTCGCTTATAAGTTCATCCCTGAACTTCATAGTGTTTCCATATAATTTGGAGGGGTCTCCACCACTTTCTTCTCATCTAACTCCTCCTTTCTCTTGTGTGAAGCCCTCTCTAAATTGTATTGTACAATTTTGTTGAGCATTCCCTTTGTTTTTAACTATTGGTTAACATTCTTATGTGTTGAAACAAAAAACAATTGTTGGTTTAAGAAACTAATAAAATTTCAACGTATTTGGTTGCCTTGAATAAACCTTTATTGACCTATGCGACCCTGAAAATGATGTTATATTGTGGCTACACATCGCACTTAGATTTGGTTTAGATGAATCAAGTGAAGTTTAATCCAACAATTTTACTACAACAAACCTTTAACATTAACAAGACTTGACTCATTCTTTCTCTCTTGAGCCCATTTAGTCCGAGTGTTGAACCTTACCTATGATACTACTTTATAACACATCCAACCCCGTAATTCACCTTAAGAAGGTGGGATTGTAAATTTCCTCTTCATTTTAATCACTTCAAACCTTTCTTATAAGGCCTCCATCATATTTTTCTCATTGAGATATTTCTAACAAAGGTAAAATTCATCTGATTCAGAGCTCGAGGCACAAAGATATATGGACCTTCAAAGCTTTCTATACGAACACAACATCAACATGTTTGTACATATGACACATGGAAAGTGATGCGGAGTCCAGTGCCAAATTTCACCTCAAAATGTTGTGTTGTCAACACCCAGGGCTTGTTAGCCCTGTCATGTTATCCCTTACCTTTCTCGTGAATTACTTCCTTTTTATTTATTCACTTGGAAGTGTTTTTACCTTTCTCATGATAACTTTATTATTTTTATAACTAGCCTTGCGCATGATATTTTATATAAAATCGTGCATAAAATAACATTTACATCTATGGAAGAAATTTTCCTCAAAACATTTATTTATTCTATTGTTTCATGTCTAGTTTAAGTAGTTAGGTAAAATTCCAAAGATATATAATAATTTACAATCCACTTTTTTTTGGATTTCATTCATCATAACTTTTGTTACTTAATAATTACACCCAAGTCAAATATATATACCAATTTCCAAAAATAATTATTAATTAAAATAATCTCTTACCCGAATTCTGAATTATCTAATATTTTAATATCCACCTCTTGCAGTGCATGGAGCTCTTCCATAATAATTTTCACTAGCATTACTTACCCAACAATTACTCAGCCAATTTTCCATTGATCCATGCTCAATTTATATTTTAGGTCCCACTTCCAAAATATATAATATTTCAATATCCACCTCTTGCATTAATTACCCCTCAATGACTTACACTCAACTAATTTTCCACAATTGTGTGCTCATATATCTGTTAGGACCCACTTCCAAATTATATAATATTTTAATATCCACCTCTTGCAGGCACAAAGAGCTCTTCCACAATTTATTTCGATAACATTACTTACCCCGCACTAACTTAGCCAATTTTACACTATTTCTTGATCTTGTGTTATGCTATAGGATTTAGACTTAGTATAACTTCCAAAATAGAAAAGACTTATTGCATAGTCTTAAAACATTAATATTAATATATTTTTGTCAATGAAGTAAATACTTCTTAGTACCAAGAAAGGGGAAAATAATTTAACCCTAATTATCTACTTTAGGCTTCAAATTTGTCTTGCATTCATATATGTAAGTTTATCTCTCCATTGTTGAACATATTATTAGAAAGGGAAATAAAACTAAAGAAAGCACACATCTATGAGAATTGTTAATTCTTGACACAAACCACAATATGCATTAAATTCTCCAATTATTTTTGATAGGCCTTGAGACATTTCAACCCAGTAAAATATAGGATTCTATATGGATGAAAGAGAATACAAGATCAACCATATGGAATGTATGAAATCATTTAAACATAATTTTACATCCTTATATTTTCATAAATGGTAATTTCTAGATTTGTGACAATCCAAAAATGGATCTTAAGTTTTGTGACATCCCAAGGCATTTAGACACCCCAATATGGTCATGAGCTATGCTCTATGGTTTTCCCAGCAAAAATACCCACAATACATTTGTTATCACTCATAAGTTTTAAAAATTTCATTGATAGGGTCTTGCATATCATTAACCTAGGTTCCATGTTGTTTTCATAGTCAGATTCATGAAATTTATAAAAAAACACATGTAACTCGTTTTATCCCAAGTCTAAACCCACCATGAGTCATGTAATGTTAGTCTTTACCATTCCATATCATTTAGTTTTCGCACCCATGCCTTCAAATTAAAAAATAAGCCACTTGTCTGTTTTTTCACCATTTCATAGCGAATATAATGGCAAACCAAGGATTTCGCTACAGAATTACCTGATAATTCCGTAGCAGATTTGTCAGAATTTTAACTGTTTTCGCTACAAAATTGTGTTATTCTGCAGAAAAGACAGAGCAGAGTGAGATGTCAAGTTTTCGATGGCCAAGGGTAAAGGTGAGGTCAGCAAATTAGTTGCCATGATCACCAAGCATGCAAGATCGCGATTTCACTCATCATTTCCTTTTGTGGTCACATGTGTCATCATTTTCCCCCAAGTTGTCGAATTGCATTTTAATTTTTTCCCCTAAGATTCTTTATGTCATTCATTGTTTGAAGTCTTGCATGTAAAGCATCACAATGTCATCCTTGAAGAGCTGATTCTCAACGCAAACAACTTGTTGTCTAGGTTTGTTCATCTGTAGGTGTCACAACTAAGAAGCAACGAAGGTATAAAGGAGAAATGTCAACGAAGAAGAAAGTGAATAAAGGAGATTATTATGTGAGATATGAGCCTATGCATTTGAAACTATTGAATGAAGATCCTAGTTTCATGGATGCCTTCAGGAATGTTGGTTGTCTATAGTTTTGTCAGAAGATGCAGGGTTTTCATGCTCAAATATCCAAAAAATTTTCAACCAATTTCATAGGGACAACCTCAAAGGTTGGGGTATTGAATTTCAGGGTATCACCTGATACTATCTCTCAAGCTACAAAAATACCCAGAGGAGGTGAGGAATGGTTCAAAGGTACACAATTCAAAATGCATAGCTGTGAAGAATTTTTCAAATAAGAGCACATCGAAGATGACATGGAAAGTGGCATCCCCAGGAGTTATATGAAATAAAATTATTCAAAACTATTTTTTGTGGTCCAAAAGTATTTTATCTGCCAGGGGAGGTTTCACATGGTCTACTTATATCACTTCAGGCTCCTTTTGAATTTCATTGGTAAGCAACCCCTTGATTTGCCTTTATTTTTATTTATAAGTTTGGGGAAGATGTCAGACAAGGTCCAAGCCAAGGCTGAGGGTAGTGAAACCTCAGTTTTTCACCATGGATTAATCAAATTATTAGTGCTGGAGGAATTAAAAAAGTTAAACAGAGATTGGGCATCTTTTCTCTTTCTTAGTGGATATGAAGTAGATTCAATGACACCTAAAAATATTTCAAAGCCAAAGGTCACTTCATCTCCAGCTGTGATAGAAGAAGTTAATGAAGAAGGAGGACAACTTATTGTGGAGCCAATGGATATTAAGGCTAAACCCAGGCCAGAGACAAATATCCCACAACCATCACCTGCAAGGCAAAAACAGAAAATTAGCAAACATGGTAGAAGGAGGATAACTAGGAACCAAACCATTGCCAAAGGAAATCTTGAAGACATCATCTAGGCAATAGACATTGAAGAATCTCCAATTGTCCAAGAAGAAGACATTGAAGGGGATAAAAGGAAGAAGCAGAAATGTAAGTCTGTCAAAAAATTGGATTTTGCAGGAGAAGATGCTGGTTTCATTTTGTAGCCAAGGAAACCAACGACCAGGTCACAGCTTGCAAAGGATTCCATGGAGAGCAAGAGAATATAAAAGATTAATGAAGGCAAGCAACCAAAGAACATTATAGACCTATCTTCAGCAACAGAAGAGGACTTTGTGCAAAGGAAAGGAAAGGAACAAGTTGAGAAAAATATTGAAGCACAAATATTGCAGGAGGAATTATGAGAGGCCAGGGAAGAAGTAATTGAAGTCAAATTGGAACTACAAGAGGCCAAGGTAGATAAAAAACTAATGGTAGACTTTGAAAAAGAAATGAAGGATCAAATGGATAAATATGACAAAACTCTGTCAAATGCCAAGAAAATGCCGAAGATAAGTCTTGCTCTGAGGAAAGTGGTGAAGAAAAATAGGAAAAGAAATATATGGTTGCAGTCTGAGAGAAAAAGGCTCAAAGGGCAGGTTAAGGAGATGCAAGACCAAATGGACATGATCCAAGAAGAACTGAAGAAAAGAGGCCTGAAGATTAGAATGGTAAATGAACCTGAAGAGGTACAACCTGCTGATGCTAAACATGAAATTCCCAAAGTTTAAGGGGTTACTCTAAAAAATATTTTTGATTAAATTTACAACTTGTAGGAAACAAGAATTTTGGTTCAGAAGCTGAATTTTTGAAGAAAAGTGATAAATCTGTGTTTTCAGCGAAATTAGGCAATTTCGTAGTGAAGTCCAAGCTTGAAGGTTGGAATTCGCTACGAAATTCCTGTAGGATGTTTTCTACCCAAAAGACCAATTTTTATGGAGATCTAAGGAGGGAAAGTGTTGGTATTTAGCCCATGTGACTTGAAAAACATATCTTGGCCATTAGACAAGGCAAAAAAGGAGGTTGGATGACTGAATTAAATGTGCTACTAAATTTCGCTACGATACTTCCTAAAGTTACTCTGTTTTTACAACGAAGTGTTTTTAATGGATTTTGAAGGTTTGAAAGGCATGTTGAAGAACAAAAAGCCACCTGGAGACATCCAAGATGACAATGGGCCATCCCAGCAAATATTTAATACTCGATAGGGGTTTCACCTATCCAGCTCAGCATGAAGACAAGGATTAAAGTGGTGTTTATATTTTCCTAAAAAATAGGACTGTTGTTCGCTAAATCTAGGGGATGCATTAATGTCTTAGGGATGGTGAAATTCCACTCGAGAATTTGATCCTTATCAATGTAATTGTCCCACTACTGAACAAGTGAATGTAATAAATGTAAATCAGAGTCCTATTAGAAGTGTACGTCTTAAGAGACTAGGTGTCTTTTTTAGTTCCAAGAATGCAGTTTATAGTTATGTTAGGTGTCAAAGTTATGGTTCGATGATCTATCCAGCTGGGAAAATCCTATGTAAGGAACACAGGTCTATTTAAAGACAGGAAATCGAATCAGAAAGGGTTGGAGAATGTTACTTTGAGACTACTATTATTGTAAATCTTGGAATATCAGTAATATACAGTGATGGTGTTTTCTGCTTAACATGAGATTCTTTGAATATTGCAATGAGTTTATGCCTTATGTTTCCTTAATATATTTTCTCAATATCTTGATTTTAAATTACTCAGAATTCATGCCCTCATGCTCTGACTTACTTTTGACATCAAATTATTGAAATTTCATGTGTTAGTATTATATTTTTCATTGAAACAGTAGAAGCCTCAACTTCCATGAGTAGAATTATTTGTCACTGACCCTATACTGACTCCATGAGCCCAATGGTAGTAAAATATATCCCATTTTTCACCTATAATCAAATACATTTAGACACTTATCACAGAGTTATCCATCTGATTCAAAACCTAATTGAGAAAATCATTAGATGATTTAAGAGAGTCCTCTCAGGTTGAAGAGGCTAATCCTTAATCAAAAGCTGGTTTGGAAGAGTTACTCTAAGTTGTTTGGCGGAGCAGCCCATTAGTACCAATTTATAGATAACAACATTAATTAAAAGGCTCTAAAGGCCCAAATTAATTTTTACAACATATCTATAGGCTTTTTAATTTCATTTTTAATTTCTTTAATTATTTAATTCAAATGTTTTATGAAGACTATTTTGATTGAGTCTTCACTATAAAACATTGTAATTCCAAGCATTATTCATGTTAAAGGAAATTGCATTCAAATATTTATATTCAATCCCCTTCCAGAGGAAACATACAACCATTCACACTTGAGATCAAATTCCATCTTAGCACTAGTTATAAAACATTGAACAATTATATCATTTCATTAATAGAAAAAAGTTTACACATTTTCCTTATTCACAGTAGTTTGAAAAAAAATGAAGAAGAGAGATCCACTATCCACCAAAATATAGACATAACTTAAATACATTTTATTTGTAATTGGCTGTCCCCAAGCTAAATTTGATGCCTTGAGAGGAAGCTTCTCTCAAGATTCTACAAATTCAAATCAAGGCCGAGGACATGAAGTCCACTCTCCTTCACATATAACAAATCAACATTTTACCTTTCAACTACTAAGACATGCCTCTTAACACTTGCAATATTCCCACTATGGGGCTGCACAACACAAAGAGAGTCCTGTATTGATTTCATGGTCCCTTGCTCCTTCCATTTCTCAGTGACTTATGTGTTAAATTAATACCGACTGTTATCACTCAGATTTTCCTTGAAGTTGTTGGAAGAGGAAAGGGGTCCAAGGTAACCACAAACCAACTTTTAGGTACAGAATCTAGCCAATCTGTACCCAGAGAGGGCTCTCTCTGTAAGATTTAGCTTTGTTTTTAAAAGATATTAGGCTAGTTATGAAAGTTCAGGGATTTTGATTTTGTTTTTTTGGGTGATGAAATTCATTAGCAGAGAGGTATGACTGAGTAGTTTTAGTCCATTGGGCTAATGGAGTAAAAGAATATGGCTTAAATGGATGTAGTTTCTTAACAAGGGATGGTTTCACAGGGTAATGTAATCAAATAGGGAACAATTAAAGATCTAAAATGAATGGAATGAACTCGAAATGGGTGAAGGGAAATTAAGAATCCTTCAATATTTTCGAAAGAGGGAACTTGAATGATTATTAACAAAGAGAAATTAATAATTCTTTATCAAATAATCAGAATGGATAAACTAGAAAACAAGAGCAATTAAGAATTCACTGTTTAAACTAGTTCAGAAGAAAACATTAGGAATAACAACGATTGAAAATAGATTGCACTTAAGCACTTTCTGAATTATTCCTTTTCGTTTATCATTCAGATATGAAACACAAATGGTATAATAAAAAAGTATAAAACTCTAAAACATAAGAGATAGATGACTTATTGATCCGTTGTCTGACTAAAGAATCCTGTGAAAAGTCTTTTGCATTAATTCTTTATCTAGCTAGCCATATGAAATTTATCCAAGAACACTTTATTCCAAAATAATCAGTATTACAGCAAAGTCTAAGAATCCACCCCTCAATACTCCAATTGAGGGAGTATTTATACAAATAATTATAAAAAATATCTCCTAACAAAATGAGATATAATCTAGGATGACTCATTGATATATTACAAGAAAATAGAGACAGATGGTCTCGTAGATAAGAGAAAGGATAACCGATGTTGTGCTATTTCCTTCTTTTGAGAATGTGTTGGAGGCAGGCCCTATGATTGGGCTTGCTGCTGTCCTCTTTAGTAATTCTGTGCTGGCTGCTTTGTTTTACTGATACTCTTTACCAGTACTGATACACTTTGAATTTTGTTTGATCTTTGTTTATCCTTTTATCATGTCTTACTGTAGTAAATAATCAAAATTCATGCAAAGATAATATTTACAAAAAGTCTAACATTTCTTCCCACCATTGTATTTCTAGTATTCTTGTTCTTTGAAGCTTCCTCAGAGTTTCATCAGTCTCTGTATATCTGAAGAAAGTAGGCTGAATTGGGAATAAGTGTTTTACCTCATGTTCGAGATAAAAGAAATTTTCCAGATTGTCATGAAGAATCTTTCCTGTAGGCAATGCTTTTGTTACTGATGAACTGGCCTGGTTGTCAACATATTTATTCAATTTCTCAACATAGTTTTCCAGGCTCATAAGTTTATCCTCTGAAATTAAAGGACTTGGCAATCCTTTACTCTGCAAAATATTGAATCTCTTTGCAAAGGCATTGACTTCTTCCTGCATATCAAAGCATATTCTTTCTAGATTCTGCATCAGAGTTCTTTTAGTAAAAACTCATTTAATATCCAAAATTGTTCATGTTCTGTCTTGGATGCCTAGTTCTTCAAGTTGATATTTGTTCTTGGTATTCAAAAACTGTATAAGATCATTGACTTCTTTAGGCATGTTTCCTAATTCTTCTCTTGCCTGTAAAATTTCTTCTAGAGCCAATTTAATTAAATCATTCTGCTCATACATTATTTGGATTGATGGCCAGACATATTTTATTGACTGAATGATGTTGGTCCAAAGAATTTCTTTGATTTCTCCCAAAGGTTTCTCCAATGTGAGATCCCTTTCTAATGCTCTCACCAATTTTTCTAATCTATTAATCTCTCTTGTCTTTTCCGCAACACTCATTTTTGAGAGATCATATTTTTTCTCTAAGGAGATAAATTGTACCTTTGTTTTCTAAAGCTTTGTCACTTGGAGTTACAATTCCTCCATTGATTTTATTAATTCTTCAGTGCTTAAATTGGTAGTGTTGACCTGTGATAATTCTGTTGGCCGACCTGTTGTTGTTGTACCTATAATTACTTCTGCTGTAGATGCTGGAATGTTTGTCTGCTTGTCCTTTAATGCCTTTTCAAGTTCTTTTTCAGTCTCATTTAGTTGCTCATTCAGTTTCAAGAGAAAATCCATTAATTCTTCTTCAGAATTTTGCTTCATGATTTCTGCAGTTTGTGGATGCCTTGAAGATGGCAACTTCAATTGTTTCTTTAAGGCTACAATATCATCATCTTTCTTCCTAATCAAGGCTTCTATACCTTTGAAATCTTTGGGATTATGACCCAATCTAATAATTATTTCTTCCAAAGTATTTATTCTGTTGTCCTTAGCCTGGAAGAGGCTTTCTCAAGATGCAATTGAGCAGTAGTATTATTCAAGGAATCCTGTAATCTTTGGGTCATCATTGATTTATCAGTCAAAGTTGAATAAATCATTTCTCTTGTTTTTTTGTGAAGTTCAATCTGATCCAAAGGATGAATATCCTTTGCCATGAATTCAAAATTGGTTCTAACATAATCTGCAGCTGTTTGAGGCTGCTGCTCTTTGGGCTTGAAATGAATCATCACCATTTTACCTTGCTGGATGTCATAGGCTGACATCAATCTTTGTTGATTTTTGTGAGCCATTTTAAAATATTGATTATAGATTTGAAGTCTTAATGGATCATTTATGGCCTTTATATTTATAAATGTTTTCTTAATATCCCAGGCATCCTTCACTGGTGGTTTGAAGGAAGATGCTTCTGCACTTTGCTATCTTTGTAGCTCTTTTCTCTGTGAATTAGTGGATATTCCACTGATTGTGCATGTTTTCTGACTATCTAATTCTTCTCTCCTATGATTATCAGTGGTTTCTTGAACAAATTCTACTTCTATAAGAGGATTTAATTTTTGTCTTTTGACAACAGGTTGTTCTGAAGATCCACTGATAGGAGTGGCTGTTTCTGCATCTCTCTTCTTACCTTTTTATTCATTGAGAGGAGTTTGCAAAATTGAAATTTCTGCCACATTGATCTGAGTGGGAGAAATCTATATTTGGGCCTGTTCCTTGGAAGTTTTAGGCTACTCTGTCATTGTGAATTTCTCTGTGACTTGTGTATCAGCCTCCTTTTCCTTCTCTTTAGATGCTACTGTGGCCAGTGCACTGATTTCCTACAAATTTTGTTGAGAAGTTCCAACAAAAGAAGGACCAATTCTTGGTCTTTGCACTCGTCCAAACGAATCCAGGTCAAGTATTTTCTCAAGATATTTCATAACATTTTCAACACTGACCTGTTCACTATCTTGTTCTATTAAGGTCCCTTCCATCCATTCATCGATATTGGGAAATTGTTCAATCTCTGGAATTCTATGATGAAGGTATGGTGACAATTTGTTTTTCATTATCCTATCACAAATAAATTTGTTTGGGTCATAAGGTACCCAGTGGATTTTTTTTTTTCAATTTGAGATGATCTTCTAGGATTCTTTCAGCTTCTTTTCCTGCATCCCTAGAATTGTAGACAAAAGGACCTAATTGACTCTTGATTCTGAGCTGAGCTTTCTTCTTTGCATTACAAAAATGGACTATGTCTGAATTTATCATCTGTCTGAAATATTCCAAGGCAAAGAGCCTCATTGGAACATACTTTGGTAGCTTGAAAGGACATAGCTCACTGCCATATATTCTAATTTCTGTATGATTCCTGTATAGGTACCAATCACCTATATTGTATTGCTTGGATAGTTGGAGAATTTTCTTAATGTCATTATTGACCCTAGGAGGAGAGATTCCTGTTAATAAAGTTGTTGTAGGGTGCACAAATAGGTCAATGAACTCATTGTAAGAATAAGGAGAATAAGAGGAATTATGGAAGATTGCAGACCTAAAAATGACAAACCTAGGATTTCCTTTGGCATCAAGTTTCATGACATGGAAAGGGAAACTCTCTGATTGATAGTAAAGCATAAGATGGTATATAACAGTGGAATATTTAAAGACTCTCTCATCTTCTAATCTCATGAATTGGTCATGAATTTTATCAGTAATATAGGAAGCAAAATCATATTTGACAGCAGGGGGCTGTCCAGGGGTAAAAATGGACAACAATACTAGGGTTAACTGATCAACATATTCGCTAGTATTGAAACCCATTACAAAGGATATCATATTCAAAATGAGTCTGCCCATATCTGTGAAAAAAATATATCCATAAGGAGGTGGCCTTTGGGTTGATGTTCCAACAACATGAAAGTTTGGTAGAGACGATTCAACTCTTCTTGAGATAAATTGGTCGATTTTTCAAGTAAATCTCCCATGAAAAGGGGAGTCAGGGCTTGACCAAGTTGAAACTGCAAAATTTCATTGATAGACCGAGCAGTTATTGGGAAAAGGATAGTTTGACTCGGGGACATGACTTCTCGTTGATTGGGATCATAATTGGCATGGCAGTAGTGAATTATTTCGGGAAAAATGTGGACTGAGGGTAAAAGATACATCGGAAGATTGGATTCCCACAGTCGAATAATGTCAGAGCCATTTAAGTAACTATCTCTGCATTGGAAAAAAATTATGAGAGAACTTTCACTGAGGACGAGGTCTTTAATCTAGAAATCCCTATCTGCTAAGGGCAGATAGTCTAAATCTATGTGAGGGGAATTCAAGGGTGCGATATTCAAAGCCACGGGAATTTCCATTTCTGGTTCTTGTGGATTCAGAAAGGAATTCGGGTTTTGGTGGAAAAAAAAGGCACTGTCACAGGTTTAGGAATACAATTGTAATTCTAGGAATTGAGGAATGAAATAAATACCAACTTGTTCTCTGTTTTTTATTTTTCCTATGGAATTAGAACAGAAACCAAGATTTGTAGAGTTCAACGGGAATTTGGGTAAATACCTGTTTTCCGGGAAATAAATAGTGAGGAAAACAGGTGTGGGCAACGGCGGATGGTTTCTGGATTGTTCGTCTGCAACTTTCCTCAGTCAAGTTGGCGGACGACAGTCTTCACAGTTGGTTTTTTAAGTTTTTGCATGGGACACTAGTCGCTATACAAAATAGTGAAAATGACGCGCGTTGGTGTTTTTTAATTTCAAATTCAAAGGCTGGAGGGATTATATTTTAAGCGGATGACATCAGCAAGTACGGTGATTTTGTAAGCGGTGAGCGGTATATATCGCACCGCTTTCGAGGACAAGCGGTTTTCAGCGGAGGGCGAGCGATTCCATACAATACACGACACGTGGATCGGCACTGTTTAGAAAACCGCTTGGCCATCGCGCATTATTGTTCGGACGGGGAGGCGCAGCAATATGGTTTACAACCGTAGATCGTAGACTGGTTGATCGAACGGTTGTCAGGAAAGGGAGATGATGGAAAGATAAAGAGCGGGCCCAATACAATCAAATATAATTTAAATTACGTCGGGGTCGATTTGATTGGTGGAATAGGTTGTTAATTAACCATGAGGGTTAGTTAATCCCTTTTTTATACGACATGGTGTCGGGCTTTTAATCAGTTGGAAATTCAACTAATTAATCAAAATTAATCAGATTTATATGGTTATTTTTCAACCAAAAGGGCGGGATAATAATAATTGGGAACTTTAATAATTAAAATAATACGGGAAAGGGTTGAGTCATATAGGGAATTAAATAATAAAGTTAGAAATTAATATGAAAATGAAATAAAAGTGCTAAGTATAAAAACATTAGGTTCATGTAATTAACTTATGCTTGAATGAAAAGGGTTTTTATGAAATATTGTGAAATTTCCCTAAGTAAAATAGGATTTTACTTAGGAAAAGATTGTCTTGTGGAAGTGAATGAATGATTTATGAATGCTTTTAAGTACTTAGGCTTTTCCAATTATTGGGCCGAGGGTCCGGTCCCTCCAAAATTCAAGGAAATGCCTTGAGCCCCTCTAATTTTCAAATGCCCTAGTACTTAGGGGAAATTAGTGAAATTTTTAGGGAAAAATGAGAAATGAAGTTAATAATTTGACTTTTCTTTGCTTGAAATTATTCCAGTGTAGTGTCTGTCTTTGCACTTGTGATGAAAGTAAAGATTTAACACATCTAGAGTCATTATCCATCACATGTAATTCTGCAACAAAATCTACCTACCCTACCTACTTTAACCTAGCAATTTTTCTTCTTTATTAGGGTGCACTTAGACTGGAAAACCCTTATCACATTTTTTCTTTTACATGTAGAAATCTATCTAATTCTAACCTTATTACATCCAAGGGCTCAGATTAAACTGTTGAGCTCCTTTTATTTACTCTACCTATCTACTTATCTGCCAAGATTAAACAGTTTGGTCATATTTTATTCTCTATCTAAAACATAAAATTGAAAGATGAACTAGCCAAGCTTAAACTGTTTGACTGTTCATAAATTGTGGCATAAGATACAAGTTGCACACAATTTGTTTATTTATATAAGAGTAAAAAGTAGTGGCACTTAGACTTGCGCACTTTCTTGGCCTTTCTTTTGGTGGGGTTCGTTTTCTTTCATTTTTTGGCCATTTTTATTTTTTTACCCTTTGATTTTTCTTTTAGGATATGCCCTCTTTACATTTTTTAAATTTTTTGATTTTTTTGACAATATGGAAAATCTTTGCAACAAGGAAAGGTATGAACATATTACATAGCCCATTAAGTCAATCATGGTATATGACACCTATTGGTATAGGAGTCTAACACCAACCATTCAAACAATTATTTTGGTCTCTACCTCAATCCAAGGGATTTCACATTGTTTTCCCTATCCAATTAAGCGAGTTCACAAAATCCACACAGGTTTGATGTGACTTAGAGGGTTCTTTCTCAACCCTGATTAAAGTCACACTTTCAACCCCACACGTGGTTCCAATTTTATGATTGCATGCTCTCTCTGCTTCACTTGCGCACATTTCTTTCTCACTCACACAACCACCTCCATTGTTCACTACTATATTGCCCTCCACCCCACAAACACTCCCAACATGACAAATTGGGGTCCCTCCTTAGGCTGCATGGTCAATCAAAAGTATTTGGAACGATTATCTAGCACATACTTCTAGAGCAACTCAACACCACACCCATTCCTTCCCATAACTGCTAGTAGTGTTGTGTGGATTAATCTGTCTTGCGGACAAGATCGATCTCCCTAGTAATAAAAGTATCTAGCAAAAAACAGTGAAATAAACTAATCTTTCTCTAAGCATATATGATTTACAAAAATCTCTATAGAGGTGTAAAAGAGTTACCGTATGTCCAACGCTTGTTTGAAGTCATTGTTGTCCCTCACGGGCTTGAAGGAGGTTTCCTCGTAAACCTGTAGTCAAAAACAAGAAAATATTACATAGCACCTGTATAGAAATCATCATAAACCATGCTTATCATAGTGATCAAGGAATCTATGAAATAAACCATTAAATGAAAGCTTATTGAGAAAAATGAGTATATTTGTATTAATTGCAAAAGAAGGAAAACCTTACAACCTGAGCCTTGATGTTGCACAGGCCTTCCCGGGGTCCGAAGCAGGAGTCTCCTCTACTTTGATAAGCTCTGCACTCCTCCATCCAAGACGAAAAGAGGTATGTAATCTCTCCTCACAAAAGTCTTAGTTAACTGAGTCTGAATCTCAACAGCACATAACTTCAAATATTCTAAAGCTTGAACTCCCCTTGAGGCTACCCAATGCCTCTTTTTATAGTGGAAAAGAGGAGGGTTTCTGTTCCAACTATGAAGGGATAGAATCCTCCTTCAAAGGGATAAGCTCCTCACATCAAGGGGTTAGCTCCATAAGGTAAGGGATACATGCACCTCATAAGAGCGGTTCTATCACCGCAAGATATTTTCTAGAAGCTTCTAGAATTCACTTTTATTGAGCTTTTTGGATTTTACTTGCGCCTTTTTTATCTTAAAGGGGTCCGCACCCGTAACACAGATAAAGTGTGTTTAGGTATGTAAGAGAGCTGAACATTAGGTGCGGGACCGCAAGCAAGATAGAGAGAAAGTGTGACACCAAAGTTTAGGAGATTTTTAGGAACTTTTCTCTGATTTTCAAGGCTTGATATGAGGAATTGATATGTTAGACTTGCAAAGGGAGAAGTATGAGTAATAATGAGCTCATACACATAGCAGAATGTCAAGATGACAATTTTTAGTGTAACAGATTGCCCCCTAAAGTGCAAAGTCTGGAATAGATGATGCTGAAGTCTGTCATATATGAAGAGTGCAGTACTTTATCATTTCAAGGATCATCCCGTGGACACCCCAGTCGGAACCTGTAAAAACATTCAATGCAAAATATATATATGTAATCATATCATCACTGAGGTAGGCATTCCCATACTCAGATCAAAAACTAACTAAACTTGTTCTGATACAGAAATGATTTTAATATTACATCAATAGTGTAGACACAGCATGGGCACAACCATCTGTAATGAATATTCTACTGCATAAATGATAACAAAATTCCTCGTAGCCTAGATGGTAGAAACTAGATCCAGGGTCTTGATTTCCAAATCTCGAACTAGTATGATTCTATCCATGTGAATTAATGTGTCGAAGTTGAACATGGTAGAAACCACTTGATTACCAGTGAATAATGTAAATTGTTAACAAGTGTGAGAGTAACCACCAGTAATGTCAATGGCTCTCAAAGTACTCAGTACAATCCATGAAATGTGAATGAATGAGCTAAAGTCGAACATGTCACGGAATCATTCGATCAAAGGTCAATGATGCAACCTGTCGTCGAAGGCGAGAAACCTGCCATTGAGGCATGCAGATTTCAAGGTACTGACGATTTCTGGATCAACTTCCTAGATAATGAGCTGTCGTCGATAGAAAGTGATCCGTCGTAGGAAAGCCCACAACACGAAATCATAGATCAAGTTTTGAAGAAATATATTGGCAAGGACTGACTCAGGGATGGTCAAAATGGATGACAGATATTTTGCAGATGAATGGTTTATTTGAACTATCCTCTTGAACACATAACGACACTGCAGATGGCTTGGTGACAATTGACCCAAAGCTAATACCCAGAAACCGGATGAAGACTTTCAATGAGGTTTGATTAACTGTTAGGAAAAGGATTTCCCAACCCAGGTGAATGAAAGTGTCATGTTCAAGAGTGGTTAACTGGATTTTCGAAAATTCAAAATACAACAAACAAGTCATTTTTCTCTCTTTTCCCCCACCATTTCTGGCAAGTACCTCTTTATTTTTGACAAGCTTGAGGAGGATAACATTTTCTTGTTTATAAGCTCATCCTTCGGATGAGTCCAACTTAGTTTAAGATTCGAACCCTAAGAAGGAGTGGTTCGTTCCTGTTAAAAATTAAACATGTCCTTTACTGTTAAATTTTAACGAGTCCAGTATAGGAGAGACTCGATGTTTTTCAATTTTAGGGAGTCAGAAGAAAAAACTTAAGAAAACTCCATGGGTGTACTTTTTTGTAAATTTAGTCTCTCGAGCCCGAAAAAGGATAAAATAATGCGGGAGAGAACTCTATTGACCATAATTAGTCAACGTATACCTTTTTCGTAAATAGTCCATTTCAGTCCGTAAAAGGGGTAAACTTATACTGAAGGGATGATCATTCATTTACTTTAACGAGTTCGAATAATCAAGTACTCGGCAATCTTTTCATATTTAGAGAGTCTGAAAAGGGCTTAAAAGAGGACTCCAATGTTTCACTTTTTCGTAAATTTTTGAAAGAGTCCGAAAAAGTGATAAAAGTATGCTCTTTGTTGAAAAATGATCAATTCTCCTGAAAAATCCAATTTCTGCACAAAAACTTGAAACATTACACATACCTGTTTAAGATAAGTAAAAATGCCTTCAAAATATCCTTTTTAAAGTAAAAAATAAACAAATTAAAAATTCATCTATTCGAAAAAACTTATAAAAAGGACTTTTTCAACTTCATTTTTACCGTTCAAGTTCAGAGTGAAAAGTAGAAGCTTTTGGGTAAAAAAGTTCCTGTGAAGATTTTGGAAAATCCGTCTGATGAATTCGAGAACCGTCAGTCCCAGGTAATCCACAACCTCTTAATCTTGCTTTTCATCCATTTATAATTCATTTTTAGGCTTTAGATTTTATTTTTAAGGGAGAAACATAGTTTAAGAAATCGCCCGCGGAGGTTCGCAGGTGTCACACATGAGACCTGCGGACCCCAACTTTTTCCTATGTAGAAAAAAGTCGTGGGTCTGCACTTTTCCCACAAAGTGTGTGCGTTCCTATGCACTGTGTAAAAAGGGAAAGTGCGGTCCTCGCGTTTTTAAATTTCAAAATCCAATTTCTCTTTTGGCGCCCAAAAATTTTCAAATTAGATTGTTCTAACACATCTTTTTATGCATTGTAGGATCAACAAGATGTTGATTTGGAGAGAACGTGAGCATGAGGATGTGGATGACGATGCGATGCTCCATTTTCCCACAATGCAGGCATTAAGAGCATGCGGTTTGTATAAATTCCGGGCCATTAAGGGCATGAGGGCATAGGTAGATCTCTTAACATGGCTGGTGAACAGGTGGAACGTGCAAGACTAGTGTTTCATTATTGGCGGCCACCGGCTCGAAATTGAGCTGGAGGATATTTATTTTCTGACTGGTTTGTCCAAGAGGGGTGAACAACTTTCCTTGTTTGGGACTAGGCCAGGTGGCCAAACTGTCGCTAGTCTTTGTCAATAATTATATAATGATGAGTCAGACCCCAGGGAAAAACGGATTGATATAAAAACTATCACCCGTCCCGAGCTGAAAGTCATTGCATTTACTGTTACCAGACTGTGTGGGAGTGAAACACTGCATGTAGCTACCGGTTCCCAGATGCGCATTGCTGTAGACTATTTTCGGGGCACCATTTTCAACTGGTGCGAAGCTGTGTTGGCCAATGTAAAAGGCCAACTAACTAGAGCGAAAAATGGAAAACTAAATAACTTTGGATATGGATCCATCGTGGTTAATTTTTCTCTAGAGAGGGTACCCATACTAGCTTCGCAGAGTATTCCTGTTGATGTTGGTCGACCCCGAGAACCTAGGATGGTTCGTTGGGTTGCATTGATGGCCCGTCACGATATTGAGGGCGCTGAGATTGTTCAATTTCCTCCTTCATATTTTTTTTGGCTGGACCACCAAATTTTTGTCATCGAGGACTTTCCATACGTCGGGATAGATTTCCGCGGTGACTGGGATATGACTCTCCCAGCAGGGGAACAGTGGGATGAATCAGGTAAAATAATTTTCAACAAGTTCTAAATTCTAATTTTTTTTATTATTTTTGATCTTCTTGACAATTAATAACCAAAAGTTTTTTGAATGAAGATGTGGGCCCGTGGTGACCAGCCCATCTCCAGCCTTATAACAGAAGACAACCAGTTGCAGCCGCACCAACCCCAATAGGCCAATCAACAGAAATCTAGTTTGATTTAGAACATCATCTAGAGCGTCTGACTCTAGATATTCCAGAGACAGACATAGATGAGATCCCACTCAAATTGCAGAGATACATGACTGGTGTTCCAGGACCTTTTAGGAGGTTCCTGTGTAGGGTGGCCTGGGCAATGGTTTCTTATCGTGATCACCATCAGTGATGGGATGATCATGTTGTAGACTCATATTTTTGACTTTTGTGTTATCATTTTGCCGATCATAAGGTGTTTCCAACCTATGATCGAGGATGATGTATATTTTTTGAAAACACTTCTATACTATGATATATCACTATTTACCGGTTATCTGTGTACATATTATGGATTTTGTTTGTTTTACTGTTTTGATCATTACAAATTTAGATTTATCATACTATAAGCAACTGCGTCTGCTAATGTATTTAAATGTCTTGGAATATGTTGATATTCAATGTAATCAAATTCACGTTCCAAGAGACGAACTCTTAAAAATAACCATAATAACACTGGATTTCTAATGGCATAAACCCTGTTAAGCTGTAATACAACAAGTTCAGAATCCAACCTAACAATCAAACTCCGAATTCCAAATGATATGGATTCAGATAATAACTCAATCACTGCACTATACTTGGCAATGTTATTCGTTGTTTGACCAAGGCTTACCCCATGCATGGATACTAACTCGTCAGAGGGTGAATAGATAACCCAAGCTGCGGAAGAAATGTTTCGTGTACTACGACAAGCACCATCAGCAAAACCAATGTAGGTTTGAGGAGACGTCGACATCTGCAATATCAGGAGTAAAACTCAGATAAGCAGGAATAGTGATAAAAAACACACTTCTAAACTAGACATGCTTTTCTAATCTAAGACACACCAACAGTAAAGAAATCTAATCTAATAAAAAATCTCCATACCAAGTTTAAGCATAGTATCGCTTCAGATAAAGTCCATTTCTGGGTTTATCTAAAGGGACACCGTCAAAATCTATCAGCTCATAGGCCCCTTTTGCCAGCTTTCGCTTAACAATGAAAGGACCATGCCACATGGGCATGAATTTCCCAGCTCCTAGCTTATCATTGGCTTGATCATAAACTAAGACTAGGTCTCCTTCTGAAAAATTTCGAGGGGTAACACTTCTATCATACTGAGCTTTTATTCGTTTAACATGAGCTTCATTTGCTATTGCAGCATTTCGTCGATTCTCATCCAGCTGAGCCAAGTATAAGAAACGTTTCTCCTCCTCAGACGTAGCTGGGAGAAATTCTATGGCTAATTTCAGTGATGAAATTTCGCATTCAATCGGCAACACAACTTCCAAACCGTAAACGAGTTGAAAGGGAGTGAAACCAATTGATGTTTTTACTAAGGTTCGATACGCCCAAAGTGCTGAAAATAACATGGAATGCCAATTAGTTTTGTGAATACCAATAATTCGTCTAATCATGGTGACTAAAACTCTATTTATGGCTTCAACCAGACCGTTGACTTGCGGATAATACAGAGTGGAACTATCGTGGTACAAGCCAAGTTGATCTATCAGTTCAGTCATCATGACATTCCAAAAATGACTTCCATGATCTGTAATAATGGCTTGAGGAACACCAAACCTAGAAATTATGTGATTAAATACGAAAGTTGCAGCAGTCTTGCCGTCAGCCGAAAATGTAGGCATCGCCTCGGCCCACTTAGTAAAATAATCTACTGCTAAGATTATATATGCATGCCCCCTGGCCGAGTGAGGGTTACATGTAATAAAGTCGATACCCCATTTCACGAAAGGACCAACAACAATTATGGGATGAAGAGGAGCGGGTGGCGCGCGCATCTTACGATAAAAAAGTTGACAATTGTGGAATTTCCGGACTGCATAAATACAATCTTTGAATAACGGCGGCTAGAAATAACCAACGCACAATATCTTTTGGGTTGTGGCATACCCAGACATATGACCGCCACAAGCTCCAAAATGGCAGTCATTTAAAACCTTTTCAGCTTCTTCATGAACAAGACAACGTCGAAAAATAGAATCCGCTCCTTGACGATAGAGTGTATCACCAATAATATTATACTCTTGGGATTGGAAGCGTATTTTCCGTCGCTGATATCGTGAGATTTCAGGCCGAAAATATTGGGTTTGGAGATAAAAAATAATATCTCAATACCATGGATCGAGAGTACTGATAAGAAACAGATATTCATCCACAATGGGCTCTTCTGCCACAGTTTCAGTATCAGTAGAGGAAAAATCACACATCAGTTCCGCAAATACCAAATATTTCTTTGCCCTAGATTTCTCAAACTCCAAGTCAAATTCCTGCAGGATGACTATCCATTTGGAATACTTGCCCCCTAGCAATTGTTTGGTTAAAATGTACATCATAGGGTTGCAATAAGAAATTACTGTGGTTTTACGTAACAAGATGTAGTGTCTAAATCTTTGGACAGCTTGGACAGCTGCCAATGCCAATTTCTCCACATATGTGTATTTGATCTCGGTTGGATTCAGATTCCGACTAAGATAGTAAATCACATGTTCAGTGTTAGATTCGTCTTCCTGAACTAAAACCATCCCAATGGTGGAATGAGAAGCAGCAAGGTACAAAATGTAATCCTGGTTGTAGTTGGGAGGATGCAATAACGGTGCATGGTTCAACGCGTGTTTAAGTGCATTAAAAGATCGATCAACGATCTCATCCCAAAAGAATGGAATGTTCTGTTTCAGCAACTGGGTAAAACCCTTTGTAAGCTCGACATATTTAGGAATGAACCGATGTAAAAAGTTTGCTTTCCCTTGCAAACTTTGGAGTTGGTGTAAAGTCGAAGGAGGAGGTAATTTAACAATAGCTTAGACCTTCGACAGATCGACGCGAATGCCTGATTTTGAAACAAAAAATCCCAGTACACGACCCGAATCTACACAAAAAACACATTTGTGTGGATTCAGCCTAATTCGATAATGCCGACACCTCATAAATATAGCTCGTAAGTGAGTGAGAGGGTCGGCCCTGCGCGATGAATGAGCAGGTAAATCATCGAGATACGGCTGCACAATGTGCTTAATTTCATGAAACGCGTAAGAAATTGCCCTTTGAAAAGTTGCTCCAGCATTCTTCAATCCAAAGGGTAGCTTGCAATAAGAAAACGTCCCCCACGGACAAATAAAAGCTGTTTTTGGATGATCAGCAGGGAGTATGTTTATTTGATTATACCCAGAAAAGCCATCCATAAAGGAAAACATTTCATTGTTGGCACAATCATCGATTATTTGATCGATATAGGGAGTTGGATAATTGTCTTTAGGACAAGCTCGATTAATATCCTTATAATCGATACATACTCGTATCATTCCTTGTTTCTTAGTCACAGGAACAATATTCAATACCCAATCCGTTAAGGGAATTGGATAAATGAAACCTGCACGAAGTAATTTTTCAACTTCTGCTTTGATAGCAGCAGCTTTTCTAGGATGCATTTGACGTAGACGTTAACGAACAAGTTTGGCATCCGGGTAAGTCTTGATTTCATGTACGACAATTGACGGATCAATTCCTGGCATTTCTTCATAGGACTAGGCAAACACATCACGAAATTCTTGAAATAAGGCTTTATAAGTTTGAATTTCATCTTCAGTACAACAAGCACCTATATGAATGTTTTCAATTATTCCTAGTTTTACTGAAATGTCAATTGGAACTGTTCGAGAGATATTTTCCAAATTTAACTTAGAATCAAGATTTTGCAGTGAATTCTGGGGTTATTTGACATATTCAACAGTAAAAATTGAAGCAAAATCATCTTCAAAATGATCTAGTCCAGGTAAAAACGAAGATCGATGGTGTAGATCTTCCCATGGTAAATCATCAATGGAAAAAAATTCATGAATCTACTCATCAATATGAACAAGATCAGGAAATTTCGTTGTGGTTGAACTGGATATAGAAAGTGATTCCTCATAGATCCCATTCATTGGATCAATTTCGGTTGAAGAGGGTTCGGAAAGTGACTGTACAACCTGATACACAATTTCGAATGGACTCAAAGGCATCATGCCATCAATTGAATCTAATTCGGAGTCAGAAGGTATGATCCAAGGATCATCAAACATAACAGTGTCTGACGAAATCATGTGAATAATTGCGGTAGGAGGCAATACATTAGGAGGAGGAAAGGAAAAAGTTCCTAGTAAACCAGAATCTTTCATCAAACCTGCTCCAACATCCTTATAAGGGATAACCGCTTTACAAACATGCTGGATTGTTTCTGTAGAGGCTGGGTCGGAAGAAAAATAAGTTAACTGATCTATTGTAATGATCCTTCCTTGATATGGAAATTTTATGAGTCGAAAGACAGAAGAAACAACAACAGTCATAGCATAAGACCAAATGCGACCCAGAAGAAGGTTGTAATCTAGAGGGGCATGAACCACTTCCACATCTAGATTTACAATTTTACCTTCGACCCCTATGGGTAAATCCTGCAAAATACCAAAAGGGTGGAAACCTCAACCATCAAAAGCCTTAAGAATCGTCGGAGATTAGTTGAGTGTAGGAGAACCAAGCGATTTCCAACACTGAATCGACATAATACACGTTGAAGCTCCCTCATCAATCACAGTCTGAAAGATCGGTCTGTTTTTGACTAACACTGGAATTTGGAAAGTCATTTGGTGAGGTAGGTGAGGTGTACTATTTTCTAAATCGAAGATTATAAGGTTAGAATCCTGAATATCTACAGCTCCTATAGCAGACAAAAGCAATTTACGCTGTGCTGGGCATGATTGCAGCACTTCCAAAGCCGACATTGCCAAAGGGGAAATAGCTAAGTCTTCAACAATGTTGTAATTCTGAGCAGCTCTCGCATGTGGATTGAAAGTTGATTTACGAAGAACACCTTTAGTAGGCGGTTTGATTATTAAGTCTGGATTTTGTTTCTCGATCTGTAGCGGACCAGAAACAAGAGGAGGTGTAGTTGATGTATTTGCATTAGAAGATTCTTCTTCTTTACCATCAACAGGATTATTAGTACCACAATCTTACGATTGCGTCTCAATCCTTACATGAGACATCATCAAAATTGGCTCTTCTGAAGTAGTCGAGGTAGAACCAACCATATTGCTATCTTGAGTCGGAAAAGGATCCTTCAAGACAACAGGTTGTTGTGAACCTTTAACGAATTTTTCAGCCTCTGCTCGATGTGGGCATTCCTTAGTAAAATGATCCTCGTCACAAATGTAGCAAGGATAGCGAGGTTTGCGCTTTTCGTCATTGGATTCATTTTTATCAGTTTTCTCTTTTGAATTTTTTTTTTTTTAATTCTTCCCTTTCTTTTTACCACCGAATTTGGATTTAGCCATAGATGTCTCTACGACATGAATGTCGGCAGAAATTTCGGGGGAAGATTCTCCTTTCAGGGAATCTGGTAAAGTTATAATAGGAGAAGAATTCTTTGAATATTTCTTCTTACTTTTAGTATTGACTGTACAAATCATACCATCAGCGGCATGAGACCCTGAAGGAGCAGCAGCTATTTGACCTTGTTTTGGAAGGTCGGGGATTTTTTCATGTAAAGTACGTGACTGCGTATAAAGGAGGTCAAGGTACTGAGCTTGAGAAATTACTTGCTCTTCAGTAACAACACCAGCCTTAGCTACATCTTCAGTGATCTTGGGCAACAATGATTTAACAAACCATTCTGCCAAGATTTGATCCGGAATGTAAACTTTCACCAAACGCCTTCTACGTCGCCATTCATGAATATGATCAGAAATATATGTAGACGTATATTGCTTTAGTGAAGTTAATAATTCTGTGACGTTGTCGTATCTGACAGGCAACTGAAAATGAGTCAAGAAGGCAATTGCTAACTGACTGAAATGATTAAACGAGCCTCGTGGTAACTCAATGTACCATTTGGCAGCAAGACCAATAAGAGTTTTTTGTAAAAGACGTAAGCGAATCAAATCATCAATAATTGAATTAGACGCACACCAGAGGTGATAAGTCATGAAATGTTTTGATGGATCCTCTCCTGACTTACCTTCGAATTTTGGTATATCACTGGGCAACTTATGCGGCAATGGCAGACAGTACGGATAATAGAAAATCGGATCATTTGTAAGGCGCGTCAAATTAGGTAAATCCAAAGTTGCAATAAATGGTAACTGACGGTTAGGGTCACGAAAACCTTGAGTAGCCAAAGCAGTTCCAGGAGGTGGATACCCATGATAACTGGGAATCGGATTTGCATTAGGAATTGTATAACCTCCCGGAAAACCAGGATTAACCAGACCAAACTAGGGTTGTTGAGGCTGCTGATAAGTATAGCCAGGGTACGGTTGATACTGATAACTTGGATTTTTTGAACCGGGACCGAATTGAGAATATCCTTGGTATAGTTGATACGTGAATTGCGATTGACTTGTGACAAATGTACTTGTACTGGCTTGTCCTTCAGGCATCTGAACCGAAGTCTGAACTGAAGGTCCTGACTAGGGTATAGAGACTTGAGGGATTTGCACGGATGCAGGGATAGACGAACTCAGAGTTACAGATACTCCAGAAACAGGTGTTGCAGGATGAACAGACGTTGCAGCAGTTTGAGGCAGAGTCTGAGGTGTACTAGGCGCAGACTGCTGAAAAAAACTAGGTGCAGGAGTTTGAATAGTAGGCTGGACAGGTTGCTGGGTTGGACCAGAAACTAAAGGCTGTCCAGGTTGAAAAGGAAACTGCACATTAGGCTGCATAGGCTGTTGATACTGGGATGGATCCCACACCATATTCATTCCAGGGTATTGTCCCGCAGAAGGTTGAACGTAAGGACCATAACCTGGTTGAACGTAGGGCTGATAATTAAGTGGTAAATTTCTGGCTCCTTGAATAGATGACTGACTAGAAGGCTGTTGGTAACCTTGAATTGGGTACTGACCTTGAGGTTGATAACCTTGAGGCGCGTACTGAAGCTGGGGTTGATAAGGACCTTGAGGATTATATTGAGCTTGGGGTTGACCCTGGGGTATGTACTTTCCTGAAGGTTGATATCCTTGAGGTGTGTACTGTCCTTGGGGTTGTCCCCCAAAATAATATGATTCCACAGCTTGTCCTAGGAAAAAGCTACCTTGAGGTTGACCCCCAGGTGGTAACTGACTTCCTGAAGGTTTCCTCCCAGGCGGTAACTGACTACCTTGAGGTTGCCCCCCAGGCGGTAACAAATTTCCCTGAGATTGCCCTCCAGGCGGTAACTGAATGCCTTGAGGTTGCGGATTCGGAATATTAGCAGACATCATAAAAATTTTCTTTGCGTTCAAAGTTTCAGTTTTAATTCCACTTAAACCATATGATAACACACTTTCACTCAGTTGAGGAGCTGCCCCTGAGAAAGTACCAGACAGAGCCTGATATCCCGAAGGAACAGAAGGACCACCATGTAAAAATGCTTCCGGTGTCTGGGAAAACATGGATGACTCTCTTGCCATAATGGATGACGGATAGTAACCTCTGGGTGTTGGATGAAATGGAACTCGAGGTGGAGAAAATGCAAGACTTGGATTCTCTAAAAAAATTGTTAAGGATAAATACCAAGTAGTAGTTCGAATAGGGCTGTAGAAAATAGATTCACGTTCCCTAAGATTTAAAGACTGAGGGGAGTCAGGAAGAGATAACTCTTCGTCTGGATTAGTAATTTCTTCAATAGAAATTAGTCCAGATGGAAGATCATCAGTGACAATATTTCTTACCCTAGGTGAACCAGGATCGCTAGAAGTTGGCATAATAAATCCTGAGGATATTTCAAAAACAAAAGGTTTAGTTTCAGGTTCAAAGATTTCAGGTTCGTCATCTAGTTCACTAGTAGGAGAAAAACTACTAGTAACTTCAGAAACTAAAATCGGCTCTTGAATGTGTTCTATTATAGGTGTTTGATAATCAGGATGAACTACTATAGATGAAGTTCCAACTTCTGTTTATTTAATCCCACTGCTACTATATGATACCAGAGCACGAAGCCCTTCAAGCTGACTTGGTGTATATTCAGGGGGTTTCCCTTGTAGTCTTTGGGATTGTCTCGGCAATTCCGCCACGATTAAATATTTAACTAATCACACACAAACAAAGAAAATTTCAATGAAAACACCTAAAGTCTCTAAAGAAACAAATAGTTGAATCACACGCTTAAAAATCTAAGAGTTCAAACCACACACAAACAATAACTTCCCGTAATAAAAACACTAGTTGGTGATGAAATCCAACTTAGTAGAAATTTAATACAGAAAGGGCGGTTGGAACAGTTACCCCGACGACCTGCTTAATGAAACAGACTGGCACAAGTTTCCTCACAAAACCATCTCATGTGAAGAGAACCCCCCAGAGAGTCCAAGTGATTCTAGTCGACGTCTACTCTAGGTACAGTGAGATCTTTCCTTCACCGTCACCTTAGGAAATAATCTTAAGTTTGTGGACACTAAGGTTACCAACAGTAACAAATATAACTAGGGAAACAGTCTACGATCCGATCCCACGCGCAAGGGCAGAGTAACAAAGCTCAATCCCCTTGAAGGTTCCTCGACATGGTTAATCCGAGGTTTACTGACAAGTGACCCTAGGCTCCTCGAAAATGGTTAATCTGAGGTTTACCATTTGTAATGCGTGAAAAATCTTCTATCTTCCCCAATGAAACAAAATTGATTGTCTCAAAGGTTCGGATATGATCTCGTGATTTAATTCTTTAAGAGAAGCGTCCCAGATTATACAAATTACAATTGGATTTATTTCCTACCGCAAGATTTGTCTACTTGTTTGTTTTTACTATCTTGGAGAGTTAATTACTCCCTACTCCAAGATACTAGCATAAGCTATGTTGGTGATAAGAGCCCTAGAAAATAAAAAGATTTCTAGATGAATTTTAATTAAGCGTTACTTTTAAGAGCTGTTTCTTAAGTCAATGGGTGCGGAAATGAAACTCTGATGGTGTGAAGACTCGACTTCCAAAAACACTAAAAATGCACCTAAAAATGATAATCAGATCGTTTCCTTTCAATGAAATTATAATTAAAGAAGAGTTGGAGAATGCAATTATTTTAATAAACAGTTCCTTCTTTAAACATAAAGAACAATTGAAAGAAAATAATTTTGTCTTTCCAACAATAACTCAAATTGAGAGAAATTATCAAAGCTCATCAGAAATCCTTTCACTTTCAAAAACTTGAAGCTACAAAACAAGTTTCCTTCAAAAGAGATCTACAAAATGTTAAAAAGCACTCAAAACTATAAAACTAATTCTGAGATCTACAAATTTCAATAATCTAATCGAATAAAAGATTTAAGATTTTTTTTTGAAGAATGTTTTACTTAGTTATTCAGCAAACTAAGGATCTATTCATTCAGAATAACAAACAGATCAAGAACACTCAGATATGTTTTTATAAAAAATGAAATTCAAAAACCTATAACAAAGTTTCTTTTCACGGATTTGCAAAGAAACAGGTAGCTCTATTTTTCAATAAAGGATGATTTCACAATCAGGTCATGTTCAACAAAAAGACAAAATACCAATGTAATCTCAAGTACTTCAAACAGTTAATGCTTCGAATCGCTACAAAGACCAAGTGAAAAACAATCCAAAACGCAAAACTTCTAGAAAATCATCAAAACACCAATACTGCTAAGATTCATTCACAGAAAGCTTTTGACAGAAACAATCATCAATTTGGGCAGAAACCAAAAACTCTAAATAAAAAATAAAGATAAACTAAAGAAAGAAATCTAGAGTTTTTCAAAATTTTAACAGGGTCCGCAGGCTTGCATAAGTAACAGGTGCGGTACTGCACTGTTTACTCAAGCAAAGATGCAAAACTGCCCGCACTGTGGAAAGAAGGCAAAGTGCGGTCCCAAGAAAAACTAGAGAAAAACATAAAGGATCTCAAAATTTTCAAAAACAGAGAAAACCTAAGCTACCCAGGTAGATTTCTATCAATCAAAAACTAGGAAAAATGTTTCCTCAAATCAAAATAAAAGAGAACCAAAAACAACAAGTTCTTTCCCCAGCAGAGTCGCCAATTTGTTGTGTGGATTAATCTGTCTTGTGGACAAGACCGATCTCCCTAGTACTAAAAGTATCTAGCAACAAACAGCCAAATAAACTAATATTTCTCTAAGCATTTATGATTTACAAAAATCTCTATAGAGGTGTAAAAGACTTACCGTATGTCCAATGCTTGTTTGAAGTCGTTGTTGTCCCTCGCACACTTGAAGGAGTTTTCCTCGCAAACCTGCAGTCACAAACAAGAAAAATATTACATAGCACCTGTATATAAATCATCATAAACCATGCTTATCATAGTGATCAAGGAATCTATGAAATAAACCATTAAATGAAAGCTTATTGAGAAAAATGAGTATATTTGTATTAATTTCAAAAGAAGGAAAACCTTACAACCTGAGCCTTGATGTTGCACAGGCCTTCCCGGGGTCCGAAGCAGGAGTCTCCTATACTTTGATAAGCTATGCACTCCTCCAACCAAGACGGAAAGAGGTATGTAATCTCTTCTCACAAAAGTCTTAGTTAACCGAGTCTGAATCTCAACAACACTTAACTTCAAATATTCTAAAGCTTGAACTCCCCTTGAGGCTACCCAATGCCTATTTTTATAGTGGAAAAGAGGAGGTTTTCTGTTCCAACTATGAAGGGATAGAATCCTCCTTCAAAGGGATAATCTCCTCACATCAAGGGGTTAGCTCCATAAGGTAAGGGATACATGCACCTCATAAGAGCGGTTCTATCACCGCAAGATATTTTCTGGAAGCTTCTAGAATTCACTTTTATTGAGCTTTTTGGAATTTACTTGCGCCTTTTTGATCTTACAGGGGTCTGCACCTTTAACACAGATAAAGTGCGTTTAGGTACGCAAGAGAGCTGAACATTAGGTGCGGGACCACATGCAAGATAGAGAGAAAGTGCGACACCAAAGTTTAGGAGATTTTTAGGAACATTTCTCTGATTTTCAAGGCTTGATATGAGGAACTGATATGTTAGACTTGAAAAGGGAGAAGTATGAGTTATAATGAGCTCATACAAGTAGCAGAATGTCAGGATGACAATTTTCAGTGTAACAAGTAGTTAGGTGGTTTGACTACAGAATAAAAAATTAGAACATTTAATTCAGGCTAGATAGGAAACTTCCCAAATACCCCTTATAGCTTCCCCCCTAGACATTGGGATCTATGTGTGTCACTCCCTTCAAATTTATCAATATATTAAATAAAAATGAATATTTTTATCACTATCAAAATATCTGCATTGGTCATCCTTGCAATATCAATCTTAATTACAGATTACAAAACTTAGGATTTAAAAGGGGTGTTCCATCTCTAAAGGGGCTTTAAATCCAAATAGGGGTAGAGTGTGTACACCTTTGTAGATTTTAGCAATCAAATCATTATGCGAATGGGGGTCTATTGTCCCACAATAAGGGGTATCATACACCAATTTTTCGTTTCACTTGGCCATAACCTTCAAATTAGATTATTATTATTGTTATTAGATATATCTAATAATGGTAAATGTAAGGGCGTGTCATTAGATTCTGCACAACAATATCAAATGTTTATATATATATATATATTCTGCACAAAAATATCAAATGTTTATATATATATATATATATGTGTGTGTGTGTGTGTGTGTGTGTGTGTGTTACACACACACACACACACACACACACACACACACACACATATATAAACATTTGATATTGTTGTATATATGTTTATATATATCTATATATATATATATATATATATATATATATATATATTCTGCACAACAATATCAAATGTTTATATATATGTGTTTATATATATGTGTGTGTGTGTGTGTGTGTGTGTGTGTAACACACACACACACACACAAATATATATATATGTTGGAGAGGTAAATCCCCTCTGCGGACAGAGGCGATCCTACTAGTCGAGATCGGGTCTAGCAACAACTGAGTCACGCTAAGACACAAGTTCCTAATTGCAAAAGGCCAAGATGTGACAAGAGGCCTACCTTAAGTCCTACGCTGCCGTCGTTTGTGGAGAATATGGTGCTTCTGTCCCTTGCTTTGGTAGATAACAATTCTCTCGCTCGATGCGATCAAACACCTACACGTACAAGAAGAAACAACAAACAAACAAGCGTAAAACCTAATACATGCAATTATGTATTAGTTAGAGAAGATACAACTCATAACATAAAACATGAACATCTGAGTGGAACCATAATAGAAGTCACTTATTATTAATCGAAACAAATATAGATACAACCTAAGCTCTGACGCTGGATCTTCCTTTGGCGGGTCGACAGAGGAGTACGTCTCGGTAAAGCTTGTTGGGAAAAGGACAAGTATCTCTCTCTTCGGCTGTCTGACGATAATCTCCTTACAATTGATTCAACTCTATTTAGGCTAGCTTGAAAAGGGAAAATGACAAGCTTATATAGATGGTGGAAGGGGAGTTGGGATCCCTACAATGGTGGGATTGGCCCTATCCTCAAGGAAGCTTCCATGATAGGTGGAAAACCACTTACCCTACATGGAGATCCGGAGCCAAACGTCCCAACTCATTTAAAGACTCGTTCAGGAGTTGGTTGGAATCAAACTTCCGCCATTTATTTTTAAAAAACACTCCTTATTAAGCCTGGCCCAGGTGATACATTGAGACAGAGCGCCAGTTGGCGCACCCTCTTTGGTGGATTTCCCCCATTGGCCCGAGGGTTGAACTAACTAGTCACGCCAAGGATAAAAAGGCTATTTTTAGGGCTTTTCACAGGAAATTGTCTTTAGGGGAATGATTGTCCTTGTCAAGGGGGATGCCATGAAAGTGGTTTTAGGTCATGTCACTGCTCATAGGTCACAGAATAAGCCCTCCAATGTTCGGGACGAGGGATTGCAGGGACGGTGACAAATTACTGTGTAACAATATATATATATATATATATATATATATCTGTGTGTGTGTGTGTGTGGGGAGAAGATGATAGTAACATTCATATCAAGCATTAAATTGTAAATGAGTTAAAATATCTTGTTTATGTTAAATTGAAAAAAAAAAAATCAATGATGAAAGAAGAAATCAATAATGTGCTAAACGTCTTAAATGCATGGTCTAAATTATTTGAGAAAAAAGCTTCATAATTAGCATTGAATTGTTTGCAAAACCGCTTCCTTATTTTCCAATGGACCAAATCCAACCATGTACTTAAGGCGGGAAAATTATAAAAAACCATATGAAAATCTCAATACTGCAAATGATATTTTTTATTTTTATTTTTTATTAATTAATTAATTTATTTTGCGGAATCAGTAACATGAAGGTTATCGTATGGTAACATGAAGGTTCTCGTATTCGCATGACATGGGTCGATACTCGTTGGTTTCCACTATAGCCTCCAGGGGCAACCTCACAACCCCCAAGCATAGTGCATGGGTAAATCAACAATTGAACATGTGACTTGCACAATGACACAAATGCCTTATAAGCAACGCGTTCGTTGACCAACAAATCGCACCCCTGAGGAAACAAATGACATTATGTTAATGTGTGTCTTAAAGAAACTTATATCTTAAGATGGAAACTTGAAGCTAAATATTCTTTACAAGTAAGCAAACAATTTTCCACAAAATTTATGGAAAATTCCTTTTTTTAGCCTTTGATCATTCCCAACTTTAATCAATGGTGTTTATTTTAGAACTCTGAGCTTTTAACTCACAAACATACAAATAAAATTATGGCTCTAAGTTTTGTACTTAGAGGTATATTTTCTTTCATTAGATGGCCTTATGAGTGACCAACATTATTATTCACCATACATCTCTACGCAAAAAAGTTATTAATAAACAAGATAATTGAAAAAGAGTAAGCACATTAGTAAAGTTGCCACATCAATCAAGTATGTGAGTATCATACCTACATAATTACTGGCAGTGATCACAATACCATTATTATTAATAAACAATAATGAGAGAAATTGGATCTGCACTAGTTTGATCAAGTTCTTAATCACGAGATTGATTGTTGAGTTTGAGCAATTTCAATCCATCATAGACAATGTGTTTTTCTTTTTCGAATAGAGGAATTAGAAACTAGGCCGATTTCGTACTCATGTGACACAGGGTTGATTATGACCGATACCACTATAACCTCTAGGTGCGCACATATACCCCTTCCATATACATAGGTAACTCAAGGTTTGGACCTTTGAGCTTTACACAAATAGTGCCTTCATAGAACACCCTGTCACCAACTAATCTACACCTTAGAGGCTCTCATCATCAATAATGTTGTTTGAGTCTCAATTCTACTTTTATTCATATAATAAAGACATTCAAATATTCATTTAACTTTACAATGAAATAATGGTAGGCATAATTTCAAATAATCTCTACATAATTCTTGAGCTTATGATGTGTGCTCCAGATTGAGAAACAATGAATGAGTTTTATAGAGTTTTAATTGTTGCCACATTAAGAGATTCGAAGCTAATCTAAGTGATTGCATCATTGAAATATAAACCACATAAAGCTCTCCTATGAGTTGTTATAGCTTAAAAGACAAATTCAAAGCTTGATATAATCACAATATGTTTTCTTACATGGTCTTGAATAGCCTTAATATGTTTTATTAATCTTAAATCACGCGAGAATCAAGTAAAAATCCATCCATACATGTAAATGCCACATCAATCTATCAATACAATTGTTCATAAATAATGTGAATGTAAGTTGGATCTCCTATAAATTATATTTCATATGGTATTTACTAGAAATTGCACCAAATGTTGCAAAGGAAATGTCGTAAGGCGGTAGTATAGGAAACAATAACATAGAAGAAACAAGTAAAACTTGTATGCAAATTTTTTTCTTTATTGACATTTTATTATTATCATATGTTATATTTTAGGGAGATTCCAACCATGCCAATATTCCATAATATGTTCAAAATGAAGGTAATGCTCAACACCTTAACTCCAAAGGATTTATGAATATTCTCTTCATTAAGATTCATGAACTATTATAAGTAAATGATTTAAATCAAACATTTCATAGCACAAGTAATCTCAAATCACCTTCAATTCACAATGCAATGGATAAGGCAAAAGACTAGGTTGTTGCAATTTTTATTGGCCATGTCTCTGTTGATTGATTTATTTTTATATATTCTTTAATACAAAATAAAACATACAACTGGATTGAATTTGTGCCATGATCTTTAAATTGGATCCACCTATTTGTCATACCTTTTCAACCTTCGTTTACACATTTTGGACTTAAAAACCATTCATTTTACACATTTGGGACTTAAAAGTAACTTTATAGTTAGATTGAAGTTCAAATTTTGCTTTTCTATTAAATTCAACCAGGTAGCCAAAGTACACTGATAAAAAGTTGAGTTGCAATACCCTGTATTTTATAAACTTATTTAACACATCATATCAACATTAGTTGGTTAGACAAATTTTGGAAATTATAGTGAATATATGATCTAATATTTACCATTTATCATTTCAAAATATTGATAGTTTATAAGTTTATTTTTTTAAGTGTTTGAGATTTTCGGCACGATCTCTTTCAATCAAGTATATCGTATAGTAACAAAGAAATTTTCATTTAAATGCCTATGTGTTGCTAAGAAAATTTAAGTCACCTAAACACATTATAAGTTTGCATCAACATATTTTTTGATTACATAGGGTGTCCTTTTGTTGGCCTTGACATTTAATTGAAAAAATTTAGTTTTGGTATCACCTATGTGTATTGCATGATATTTCTTTTGGAACTTATTAAAAATTAGATGAGGTGATTAAATTTGAGAATTATTGAGCCACTTACTTGAAATTTTAGTCCACAAATCCTTTTGGAGTTTGGGAGCCTCTTTGAGGAAATTATTCTAGCCTCACTTCGCTCTATCATTAGTATAAAAGTGAATTTGATTCATGTCATAAAAAAATTGTTTTAGTATCCAAGTGGGATGTAAAAAAGAGTCTGATTCATTCAAGGAAAATATTGTCAAGTTAGTATCCAAAGAGGATGTAAAGGATGGTGATTCTTTACTTAAATATACAAGCATAAAGAGTCATTGTTTTCTATTTATGTTAGTAGCTTTCTTGATGCGTTGATCCATCTTGGGCCTACTATGGAATTTGGAGCTTAAACTGTAATGAAGTTTGATATTTTATTAGGCATTGGACTAAATTTTATAGTTAAAGAAATGTGAAGTTTATCCAAATTTGGAAGTAAGAAGTATGATGTTTTTTATTTGTACGCAATGGTTGGTTTGGTTATGGTTGTATTTTTTGTTCAGTGGTTCTCAACCCTTGCTACCATTAATCTAGTTGACTCTGGAATGTATGCACTTTTGATACAACTTAAATTGTTTCCTTGGTGGTCAATATTCCAAACATAATTAAAATGGAAACTGAAGTTTGTTATTTGTATAGAATGGTTGGTTTGGTTATGGTTTTATTTTTTGTTCAATGGTTCTCAGCCCTTGCTACCATTAATCTAGTTGACTCTGGAATGTATTCACTTTTGATAGAAATTAAATTGTTTCCTTGGTGGTAAATCTTCCAAACGTAATTAAAATGGAAACAAACTAAACTTTAAAACCTTTACTACCTAATCATAATAGAAGCATTATGAAAATTGAAACAAAATATTTGTATTAAATCACTAAAAATGAACTAAACGATACATCTAAACTATAAAAACACATGGATGACCTACTAATAATAATAATCATGATAATAAAGTATTCACTAGCCATTTGCCCAGATGTTCACATAACCAGTTTAAAGAAGACATCGATAAAACATTACCAACATCACTAACATAATGGAGACCATGACCATGACAAAGATAGAAAAGCTTATGCTCAAACTACCACAAATTCATGATAAACTTAAAATTTTATGGTATGAAAAACTCTACATCACGCTTCTGAACAAACTCATTAATAGTTAATCATCATTGCATTTATCAAAATGAATAGAACCACTAACATCAGAAAAAACAAGGGCAGATATTATAGCAACAACCCTTCATGTCCAAAAATAAAATCCACCTGTTACTGAATTCAATACCATGCTCAAAAACCAATGTATGAGTAACATGTATAATTTCATTCAATAGCGTTCTCAAAGCCCAGTGGACAAGGAACAAGTATAATTATAAATATGCTTGTACTTGACATCTAAATGTTGTGCAAGTTCACCCAACTCTTTCTTCTTCAGTGATGTGGAGAATAACATGCAATCAAACAATGAAATATTTTTCAGATAACTAAATCTTTTTATACATTAAGAAAAAAAATAATTAATAAAAAAATTATACAAGAATCTTTTGATTCTTGGCTTGGAATTTGATGTTTTGTGAAACATGTTTTCAATATTAAACATATTTGACGTTGAATAAAATTTTTGCAATATCAAAGGTGATGAATAATTTTTTTTTTGATTTGATATGTAAATGTTTAATTTATCTAATTATAAATTGTTGACTAGTTAAATTACAGGTTTACTAGCCTCAGAGGTCAATGGCCATATTCCAAAACTAATGATTTACTGAAGCCTCCTCATATTTTTTTCCATAATTGTGATTATTTTTTCCTTATCTTAGTTTCTAAGAAATGAATGCAAGGGAGGGTTGCATGCAATAAAAATGTTATTTATCATAATTTCATTAGTACATCAATAATTTTTCTTTTACATTTATTTGTTTTGAATTTGCACAAAATATGTTTTAAAGGTTGTGATTCAAAAATATTACATATAAATAAGTTTGGTTTTGCAAAAATTAAGGGCAACTAAGTAGTAAATTCCTATTATATTGGACTTATGTGTTATTACCCTAACCAATTTCCAAATAACTATAATGAGAATAGAATAAAATTAAAAAAATAGATTAAAAAAACATGTGAACCCAAATTTCATTGAACATGCTTAATAAATTTTAAATTCAATCCATGTTACATTAGTAACATTGCATTAAATATATAATGTTGATGGATGCATATTGATTCCTTAAACATAAAATACCAACAATATGCACCAAGTGTACATTTTTTGCTAGCTGGATATTATTTTATTCTAATTATTTTAGAACAATGGCATCATTCTCAATGAGTTTGTGTATAAATTTCTACATATTTATTATAGAGAAACATATTAATTTGGATTCAAGTGAATTGTGACCACTTTTCACATACGGTGTGCGCTCGGTTGATTGAATACCACAGATAGCTAAGAATGGAGAAGAGTTTTTGAAATCTGAATATTTGATGCATTCAGGTTGCACTAGTTTTGGAGAGAATACTTGAACAAATTAGGTAGACAACTGATGATCCCTCATCTCAAGTGTCACAGGTGTTTGAAAGATCATTGTAGTATGTGAAGAAGTTCAGTCGATACAAAAATCCAAATGTTGTGAGACACGTTAGAGATGTACTTAGCATAAATGGATTGGTTGAGTTCGAGCCCTTTGTGATTTTAAATATTTGCCCTGGAACTATAGAAGAGGCCAAAGCTATGGTTCCATCCCTTAAGACAAAGGGACATGCATGTGAGGATGAAAGAATTGAGAAAATGCTTAATGATATTGCAATGATCAGGAAATTTGAATAGGATATTATAATTGATCTGCTCCACTAAATGGTGCATATTTGGCTCGTGGAAATGTAGAATGTGCTCATGGTGAAAAATTCTTGAATGTGGCAATGTTCAGAAATTTTAATATTTTTTTTTGTCCTCTCTAATATGAAACAACGTTCTATGATACTTGTTGCAACTAGATATATACATATAATACCTATCAAGATCTAGTTTACAATAAAATAAAATAAAAAGAATATCAGGGATGGCTTATCCAAATCTTGAAGCAGGTGGCATGACATGTCCATTGAACCTGAAAATGCATGCAACTGCCTTGAAATTTGGAGGATCCTTGGGCTTGTTTACCCCCCAATAGTTTTCTCACTCAATTTTGTAATAACGTAGAGTTGTTCATTATGTCTGTGGCCAATTCACTTATAAGGTAACTGCATTTTCACAAGTTAATTTTAAATGCATAAAGGGCTTTAATTTTTTTTTATGAGTTTAATTGTGGAGAATTAACAGTGTAAATTTGTGATTTTTTATTAAATTTTGAAACCAATTCTGTAATCCTTTCACTTAATTTTCACAAGTTTTTTTCGTGCTTTGGACAAATTATAGACTCCTTTCGTGGTAGCAATGCAGGTTTTTAATGTTTTTTTGATGTTTTGGGCACTTTCTGATATCTATTGTAGATTTTGTTGATTATATATGGATTTTGACCCTTGATCCCAAAATATGATCTGTAACCATCCTTGTTTTCATTAATATACGATGGTGTGTTTTTTCTTCTTGAAAAAATAAGTTTAGCGTTCATAAATTTTTTGGATCAATTTAATTATGGAGAATTCACAATTCAAATTTGTAATTTATTACTCATTTTCGAACTAATTCTGTAATCAATTCACTTACTAGGAACAAGGAACGTTCCGATATGTATTTTCCTGAGTTGGTTCGAATTGTCAGTCTATTTGCAACTATCGGTGTCAAGATTCTGGTATTCATGTATTGGATACTGCAGAAGTGAAGGGAAGAGGAAATGGAAGGAGGTTTCCTCTAGGGCTTTATCCATGGCCGATTCTCAAAAATATTCACCAATTGAGGCTGCATGTTCATCTTTATCTTGAAGAGTTCGCTGAAAAATATGGCCCCATCATGTTACTACACTTGGAATATGTTCCTATAGTGGTTGTTATTCCTCCAAGATGGCCCAACACTTTCTCAAAACCCATGATTTCATATTTTCCTCCCAACTTGCAACAACATCAGGAAATACTTTTCTTGCAATTTCCAGGGTGTGATATTTGCTCCTTATGGAGACTATTGGAGGAAAATGAGAAAGGTATCAGTAACAAAACTTATCACTGCCAAAAGAATCAAGCCATTCAAGAATGCGTGATAGGAGAGGAAGAGTTGTGTGTCACGATCCGTTCCATTTGGGAGGTGATTCAGAGCAGCGCCATGGTCGTGAATGTGAGCAAGGCTTTCTAAACCCTCACCTCCAACATAATTTGGCTAATACCAATAAGCAAGAAATTTTCTAACCAAGATTTGGGTTTTGATGGAAAGGGATTTAGGGATATCGTATTAGATGTTGGAACTACCGTGAGAGCATTAAAAAATGAAGACTTCATTCCATATTTGGATTGGCTTGATTTGCAGGGTATCAACTTGCACATGGAGAAAGCTAGCAAAATATTTGATGCATTTGCAGAGAAAATAATAGAACACCATCTTGATCGTTGCAGGTCTAAGGCCCTCACGATCTCTAATGCCCCAACACTGGAAAAGGCATAGATAAAGCAGGTTAAATATTTTGTGGATGTGCTACTTGATATAGCTGAGATTGATAAAGTGGACACTAGAATCTCACCAGAAACCATGAAGGCAATGATATTTGTATGAATATTGACCCCGCAACATTTTATTTTATATAGAATAAACCAAATTTAAAGAAGTGCATATATTAAGGCATATATAATTCAACCACCAAATATATGGTGCTTTTCTTGGTATCTTGAATTATGTAATTCGGTGGGCATGTAGATTAAGCATTTTTCAAGATAAAGGGATCCTTCTGTTGGAAATGTAGAGAGGAGAAACACAAAATAACAAATAATTCTCACACAAACACACGAGTTGCGGCTCTTTTATATTGATCACATAAACTTGATTGAGATTTATTGATTCACATTACTTACAATGAACCCAGTGAAGGGTATTTAAACCTTTTCAACTACTGACTCGCCTAATATAACTTGACATGCACATACTCTCTAAATTCATCTATCACTTAAATGTGACTTGACTAAACACTTTCAACGCTCAGTTAACTAACTCTCTAAATATAGAAAACTCTTCATGCGGTAGTAATTAGCTTACTTTAACACTCCCCCTTAATTATGACCGTATGACTCAACATAACTCAAAACATAAATTTACTCTGCCTTCTAGGCTTACAATAGAAATTGACTCAATTATCACTCAAACATGCCTGCTGGTCTGTGTCTCAGCTAAGGCTTACAATGACTAAATTTTTTTAAAAATTTTCATTTTCTTTTTCTCTGCTTCCAAATTCTATATCCTTGAAATTGATTCATTATCCGTTGCACTTTCTTGCTGTAGGCTTTCTTCACTTGTTGCTGCTACAATTTTTCTTTGACTTGTCTTAAATTTGTGTTGAAAAACAATCTGATCTTGTATTCTACACCTTCCTCTTCAAATATTCGTTCAACCATGGACTATTATATCTTCATATTCTTGACTTTCATTCTGCCATATATTTATGTAATCTACACATTGAATATCATTATTCACCATTTCATTCAATTCTTTTATTCCAGCTATTGCTTTAAGAATCACATCAATTTGTTCAATTGGCTTCTGAATCCATTCTTCAATGAGTTTCAAATCTGCATCAAACTTATTAGCAACCTTGATTTCAAAATCTGATCCCATGTTATTTTGAGTACCTGCATATTCAAAAACAATGTTAAAAACATCTTTATTATGCTCTTCGGTGAGAACTTTTTCCTCTTCCTCTTCCTTCTTTGCCTTCTTTTCAACTGTTTTACAAACCTTTGCTGCTACAAACATGTTGTATTCCACTTGGCTTCCAAACGCAAGTGGGTTTCTCTCACCAAATAACAACATATCAATATGTTATTTTTGTTGCATCATGTGCAATGAATCATTGCCAGTTAATGGTTCTTCATAAAATTTAAATTCAAAAATTCCAATTGTTGGATTGAATAAACAAATTTCTTCTCTATTGATATCTTTATCTAAGCCAAACTCAGGTGTTCCTTATTTGCACATTGCTTCATGAGAAATTCCAACTGCTTCATATCTTGCTGCTACAAAGGCAGCTTCAACCTTCAATGATTCATCAGACATGGCACTTACAATATTACCATAATCAATCCTTGTTTCGAAAAAGAAACCACACATAATAGCAAAATAATGTTCATCCACACTATGGTGGGATATCCGAGCATGCATGTGCTCATTGTCAATTTCATTGACAATTTCAATTTTACCAAATTCACCAGCTCTGGTTGGATTCACCAATGCACATCTCACTTTGCAGTCATCATCCACATGTGTTTCATCACAGTGGGGTTCACCATATTATGCACCATCCACGTTACGGTGGAGTGCTTGAACATTGATATGCTCATGCACTGTTTCATATACAGAGGCTTCAACTTCTATATTTGCAATCTCTGTTGCATATTCTTCATCCATATGCATGCTTGCATAATGGGTTTCACAATCACCTGCACCATCCATATTATAATGGAGTGCTTGAGCATTGATATGATGTTGCTCTATTTCACATACAGAGGCTTCAACTTCTCTCTTTGCAATATTTGTTGCATCTTATTCATCCATATTCATGCTTGCATAATGGGTTTCACCATCATTTGCACCATCGACGTTACAGTGGAGTTCTTGAGTATTGACATGCTCTTGCTCTGCTTCACATATAGAGGCTTCAACTTCTCTCTTTGAAATCTCTGTTGGATCTTCTTCATTCATATGAATTCTTGCATAATGGGTTTCAATTTTATAGTCTTCACGAACATCTTCTACTTTTGAGTGGGATTCTCCAAGCTCTGTTGTCCTTTTAGAGTCTTGCTTGTATACTCTCAGATTTGCATCTTACTCAACAAACTGTGACCCTTCTTGCTACTACATGTGACTCCCCCTTGCGCCAAAATTTTCTTCTAGGATCTTCCATGATTCCTTGCAAGTTGTATCTTTGGCTACCTTACACATAATTATTTCATCCATTGCTTGCTGAATGAAACTCAAAGCTAGGGAATCTTTGTATTTTGCTAGACGTCTCAGTTTCTCGGTTTTGGCCTGAACCTTATTAAACACGACAACAATCTTTGCCTCTTCTTTTTTATCCTTTTTCTTACTCTTCTTCAGTCATGCTTTGCGACCCATCAAAATTGTCATAGTTTCTTGCATGATTTCAGGAAGCTATCTTCAAAATACGATTTTTAATATGCACCCCTGTAAGGCACAATATTCACCCAAAAACTTGTCATGCTTGAAAAAACACCAAAGTATTTTGTGGAATGACGGAATTTTGCAAAGCCCTAAATTATCTTTCCAATAAAAACTCTTTTATTTTAATCCTCTAATAAAAAATTAACTTTATGCCATGCACCATTTTAAATCCTTATGTAAGCATTTTATAAAAGAAATTCTATAAAGCCCTTTTATCCTTAAAACCCCTTCTCGATTCATAATAAAATCATTTTTAAATCACTTCAAAAAAAAATTATAAACCTCATTTTTAATGCTCACTTACCTTATGAAAATTATTTTAAGGATATCAAACCTTTTAAAAAACAAATACTCCTTTTAATAGGAGCAGTCTACTATTCAAAAAAACAGAGCCCCGTCCGACGACTCCCTCCAGTGATGGGACCTTTCCAGCCAATGCCCTGCCTCCCGCCGGCATCGGGGTTCTGTCTCGTCTGGTGGGCCCCACTCCCCTCCGCAGGCTGCCTCCGCCACCCCACTGACCAGCTCCCCTCCGCCCTGCTAGTCTGCACACAGTGGTGTCACGTTTCAATTTTTGAATTGGTTTAAAATATTCCCACCCGTCTTTCTATTGTAATGTGTTTAATTTTCCTCTGTGATAACATTAGTAACCAGGCCACCGGTTCGAACCATGGGCTTCTGAATCACATTCCCCATAGCCTCAGCCTTCTCGGGTTTCCATGCCACAAGCCAGAATAATTATGTAACACTCCGTGAGATGCTCTTTTTGTTGACATTTTTATCCAAATTTATTGTACAATCGTTCTAATCTGATGCAAAACAGAGGTTTTATGGCTATTTTTAACCAACCAATGAAGAATCAATACCATTTAACTAATATGTAACTTTGTAGATACTGAATTTATGGAAACATTTTGAAAATGAAAATTAATAAAAGAATTTCACTATATTAATTAGTTTTCTTTTATGAAATGTTTTGGGATTAATATTTATCTTTATGATGTTCATTGCATGGTATGCACAAAGTCAAGGTTTAAATTTTTCTCATACCTGTTGGGTGTTCAAATCCGTCATCAACATAAACTCAAATCATATTTTATAATTTTGTTAAAAAGGAATTCCAATAAAATCAATGAACAATGTATCAATTGTCTTTCTTTATCAAAGTATTTTGTAATGACATATTTTGTATCATGTTAAAAACGATTCATAGACACATTTTGAAAGCCAAGCTTGGATTCAAAAAAACACTATGAATCAATTAGTTCCCTAAAGAGAATAAAATTGTGAGGTGATGGAAAACTGCTATCAAAAGTGTCTTGAGCAATAACCCTGCCTGGATGTTGGGCCTTAAAACGACCATACCCTATATTCTACACAGGCTGGATGTTGGACATTAAAACGATCATACCCTGTATTCTACCTAGCCTAGATGTCAGACCTTAAAATTACCATACCCTATAATCTTAATCATTAAGCAATGGGAACAGGGGCGTTGAGTTTTTTGAGCTTAAAATGAGCATACCCAATATTATACCTAGCCTGGATGGTGGAACTTAAAACTAACATACCCTATAATCTTTGAGCATCACGCACTGGGAAATTGCTACTTGATATTTTCATTCTTTTATGTAAAAATGGGATAATAATTATTTTTTCACAATTATTCTTTTATTCAACTTTGATGATCGTGCTGGAATAATTTTTTTTCACAATAATTTTTTTATTCAATTTTAATGAGATAGTTTTAGAATAGCCAGATGGCATTTTTAGATATATCTAGTCCATTTAAGTATTTCTTTATCAAATCATTTTGCAATGACATATTTTGTATCGTGTTAAAAATGATTCACAGACACATTTTGAAAGCCAAGCTTGGATTCACGGAAACAATACGAATCAGTTAGTTCCCTAAAGAGAATAAAACTGCGAGGTGATGGAAGACTACTATCGAAAGTGTCTTGAACAAGAACCCAACCTGGATGTTGGGCCTTAAAATGACCATACCCTATATTCTACACAGGCTGGATGTTAATCGTCTTTATTTTTGAAAGTATTTTTTAATGACATATTTTGTATCGTGTTAAAAATGATTCACAAACACATTGTGAAAGCCAAGCTTGGATTCACGGAAACACTACGAATCAGTTAGTTCCCTAAAGAGAATAAAACTATGAGGTGATGGAAGAATGTTGTCAAAAGTGTCTTGACGAATAACCGAGCCTGCATGTTGGTCCCTAAAACGACCATACCCTATATTCTACATAGGCTAGATGTTGGATATTAAAACGATCATACCCTATATTCTACCTAGCCTAGATGTCAGACCTTAAAACGACCATACCCTGTAATCTTAATCATTAAGCAGTGGGAATAGGGGGCGCTGAGTTTTTTGAGCTTAAAATGAGCATACCAAATATTCTACCCATCCTAGATGGTGGAAATTAAAACTAACATACCCTATTATATTTGAGCATCACGCAGTGGGAAATTGCCACCTGAGATTTTCATTCTTTTATGTAAAAATGGGATGCACTGACATCCATTATTTACAATAAAACTCTTGTAATAATTATTTTTCACAAATATTCTTTTATTCAACTTTGATGATCGTGCTAGAATAAATTGTTTTCACAATTATTTTTTATTCAATTTTAGTGAGATAGTTTTAGAATAGCCAGAGGGAATTGGTAGATATATCTAGTCCATTTATGTTTCTTCCAGACTTAGACAATACTCCACTATTCAAACCTTTCAATTCCAATTTGAAGGATCATAAAATTAAACTTCACGGTTAAAAATTAGGGAACTAACTAATTCGTAGTGTTTCCATGAATCCAAGTTTGGCTTTCATAATGTGTTTGTGAATCGTTTTTAACACGATACGAAATATGTAATTACAAAATACTTTGATAAAGAAAGACGATTCATAAATTGTTCATTGATTTTATTGGAATTCCTTTTTAACAAAATTATAAAATATGATTTGAGTTTATGTTGATGACGGATTTGAACACCAAACACGTATGAGAAAAAGTTAAACCTTAACTTTGCGCATACCCTGCAATGAATAACATAAAGATAAATATTGATCCCAAAACATTTCATAAAATAAAACTAACTAGTATGGTCAATTTTATTTTATTAATTTTCATTTTCAAAATGTTTCTGTAAATTGAGTCTCTACAAAGTTACATATTAGTTAAATGGTATTGATTCTTCATTGGCTGGTTAAAAATAGCCATAAAATCTCTGTTTTGCATCAGATTAGAGCGATTGTAAAATAAATTTGGACAAAAATGTCAACAAAAACAACATCTCACGGAGTGTTACATAATTATTCTGGCTTGTGGTCTGGAAACCTGAGAAGGCTGAGGCTGTGGGGGATGTGATTCAGAAGCGCATGGTTTGAACCAGTGGCCTGGTTACTAATGTTCTCACAGAGGAAAATTATACACATTACAATAGAAAAATGGGAGGGAATATTTTAAACCAATTCAAAATTTGAAACACGACACCATTGCATGCGGATTGGCGGAGCGGAGGGGCGCTGGGCGGCGGAGTGGTAGAGGCAGCCGATGGAGGGGAGTGGGGCCCCCTAGCCAAGACAAAACCACAATGTTGGTGGGAGGCGGGGTGTTGGCCGGAAAGGCACCATCACTAGAGGGAATCGCTGGACAGGGGCTCCGTTTCATCAAAATCCCTTTGAAAATTTAAAAATTTTGTTGACTCGTTGCACTAACGTGCCTCAGATATTAATAAGGCTCCTTAGCTCTTTATAACCTCGCTCCAATATTTATGACCTTAGCTCTCCCTTGGATCTTTCAATCAGCTCTGAGACCAATATATTATAAATGCAGAGAGGAGAAACAGAAAAGCAAAAATATTTCTCCCACAAACACACGAGTTTCACCTCTTCTATATTGATCACATAAACTTGAATTAGATTGCTTGATTCACATTACTTACAATGAACCTGGTGAGGGGTATTTAAACCTTTTCGACTACCGACTCACCTAATATAACTTGACATGCACATACTCTCTAAATTCATCTATCACTTAAACATGACTTGACTAAACGCTTTCAAAGCTCAGTTAACCGACTCTCTAAATATAACAAAATCTTCATGCGGGAGTAATTATCGTACTTTAACACCCTCCTAAGGTGTCTGCAGATCTTATTGATAAATTTTGCACAATATACATGACTATAAAGAAAGAAAACAACCCTAGTTAGCCCTTGGAAATATATAGAAATTCCTTGGTATTTTGATGGTGCAAGTCAGGGGCAATTTAGAAATAAGGTAGAAGCAGGTGGAAGCAGTTATGTTCATTAATCCAACACAACAAAGAACCCCAGCTATCCCTCAATAATATATGGACATTCCTTGGTATTTTGACAGTGCAAGTTGGGGGGCAGTATAAAAGTAAGGTAGAAGTAGGTGGAAACAGTTTTGTTCATTAATCAAACACATGAAAGAACCCCAGTTAGCCCTTTGCAATATATGGACATATCTTGGTATTTTGAAGGTGCAAGTGAAGGGGGTAATATAGGAGTAAAATATAAGCATGTGGAAGTAGTCATGTTCATTAATCAAACACCACTTATTTCCATATAGTATGGGTCGATTAAGGGGTGCTAGTTCAAGATTTGAATCTTCAGTTTCATGGAACCTTTTTCTATTTTTCCCAAAAAAAAAAGTGCGAATAACATTGAGGTGCCAGGGTACAAATATATAATGTAGGTTCAATCATGTGGCTTTGAGTGCAGAAAGAAGCAAAAGTAGTGAAGATCAAGAACATTTACATTTTCTCAAAACTAGACATGTACCAAAGGACTGTGGAATATGATTAAATAAAACACCTATGAAGAGTGGAGACATAGCCAAAAAAAAATATCGTTGAGTTATCGAGGCTACATAATTGGTTATGACGCACTTATGAATGTGTTTATATTATCTTAAATGCAAGAAAATTTTGACCAATATTCTACTCAAAACATGTCTTAAAAAACCAAATTGAATGCCAGATTATGTGTTTCTCATATAAAATACAATCATAAATACAACGCTTAAAATACAAATAAATTTAAACCAAGTTCCATTATCAACACTTGTATGCAAAAAAAAAACCAAAACCTGATAGTTTTTTACAATTCTTCGAAGTTTACACGATACTAAGCCAATAATCCATTCATGTGTTGGCAGAACTATCAAGTCGCTTTGGCATTGGAACCGGAGAAACTCTTGATAAAATTGAAAATGAAAACTTCAAGAAAAAAATAACACACATCACACGCTACTTATATTCTTTTTACAATTAGGGTCACTTGATGAAGCTAGTAAATTGAGATATGCCTCCTATAAAAAAAACCGTTGATTTTGCACACTGTTCGGTAATTGCCGCTAAAAACAATCTCATTACAAATATATGAAAACTCAGAAAATTGAATAAAACATGAAGATACGAACCTTGCTTCTCGAGATAATTTTAGGATCAGAGAGTCAGTAGGCAGAGTGCAGTCCCTGTGTATGAACATATCTGTCTCCTCATAACGTTTTCTATGAGGAGGGTGTTCAGTTCCTTTGGGGCTATGGGTTCTATTGTGGTTTTCGTTTCCTCCCAATTTGCCTCCTTCTGGGTCCTCTCATTAAAATTATAGGGCGTCTCATAACACATATTACACAGATAGCTTTTCTCTCATACTTGTCATATGGACTGTGCTTGAAAGTCTAGTGCCTATCCTTTTCAATGCAAATCAGTAAAAATGAAGCTCCATCTACCTTCACATGATCCATGTTGGAATATTAATCACAACCACCATGTTTAATTATCTGACAATAGCCATACCTCAGTGAATGTTTTGTAGGTTTCTGATTGAGTTTGTAGAGAGGGAAAAGTTCTGAGCAGAGTAAATTTTACCCATTCCGCAATAGAGTAAATAAATTAGAAGTCAATTTGAAATTTATTAATGGTCAGTAGAAATGCATGGGAAAACATTTTAGAAAATGATGTCCGCCCATGCTATGAATTAAATTTTTTCTGTCATGAATTAAATGTCTTAGATATATATGTTTAGATTTTACAAGTAAGTATGTAGTCTCATGTAATGTGGCAGATGTAAGTCTGGAAAGACAAATGGATAAAATAGGGGAGCGAATTTTGGTGGGCGTGTGAAAACAACAGTTACAGGTTTTACTATGTGTTACTCCGCAACCCTTGGTGAATGTAAATCTCAGTAAGAAAAATCATTTTACTGGTGAAGGAGCCACAACCTCCATATGAATGTGTATGTTGTGTTTTTGAATCATAATATAAAGTTTGGTTAGTTGCGATTTTCTTGTGAAAAATTCACGTATGAGTTTTACCGCAACAATTCTGTTTTAATTTGTTTCACCGTGAGTAATTGTTTGATTATATTTCCTCCACTATAGTCAATATGTTTTAATCTCACCCACTCTGTATTAAAAGGAAGATCTTCGTTATTTGATTTCTGTAACTGTATGGTCTGGATTAAGTGAGTTTCGTAACTCTGTTGTCTTAGTTAAAGTCATTTCCTCAACTCCGTGTGAACTCCGTGTGTTGAGGAAAATAATTTCCTCAGTCTTGAAATTTTTTAACATGGCATCGGAGCGGATTTAAACCTTCATTACCACAAGTATTTTTACTAAAGAGTTAAAAAGGAGTTCTGAAAATTTTTGTGGAGCGTATTCACCAGCAGTGAGAAATTTTTACACTGTAAGAAAGTTTTTTTTTTCACTCAGTGAAAATGGAAGCAACAAGAAAAAGCTTGACTAATCCAAAAATACCTTGGTTTAATGGGAAAAATTATGGATATTGGGCTAAAATAATGAAGGCTTTGTTTTCTTCACAAGACATTTGGGAATTGGTGGGGAATGGTTTCCAAGAACTAGCAGATGTAGTAGCACACAACACGAAAGAGATTGTTGAGGGAAAACATGAAGGAGGACTCCAAAGCCCTCTTCTAAATATTTCAAGTATTTCATGAAAGTATCTTCCCAAGGATTGCAACGGCAAAAAATTCCAAGCAAGCATGGGATACCCTCCAAAAAACCTACTAAGGCATGGAAAAGGTGAAGAAAACAAAACTAAAAATGCTGAGAAGAGATTTTGAGACAATTTGTATGAAAGAGCCTGAGAATGTAGACTCATTTTTTACACATTTAATTGGGTTGGTTACCCAAATCAGGTCTCATGGTGAGACACTTGAGGAAAGAAGAATAGTTGAGAAAATTCTCAGAAGTCTGCCAGCAAGATTTGATGGCATAGTTGTGGAAATAGAAGAGACAAATGATCTCTCACAATTTTCAGTGGATGAGCGTCATGCATCATTGATTTTTCATGAACATAGATTGAACAGAGGAACAAACTCATCATTATAGCATGCCTTCAAGACACAATTTTCCTTTGGTCAAGGTAGAGGTCGAGGAAGATAAAATTATAGAGGAAGAGGAAGAAGCCCACACAGAGGTGGAAGAGGCAGCTCTTCAAGCTCAAGTGGAAGGGGAAGCAATCAAAATCCAAGTCAAGGCCCAAGCCAAAATCAAGCACAAGGTCAAAGGTATGATAAATATCAAGTTCAATGTCATTATTGTAAGAATTATGGTCATTATGAAAATGAATGTATAAAGAAGCAATATGACATAAGTAGAAAACCAAGTGCAAATTTCATAAAGGAAAATCATAACCATGATAGCACATTTTTAGCTTGTAATGTAGCACAAGAAAAACAAGGGGATGTGTGGTTCTTAGATTCACGGTGTAGCAACCACATGACTGGAAACATAGAAATGTTTTCTAGTATAGATGAAAGTGTAAAATATGAAGTAACATTAGGGATTGATAGCAAAGTCTCTATCATGGGAAAAGGTAGAGTCGACATTATAACAAATAAAGGAGAGAAGAAGTTCATGTCAGATGTTTACTTTGTTCCTGGTTTGAAACATAACTTCATAAGCATTGGAAAACTCATGCAAAAGGGCTACAATGTATTTTTGAAGAATGATGTATGCACAATCTTGGATAAGCCTCCAAGTAGACAGTTGATTGCAAAACTTCGTATGACAAACAATAGAATTTTTCCTCTCAAGCTAAGATCAGATTTGAAGGAAGAAGGTGATGTAGCAGCTATCACATAAGAAAAATTTCAAGAAGAAATTAATCATGAAAATTGGTTATGGAATTTGATATTTGGTCATCTCAACTTTGGAGTTTTGAATTTTTTTATAGAAAATGCATGGTGAAGGGATTTCCACTCATAGAAAAACCGAACAGCCTATGTGAATGATGCATCTTGGGAAAACAACATACATAATAATTTCTAATAGGAAATTCAATGAGGGAAAAGGCACCTTTTGGAATTGTCCACTCAGATTTATTTGGACCAATGCAAACACCATAAATTGGTGGCAACCATTATATTTTGACCTTCATAGATGACTACACAAGGAAGACATGGGTATACTTCTTAAAACATAAAAGTGAAGTTTTTCACCACTTCTGCCACTACAAAGTTCTTGTTGAGAAGAAAAGCGGACACTACATCAAAGTGTTGAGGACTGATAGTGGTGGCGAGTATATCTCAAGTGACTTCCTATGTTTTTTTAGGGAGCATGAAATTCACAAGCAATTTACAACAAGGTATACACCTCAACAAAATGGTGTCATGGAAAGAAAGAATACGACCATCATGGAAATGGCAAGGAGTATGTTGAAGGCAAAGCATTTGCAAAATGATTATTGGGCTGAAGCTGTCGCTTTTGCAGCGTATATTATTAATAGGTGTCCAACCAAAAGTGTTATGAAAATCATTCTTGAAGAGGCATGGAGTGGAAGAAAGAAATATGTCACTCACATGAGAGTGTTTGGATGTGTGGTGTATGCACATGTCCCGGATGAGTTGAGGAAGAAATTGGAAAACAAGGGGGAGAAATGTATATTTTTTGGATACAATGAAGAATCCAAGGCATACAAGCTCTACAATCCATCAACCAAGAAGGTAATAATCAACAGAGATGTTCAGTTCATAGAAGAGGAAACATGGGATGGAATTTTAGAGAAGACAGTCAATGTGAAGACATGTATGTCACATGAAGACAAAGAGGAATTGACTGCAACAAGTAATTCCTCAATGATGACTCCTCCTCCACATAAACAAGCTCAACAAAGCAGTCAACATGTGACACCACAAACAAATAATAGGACAACATTGCACAACCAAGCAAGTGCTTCTCCAAGCACACCACAAAGATACACAACTCCATCTACTTCAAGCGCAACACCAAGCCCATCTTCAACAAGCATAAGAGGACACAAATTCAGAATTTTAAGTGAAATATATTAGCCAGATGAAGTTGATAGCAGCACTGGTCTAAATTCCTTATTTTCATTATTTTGTCATGTAGATGACCCAATACACTTTGAAGATGCAGTCAAAGAAGATAAATGGGTTGCGGTAATGGATGAAGAAATAGGAGCAATAGAAAGGAATGACACATGGGAGTTAGTGGACCTTCCGCAATGAAAAGAAGTCATTGGAGTGAAGTGGGTCTATAAGACTAAGAGAAACATTGAAGGCAAGATGGAAAGGCGTAAAGCAAGGCTAGTTGTCACAGGATACAAGCAAAAACATATAAGAGACTATGCACAAAAATCTGCACCAGTTGCAAGGATGGAGACAATGTGTACAGTGTTGTCAATTGCAGCGCAACATAAATGGAAAGTGTATCAAATGAACGTAAAGTTAGCGTTCTTGAATGTAGCGTTGAAAGAGGAGGTGTATGTTGCACAACCTCTTGGATATGAGGTAGAATGCCAAGAAGACCAAGTGTGTAGGTTGCAGAAAGATCTCTATGGGCTGAAGCAAGCACCGCGTGCATGTTATAACAAGATAGATGCTTACTTGATGGAAAATGGGTTCGACAAATGTGATGGTGAACCTACTCTCTACATCAAAGAAAATGAAGGTAAGCTTCTTATTGTTGTTTTTTATGTAGATGATTTGATTTTTACAGGCAGTGATGATTTCTTCATTGCTGATTTCAAAGCAATCATGAAAAGTGAGTTTGAAATGAATGACTTGGGGTTGTTAAGATATTTCTTGGGCATAGAAGTGAAGCAAACAGAAAATGAAATTTTTATCTCTCAAGAAAAGTATGTTGTAGACATTTTAGAGAGGTTAAATATGTAGAACAACAAGCCAACACCAACTTCAATTGTCATGGGGTTGAAGTTAAGCAAGGAAGATTGCAACAACAATGTCAATCTGACATTATACAAAAGTATGATGGGTAGCCTAATGTATTTGACCACAACTAGGCCTAATATAATGTATGCAGTGAGTTTGGTGTCAAGGTTCATGGAGACACCCAAGGAGACACATTGGCAAGAAGAAAAAATAATTTTAAATTATGTCAATAGGACAAAGGAGTATGGCATTTTGTACTTCGCAACAAATGATTTTAGGCTGGTTGGTTACAATTTTCACTACTACATTTCGCGGAAATTCCGACACCTGTTTCCGACGCTTTTTACCAAATGTCGGAAATTTTCCCAAATTTTTTCCATCCCGCCCGAAACCGTCGCTATACCGACGTCTATAGAAAAGTGTCGTAATACCGACACTTAAACTAGTGTCGCAATTACGACGTTTAAAGGAAGACGTCGCAATTGCGACACCATGGCCCAAAGCGTCGCTATTGAGACGATTTCAACGTCGCAAACGGCTATTATTGGGTCGTTCAGGTGTCGCCATTGCGACGTTTGGAGGCACCGTCTCAATAGCGACGCTTTCCGCTCGTCAGAGCAGCTTGGCTGCTATTTTCGCTACATAAAAATACCAAACTTATATGGGCGCTATATAAAAATTCAACTTATATGCGCACTTACATAAAAATGCTGGTATAGCGAGACCTGACTACAAACATCGATATAGCGCATTCGCTCCGCTCCGCAGTAATGCGTGATTGCGGTCGCATTCGAGCTAGCCTCTGCAACAAGACTTGCCCTCGCATTCGCCCCCTACTGTCGTCACTTTGCACGCATTCGCCGTTCGCCCTTCGCCCTGCACAAGATTCGCCCCCACCGGCAGCCTCGCCTTTTCGTAACGTATTCGCTCTCGCCTTCGTAAATGGTAAGTTCTTACTGCAGGCCCTCCCTCCTATAGTAGGGTTGACTCTATTTGGGTTTTTTTGGTCAATTCCATTGGATTGTGTTAGGCTGTAGGGTTCTCTCTAGATGTCAAGAATCAAGATTCAATACCCCCTATTATCTTCATCACCCAATACAAGATTTAAATTTTTCCCAAAGAAACGCTTATTAATTTGGCAGCCATTATTTCTCCCTGCTTTAAAAACCCTACATTTAAATGAAAACAAGCATTGCATTTCAACTACAAAAATTTATTAGTGTTCAAATGTACATGTGTGCTACATTAACGTCTGATGTCACGCGCGCATTCGCCCTCCGCTCTTGCAGAACACCATTCGCCCTCAGCATTCGCCCTCAGCTCTTGCAGAACAGCATTCGCCTTCAGCATTCGCCCTGAGCTCTTGCAGAACAGCATTCGCCCTCAGCATTCGCCCTGAGCTCTTGCAGAACAGCATTCACCCTGGATTCCCCCTCAACTCTTTTCAGAACAGCATTCGCCCTGCATTCGCCCTCAGCTCTTGCAGAACAGCCTTTTCCCTCAGCATTCGCCCTCAGCGTTCGCCCTCAGCTCTTGCAGAACAACATTCGCCCTCAGCGTTTGCCCTCAGCTCTTGCAGAACAACATTCGCCCTCAGCTCTTGCAAAATGGTAAGTTCTTACTGCAGGCCCTTCCTCCTATAGTAGGGTTGACTCTATTTGGGTTTTTTTGGTCAATTCTATTGGATTGTGTTAGGCTGTATGGTTCTCTCTAGATGTTAAGAATCAAGATTCAATACCCTCTATTATCTTCATCACCCAATACAAGATTTAAATTTTTCCCAAAGAAACGCTTATTAATTTGGCAGCCATTATTTCTCCCTGCTTTAAAAACCCTACATTTAAATGAAAACAAGCATTGCATTTCAACTACAAAAATCTATTAGTGTTCAAATGTACATGTGTGCATCACTTGTGTAAGGTATTCCTTTTCCACTTTCACATTATCCAAGAATGTGTGCAGTATAGTTCATATTTTTTGTGATTTAGATTGCCTTGAAAAAGGAAAGGTAAATTATTTCCCATGGAAAAATAAGGTTTTCCCTTTTTATAGGTTGTTTGGACTTACGTGGAAAAATTTATAGTATGCCTTTCATATTATGTAGTTTAAATTTGAATTAACAGATTATTCTACATGAAAATCTAATTACCTATGTGATGTCCTTCATCACTAATTAAAATTATAGGCTTTCAATTTCCTAGACTCTAACTCATCTGATGCTAAATTCTAGGTTCTCATTGGTGGATCACTCTTCCATTGATTTCCTTTCCCTCTGGATCTTGTCATACTTTAAAAGTCATTAATGATACATATATTATTTCGGGTATCCCAAAAGGCTTTATAGTAGAACATATTGTGAAGTTTTTTTGACACTTGAGGATTCTTTTTAGAACTGCAACGTGGTCTATGCTATCGAGTTATATATCAAGCAACTTGTCCTTAATAACCACACTATGAGGTAGGTTCAACCGGTTTGAACTTGTTGGGACATAGCATATGAAGTTGTGTGATGAGTCCATATCACAGGTCTATTATGGTGAAAAAAGTGAAGACATGTAATGATAGTTATTATGTTAACATTACTAGAAACATTTTCGAAAGTATCCATGCTATCAAGATGTCAAAATTCCAGGCATTAGGTGTCAATACTCGTAGCTAATAGATAATAATAATAATATAAAAAAATCACAACTTTATTCTTGAAATATGATTGTTACACATTGGTAACCAAGTTCATGAGTTACTATCACCCAAAGACTGCAAAACAAACTTAAAATATAAATTAAACCAACATGAGAATCAACTAAGGGTTTCTCGACAAAATCATGCCATAACCTGGCATTTTGAAACCCAAATTTGAATCCATCATAAGTAATACAATGCAAACTCAGATGGATTTTCAATGCATGTTTTCATGCTACACTTATTCTTTGTCTAGATATCATTTTTTAAATGGAACCATTAGTCAAGCCCACAGTCCTTTTTATGTGAAAAATTTCAGCTCTATTTGAGCTCTTTTTTGCTCCACCACCTCCATAAACCAGTGTTACACGGGGTCTCGCCCCCCCACCTAGGGGTCTAGATTCCTCGCCCCCTCGCGCTCCGGGGTCTTGGGGACTTCTAGGGGATGTTTCCCTCACGCCCCCTCACGTCCCCTCACCGCCCCTTTTAGTTTATGGGTTCGTGTTAAAATTTGATGTGCCACTTAGCATATTTGAGAATCCAAGTGATTCTGATTCAGATGGTGACATGGTTGATCTTGATATATTCGTGCAGAAGTTGGATGCAGAGACTAGTGGGGCATTAACTTGAGAATTTATTCTCATTTATCATTATGAAGATATCATTTGATATTCATATGTTATGTTTTATGTTTTATGTTTAGGACATAACTTATTTGCGTTTAAGTTTTATGTTTCAGACTTGAGTTGTAAACTTCAGTTTAAACTCTATTTTGAATCTTGATATAATATTTCATATGATATCTTAAACTTTATTTTCATTGTACATTGTTAGTAGTTACATTAATTATTATATAGTTACAAACTTACATGCATGATTGTATGATGTATGTTTTAACTTTTAACTTTTAAATTTGTTTCAATTATATGATTCATCATTCATCGATTTGTAATTTTATCATTTATGATTTATCTTTCATGATGCAAGTGTATGATGAATATATATACATTCCTTGCAAAAATATAGTTACATTTTAAATATTAAATTTTATAATTTTTATGACCCCGACGTCCCCCCACGTTTCCTGAAAATTGGTAGGGAGCTTTTGCATAGGCAGCTCCCGCGCTCCCTCGTCCCCTCGCTCCCACCTCCAGGGGACTTGGTGGAACATTGCCATAAACATATGCAAACATATATCATGATCTTGGAATCCATTACATATCTATGTGCCAATGTTCCATAATCTTGCCCCATCATCAATTTAAGAAATTTCCATTGACTATCAAATTATGGAGGGGGGGAACTTTTTGCTGCAACATTTGGCTCAAAATCAAGGACCATCTTCGTATGAGGTGAATGAGAACTATAGATATTTGAAGAAGTAGATTAGTGCCTTTTCCTCTAGCCATGGAGTCATATACAGTCATCCATCACAAAAATTTGTCTTTGTTCATTCTCACCTTGAAAGTTGCAAAAAATCATGCCCTAATTGAAACGACACTAAATTTGAAAGATATAATAAAATTGCAAGCTAGAAGTGCCCTATTAATACAAAGGGAAAACCTTCCTACCTACCCTAACTGAGATAAATTTTGATTGAATAGGAAACATGATATTTCTTATGGAGTTGATCCAACAACTTGTTAAATGTATGGGACTAAATCATGCATTTGATTTCCGGGGAAACATGCGCATGAAGAGAAAAAGTGCAGAATTAATGGAAAATCCATACATGCCACTTATAAAAACTACACCGAAAGGTCAAAAAATACTTAAGGCCTTAACTTAATTTGAATCCAAAAATGACAAAACAGGATTAGTGAAAACACGAGAGTGGTGTGGGTGAACAACATAAATAAAAAGTGAAGATGCCTTTCCCCAAGATGCCTTTGTCACCATTGTATGAAAACATGTTTTCCTTTCCCTTTATACATGCAAGTGAATGCATTATAGGTATGGTGTTTTCCCATAATAGGAGAAGCCTACTTAAATATATCATTCGTGGAGTGAATGTTTGGGTGCCTTAATGTGCAATGACATGTTTCCAGGACTGAATTCAATGCAAGGCATATTTGAAACTCTAACTCCGTCTTCCGGTGTCTTATTAGAAATTATTTCAGTTTTCATTTTGTGTTTTCAAGTTAGATATTGTTTTCAAGTTTTTACATTTATAATTTTATTGCAATGTGGCAGACTGATCAGAGCAGTGCAGGAACAACCCCGAGACGGGATGATTGCGGAAAGAGGCCAGCAGAAGAACATGTAAAGTGCCAACATTGCTCTATCTTTAGGTATTTTAGTTATTTACATAATTGAAATAATATTAATTTTGTTCAAATATGCAGACACCTAGCCATGGTACGCCTGATGATTCCCTCTTTGAGGAAGAGCTTTTTTCATCCCTATCTCCAGTGTTGTTGTTGCAAAAAAAGGCACGAGATGCAACGTCGGAATTTAATGCTTTGATAGATGCGCCTCAAACACCTGAAACAGAAGAGAGGATACAACATCTTATGAGGCGGCTAAATAGATATCAGGTAATAATAAAAAGTCAAAAGGATATTTTTTTTGTTCTGCATGAGATGAATTGTGATAGTTTGATTTTTAATTTTTACATTGACTAAACTAACAAAAAGTTCTTTTGTATGTAGCGTCTTCTGGCATTTGCTCAACCCGGTGTTGGTGGTAGTGGGACACAAGGGCAAGAGATTGCCCAACAACCCTCTCGTACACCTTCTACTCCTTTAGGTGCTAGCCAAGAAACACACCCTGCCCAAGCTGACACCCAGCCAACTGCTGAACGTGTTGGCAATGATGAGGCTGATATGGCCAACTACATTATTGCGTTTCCTGGAGCTACACGTGTCAGCTCCACGGGGACCATTAATGGCACGTTTTTGGTGAACGATGAAGGTGTCCCTATAAAGCATGTACAACTCCCAGGTAAATTTTAATATTTTAACTATTTCATGTACTTTATCTAAAACATATTTATCATGATTTTTATTTTTAAATTAATGATAATATCTTATTTTTCTTTTGGTTTTATTTTGTGTAGGAAACAATGAGTTCTACAGGATTCTGGAGAGCCATGCGTTGGTAATTTTTGGCTCAACCATACGTACAGGGTGGAATTCCCAGAATTCCAACCTGAAAAAAGAACTGTTAGATTATCTAGAAGCCCTTTTTGGGGTCGGCACATTTGACAGAAAAGCGGTGGCTCAGGTAGCCGGCAAATATTTGAAATATACCAGGGACACCTATAGGGCGCAATTGCAATTTAACCCTAGATATGAGCGTCCTCTCGCAGTTTCAGAGAGTGAGTGGAGAGCACTCATCCATGACGGAAAAGAGAAAAGGGAAAAGAAAGAAGGAAAAATGCCAACTGGACCCGCAAGGTAAATTACAACTTTAATTCAATAGCTTTAATTTTATTTATGTCTAAAATAAAAGTGTTCTACGTCATATCTGACTTCAATATTTTGATGCTAGGTTGCATGACACCTCAAAGGCAACCAAAGCTAGGATAGAGAAAAAGGGCCATCACAAGCTCGGCCAGGGTGGCTACTTGAAATTAGCTGCAAGAATTGTAATTAAGTAGCTAAACATCTTATAATTAATTGTATCGCCTTCCAACGTTTTTGTAATCCTATCGGATATGATTAAAAATACACAATCATATATAATGTAGGGTGATGACTTTGGAACAATAACTACAGAGGAAGATAAAAATACTGCTTTCCGTTTTGGCTATCAAGCTGTAGTTGAACGTCGCAGAAGCTTGGGGCAGGTCCCAAGATCTACAATGCCTGATAAGGTAAAACATTAACCTTTTAATATTTTTGTTTTCGTCCATAAATTTAATGTCTAACAACTTTGTTTAAATCAGGGGAGCAACACTACCGACGAGGTAAATAACCCAGTTTTAGAGCCATATGTAGATGATCCTCTCGTGCAACCTGATCATTGTAGTGGGGACCAGGCCGACAATGTTGCTATCAGTGAGGGCCGTGACGGTAATTAATTTCCACTTATAATTTTTTCTAATTATACCTTGATGGTTGTCCTTATAACGTTTTTTGTTTAAATGATAGAGAATGTTTCCCATGAGGATCTTACCACCAGAGAGGAAGACAGGGCAACAGTCCCAACGGCGACAACTGGTGCACCAGGTAAATAATCTCATTGCAATTTTTTATTATTAATATTACCGAACTAGTTCAATGATATTTAAAAACTGACAATTAAAATTTAATATTATCTGTTTTTGTAGGTGATGCCCCGTCACTGGATGAGACCAGACATCGTGACTACACAACTAGGTCAGCGCCGACAACTGGTGCAGCAGGTAAATAATCTCATTGCAATTTTTTTTATTAATATTACCGAACTAGTTCAATGATATTTAAAAACTGACAATTAAAATTTAATATTATCTGTTTTTGTAGGCGATGCCCCGTCACTGGATGAGCCCAGACATCGTGAATACGCAGCTAGGTCAGCAGTGCGGGTTGAAAGGCACGAAACAGGAGCAGAGCACGATGATATTGATGATGTAATTAGGAGCTTTAAAAATAGGAAGAAGAAAAAGAAAATTTGACAATGTAAAATACTGTATTATTATAAGACAAACGTTACCATACTTGGAACATTTTTTTGCGTTATATAAAAAACTCATTTATCATACTATTTTTATGTCAAGCATTAATTACAATGTTTCCTTGCGTACTTTTTGTTGAATTGTTTTTTTACTAGTTATTGAATATTTTTTTTTATGCTCATGAAAGTAAAAATTGAAATATAGATTGGGTATTGGGGAATTGAGAGTGATGTGAGGGGGAGGGAGGGGCCATAAGAGCTTCCACCTTCACGTGGTTGGCCCTGTTTAGTAGAGAATAATTTATTGGAGCGATTTAATCTTGGAGCAAACCTCCCTTGATCCAGCGTAGCAACAAAAAAGTCACTGTTGACTTAGTTGCTACTCTTTGAGATCGTGGGAGGCTTGTTCCAAATTCATGCGACTCCAATAAATTGTTCTTGAAACGAAGAGGAGCTTATTCAGGTATGTTTTGACATTTTCAACATATGTTCTAACATTATCATAAGAATGCATCTTAGAGTAAAAAATACTACATCAATTACTTGTATTTATTGTATAGATAATGATGAATTTTGATTGACTTGGCAGTGCAGGTACAAATCCTCTTGCATCATGAGCAATACAACTTTTCAAACAGGGTCATGTCCAGGATATTTTTTCTTGTATGCGACTGACATTTTATAATTTCTTCTGATTCATAATTCAATATTAAGCATGTTCATGATTATTATCTAGGTTTTTTGTATGTGTTTTTTCATCTATTTGATTGTAAGCAACTCTGCATGTTTCCTGTTGTTCACTATGATTTCTCCCATTACCACTCCCAGGATGAATCCGACTTTATTCTTACATAGGTTACTTTATTGTTACTATGATTTCTCCATTTACGATTTCATAGGTTACATCATGTAAAGTTGTCAATCTCAGGTTGGTGATGAGCTTTAGTTCTCCAGTTTTGGGGCTTTTCTGATATTTTCTCCCTCATGTCATTCCTGCATCACCTCGTTGTTTGAGCATGCCAATTGTCTACCACTTGTACCAATTGGCACATGTCAATCTCTGAGTGGTGCCACATTTCACCTATTTTGAGTGAGAGTTTAGGGTTTCTCTAACATAGCTTCAGAAATCCGATTGAGTGCCTGCTTGAATATTGTCACATAATACTTATGGTTTGGATTGATGAGCATGTTCTGAATGGTTGGTTGATTCATAATAACCACCCATAAATCTCCCTTCCTCTAACACACAGAAAATAAAAATTTCTTTGACAGGAGACAGAGTTTCAATACTTTGAAAACAAACTTCTATTCCCTTCAATAACTCAAAAAACAACTATTACACTACTTCCTCACTGAGAGGGATTACAAAATTATGACTGCTACAAAACGCAGTGCATAAAACCAACTCACTGTCTGTTCAAAAAAAACATACTCTGTCTCTAAGACACTCTGCTGTGTTTTTCCCTTTCGCACTGCTGTGCATACACACTTAAAAAGTTACACTCAATTTTTCACTTTTTACACACTGCTATGTAATAAAAAAATTACGTACTGTCTATAAAAAAAACTACCAAGCTTTTACGACCTTTTTTATTTTTATATGCCGGAACATATAAAACATATTATAATAAACCCTCCTTTTAAAAAAATAAAATTAAAACTAAATTCTATGGCCCACCTTTCATTTCGCATATGATATATATATAACATATGTATATATTAAACTATCAAAACATTAAAGAACCCTTTCCGTCGGACTTCAAAAGTCTGAATAGATTGAATTTCAAACCAAATTCGCGTTCCAAAATAGGATGCTGACGTCTGCCTAATTTTAACTCGAATTCTCAATCCAATGTGCCCTATAAAAAATTCGGGTCCGGTTTTCAGGTTTTCAGATTCCCTTCAATTTCATGCGATCCAATATTAATGCTCCACGTGTCCTCCTTTTGAATTTACAAAACTGTAGGGTAAATTTCTGTTTGTTTAATTTCTGGTTGGTGAATTGCGTTAATGCTGGCTGTTGTGTTTAAATACAATCCTGTACAGAAATATGGCTGTGGCCGTCTACAAAAAAAACTTTCAGGAATTTTAAATGCTGAATTAAATTTCTGGATGGCATGCAAGCAACCTCCAAAAAAAAATGTTGCTGCTGCATCCGTCCTTCTGTTGCAGCAGTTGAAGTTAAAATTCAACAGCACAGGGTTTAATAAGTGAGGGTGTAAAGGTAACTTTCTGTCGATAGTACTGGATTAAGATCATCTATTCATTTTTGTAGGGTCTTATGGTGTTTGGTTTTTTAGTTTTGGGTTGGGCTTATTGAGTCTAAGATAGTTTTTGAGTGAAAAAATTGCTATCAGGTATTAAAAAATTTTGGTTCTTTTGTCAAAATTTATGAGCTTATTAGGAAATACAAAACTGACAATGGTTGTATCTTAAATTTGTGGAAAATAATTTGAAATGAAACCTTTTTGTTTAGGTTGTTGCAGCAGGTGCAAACCCCATTCAAATTACCAGGGGCATTGACAAGACAATAAAGGCCCTTGTTTCGGAACTCAAAATTTTGTCAAAGGAGGTAAACGCTTGCCTTTTGAGTAGGCTGGTTTTCCTTTTTGCTGATGGTTTGGTGTATCTAATTGAATTAGTTGCCTAAGGTATTTTGGTTGCAAACTCCTTTTCATTTTTCATACAGTATTGGCCTTGTGGAATACATTTGATTGTGTGGTCTTGTTAGATCTACAACATTTGTAGTTGTTTAGTCTTATGGCCGAGGTGCACTTTTATTATGGAAATAGTTGATGCAATATTGTCATTTAATCCTTACTGCAGGGCAGCATGTTGAGAAGTTTTTTGTGAAACATTTGGTATTCAAAATGACACTTGATCCTATACAGCATCATGCACTTGACTTCAAAATTTATATTCAAAGTGTGCCAGACAATTCTTACAAAATTTCAAATATTTAGGTTGTTTTAAACCAAAATTTCAATCACCCTCCAGACTTATGCTAATTATCCGCCAATCGTTTAATTAAACAATTTCATTATACTCCGGCCCCACCTATATATATCAATAACCAATCAAACACTCGTATCGTACATGGCTATCCTCCGCACACCTTAGTTAACCTCCGGGCAAGTTCAACGTGCGACCACCGTCCGATGGCCCTTCTCCAAATCAACGACTCTTAGCAATTTCGCTCGGCTTCCAACGTCGGGCTTTAACGTGCGATGGCGTGGGTTAAACGATTGTTTTCCGGGGTCACTTCGCCACGTGTCGCATTCCCTATGGAATCGCTCGCGAATAGGAAATACCGCCTACTCCGCAAAAGCGGTGCGATATGGGCAACCCGCTTTTGTGATTCCGCTTGTGGTTTTGGTAGAGGGCTTGACCACGGGTGCATGTCTGGTTCCGCTATCCTTTTGTTTGTTAACTCATGTCCAATCCTCGAGTCAGGTTCCGAAAGCACAACAATTTTGTCTCTTTATTAAGCGGGATTTTAATATGTGTATTATCAAAGAAAACCAACACAAATTTTATAAGAAAATTGTTCAAAAGTCGAGCCCGCCGGACTTCAAACAGCGATAAACCATAATTCAAACCAAATTCGCGTTCCAAAATAGCCTGCTGACGTCGGCCAATTTTGTGACGTGAATTTCTTATCAAATTCGCCCTAATATTTTACGGGTCCGGATTTCCACTGCGCGAGCGGCCTAAACAAAGATCCGCTCCAATCAATTTTTGCCACGTGTCCTCAATAAAAACTTGCCCTGCTCCCGGCTGCGGGTGCATTCGATGGCGTTTAAGGTGATGGGACATGGATATGGCGATTTCATATCATTCGCATTAACATTTAACGCTGTTGAATTAAGTTTTCACATCAAATCTAGATTAATTATTTTTTAACACTGTTCAAGATCGGACCTCCACTCCTCTGAGCGATTCCGCACGCTCCAATTTGATCCGGCCTTCGGCTCTCATTATTAATGATCAGAGATTCATTATGACGGCCGTCCTTTGATTGCATTGTAGACGGGTCGACATAAAAAATGGCGTTTAGCCATGGTTTTTCAGACAAGCCGGTTGCTGGATTACACTGTCTGGTAACTGCGATGATAAGGAGAAGTGGCCAGCGGAACTTCTGCCTAGACTTTGCTGCATATTTCCATTTCTCTCGGTTCTGTACTCTCTGTCTGTCTTCCTCTGTTAATTGGAATTCTTCTTCTTCGTCTCTTGTGCCCACTGCGATTGCACCCATGCCTCGCGTGCGTCATAGGATGCATTGCCGCAGGAGGAGCACTAGAGGTCAATCCCGGCGCGCTCCCTCCAGCACCTCAACAGAGGCTAGTTCACTTTCTCCCACGACGCGCACTGCGCAATTTTCCTTTGATTGCACTCTCAACCGCCCGCGAATCACAGCTGTAGTCACTGTGGTCTTCCGCGAGGAGGCCCAAACGCAGGAAGAATGCACCCGTCCGGCGGGTCTGAGCGGGTTTTAATTTGTTTTTCTTGCTTAGCAGGCCCAGTTAATTGGGCTGCTTTTAGTTTATTTTACTGTGTTGGACCTTTAAGTAATATTTTTGAATTCTGTAAATTAAACGTTCAAGACTGGTTTCCCCGTATGAGGGCAGTCTTCTTAATTTTTTGATTTTTTGATGACGAATTTGCCATGAGTATGGCCAGGCAATGTTTTTGACTTCGGTGTAATTTTATTCGCAATGTTAATAGATTAAATTTACTTTGAATTCTCACATGATTAGCGTTTTTCTTGATCTGTTCAAGGATTTTGGGTACTTTAATTTGTATTTGGAACAATGGACGTCGGTACTCTATATGTTGCTTTACTATTCTACATACTGCTATTTCACTTTCTTATAGATGCCTCGGGCATATTTGGATGCTTTCTCAGATTGTCGATAATCTCCATGTGGACCATTACTGGGTTTTATATCATGTCCTGTATGTGACATGGGGTATTTTTCTATCATTGTCTGGGGTGGGACTTCCACTTTTCTGGATGGATATTTGGGTTCCAATCTTCAGATGTGAAAATGTAATGACTTCATGGATTTTTTTACTTCATATAATATATTCAAAACAACGTTTTTTCTCTTGTGAAAAAAAAATGATTAATGTTTATCACTCTGCCTTCAAAACTAGCGATGCTGGTCTATGTTGCTGGTTTATTGATATGGTCTGATGGTCTTTTTATATTTTGGACATATCACACTCCTCACATGATTAGCATTTTTTTCTGTTCAAGGATTTTGGGTACTTTAATTTGTATTTGGAACAATGGACGTCGGTACTCTATCTGTTGCTTTACTATTCTACATACTGCTATTTCACTTTCTTATAGATGCCTCGGGCATATTTGGATGCTTTCTCAGATTGTCGATAATCTCCATGTGGGCCATTACTGGGTTTTATATCAAGTCGCTGTATGTGACATGGGGTATTTTTCTATCACTGTCTGGGGTGGGACTTCCACTTTTCTGGATGGATATTTGGGTTCCAATCTTAAGATGTGAAAATGTAATGACTTCATGGACTGTTTTACTTCATACAATATATTGAAAACATCGTTTTTTCTCTTGTGAAAAAAAAAATGATTAATGTTTATCACTATGCCTTCAAAACTAGCGATGCTGGTCTATGTTGCTGGTTTATTGATATGGTCTGATAGTCTTTTTATATTTTGGACATATAACACTCCTCACATGATTAGCGTTTTTCTCTGTTGCGGGATTTTGGGTACTTTAATTTGTATTTGGAACAATGGACGTCGGTACTCTATCTGTTGCTTTACTATTCTACATACTGCTATTTCACTTTCTTATATATGCCTCGGGCATATTTGGATGCTTTCTCAGATTGTCGATAATCTCCATGTGGACCGTTACTGGGTTTTATATCATGTCCCTGTATGTGACATGGGGTATTTTTCTATCATTGTCTGGGGTGGGACTTCCACTTTTCTGGATGGATATTTGGGTTCCAATCTTCGGATGTGAAAATGTAATGACTTCATGGACTGTTTTACTTCATATAATATATTCAAAACAACATTTTTTCTCTTGTGAAAAAAAAAAATGATTAATGTTTATCACTCTGCCTTCAAAACTAGCGATGCTGGTCTATGTTGCTGGTTTATTGATATGGTCTGATGGTATTTTTATATTTTGGACATATCACACTCCTCACATGATTATGATTAGCGTTTTTCTCTGTTGCAGGGTTTGGGGTACTTTAATTTGTATTTGGAACAATGGACGTCGGTACTCTATCTGTTGCTTTACTATTCTACATACTGCTATTTCACTTTCATGGACTGTTTTACTTCATATACTGCTATTTCACTTTCATGGACTGTTTTACTTCATTGTTGTAGGGTCTTGGGTACTTTAATTTGTATTTGGAACAATGGACGTCGGTACTCTATCTGTTGCTTTACTATTCTACATACTGCTATTTCACTTTCATGGATTGTTTTACTTCACTGTTGTAGGGTTTTGGGTACTTTAATTTGTATTTGGAACAATGGGCGTCGGTACTCTATCTGTTGCTTTACTATTCTACATACTGCTATTTCACTTTCATGGACTGTTTTACTTCATATAATATCTTCACTTTCATGGACTGTTTTATTTCATATAATATCTTCACTTTCATGGACTATTTTACTTCATATAATATCTTCACTTTCATGGATTGTTTTACTTCACTATTGCAGGGTTTTGGGTACTTTAATTTGTATTTGGAACAATGGACGTCGGTACTCTATCTGTTGCTTTACTATTCTACATACTGCTATTTCACTTTCATGGACTGTTTTACTTCATATAATATCCTCAAAACAACGTTTCTCGTCTTTTAAAATTTTAATTTTTTTTTTAAAAATTAAACCCTCCGTCGGTCTACCGACGCCTTGTAGACGTCGGAACTGCGACAATCCAGAAACGTCGGACGAGAGACAGTATGAAAACGTCGGAAGCGCGACGTGCTAAACGTCGGAACTGCGACAACCCAGAAACGTCGGAAGAGAGACAGTATGAAAACGTCGGTAGCGCGACGTTCCAAACGTCGGTAGCGCGACGTTCCAAACGTCGGACCACATATCGTCGGAATTACGACATCTTCCAGACGTCGGAAGAGTGACGTCGAAAACGTCGGACCACGTTTAGTCGGAATTACGACAATTTACAAGCGTCGGAAGAGCGACTCCAAAACGTCGGACCACGTTTAGTCGGAACTGCGACGGTTAATGAGCGTCGGAAGAACCACGTTTAAAACGTCGGAGCCGCGACGGTTTGTGATACGTCGGAAGAGTGACGCCTGTTCGGAACGTCGGAATAAGTGTCGATAGTGCGACACTTTTTACTTGCGTCGGAACGGCGGCGGCAGGAGAAACCACGGTTTGTCCGCCCTTGAACTGTCGCTCTTGCGACGAATATGTGTCGGAATAGCGACGAATTGGCCGTCGGAATTTCCGCCAAATTCTCTAGTGTTAGTGATTGGGCATGAAGTGTTGATGACAGAAAGAGCATGTTAGGATATGTTTTTCATTTGGGTCCGGGAACCATTTCGTGGGCTTCCAAGAAGTAGCTGGTAGTGTCACCGTCAATAGCAGAAGTTGAATATGTCACAGCAACAACAACATCGTGTCAAGCAGTTTGGATGAGAAGGATGTTGCGGGATTTATGTCATGAACAAGAGGGAGCAACCACTATTTTTTGTGACAATAGTTCAACAATTGCATTATCAAAGAATTCTATCTTTCACAAGAGGACAAAGCACATTGATGCTAAATATCATTTCATAAGAGAATTAGTTAACAATAGTGAGCTTGTGTTGCAGCATTGCAGGTCAAAAGAACAATTTGCAGACATCTTCACAAAGCCATTGGCACGTGGAAATTTTGTTTATCTAAGATATTTTTTGGGAATGGTCAATGGCCACACTTGCAATTAAGGGGGAGTTTTGGAAAATTAATCACAACCACCACTTTTACTTCTCTGAAAACAACCATACCTCAATGAGCGTTTTGCAGGTTATGGACTTAGTTTGCAGAGAAGGACAAGTTCGGATCAGAGTACATTTTACCCATTCCGCAACAAAGTAAATTAATTAGAAGTCATTTTGAAATTTATTAATGGTCAGTAGAAACGTATGGGCAAACATTTACTCATCCGCAATGTTCAGAAAATGATGTCCACCCATGCTATGTATTAAATTATGTCTGTTAGGAATTAAATGTCTTAGATATATATGTTTTGATTTTACAAGTAAGTATTTAGTCTCATGTAATGTGGCGGATGTAAGTCTGGAAATACAAAGGGAGAAAATAGTGGAGCGAATTTTGGTGGGCACATGAAAACAATAGTTACAGGTTTTACAGTTACAGTTACAGTTATAGGTTTGATTATATTTCCTCCACTATAGTCAATATGTTTTAATATTTTCTACTTTGTATTAAAAGGAAGATATTCATGATTTGTATTAAAAGGAAGATCTTCTTGATTTGATTTCCGCACATGTATGGTCTGGAATAAGTGAGTTCCAAAAGTGTAAACTTTCGTAACTTTGTTGTCTTGGTTAAAGTCATTTCCACAACTCCATGTGAACTTTGTGTGTTGAGGAAAAGAATTTCCTCTGTCTTGAATTTTTTTAACAATCTAATGGCTGTACATCCTCCAATCATCTTACATATAATTTGATGATACATAATGATAACAGGTGATCCAATGGTTGAACACCCTCTAATCGTCTCACATATAATCCAAAGATACATAGTGATGACAGTTGATCTAGATGATTCAATAGCTGAACCTCCTCTAATCGTCTCATATAATCCAAAGATACATAGTGATGACAGGTGAGCCAGAAGAAAGTTCTTCAAAGGTAAATCCTTTACCATGTAAATATATATATAAATTTTATTGTCTATTACGTTAGCTATACTTAATAAATATGGAAATTTTTTTTGGCTAGATTTCGCTTGACACATTGAATTGATGGCAGCGACTCATCCATATGGATCTAATGCATGTACTGTCCAGACTTGCACAACTAACCTCAAATGTCACATGCACTCTCCATTAAATTTATGAACAATGAGAGAATAATAAAACATTAAGTTGAATGGATGAGCAACCTGAGACTAATTACTTTTTCTCCCACCTATTCCTTTCCTGGGCGAGGCAATGGATCTTTAATTCAAATGTCAAATTGCCTCTCTGAGGTCCTTACTAGGCTCTTGGTCTCAGGCATTTCAACTTAAGAATTGAGTCCATAAGGAAGGGAGATAGAAACTAGCACCCGATTGCATGTAGGTATCTTCCATCTTTGGGTGAGACTAATAAAAGTGGTTTAGATACATTTAAGGACATTAGCATGTACACTTATTTATACTAAAGAGAGGGGATATTTATTAGGTTCGTAATATCTTAGACCATGACTATATTTTGTTTGATATGTCTTCATTTAACAAACCACATGACTTTGTAGAGATTAACCTTAATATTGATGTGATGTTTCCTTGGAGGAGGTGGAGGATATATAGATACTGATCCACATAATATGAGAGGTGAGAATGGTGAAAGTATTTATTAGGTTCGTAATATATTAGACCATGAATATATTGTTTGTGATTTGTTTTCATTTAACAAACCCCATGACTATGTAGAGATTAACCTTAGTATTGATGTGATGTTTCCTTGGAGGAGGTGGAGGATAGAGAGAGGTTGATCCACATAATATGAGAGGAGAGGATGGTGAAAGTATTTACTAGGTTCGTAATATCTTAGACCATGACTATATTGTTTGCGATTTGTCTTCATTTAACAAACCCCATGAATCTATAGAGATTAACCTTAGTATTGATGTGATGCTGCCTTAGAGGAGGTGGAGGATATATAGAGACTGATCTACATAATATGAGAGGCGAGGAAGGTGAAATTATTTACTAGGTTCATAATATCTTAGACCATGACTATAGTGTTTGTGATTTTTCTTCATTTAAAAAACCCCTTGACTCTATAGAGATTAACCTTAGTATTGATGTGATGTTTTCTTGGAGGAGGTGGATGATATATAGAGACTGATCCACATACTATGAGAGGCAAGTATGGTGAAAGTATTTACTAGGTTCATAATATCTTAGACCATGACTATATTGTTTGTGATTTGTCTTCATTTAACAAACCTCAAGACTTTTTAGAGATTAACCTTAGTATTGATGTGATGTTGCCTTGGAGGAGGTGGAGTATATATACAGACTGATCCACATAATATGATAGGTGAGGATGGTTAAAAAACTTTTAGTAATAATAAGATATGGCTTATAAAAACTTCGGAATTTATGTTGTCATTAAATGTTCAAGGTCACCAAAATCTTAGTGATATAAAAGCATACTTTGTTTTTCATCCAACACATTGTTGTGTCCCATATATCTGGTTCAAGTTAAATGATTATTATAGGAAAGAGTTTGGAAATGGTGTGGTGTAAAGACCTAATTCCATATTAGGAACTTTGGATGTCAAATGCAAACCTGTGCAAACCATAACGTTTAAGAATGTGTACTAGCACCACGTACTTTTATAGTTCTAATGGTAGTGCATTTTAAGAAGAAGCCTAAATGAGCTCATTGAAATTGCTAAAATGAGGAGGCTCTCTTTGTGGAGGCTATCATAAAATTTTGTTGTTGATGATCTTGGGAATTTTTCTTCGGTTATAGAGATTAAATTCTGATTAATTAGTTCATTCCCAAACTACGTTATTCACAACAACTCTTCTACCATTCTCCTTTGCTTTCTCTACAAATAAACCTGCTTCATAATTTATTGTGTAAGTTTTATCAATTGTAAAAATAGTCATATTTTTTTTCAAGAGAGAAAAAGAAAGCTGGAAATTCATATTAATGAAATAAGTTAATAACCAATACGTATTTTCAAAATTCTTCATAATATAATCCTCCCTGATCATTCTAAAAAAATCTAGAACATGTTCCAACAGAACTTCTTATGAGTGGGAAGACACCTGCAATATGGAAAAACTACAATGCCTAATACAAAAATGATCACATCCAAAAACATTTTACGCCCTTATTTTAGAAAATAGAGGTTTATGTACTTGTCAAAAAATGGAGCAAAAGAACAAAAACTAGACAAAGTATCCTATATAGATAAATGGAAGATTCTTTCAGCATATAGGGAGGGAGCCTTCATCCTATACCATGCCATTATGAAGATAAAAATAATGAAATTTCCCAGCGGCAGCAACGAGACCTCTCTTTCAAGAATGGAAATTTTTCTCTCTCTTGGTTCCACCAAGTAATGTCAATGTTTCTGATCTTCACACCGTTGGTCGAAGGGATTTTGATATATCCTTTGACTGGAAAAGTACAACTATTTCTGATGATGTGGCTAAAGAAGCTATCAATTTTGTTACACCATTTTTTGGTCATCTAACTTATTATCATTAGATGGACCCAAGTACACCATGTAAGACCAGTTTTACCCTAAGTAAAACTGCTTTCACTATGTTAAAACAGAAAACCCCAAAAGGAAATATTAAACAAACCCATATTTGTTTGATTTTCCTCATGGAATAATTAATTAAACCATAATTTAATTATTATTCCCAGTCATGTTTAACCCAAAATCAAAGAAATTAATTAGATAAACTTTTATTTATCTTATTATTTTCTAGGAATAATCATTTAAACCTTATTTAGATGATATTCCTTGTTAAATATGACCAAATCACCCACAAATAATTAAATAAATAACTATTTATTTAATTATCTTTCAACCACTTCCTTAAATAATTAAATAAATCATTATTTATTTGATTATCTTCTAACCGCTTCCTTAAAAAGATAAATAAACCATTTATTTATTTATTTTTGACAAATTAAGGGATTTGACCCAAGTCAAATACCTTTTCCCTCCAACAAATATAATAAAATATTCCATAAAAAGTGGATCTAGATCCGGTTAACCCATGCACCAAGATCTAGAATGACCCAATATTTTGTTATAAATAGGAGGGTTTTTCCTACCATTCCTCACCTTTTGTTGCCTATTAGATCACTCCGGATCTATACACTTGGTCACCATTTTCTGCCATTTTGCTCCCTTTGAGCTCTACTCTTTGCATTGGGTTTTCTACATCAACTAGAGAGAAGAATCTTAGATCTGAAGTGCTGAGGACTTCCAAGAACCCATCCCACTGAGGGGAATTGGATACTCCTTCTAGTTTTCCTCACAGGTGCCCCATTAATACAAAAATTCTTTCAAAAATTTTTCTTGTCTTGTCTATTGGTATATGGAGCAAACCCTTGTTTTTACTGCTTAATGTCTTTCCATACATAGATCTGGTATTTTGCAGCTCTTTTCTTGTCTAACTAACCGCAGATCTGAAGATATTGGCAGCCACTTTTTTTGTTAGGGCTATTAGTTATGCGTAGCTAAAGTGGTCCTTTTTCGTACACTTCGACAAAGGATTCATACTAACAAATGGCGACTCCACACGGGTTTTAAATTACGCATCACACAAGTTATATTCTCGTATATCTGCACTTGTTTTAATTTAGGTTTCTTTTTCACTGTTTATTTTTCCCATTTTTATGTTGTTTTTCTCATATAAGACCCTAAAACATTAAAATTTATAACTTCCGTGTTTCTCGGGCCCTATCACAGCAGTAAGCGACACTAGCCGCAACCCAGACTAACTTTCCAAAATATGCCGCACAGACAACCGAACGGGGGTCACACTTTTGGGCCCAAAAATCGGCGATTGACCTTGTGGGCTCGCACTTTTCCGCCCTTTTTCGCGACTCAGATCAAAACAACAAAGTCGAAATCGCGACCGCCATTTTTCAGTTGATTTCTTTCCGCGCTTCTTCGGTTCCGCTCACTGGTCGTGTTTTCTTACCTCCGTTCCCCACTCCCCTCGCCGTTTCACCAAGTTCTGATCTGTTTTTACTCATCTAAGTGGGAACCTAGCCCCCTAGGGCTTTAGTACCCTCCACTTTTTGTGGAAGAGTTTTAGCTGTTTCAGCCGTCTGTTTTTCAGAGCTTCAGCCTCCTTTTTTCCAGATCTGTTACCTCCCTTTAAGATCCTTTGAGATCAACCTTTCTTCCTTTCAAATCACCTCCTGTCGTTTTGTTTGGACCTCCTTTGAAGGCCTCCGCCTTGCCCCCTTTGGTTTTTGGTGATCTCCTTCCTTTTTCCAGCCACCTTGCCTCTGTCTCTTGGCTGTGATCTGCACCTCTTTTCAGCAGCTCTATCCTTTAGATCCCTGTCCCTTTTGACCTTAGATCTATTGGCCCCTTTTCCGTGTGTTTTACATAGTTTTTTCCCTTTCTTTTCAGATTATTTTTGAGAGACCCACCTTCTTGGGTTAGATAGATGCACAAGTAGCTGTTATTTTTCTGTTATTTCAGCATTATATACTGTTCTCTGTAGGTTTATTTTCAGCTACGCAACACACTTTTTTCTTGCTCTCAAAACGGAAAGGGTTTAAAAATTAAAATTAACGCACGCCACACACTGACCCTAAGCGAAGAAGTGCCTGGTTAACACCGCCTGGCAAAGACTCTAAAATCAATTGTCACTGCACCTTTTCTACCCTTGACCTTAATTGATTCTGTCCCTTTCTGCCCCTGTCGGTTTCCTTCTTCCTGTCATCATTGCGCCCCCAAGGCGCCTTTCCCGGAGACTTCTTGGCCTTCATCCTCAGTTTCTGGTCGATCGACCTGCTCCGCCCCGCCATCGTCGAGCCAGTCCACCTTCGAGTCCGCACTCTGACTCCTCTCCTGATTCATCGGGTCCTCCTTCTCCTCCTGATTCTCCCCCTGTCACCTTCACTATGTTTGGTCCAGGGCCTAACGCTAGCAGTTCTCCCGGCCCTAATGCCGGCCCTACTACTAGCGGAACCACCACAGGAACTACCCCGGCCACCCCTGTGTTGTCGTACATTGTAGGCCTCAGCCTCCCCGATTTCCATCAGTTGATCAATGACCCCATCCACCACAATGCTAATTGGCCTGCTATGCCAACCAAGCTACCCTCTGACATCCCTAAGTTTGAGGGCCTTAATGGCGAAGATCCAACCAATCATGTCCGATCTTTCCACATGTGGTGTTCCTCCAATTCCATTACCGATGACTCCATCCGTCTTCGTTTGTTCCAACGCACGCTCACCGGCGAAGCTTTTAAATGGTATGTCGAACAAGCCACCTCTACCCATACCACCTTTGAGACTCTTGCCCAAGCCTTCTTGTCGTACTTCCAGCTCCCTCTACGATACGATACTAGCACGGAGCTCTTGACTTCCTTCAAGCAATCCTCTTCAACACGCCTTTCCGCCCATGTTCAGGAATGGTGAAGAAGACAGAGCTTATGTCGAGCCCCTCCCTTCGAAGATCGGGTTTACATGGACTGGTTCCTTCGCACCCTTCCCGCTCCCATCGGCAAAGATGTCGCCTCTCACTTTCCTCAAACTGAAGAAGCTGCCCTCCAAATAGCCTTGAAATATGACCTGATCTACGCTCAATCTGGTTATGTTTATACCGTTCTTCCTGACCTCCCCAGGCCCGGTGGCGCTAACGCCCCGGGGGCATCTCATTCCGCCGACAGTATCGTTGTAGCCCTTTCCCATCCATACGCTCAACCTCCTATGGGCTATGGTCTCCCTCAGGGAGGGGCCAGCTCCTCCAGGACTCTTCCCCCTCCCGGTAGCATGTATCCAGGATACAGCATGCCTCCTCCTTTTGCCCAACCTCCTGCTTACCTCAATGTTGCCCAACCTACCCATTACCCTTATCCGCAGCCTGGTGCGCCAGCTCCTCCGGCATATGCACTTCCTCCTCCCTTGCCTCCTCAACCCCAGCACCAGCACCTACAGCCCCCTCTAGGGCAAGTATTTTCATAGCAGGGCGCGACTAATCCCCCTTCTTCTCAAAGAAGGCGGAGAGGCAATCCAAACCAATCTGCCCCTGGTACCCGCGGACCCAATCCTGGTGTGGACCCCAACACTGCCAACCAGCAACAGGGCACTCAGCCCAAGCCGGACAGGCCGCTTCGCACAAGTAAGCCTTGTTCGTGTTGCGGTGTTTATGGTCATTACACCCATGATTGTCCCCTATTACCCCAGATGCGGCAGATGTGGGAGTCTCAAGCCACATTGCGCGGACAGCACGCCTCCCCTCATGCTCCTCCTAATGTGGCCACTACCCAGCCAGCTGTGTTTACTGATCCTTTCCCTCAGCAAGGATTCGTGGCTACTCAACCACCCGACAGCCAGGTAGCCGCCCCCTCTTCCCTTTCTGGTTCCTCTGATTACCAGATCCTTATGATGCACTCCGATCCTAACCCGTCTGTCGATCTTCACCTTCAAACTCGGTCTCACCAGTACTCCAAGCCTCCTGCTCAGTCTGCTCCCGAGCCTCCTTCTTCAGGTTCTCCAGAGCCTCTTTTGTCACCCAGTGGCCCCTTACATATCCCTCAACCAAAATTTGAGGTTCATACCAAGATACCTAAGGGCCCACTACGTCGAAACGCTGCTCCCAGTCGAGCTGCCCATTCGTATAGCATAGTAGATGATTTGGCGCAATCTCCTGCCGCCATTTCCACACTGGAACTCCTCTAGTCGTGCCCTTCCCAAAAGAAGGCTCTACTATCTGCCGTGGGCGCTGTAGATCCTGCTGATGACCAAATGATCGTTTTCGACGCCACTCAATCGGACCATCCTCCTCTTGCTCCTTCCGTCGCCTTCAAATCCCAGTCAAAATCCGGAACGCCAACGTGTCCCGATGTATCATTGATGAGGGGGCATCCACCTGCGTGATGTCCGCTTCGGTTTGGAAGCAACTCGGATCCCCTGAGCTGGCCCCTTCCACGATCACCCTTCGAGCGTGGGACGGTCATGCCTCCCAGCCCATTGGCCTGTTTCGTAATTGTCCTATCACCCTCGCCAGTAAGACTGTTTGCGTTGACGTCGAAGTCATCGACGCCCCGCTAGATTACAACATTCTATTGGGGCGAAGCTACACCTATGCTATGTCTGCTGTCCCATCCGCAGTCTTTCGCAAGATGTCTTTTCCCCATAATGGAAAGATAGTCACCATTGACCAGTTGACATATCATGAGCCAAAATCTCAGACCTCCCCTGAGACAACCATCTCTTCTGTAGCCAACAAGCAAACCGTTGATTCCTTGACCAGTGTCTCCCCCGGAATTTACAAAGATTCCTCCCTGCTTGGAACTTTCCCTAACCTTCCCCCCCCTCCTGTCACCGATCCCAGCTCATCGAATGTTTGCATGATGCAATCGTCTCAGGCTGCCCGTAAGCGGCCTGCCTCGGCTAGTCAGCAACCTCCTCCTCGCCCTCCGCAACCCACTCCTAGCCATTCATCTCAGCCAGCCGGACCTCCTCCTTCTGGCCCTACCCCTACAGTTGGTATCCCTGAACCCCTTTACCCTCCTGGATCGGTTCCTCCTGGCCTTAACCATCTCGAAGCCGTCCCTCCTGGTCATTACCCTGCTGGGCAGATCCCTTTCCTAGCTCCCCCTCCCGGAGTATATTCTGTCCCCGTCATGGCCACCCTCTCTCTCCCTAACTTGACCTTGGGCATACTGGTCTGGTACCTTGATCCCCCAGCCGCCACCCCTCCTGGTCATCCCAAGCCCTATATGGCTTTGACACCGGTTCAACCGGTCCCCCTAGCTTCCTCCGTTGCCTCTGTGCCCCCAGCACCTCCACAGGACCCTTCTCCTATTGTGACGGCACCTGGGAAGAAAGGCAAAGCCCGCAAGGGGGCACCCAAAGACAAGACTACCACGACTGACCTGGCCCATCCGCCGCCCGCGAAGCCTTGCGCTTTATGTGATGTCACCAGTCATGCCACCCATGCTTGTCCCGAGTTGCCCCGTATTCAGCCCGTGGTTAAAGTCGCGTTCCCCGAGTCTACGGTCCCTGAAGCCCCCATTCCTTCTCCGTCCGTAACCAAGAACCCCAAGACTCTCCGCACCAATAAGCCTTGTGCTTTGTGCGGCGTTCATGGCCATTACTCCCACCATTGCCCTCACCTGACGCACTACCACACCTCTTTAGAGGTAATCTGAGAGTATGAGGTTGAACAAAATCAATCCGCCTCTCCTATCCTCGCGCAGTATGCTTCAGGTCAGCCTGAGGATCCCCCCGCTCCCATCGACATTCCCCCCCCTGATGTTCAAATGACGGAGTCTACTGTAACCATTCTTTACCTATCCTCCTCTGCGAGACACTCGGAGCCTAGCCCGTCTGCATCCTCCCCTGTTGTGTCCCTTGATCACCCTTTTCCTCCCCATACACGAGATCACTCCACCTGTGTCTCTGTTGACCTCCGCAGCCCGAGTCCTCACCATGCTTCCGATAGCCCTCACATACCACCCTGTATGAGTCATGGTCATCCTGCCCCTTGCACTCCCTCCTGCGGTTGCCGCCCGATGACTTCTGTACACTCACGCTGCCGTCATTTCCTTTCCTCCCCTCATTTATTGTCTTGTCACACCATTCTGCAGGACCCCCCGTCCACACCCTTTATTGGTTACGCCGATGGTGCCAGTCACTACTCCAGGAATCTAGCCTTGGCAGGTTGGGCCATCTTCACCCCCTTGCATGCCCTTGTTCTTTCTAACGGGGTATGCATTGGTTCTGCCACCAACAATCAGGCCGAATATGATGCAGTGCGTGGTCTCTTAGCCGATGCCCTCTTTCATCGCATCCTCCATCCGCACGTTCGTTTGGATTCCCTAATTCTTGTAATGAAACTAAATGGTGTTTATCGTGTGCATAACCCTGTGCTGTTTAGACGCTATTTACGAGTGAAAATCTTGATACGTGCATTTGAAACCATAACTTTCAACCATGTACCTCGAGAACATAATCACTATGTAGATAGTATTGCAAACCATGTTCTAGATTGGCATTTATCACACACATTTCATACAAGACAATAACATTAATAACCATCAAAAAATGATGCATATCCATAATATGTGTCGCAAAACATGTGTTTAGAGTCCATCTACTCTGATACATATGACATGCCCATAGCATGTTACAAAAAAGACCCAAAACTGGGGGCACCACCTGCCTCTACATACATCATAGGGGGCACCACATGCCCCACCCCTAATCACTATCTGGAGGCTCCCGGGCCAATGGCTCTGCCCCTGCAGCATGTAGATCGCGCATAGCCTGACCGGCCATCGCCATGCGCCGCATGACACCTCGCCACTCCGAGGGTAGACCAACACATGGCTCTATGAACTGGTTGTCTAAGTCCTGCCACCCACGCTCTGATACTCCGGTCAACAACCTTTCGCATCTACGGTGGATATCCTCCAGCAGGGCGGCTGCATCCTCATTCTGCGCCGCTCTCGACCCACTTGGACCTGTAGCTCCACACGCTGCCGGTCGTCCCATATATTCGGCCGGTTTTACCGGTGCTATATCTGCATACCAAAAGTACATGAATCAGTACCATCAATTACTATTCAAAAACTTTAACATGCCCACACAAGAATAGCAATTTGTCACTTACCATTGGGCCCCCAGACTCGACCAGGCGGAAGTGGCAGATCTGGATCTCCACAGTAGCTCATCCCACTATAGGGATAGTCGTCTATGTACAATGGCATCTGATCCCAATGGGCAAAAAACTCCGGTCGAAACACCCGCCCGACCGCCCCTCCTCCTCCTCTGCACAGTAGCCGTCCCCAACGGCGCATCCTGGGCTCTCTCGGGCCCCCATCTGGAAGCTGTACACGAGGCCTCAAGGTCGGGATCTTCTCAAAGAAGAAGGTGCACAACAAAGTCCCATATGAGCAATCATGGTTCACCTGCCGCCTGCATAGTGACAACTGTCGCTTTAGCGACACCAACATCATTTGGGCCCACCCATAGTAGGTCCCACCCAACACACTTTCCACTAGCATCATCTGCCCCCCAGTGATGTGATGGAGCGCCTGGTTGCCCAGGATACGCAGCACAGCTGTGGCCACTGCACGGGTTTCTAGCCTCTCTAGATCCCCGATCGGTATTCGAGTCCCCTTGACTTGGAGACCCGGTCGACAATGGCGTTCCACGAACTCCATGATATGCCGCCCCCGCGGCAACACTGGCTGTGTGTTTCCCACCATCCCCAGTGGCGGGAGACCCGTCAGGAAGTACACGTCCTGGACCGTCAGCTCGATCCTGTGCCCTTGCACTACAAAGATCTCCTGATCTGGATCCCAATAACTGATAATCCGGGCCAGTAATGGTTCCCCTGCTCTCATCAACGGGTTCTCCAAAAACTTGAGAACCCCAAATCTGGCCAAAACACGGTGGACGCCATGATCCACCTGGATCTCTGTCCGTAGTGTCCCCAGATCTCTCTCTCTCCAGTTGACCCGTAACTCTGCCATACCTGCACAAACACATCATTTTTGTCAGCGTACAGATCGAGAAAACCATAACCAAACACCAAAACCCAACTTCCAGCCATAAAACAGCACCAAAACCCCCTCATCTCCCAGGTCGCAGTTTTCTGCTCTTTTCTGGACCAGGTCGCACTTTTTTCCCTGATACCTGCGTCCTAGGTCGCACTTTTGCCCCAAAAAGTGCGACCCGGCCATAGAGATGAACGAGGGGTTGTTTCTGGGATTCTGGGCCCTAAACTGAAAATGTAATCCATCAAAATGCAAGAGAAAAGTTAGACCTCTTACCTGCAACTGACGGATCGCGATTCCAACGATTGGTTTGTCCGCTACGTTCGCCGCAAGATTTAGGGCCTTCTCTCCTCTCTACATTCACAACAACAACAATAGCAAATGAGTGATTTTGGAGGGAAAACTGCCTTATTAAAAGAGAACCCATGTTTCTTCTTTCGACTGCTGTGACCACACCGTAGCCTCGTTTGACGAACTGTCTGGACCGTTGGAAAGCTCTCACCGAGCCCTCAAATGGGTATATGTTAGTTTTTTGAGATCTGACACTCCACCAGGACACATTTTTTCCAAGAAGGGTCACTTCACCCCTCCTAAAAATTAAATTTCCTCACTTACGACACTTGTACTTGGGGCACGATCTTGCCCCCTTACTTGTCCTTGTTCGTGTCGATTTTCGTCATGAGTTCCCATCATGTACTCATGTTTCCACGGTCCCCCATTGGGGCCTTTACTGTGTGGCAGCACCATCGAGTCGCCCTTGTTTAGAGCATCCAAGTTGAGTCATCATTCCCTCCATGGAGTCTATACCGAGTCCCTTTGTACCCCACTATAGCCCTCCATCCGCCATTGATTGGTCTCTCTCTTGTGTCGCACATTATGACCTTCAGTTCCACTGTCCCCCATCCCTGATGATGTTGTGTCAGTCGCTGCCATGTCATTCATGCCCTTTATGCTCTAGCAAGGGAAGTGGTCCATTAGCTACTCAGTCCTTTCCACTTCACTATCATCCTTAGTGTCAGTCTGTCCGTCACTCTACTCTTTTCTCTCGTGCCTTAGTTGAGGGTCTCTCATTACCTCAACTATGGCGGACCTCCTTCTGTCGACATTAGCTCATTTATTCCAGAAGCCAGGCCTAGAGGGCGGTGTACCTTGGTTCCAGCTTCCACTCTTGTTCGGTGCCTCGGATCAGGCAAAGGGATATCTCCTTTCCCTTTGTCTTGATTGTTTCTCCAGCTCCTTCAGCATGATCGAGATTCGTATACTTGATGTTCCAGTGATCCAGCAGCAACTCTTGATGATTCCCGGGTGTGTGTGAGATGTTTCAACCCTCATGAGGGGGTGGCCCTGCAGGTAGCCCCCCACATGCCCGGATGACCTCTTCTTTGCAGCCTTCGATGCAGCTCAAGATATTTGATGATGTTGGCCATAGCCACTTGCAGCACCTCTTCGATTTGCATGTATCAATCAGATTTTGTGAGCCCTTCTCCATTTGCAGGGGGCATTTCGGTTGTATTTGTATCTCATGTACTCAGATATTATTGTACAAGTCTTGGCTGTTATCCCAGGCACAACATGTATGTGGGATTCCTCATTGTATTTTTATCTGGCTCATGATTATGCCAGCTGTACTTTATGGTTCGGTCCCTTGTTTACTGGACACACTATTCTTTTGTACTTTGTCTTGGCGGGCATAGGTATGCCTCCCCCGCCGCCTTCAACACAGGTACCCTCTCATAAAAAGAGACTTGTTGCACCTGTGAGTCTCGTCTCCTCAGGGTCTAGTCCTTCAGCACACTATCTACCACACCGTTCTCTCTCTGACACCTCTTTTGTTGTCTAGTGATTGTGTTCTTACAACGTACTTCGGTCATACGATTTGCTCCTGACACTCGCACGCTGGGGGGCAATCTGTTACACCATTTTTTGGTCATCTAACTTATTATCATTAGATGGACCTAAGTACACCATGTAAGACCATTTTTACCCTAAGTAAAACTGCTTTCACTATGTTAAAACAGGAAACCCCAAAAGGAAATATTAAACAAACCCATATTTGTTTGATTTTCCTCATGGAATAATTAATTAAACCATAATTTAATTATTATTCCCAGCCATGTTTAACCCAAAATCAAAGAAATTAATTAGATAAACCTTTATTTATCTTATTATTTTCTAGGAATAATCATTTAAACCTTATTTAGATGATATTCCTTGTTAAATATGACCAAATCACCCACAAATAATTAAATAAATCACGATTTATTTAATTATCTTTCAACCACCTCCTTAAATAATTAAATAAATCATTATTTATTTGATTATCTTCTAACCACTTCCTTAAAAAGATAAATAAATCATTTATTTATTTATTTTTAACAAATTAAGGGATTTGACCCAAGTCAAATACATTTTCCCTCCAACAAATATAATAAAATATTCCATAAAAAGTGGATCTAGATCTCGTTAACCCATGCACCAAGATCTAGAATGACCCAATATTTTGTTATAAATAGGAGGGTTTTTCCTACCATTCTTCACCTTTTGTTGCCTATTAGATCACTCTGGATCTATACACTCGGTCACCATTTTCTGCCATTTGCTCCCATTGAGCTCTACTCTTTGCATTGGGTTTTCTACATCAACTAGAGAGAGAAATCTTAGATCTGAAGTGCCGAGGACTTCCAAGAACCCATCCCACTGAGGGGAATTGGATACTCCTTCTGGTTTTCCTCACAGGTGCCCCATTAATACAAAAATTCTTTCAAAAATTGTTCTTGTCTTGTCTATTGGTATATGGAGAAAACCCTTGTTTTTACTGCTTAATGTATTTCATACATAGATCTGGTATTTTGTAGCTATTTTCTTGTCTAACTAATCGCAGATCTGAAGATATTGGCAGCCACTTTTGTTGTTAGGGCTATTAGTTATGCGTAGCTAAAGTGGTCCTTTTTCGTACACTTCGACAAAGGATTCATACTAACAAATTTTATAAGGAATGGAATATCAAGGGGTGATATTGTTAACCTTTCAAATAGAACATTTTCCTCTCCAGATTCATTGGCAGAAAAATAATGACGTGCTTTTGAAATTGTTTTAAGGGATTTTCTTGAATATGAGATTCATGAAGCTATTCTTATGATTGTTCAGGGCACTGCAGGCACTGGCAAGTATTTCCTTATCCATTGTATTTTTGAAGATCTTTTTAATTTGTCAAGTAATGGAAAAATTCCTTTGCTTCTTCTTGCCCCAACAGGAATAAATGCTTTTAATATACATGCAAAAAAAATACACTCCATTCTAAAAATTCCGATTAAAGATATGAAACCACTACAAGGTCAATCACTGGCAGTATTCTAAGAAGAAACGAGGCATATTCGATATATATTGATTAATGAAATGAGCGTTTTAGGATTAAGGTTATTCACGCAAATAGATGCTCGATGACGAGAATCATTTCTAGAGAAAAATAATTGTCCTTTTGGTGGCAGATCCATCATCCTTGTGGGTGACCTTGGCCAACTACCTCCTGTGAGAGATAAGCCTTTGTATGCAAGTAATACATTAGGGAAAGTCTTGTGGAAAAATTTCAACATTGTTGTCACTCTTGACACAATATTTTTCCAACAAGGGAGTAATGAGAAACAATATTGTTTCTGTAGAGTCCTCAATAACATAAGAAACACATAACATGTTCTTGATGATTTGGAGTTTCTTATGTCGCTGGCTGATATGAGGCTGCATCCTAGAGAAAGGGATTTATTTAATGCAGCAGTTCACATGTTTCCAAAAAATAATTTTCTCTCCTTCCATAACAGGCATATGTTGAAATCATTAAATTCTCCAATTGCACGAGTATTGCTGTGAATTCAAGGCGTTCATAACTCAGTGGTGCCGATGCCGATAAAATGGACAGTGAAGTTTTGTTGTGTCGTGGCCAACGTGTTATTTTGACATGTAATTTATGGGTTGAAGCTGGTTTGGTGAATGGTACACTTGTGTATGTGAAGGAAATATTTTATATGCCTACCTCTAAGCCACCTGAGCTTCCAATGTTCACAACTGTTGTTTTTGATAAGTATGTTGATGTTCTGTTTGATGCAAGGAATCCAAACATTGTACCTATCACACCAGTGATAAGAGGAAATCGAAAACAAATTCCTTTAAATATGGCATGGGTTCTTACAATCCACAATTCACAGGGTTTGACTTTAGAACGAGCATAAATTGATATTGGGAATAAAGAGCAGCAAGGCCTAACCTTCACAACCATATCAAGAGTGAAATCAATAGATGGTTTTCGCATTGCATCGCCTTTCTCTTATCAGTGTTATGCCAAGATGAAAGATAGTGCATATGTTACAATTAGGAAGAAAGAAGAGGAGTGATTAAAGTCCATATCGTTATGACATGAAACTATTGATACTTTTAGCTCTTTATAGAATGTTTTTTGAATTTCTTTTATTGTCCTCTTTATTTAATTTTAATATAATAATGATTTTGATATATTAATGAGATGAATACATTCATCAAATTCATAGTAGTATTTTGGAATGTTGTTTACATCGTTTTTCGTGTTGTTTAATTTTATTATTTTTTTAAGTGGTTTTTGTTATTTTTCTTACAATGAACCATTCAAAGATAAAAAACCAGTTATATGAGTCAATCATTAAAAATCAAGATGGAATTCCATATCACTATGACATGCAATTAATAGTACTGTCATATATTTATAGAATTTTTTTTAATTGTTTTTATTGTCCTCTCTATTTGCATTTAGTATAATAATTATTTTCATGTATTGATGAAATGAATACATTCATGAGATCCAATATAGTAATATCTTTGAAAGTTCTTAAATAGTTTTTCATGTTGTTCAATTGACCTCCTTTTTTTAAGTTGCTACCGTTCTTTTTTTTACAATGAACCATTCAGACATATACAACCATTTATATGAGCCAATAATTAAAAATAAAGATTGAAGTCCATATCCTTATGACATGAAACTAACAATAGTTATCAATGTGGTTTGCTAAATATGTTGTGGTTTGGTTCAATGAGAACATATTTATATTTGATAATAATAGTAAACAAAAATTAATATATACATTAACACTAATTTAAATACAAATATAGAATTACTAACATTATTAATATTTGGTTTTAGACATTAAGTTTAAAAATTTGTGATTTTTGTTGATTATTGTAATAGGGGTCGTATCACTCATTTAATTTTATCACTCATTTCATGTGTACAATATGTATTTCTAATGAGGTTTATATTTGTAGGGATTTTATATCATTTGGTTCATGTAGCATTAGGTTATTTTATAGCATGACGTTTTTAAGATTAAGTTTTTTAACAACAATACGAATGGGGTGTTCTATTATATATATATATATATATATATATATTCTATCTCTTTGTGTATTAATTTTTATTTTGTAATTTTTCCTTTCGAATGCAGATATGGATAATAATGATGGCATCTATTATAATCAAGTGGTGGCAAATATTTCTAGACTGATCAATTTTCTTTTGTATCTTCGGAACAAGCTCGATAGAAAACATGGCTTCCATCCTGCTTTTATTGATGAGCATATTTGTGTGCTACATGAAATGAAAATGAATGTAAAATACTTGTTGCATGCGCACATGAGGGAGGTTGGGAGAAAAACAAGAAGGGATTGGTTGGAAAGCATTAAGTATCGTGATCATTATCCTGTTGATTTGAATTGGTGTTACTTTTGTGGTCGGTCTGGTTGTGTTATCGAAGAGGCTATTTGATAAATGACCTTTGATGGAGAGTTTCGAGTCCATTTTTGTAGTGGAATTTCTTTATGTAAAGACAACAAAAAACATATGTTAATTTCAATGTTATTTTTTTGGTTTCACTGATGGTGGAATTGAATATCACTTTAGTTTATTAATTCATTTGGTTTATAATATTAACAATCAGTAAGGTTGATTGATCACTTGCGGTTTATCATAATAATAATCACGTCACTTTAAAATTCCCCCGTGTTTAAAATATTGAGTCATATTCTTTATTAAGCTCTTGCGTTTTTAATATTGTTCCCTTGGCCTTATTGGTCCCTTAGGTTCTTAATATTTTTCGCTTGGGTTCACCAATTCCTTTGGTTTCTAGTATTAAACCCCTGGGTTATTAGTTATTTTGGTTTATAATATGAATAATACTTTGGCTTAATTATTAGTGTTTATTAATTTCTTTGGTTTTTATATTTTTTTTGTTAATTTTATTGATCCTTCGACTTTATTAATCACTTGAGTTTATTAATAATTTTTATTTCTAATACTAATTTTTTGGGTAATATTTTTCCCTTGGGTTCATCAATTCCTTTGGTTTATAATATTAAACCCTTGGGTTTATTAGTTCTTTTGGTTTATAATATGAATAATCCCTTGGGTTAATTATTAATGTTTATTAATTTCTTCAACTTCTGTATTTTTTTATTAATTTTTTTGATTCTTCGACTTTATTAATCACTTGAGTTTATTAATAATTTTTGTTTCTAATACTAATTTTTTGGGTTTATAATATTAATAATCCCTTCGGTTTATTGATGTTTTTTGTTTATAATATTAATAGTCCCTTTGCTTTATTGATGTTTTATATTTATAATATTAATATTTCACTGTATTTGTTGATCCATTGGGTTTATAACATTGATTCCTTAATTTTTCAAATTCTTTTGGTTCGTAATATTATTCCCTTCAGTTTATTAAATCCAAATATTGGGGTTTAAATATTAGTCCTAGAATTTAATACTAATGCATGGTCCAATGTCACATTATGAAAAAAATTGACTCAATATGAAAATCAACCATGGGAAACCATTTTTAATTAGCGTTAGCCATAGTCGATCAATGTCATCCATGGTCAAATGTCACATTCTGTCAAATATTATCTCAATATAAAAATTACCTACGGCCAACCATGGTCATAGTTGGTCCAAGGTTGCATTGTGACAACAATTGTCTCAATGTTTAAATCAAGCATGGTAAACCATGTTTATTCCCCTTGGTTTATAATACTAATAATCATGTGACTTTATCAATCATTTTTATTAAAAAAATTGATTCCTAAGATTTATTAATCTCTTTATTAATCATGTGAGTTTCTCATTAATTTGTATTTAAAATATTTATTCCTAGCCTTTACTAATATTTTTTGTTTTTTATATGGATCCCTTGGCCTTGTTGATCTCTTATGTTTTTAATATTTTTCCCTTGGGTTCCCCAATTCCTTTGGTTTATAATATTAAACCCTTGGGTTTATTAGTTCTTTTTCTTTATAATATTAATAATCCCTTGTGTTTATTAATTAGTTGATTTTAAAATATTGATTCTTATGGTTTATTAATTTCTTAGGTTTTTGAGTTTAAAATATTTATTCTTAGGGTTTGTTACTCTCTTGCGTTTTTAATATTGATCCCTTGACCTTATTGATCCCTTAAGTTTTTAATAATTTTCCCTTGGGTTCACCAATTCCTTTGGTTTATAATATTAAACCCTTAGGTTTATTATTTCTTTTGGTTTATATTATTAATAATCCCTTGGGTTTATTAATCTCTTGAGTTTAAAATATTAAATGCTATGGTTTATTAAATTCTTAGGTTTTGGGTTTAAACTATTAATTATTTGGGTATAATACTCTCTTGAGTTTAAAATATCAATTCTTAAGGTTTATTAATTTCTTGGTTTATAATACCAATATTTATCCCTTAGGTTTATAACATTTTTCCATTGGGTTTACTAATTTCTTGGGTTTATAATATTAAATGTTTGTGCTTATTTGTTCCTTACCTTTATAATCTTAATAATTCCTTTGGTTTTTAATATTACTTATTTTGGTTTACAACATTAATAATTCGTTGAGTTTAAAATATTAATTCTTAGGGTTTATTAATATCTTAGGTTTTTCAGTTTCAAATATTAATTATTAGGGTTTATTAATCTCTTGTGTTTTTAATATTTATCCGTTGGCCTTATTCATCCCTTAGGTTTTTAATATTTATCCTTGGGCTCCCCAGTTCCTTTGGTTTATAATATTAAACCCATGGGTTTACTATTTCTTTTGTTTTATAATACTAATAACCCCTTGGGTTTATTAATCTATTGAGTTAAAAATATTATTTCATAGGTTTTTTTTAATTTCTTAGGTTTTTGAGTTTAAAATATTAATTATCAGGTTTTATTATTCTCTATTGTTTTTAATATTGCCCTTAGCTTGATTGATCCCTTATGTTTTTAATATTTATCCCTTGGGTTCATCGATTCCTTTGGTTTATAATATTAAACCATTGGTTTGATTACTTCTTTTGGTTTATAATGTTAATCACCCCTTGGGTTTATTAATCTCTTGAGTTTAAAATATTAATTCTTAGGTTTTTCAGTTTAAAATATTAATTCTTAGGGTTTATTAATCTATATTTTTTTTAATATTGATCTCTTGTCCTTATTGATCTCTTAGGTTTATAATATTTATCCCTTGGGTTTGTTGATTCTGTTGAGCAAATCACAGTGGAAACTAAATATACAATCAAACACACAACATAAACAAACATGAAAAAAAAGAGATTTAACGTGGTTCACCCAACCAATCTGGGCTACGTCCACCAAATAGGGGCATCGAAAATCTCATTCAGCAAAAGTAGAATTACAATAGCAGAGTTTTGCATCTGCACATCTCTTCCACTCACCTCACGTTCCTCATGCTCATTTGCCTCTACGGGCTTAAATTTTATAGCTAGAGTAGAAACTGAATCATAAATTCACTCACAACAAATAGGATGCAATAACTCCACATCAGAATTAGATGGATTCAATTTAGCAACAAATCCTATTGTTGTCACATTCATGATATTTTCTCCAAATTTATTTAAAATAAATCTCAACAATCTCCACCTTGACAACAATTAGCCTGATACCCTGTTCCATTATTATTTTTATCTTTTCTGTAAGCCAAGAGAAGCCAGACACCATCGTAGCTTCTCTAACAAAACTGGTTTCATGAACATGTCTGCACAGTTTTCCTTTGTATGCACTTTTTCAAGAGAGACTCCCCTTTCAGTGATAACCTTTCTTACAAAATGGTACTTGATAGGTATATGCTTTGATTTACTATGATAGGCTGGATTTTTAGCCAAATGAATTGCACTTTGACTATCACAAAATAACTTGATGTTGTCTTGCAACCTACCAAACTCACCATGTTGGCAATATGATGTAGAGTGTTGTCCTTGATGGCAACCCACTTGATGAAGATGATGGCAACATACTTGATGAAGTTGTTCTTGATGTTTGATGAGTTTATTAATGATGTAAATCTGATGTGAAGATTGTTGGCATGCGTTGTCTTTGATGGTAATCTACTTGATGAGATGAGAATTGGCTATATGATGTGATGAAGTTGTCTTTGGATAGCAACCTGTTTGATGAAGTTGTTCTTGAAGGAAATTGACTTGATGAGTTGCAACCTATGTGTCAAATATGTACAGATGATGTATCTACAGATCATCTAAGGAGTACAGAAGAAAGAAACTTCAGAAAGGGCCAGAGAAATGATGAATAAGACATGTCACTATGCATACGCGGGTTTGCTTAGGCGAAGTAGCGTATGTACGCGGAAAAGTACGTGCTAAGTCGCGTATGCCTAATTGCACTCTAAATGTGTAAAACCAGGGGTTACTACCATGGTATTGACCCATTGTATTGAGCGCTTGATTATCTATTTGGTCCCGTCCAGGAATACCATCGGAAGTGGTGTGGTTTTGACTCATGGTATTGATAAAGGCTAAACCTATATAAGGAGAGGAATATCATTGTGCAAAGGGGTGCATGTGTCTGAGCTTTAAATGAATACTTCAATCTGAAGTTTATCTGTATGGTTGAACTCTGTTCTTAATCTATAGATCTGAATCTATGATGCACCTATGAATATGATGAAGGTTCAAAATATTTAGATATGGAAATGATGAATCTCTAGGATGATCCGAAAGGAAGTATTGAAGACCTGGCACAAATCTGTTGAAGAAATTGAAGAAATCTGGGTAAGTTCATAGATCTGTTCTGTTCTGTAAAGTTTATCTTTTATAGATCTATACGCAGGTTCATTTCATAAAAAGCGCGTGTATACGCAGATCTGTTTAAACAAAGGCGCGTATGGGAAGTTAGGGTTGTTCTGAAAAATGCACAGATGTATACGCGGGTTCGTTTCGTGAAAAGCACATGTATACGCGGATCTGTTTAAACAAATGCGCGTATGGTATCTGAACTTATAGTTTCTCAAAGTTGAATGTGATTCTGCATATCTATTCTGAAGTCTGGGTTATCTCTGATATTCTGGTTACAGTGGTTTCACTGTTATGTTTGATGCAATGGGAAAAGGATGTTTGTTGATAAGTAAAGGATTGTGTTGAAGCTGTTTGATCCAGTTTGAAAATTGATGAAACGTGGTCTGCAGTGGAGCTGAGGGTCGAAGCCTTCAGTAAGGGGCTAGTAGCTCCCTTCCAGGAGAAGTTGGTAAACAAGAGCAGGGGGTTGTAGCTCCCTTCCAGGAGAGGCTGGTAAATGAGAGAAGGTTGTAGCCTTCTGCAGGTGGGTGCCTGCGTGCTGGTATGAGTCTGTGCCAATACATGGTTGTAACATGTTTTCTTTATATAATAAATATTGAAGACTGAGACGACGGCAGCGGTGGTTTTCTCCCGACTTGGGTTTCCACCTTAAATCCTGGTGTTCATGTGTGTTTCTTATGTGTGATGATTTACTCTGTTCTTACTGCATATGTTTAGTGTTTATTGAACATCTAATGAATGAATGATGGAATGATATAAGTGAAGAATTATCTGCATAATAAGATTTCTGGACATACGCATGTTTTATTAAGGATATCCGCGTGTATACACAAGTTGGCATCAAGAAAGTCGCGTATGGGTTTTGAAGTAAGAAAAAGTAAAAATATTTGAGTAAGTCATAAATAATGATTCACCCCCCCCTCAGTATTTTTCCCAAAAATTGGTATCAGAGTAGGTCCTTCTGAAAAAGCTTAGCCGTTAGAAGGAAGATCAAGCAACATGAGCAATCAAGAGGGATTAGCATCTATCAGGCCTCCGCTCTTTAACAGAAACAATTTAATCTTCTGGAAAACAAGGATGAGACCTTATCTTCAGTCTCTGGGAGCAGATGTATGGGCCATTGTTGAAGGAGGATATCAATATCCAGCCACAGTGCCAACAGATCCAACGGAAAAGAAGAATTATGAAACAAATGCGAAGGCGGTCAATGCTCTATTGGGAAGTCTAACTGAATCCGAATTTGTCAAGGTCATGCAGCTGAATACAGCAAAGGAAATATGGGACAAAATAATTCTAAGTTATGAAGGTGATGCAAAGGTAAAAGGTGCAAAACTCCAAACTCTCAGAATTGAATATGAAAATTTAAAGATGCATAGTAATGAGAGTATTGCCAGTTTCTTTTTACATCTTGATGATGTTGTAAATCATATGAGAAATCTAGGAGAAACAATAGCCGAATCTACTTTGGTTGAGAAAATTTTAAGATCACTAACGGCAAAATTTGAGTCAAAAGTTTCTGCTCTTGAAGAAAAACAGGATCTTCAAAATCTTACTGTGGTGCAACTTCATGGCATACTGACTGCTTATGAAATGAGAAGAGGAGGACCATTTGAAGTCAAATAAGCCATCTTTAGAGCTTCTATAAAAGGAAAAAAAGTGAAAGAAGCAGAAGGATCAGGATATATCTCAGAAGAAGATGAGGTTAATTTTGTAAAGAAACTTCAACTTGGCACAGGAGGGTTTAGAGGTAAGCTTCCTTTCAAATGTTTTGATTGTGGAAGAGTTTGTCATTATGCTGCTAAGTGTCCTTATAAAGAAACATCTGCAAAAGGGAAGGAAGTAGCAAGAAGGAATAAGAACCGGTCTAGCACTAGAAAAAGTTACTATATTCATGAAGATAGTGATGGGTTCTCTGATAGTGAGGAAGAATGTGAACAAGATCTTAGACTTCTCATGGCATTTGAAAAAGATTCTAGAGAAGACAAGGATACTTTTATGGATGCTCTAGATGAAAATTATTTTCTTGATGAAAACAATCAACTCAAAATTCGCTTGCAAGAAAGTAAAATAATCATTGAGACTCTGAAAAAGCAGAATGAAGAAAAGTATAAACACAATGAGAAATTAGAATGTGAAGTAGTAAGTCTAAGAAAAGAACTTGAGAAAGTAAAGACTCTGAATCTTAGATTTGCTAAAGGATCTGAAACCTTAGATGAGATTATCAAGGTACAACGTTCTCCTCTTATAAAGATAGGTCTTGGATATACCGAAGAATCTTCTCAGGCTTCAGCACCAAATTATCTAAAAGCTGCTACAGCTGGTTTACAACATTCTACCACTCAGCAAGGGAATAAAGAATCTTTACAGGTAAAGCATGATCATCTCAATTCAAATAACACTAACAGGAATATCTTTCAAAGAAACACCAATCAACAGGTAAATTCAAGTATAAGACTTCATGATCACATAAATTTCTTTTTCAATGGACAATGTTTCTCATGTCACAATTATGGTCATAAAGCTGTTCAATGTGTTGCATATAAAACCATCATGACAAGAGAAGCAAGAAAGAAAAGGATTGATATTGAAACAAAGAAGAATACATATAACAACTTTTCTCCTCTTCTAAATGAAGTTGAATGTGCTTATTGCAATAACTTTGGCCATGAAGAATCTGAATGCAGGAGCAAAGTTTAGCCAAAAGAGCATCTTCCTTCAAAATCCAAGGTATGGAAAAAGAAGAAATTACAGGTTGAAAATTGTGGCATAGCGTTATTTGCAGAAGGTGAAGAAAATCAATGGTAAATTGATAGTGGATGCTCAAGACACATGACAGGTGATAAAAACAAACTTCGTGCATATAGTGCTCTATAAAAGGAAAAGAAAGTTACTTTTGGAAATGATACTCCTGCTGTAATTAAAGGAAAAGGGTCTGTGTTTCTAAGAGAAAAGGTGAAGGCTAATGATATCATGTATGTGGATGGATTAAGGCATAACCTGTTAAGTGTAAGTCAAATGTGTGATCAAGGAATTGAAGTTGTCTTTAGTTCAAAAGAATGTGTGGTTTGTGATCTTGATACAGGTAAAACAATTATAAAAGGAAAAAGAACTCCAAGAAACCTGTATGTATTGAAGAACTGCAAAGAACAATGTTACTTTAGTAAATCTTCAGAAAACTGGCTATGGCATAGAAGGTTGGGGCATCTAAGCTTCTCTCAAATCAACAAATAAAGTAGACTTAATGTTGTTCGTGGTCTTCCCAATATTACTCTACCTGAAAGTATCATATGCGAATCCTGTCAATTTGGTAAGCAAGCCAGAGTGCAATTTAATGCCAAGGAAGGATCATCAAGTAAGCCTCTTGAACTCATTCATACTAACATATGTGGACCTATGAGGAAAAAGTCACCACGTGGTGAAGAATACTATATCTTATTTATTGATGATTTCTCTAGAATGTGTTGGATTGGGTTGATTAAACACAAAGATGAAGCATTTGAGAAATTTCAAGTCTTCAAGGCACTGGTTGAAAATGAATTAGATCTAAAAATCAAGTGTCTTAGATCTGATCGAGGAGGATAATATACATCAGATGAATTCCTTGAATTTTGTGAACAACATGGCATAAAAAGACAGTTTTCTGTAGCTGGCACTCCACAACAAAATGGCGTAGAAGAAAGAATGAATAGAACAGTTCAACAAATGGCTAGAGCTATGCTTGATGATTCCGGAACACCTGACACTTTTTGGGGAGAAGCAGCACATACAACGGTAAATATTCTTAACAAGGCACATGTTCGTGTAAATAGTGATAAAACGCCATATGAACTCTGGTATGGTAATCCTCCCACTGTGAAGCATTTTAGAGTTTTTGGAAGCAAATGCTTTATCAAAAATAATGATGAAAAACTTGGCAAGTTTGAACCTAGAGTAGATGAAGGAATACTTCTTGGATACTCCTCTAGGAGTAGAGCATATAAATGTTACAATAAAAGACTTCGGAAGATTGTTGAATGTATTGATGTTGTTATTGATGAGTCTCCTGCAGCCCCAAAAGAAGGAAAACAAACAACAAATGAAGACGATGGTGACTTATGTACTTCTACATCAAATAGCAATGATATAGACAGTGAACCCAATGAAGAACCTGAAGATGATCTATCTGAAAAAGCTCCATCCAGATATGTTCAAAAGAATCATCCAGAATCTCAAATTTTGGGAGATAAGGGATCAGGTGTACAAACAAGAAGGACTCTTGTGGGATCTTCTAGCTATCTGGCATTTCTATCCACTATTGAACCTCACAATTTCAATCAAGCTAGCAAAGATGAATGTTGGGTTCAAGCCATGAATGAAGAGCTGGATCAAATTGAAAAGAATCATACTTGGGAATTAGTACCAAGACCTCATAACAAAAATGTCATTGGAACTAAATGGATATTCAAAAATAAGTTAAATGAGAATGGGGATGTTGTAAGAAACAAAGCTAGACTTGTTTGCAAGGGGTATACTCAACAAGAAGGTATAGACTTTGAAGAAACGTTTTCTCCTGTAGCTAGACTTGAAGCCATAAGAATGTTTCTTGCTTTTTCAAGTTTTCAACAAATCAAAGTTTATCAAATGGATGTTAAATCTACCTTTCTCAATGGTGATCTAGAAGAAGAAGTTTATATAGAACAACCGGAAGGATTCATTTTGGGAAATGATAAAAATCTTGTTTGTAGACTTAAAAAGGCTCTATATGGTCTCAAACAAGCTCCAAGGGCATGGTATTATCGTCTTGACAAATATCTTCATCAACAAGGATTTTCAAAGGGGTCTGCTGATAGCAACTTATACACAAAAATTGAAAATGATAAACTATTGATTGTGGTTTTATATGTTGATGATATCATTTTTGGAAGTAATGAAGAATCTATGAGTCAGAAATTTGCTTCTGTCATGTAGCAAGAATTTGAAATGTATTTACTTGGGGAACTAACATTCTTTCTTGGCTTGCAAGTGCATCAAACTATAGATGGTATATTCTTGTCACAAGCAAAATACCTTAAGAAAATTCTGAAGAAGTATGGCATGGAGGAGTGCAAACCTGTAAGTACACCAATGATAACCGGATGTAATCTCAGTTCTCATGATAATTCCCCCATGGTAAATCAACTAGAATACAGATCTATGATAGGAAGTCTTCTGTATCTCACTGGGACTAGACCAGACATTATGCATGCAGTTGGGATTGTTGGAAGATTCCAAGCTAATCCAAAAGAGACTCAACTTCAGGCTGTCAAAAGAATATTCAAATATCTACAAGGAACTCAAGACTTTGGACTATGGTATCCAAAGAATGCTGATCTTACTCTTCATGCTTACACTGATGCAGATTGGGCTGGAAATGTTGATGATCGAAAAAGCACTAGTGGTGGTGCATTCTATATGGGGCCCCGGCTAGTATCTTGGTTCAACAAGAAGCAAAACTCTATTGCCTTATCTACAGCAGAAGAAAAATATGTGTTTTCTGCATCATGTTGCACTCAACTTCTTTGGATGATGAAAACCTTACAAGATTTTCAAATCAAATGTTCACCTCCTATCTCCATCATGTGTGATAATACAAGCGCCATCAGTATCTCAAAGAATCTTGTTATGCATTCTAAGACCAAGCACATTCCCATCAAGTATCACTTCTTACGTGAACAAGTGCTTGAACAAAAGGTGAAGTTGGAGTATGTTCCCTCCAAAGAACAAGTTGCTGATATATTTACCAAACCTCTGCCCAGGGAAGCGTTCGAATATCTCAGACAGAAGCTGGGAGTAGTCTCTGCCTTGTAGAAAATCAGAACTGCTTAAATTCAGAAGATTAAATTGGATACGTGGGTTTCCTGAAAGACAGTCGCGTATATACGCGGGTTTATACACAGAAAACCGTGTATGGTTAGTTGCTGACATAATTTTTTTTGGGTCAGCGTTTTTTAGCACAGCTGCAGTACTGTTTGGTATCTCTGATGCTGTATGGTATCTCTGATGATGTTTTAGCTCTTATATTTCTGTTTCATTCTCTGATATTAGGTAAAGATGCCTTGATTATTGGTTGTTGAAAGTATTCAGGGGGAGCAATGTATGATGATTCTCATGGTTGATTTGGTAATTCTGGTTATGTTTATTTCTGACAGTACATCTGATGAGACAAAAGAAGACAGGTACAGGTGGTACAGCTTCAGGGGGAGAAGAAGGAATGTGAAATTTTTAGTTTTTCACTTTCCATACGCAGGTTTTATGAAGCAAAGTTGCGTATACACACGAGTTCCAATGGAGACAGAAGCGTATGCTTCAAGAACAAGAGCATAGTTTCAGGGGGAGCATTAGCCTTGCTGAGTGTAATGCATTGTTGGCATTATGATGATTATGAAATGTGATCTCTTTCTTGAGGTCTTTTTGGTAGTGGTCATAAAATGTCATATTTGTAATTTGATGAAAAGGTCATGATGAGACCTATGATGTAAAATTGTAATATTCAGAAATGTAAGGACTTGTTCAAATGTGTAAACCCACTTGGTTAGGTAGTTGAGTCAAAATGTGTAAACCCACTTGGTTACTTGAGTCTCATATGTAAACCCACTTGGTTGGATCTTTGCTGTAAGTATGAGTCCTTGGTGATAGGAAGGTCATAGAGTCATGTACTTCATTGAAAAATATGTTTGAACTTTCAGCATGAATTTAGGGGGAGCACGGTAACTTTAGTGCACATAAGATCTACAATGCTCTTCTATCTACATGAGGAGAAAACAACCTTGTGTCGGTTTTGATCCGCCCTTTTCCCTTGATGTCAAAGGGGGAGAGTGACATGGTGTTTGAATAACCCATCGTGGTTGCCATCAAGTCCAAAGGGGGAGATTGTTGGCAATATGATGCAAAGTGTTGTCCTTGATGGCAACCCACTTGATGAAGATGATGGCAACATACTTGATGAAGTTGTTCTTGATGTTTGATGAGTTTATTAATGATGTAAATCTGATGTGAAGATTGTTGGCATGTGTTGTCTTTGATGGTAATCTACTTGATGAGATGAAAATTGGCTATATGATGTGATGAGGTTGTCTTTGGTTAGCAACTTGTTTGATGAAGTTGTTCTTGAAGGAAACTGACTTGATGAGTTGCAACCTATGTGTCAAATATGTACAGATGATGTATCTACAGATCAGTTAAGGAGTACAGAAGAAAGAAACTTCAGAAAGGGCCAGAGAAAACAACGCTCTTCTATCTACATGAGGAGAAAACAACCTTGTGTCGGTTTTGATCCGCCCTTTTCCCTTGATGTCAAAGGGGGAGAGTGACATGGTGTTTGAATAACCCATCGTGGTTGCCATCAAGTCCAAAGGGGGAGATTGTTGGCAATATGATGCAGAGTGTTGTCCTTGATGGCAACCCACTTGATGAAGATGATGGCAACATACTTGATGAAGTTGTTCTTGATGTTAGATGAGTTTATTAATGATGTAAATCTGATGTGAAGATTGTTGGCATGTGTTGTCTTTGATGGTAATCTACTTGATGAGATGAGAATTGGCTATATGATGTGATGAGGTTGTCTTTGGATAGCAACTTGTTTGATGAAGTTGTTCTTGAAGGAAACTGACTTGATGAGTTGCAACCTATGTGTAAAATATGTACAGATGATGTATCTACAGATCAGTTAAGGAGTACAGAAGAAAGAAACTTCAGAAAGGGCCAGAGAAATGATGAATAAGACATGTCACTATGCATACGTGGGTTTTCTTAGGCAAAGTAGCGTATGTACGCAGAAAAGTACGTGCTAAGTCGCGTATGCCTAATTGCGCTCTAAATGTGTAAAACCAGGGGTTACTACCATGGTATTGACCCATTGTATTGAGCGCTTGATTATCTATTTGGTCCCGTCCAGGAATACCATCGGAAGTGGTGTGTTTTTAACTCATGGTATTGATAAAGGCTAAACCTATATAAGGAGAAGAATATCATTGTGCAAAGGGGTGCATGTGTCTGAGCTTTAAATGAATACTTCAATCTGAAGTTTATCTGTATGGTTGAACTCTGTTCTTAATTGATAGATCTGAATCTATGATGTACCTATGAATATGATGAAGGTTCAAAATCTCTAGATCTGGAAATGATGAATCTCTAGGATGATCCGAAAGGAAGTATTGAAGACCTGGCGCAAATCTGTTGAAGAAATTGAAGAAATCTGGGTAAGTTCATAGATCTGGTCTGTTCTGTAAAGTTTATCTTTTATAGATCTATACGCAGGTTCATTTCATAAAAAGTGCATGTATATGCGGATCTGTTTAAACAAATGCGCGTATGGGCAGTTAGGGTTGTTCTGAAAAAGGCACAGATGTATACGCGGGTTCGTTTCGTGAAAAGCACGTGTATACGCGGATCTGTTTAAACAAAGGAGCATATGGTATTTGAACTTATAGTTGCTCAAGGTTGAATGTGATTCTGCATATCTATTCTGAAGTCTGGGTTATCTCTGATATTCTAGTTACAGTGGTTTCACTGTTCTATTTGATGCAATGGGAAAAGGATGTTTGTTGATATGTAACGGATTGTGTTGAAGCTGTTTGATCCAGTTTGAAAATTGATGAAACGTGGTCTGCAGTGGAGCTAAGGGTCGAAGCCTTCAGTAAGGGGGTAGTAGCTCCCTTCTAGGAGAAGCTGGTAAACGAGAGCAGGGGGTTGTAGCTCCCTTCCAGGAGAGGCTGGTAAACGAGAGAAGGTTGTAGCCTTCTGCAGGTGGGCGCCTGCGTGCTGGTATGAGTCTGCGCCAGTACATGGTTGTAACATGTTTTCTTTATATAATAAATATTGAAGACTGAGACGATGGCAGTGGTGGTTTTCTCCCAACTTGGGTTTCCACCTTAAATCCTGGTGTTCATGTGTGTTGATGATGTGTGATGACTTATTCTGTTCTTACTGCACATGTTTACTGTTTATTGATCATCTAATGAATGAATGATACAATGAAATAAGTGAAGAATTATCTGCATAATAAGATCTCTGGACATACGCATATTGAAGACTGAGATGACGGCAGCGGTGGTTTTCTCCCAACTTGGGTTTCCACCTTAAATCATGGTGTTCATGTGTGTTGATGATGTGTGATGAATTATTCTGTTCTTACTGCACATGTTTACTGTTTATTTAACATCTAATGAATGAATGATACAATGACATAAGTGAAGAATTATCTGCATAATAAGATCTCTGGACATACGCATGTTTTATTAAGGATATCCGCGTGTATACGCGAGTTGGCTTCAGGAAAGTAGCGTATGGGTCTTAGAAAGGAAAAAGTAAAAAGTTTTATTGTCTATAGTAAATACTAATTCACCCCCCCCCCCCTCTCAGTATTTTTCCCAACAAACCAAACAAACCTTTCAACCAAACTTCTTCTTTGCAAGCATGTGAAGCAATTATGTATTCTGCTTCTGTAGTGGATAAAGAAACAATGTTTTGTAGCTTTGACATTCAGCTTATAGCTCCACCTGCAAGAGTAAAGACATATCCTAAATTTTACCTTCTCTTATCCAAATCACCTGCAAAATCGAAATCAACATATCCGCAAACAAATTCACTACTTTTGTTATAAGTGATACAATAATCACTTGTGCCTCTCAGATACCAAAGAACCCATTTCATTGCTGACCAGTGTTCTTTTCCTGGATTTGCCATATACCTGCTGAAAACCCCAACTACATGTGAAATATCTGGTCGTGTACAAACCATCGCATACATCAAACAACCTACTACATTGGCATATGGAATTCGAGACATACATTCCTTTTCTTCATTTGTATTAGGTGATAAACTTGAAGAAAGCTTAAAATGGGAAGCTAAAGGGACTGAAACAGGCTTCACATTTTTCATACCAAACCTCAAGAGTATTTTCTCAATATAATTTTTTTGTGATAACCATAGCTTACCATTTCTCCTATCTCTGACATGCCCAAAATCTGTCTTGCTGCTCCTAGATCTTTCATATCAAACGTCCTAGCCATCTGAGCCTTTAACCTATTGATCTCTGTTATGCTTTTGCTTGCTAAAAGCATATCGCCAACATACAACACTAAGATAATGAACATGCCATTACTTAATTTCTTAAAGTAAACACAATGATCATATTCACTTCTTATATAATTTTGACTCATCATGAAAGAATCAAATTTCTTGTACCATTGTCGAGACGATTGCTTCAGACCATACAATGATTTCTTGAGCCTGCAGACAAATTTCTTGTTGCAGTTTTGAAAAAACCCTTCAGGTTGTTCCATGTAAATCTCCTCATCTAAATATCCATGTAAAAATGCAGTTTTAACATCTAGTTGCTGTAATTCTAAATCAAGTAAAGAAACTAATGTTAACACAATCTGAATTGAAACAATTTTACAATTGGTGAAAATATCTCATGAAAGTCAATTTCTGCTTTCTGAGAAAAACCTTTCACGACCAGCCTCGCTTTGTACCTGTCTTTATCATCAACACCCCTTTTCAATTTGTAAACCCATTTGCATCCCACAGTTTTCCTGTCTTTAGGAAGTTCCACCAGATCCCATGTGGCATTCTTGTCTAATGCCTTCATCTCGTCCTTCATAGCTTCTTTCCACTTATCACTGTTAGAACCTTCTACAGCTTCCTGATAGCACAAAGGTTCATCATCATTAGTGGTTAAAGCAATTGAAGTAACATAATCATCATACCTTTTAGGAGGACGTCTGATTCTCATGGACCTCCTTAAAGAAGTTTCTGGTACTTCCACAGTTTGTTGATTATTATCTGTAGGAACTTCTTCATGATCTGCATCTGAAACAAGTTCATGATCTACATCTGAAACTTGTTCATGATCTGCATCTGAAACTTGTTCATCTGGACTATCATCAGTATTTGAACTGGTTTCAAACTGAATGTGTTGAAACTTAGGTACATTATCCTGTTTCAATTTATCATCTACATCTGAATTTTCAAGTGAATATTCATTAAATTTAACATCTCTCTTAATGATGATCTTGTGAGTAGTAGGATCCCACGACCTGTATCCCTTAGTCCCATCACCATATCCAACAAAGATATACCTTTTTGATTTAGGATCTAATTTGGAATGCTGATGTTTCGGAATTAGAGCATATGCATCACAACCAAAAAATTTTAGTTTAGAATAATCACAATGATGACCTTTCCATACATCTTGAGGAATTTTTCATCCTATTGCAGTTGATGGTGATCGATTTATCAAATAACAAGTCGTAGAAACCGCTTCTGTCCACAATTCCTTTTGCAAATCAGCGTTACTAAGCATACTTCTTTCTCTCTCTAAGAGAGTCTTGTTCATGCGTTCAGCAACTCCATTTTGCTAAGGAGTATATACAATATTTTTATGTCTTTCTATCCCAACATCCTTGCAATAATTATCAAATTCCTTTGAAGTAAACTCACCACCATTGTCTGTTCTTAAACATTTAATGGTTCTTCCAGTGATGTTTTCAACTAATGCTCTAAACTGGTTGAAAACTGTGAATACATCAGACTTCTTCTTTAACATATAGACCCACACCTTTCTAGAGAAATCGTCAATAAAAGATACAAAATTTGACGATCCTCCATATGAGGTTGTAGGAGATGGACCCCAAACATCAGAATGGATATAATCAAGGATTCCCTTACTATTATGTTTTCCAGTTTTAAACTTCTGCTTGCTCTGTTTCCCATATAGACAATGTTTGCAGAAATCTAACTTGGAAGATTTTAAACTAGGAAGTAACTTATGATCAGATAAAAATTTTAATCCTCTTTCGCTCATATGGCCCAACCGTCGATGCCATAGACGAATAGAATTACTGTTGTTTTCAGATACTATGGAAGCATGATCTGACTTTGTTCTTCCCTCTAACTGAAAAATATTTCCAACCTTCTTTGCTTTCATTACTAGTAAAATTCCTTTATAAACTTTCGTTACTCCACCTTGAATAAATGTTTTATATCCATTTGTGTCTAGCACTCCTAGTGAAATGAGGTTTTTTCTTAGTTCAGGTGCGTGTCTTACATCAGTTAAAATTTTATTTGTCCCATCAAAAATTTTAATCTGGATGCTTCCAATTCCTACAATATTACATGAGACATCATTTCCCATGTAAACCACTCCATCATTGATTGTTTTATAAGTTTTAAACCACTCTCTATGAATGCACACATGATTTGATGCACCAAAATCTAACAACCAATGTTGATCATGATTAGACAAACTAACTGATAACACTTCATCACTCATACCTGAAATGGATGCCGAACCTGTATCTGTTGTGTTTGCTTCTTTCTTCTATGTCGAAGAGTCTCCTTTGGATGTTTGTTGTCTCTTACAACATTCCTTCTTCAAATGTCCTGATTTGCCACAAAAGCAGCACTTACCCTTACTCTTTCTCCCTTTCTATTTTGAATGCGATTTGTTGTGCTTACTGAAGCGTCTTTCTTTAGAACGACCTCTTACCATCATTGCTTATAATGTAGAGGTTTCTGAATTTGATCTCTTTCTAGTTTCTTCAGACAGCAAAGCTCCAACAACATCATCAAACTCAAGGGTTTCTGATGAACTAAGACTTATAGAAGTAAAAAAATGATCCCATGAATCGGGAAACGAGCATAATAAATTTACAGCTTTATCTTCTAATTCAAATTTTAATTCTATACTTTATAACTGCACCAAGAGAGTATTAAGGTATTCATATGATCAGTTATCATCGTACCTTCTTTCATGCACAAGCTGTACAACTGTCGCTTTAGAAGAATCCTATTGGTTAAGGATTTTGTCATGTACAACTTTTCAAGCTTTGTCCACAAACCAACAGCTGTCTTCTGTGACACGATGTTAAACAAGACATCATCCGCCAAACACAATCGAATGCCGCTTAGTGCTCTTTCATCCATGTCACTCCATTCGTTATCTGTCATGGTGTAAGGCTGTTTGGCTTTTACCAAAAGTGCCTTCGCCACGCCTTGTTGTGCGAGTAGATCATATATCTTAACTTTCCAAATCTCAAATTTGTTTTTCCCATTGAACTTATCGATCTCAAATCGAGCACTTTGTGTTTTTGACATTTTGAGTAGCTTGTGTCAAAAAATATCCAATTTCAAAAGGAATTAATTTTGATTAAAAAATGCCCTTCGCAAATAAAAAATGCCCTTGATAAAAAATTCCTTAGGCCCTTGATAATGACATACTAATATGTGGCATTATTACAATAATCGATTTAAAAAAAAAAAACATGGCACCATTTTCAATATAATCGATTTAAAAGATTGCATATCGATTTTCAATATAATCGATTTAAAATACTGCATATCGATTTTCAATATAATATATTTTTGAAATAATTCAAATCGATATATAAAAAATACAAATCGATTTTTAAAACTCAAAAAAACAAATCGATTTTTTAAAATACAAATTGTATTATTGCATTTCAATGTAAATTGATTTGAAGGCAGTCACCACCGTTCAACAGCCCACTCACCGTTCAACACTGCTTCACCGATATTCTCTGCACTGAACAATCTCGTAGATGAACAACAAGACGCCGGTAAGACTTCATGTCCATTGATAGCCTTCACGCAAGCTGCCTCCCTATGCGCGTTTGAAACTCCAGCTAACGGCGTTCAACGCATAGCAACTTGCTCGACGGCTCGACGGCTCAACCTCTATAACTGTATTTCATGGAAATTCAAACTCAGCTCTTCCACAATTCTTGTCAACATTTTATCACGTGCTGTGGCTCCTCACGGCGCTGAAAAACCTCCAGCATTCACAGCTCATTGCTTACAGATATTGTCATGGGTTTCTCAACAGATTCAAGCCTCACGACAATTAACGCAGTAGCAAGGGCAGGTATAACCTTGACCTCTGCCTCAATTCTAACAACAACCCTCACAAAATGTTAACTTGGCTTCTGACTTGCGTAGTAAACCAACATTAAAAAAAAACGGTGCCTGCTGTCCACACAATCAATGCAAATCGACCTCTTTTCATGAGTGCCTCAGCGCTGTTCCCTACTCTACCATTAAAGTCCATGACGGGATCCTCGATCCAGTTTGCGTGAAGTTCAACGTGATACCTCCAGGTCCCAACGCTGTTCAAGCTCCGATACCAATTGTTGAGAAAATCACAGTGGAAACTAAATAGGAAATCAAACACATAGAATAAACACACATGAAACAACAGAGATTTAATGTGGTTCACCCAACTAATATGGGCTACATCCACCAAACAGGGGCATCGAAAATCTCATTTAGCAAAAGGAGAATTACAATAGCAGAGTTTTGCATTTTCACATCTCTTCCACTCACCTCACATTCCTTATGCTCATTTGCCTCTACAGACTTACATTTTATAGCTGGAGTAGAAACTGAATCATAAATTCACTCACAACAAATAAGATGCAATAACTCCACATCAGAATTAGATGGAGTCAATTTAGCAACAAATTCTATTGTTGTCACATTCATGAGATTTTCTACAAATTTATTTAAGAAATCTCAATAGATTCCTTTGGTTTATAATATTAAACCCTTTGGTTTATTAGTTCTTCTGGTTTATAATGTTAATAATCTCATTGGTTTATTAATATCTTAAGTTTAAAATATTGATTCTTATGGTTTATTAATTTATTAGGTTTTTTAGTTTAAAATATCAATTCTTAGGGTTTATTAATCTCTTGTGTTTTTTCTCGGATGCAGATGCTGATTAAGGTTCTTGAAACAGAGGGAGAAGGCGACGACAGGTGGCTAGCCCACTTGCCACCACTTGCTTGTGGTACCTCCGCAATAAACAACTGTGATTTGGTTCCACATTTGAAACATCTCCTCCACTTGCCGAGCATTTATGTTGCGTGCTGGTGGACTGCAATGGCAACGTCGCGTGCTGGTTATCAGTCCTCCTCCCTTGATTTGGCATTCAATTTTCCTCGATTTCTCGGCTCCTGCTCTCTGCTCCTCTTTCGACTTCGTTTGACCTCACAGCCTCACAGAGGCACTCACCCGTCTTCTCCTCATAGTCGTTTGGCTCTATGTGGCCCTTCTTGTTCTCAACAAAATTCATCTCTGCCCTCCATTGAACCATTTGCACCCACCTCCTCACCCATCTCCTCGCCCACCTTCCTGCCTTCACACCTGTCTCTTTTGGCTCCCAACTCTCCCTCTCAGTCTCTAGATTGTGCTCACTCCCTTCAGGCCTCTTGCAAGCAAAACATGTCGTGCAGACAATGCATGAGATGCAGACGCGGAGGCGGCGACAGGGGAAGTGGCTCTCATTTGACGCCTACTGCAGATGAGACTAATTTGCCTCTACCCAGCAACAAGGCACATTTCATTTTCACCAGCAGCTTGGAAACACAGCGCGTTACTGTGACCATTTTAGTGGTATTTCAGGAGGAATATTTCAGCGACATTGGCTCTGGTTCACGTTAACGCCAGAGGAAGTCGACCATTTATGAGGCGCCTCCTCAAATCCTCAGAAAATAAGCCGTCCTTCCAGCCAAATCAGGTTCTCTGACCTCCAACAACGACGATTCAGGCAGTTCTGAGAGCGAGGGCTCCAACTCTCCTTCCTCCTTCGAGTTCTCTGCCTAGCCATCTAAAAAATAAGAGGTCGACCTGGACACAGGCTACAGCTACCCGATTGTGGAGGAAGATACTCCCCACCACGACAACTAGCATGATGACAGGTCATTACTATTTTTTTGGCTTTTGGTCTATAATTCGGTGCTACCATGGACACAACGCTTGTATGCGGGAGAACATTAGTTTATTTCTATTTTGGAACAATGTCAGTATGCTGGTTTCCCACTCATGGGTAGAAATTTTTTGGATCGATTTCCCGAATATGGGCGATCTACAATATGTTGGTTTTGATACAATATGTGTTTTCTACTTTCACTTTCCTCCAAGCTAGGCCTATTTTTCCATCTTGGAGGTGAAAGCCTGCTCTGTAAATTATGTTTTTATTAATAGAATTAAACCGAATTAGAAAAAAAATCTCTTGTGTTTTTAATATTGATCTCTTATGTTTTTAATATTTATCTCTTGGGTTCACCAATTCCTTTGGTTTATAATATTTAAACCTTGGGTTTATTAGTTCTTTTGGTTTGTATTATTAATAATCTCTTGGGTTTATTAATATCTCAAGTTTAAAATATTAATTATTAGGGTTTATTAATTTCTAAGGTTTTTCAGTTTAAAATATTAATTCTTAGGGTTTATTACTCTATATTGTTTTTAATATCCCTTAGGTTTATAATATTTATCCCTTGGGTTCGCTGATTCCTTTTCTTTATAATATTAAACCCTTGGGTTTATTAGTTCTTTTGGTTTATAATGTTATTAATCCCATTGGTTTATTAATATCTTAAGTTTAAAATATTGATTCTAATGTTTTATTAATTTATTAGGTTTTTTAGTTTAAAATATCAATTCTTAGGGTTTATTAATCTCTTGTGTTTTTAATATTGATCCTTTATGTTTTTAATATTTATCCCTTGGGTTCACCAATTCATTTGGTTTATAATATTAAAACCTTGGGTTTATTAGTTCTTTTGGTTTGTATTATTAATAATCCCTTGGGTTTATTAATATCTTGAGTTTAAAATATTAATTGTTAGGGTTTATTAATTTCTTAGATTTTTGGTTTTTAAATATTATTTCATATGTTTTATTAACCTCTTGAGTTTAATATATTAATTCCTAGAGTTTATTACTTTCTTAGGTTTTTGGGTTTTAAGTATTATTTCTGAGGGTTTTTTGATCTCTTCAGATTAAATTATCTATTCTTAGGTTTTTTTATTTCTTGGTTTATAATATTAATATTTATCCTTTGCTTCACCAATTACTTGGGTTTATAATATTAAGCCCTTGAGTTTATTAGTTCTTTCGGTGTAAAATATTAATAATCCCTTGGGATATTGGTAAGAGATATAAAATTATTATAATATTAACAAAATATTATTATTATGTTATTTTTGAATTATATTATAGTTTGAGTTAAAACTATTAATGTATTGAAATAATTTAATAATATATTTTTATTATATATTTTACTATTGAATAATATAATATATTATATTATATTATATTATATATATATATAGTTAATATTATTAATATATTATAAGTAAATATATAAAATATACTGGTAATTGTAATCATAAATATATAATTATTATTTTGGTGAAATACATGTGGTGGGTCATGGATATAGGCCTATCGACTTTTATCAACCACATTGGTGAATGTGGTTGTAAATCTATTTCATATAGGCCTATCGGCATATATCAACCACATTGGTAAATGTGATTGTGCTAGTTTAACTCCCTGTAAACATGCTCAAAAGAGATCACAGAAAACAGATTCCTTTAATTTATCAATGTGTTTCATCTAATTTGCCAGATTGGGAGAAGTATGTTTAGTCAATAACAACTTTTGTGTCACCGTACATGGAAATCTTTTCTAGTTTTAGTCTTCTAGCATTAGACAACAAGCCCCACATAACAATAATTTCAGTTCTAGTGTTGGTACCATCACCAAACAACCAAATAATATTTACCAGAACTCACTCGAATGACAACTCGACATCCACATCCCCGAGTTTGCGTTGTACATCAAAAAACTTGGCCCGGAGCACAAAATTTTGATTATTTATGGATTTTTGGCTAGCTTAGAATTGTGTGACTTCAGGGGATATTCACCAAAATGTGCACAAATGTTATTACAACTTCTGTCAATGTCCAAAGGGCGGTTCTCGAATATAAGTGCATTCCTGGCACACCATATTTCCCAGAAGATAACAAATAGAGGAAGAGTTCTAAGATCGGCACACCAACGAAACCACCATTTCAAACACTCTCCCAACGATGGAAAAGACCAGACATAAATTAACTTGAAGCCTTGCAGAACATAAATACAGATCACGACAGCAAAAGGGCATAGGATAAATATATGAGTGACATTCTCGTTTGAATCCCCGCAGAAGTAACGATAGCTCAGACCACAAAATCAGAAACCACGTTTTCATCAGTTGAATGAATGAAGGGATTTTAATAACGTCTACGAGATCAAGTAAGCGGTATAAGGGATTTAGGACTAGAATCTAACACAATTTCAAAAATTTCTTTAAGACTACTCTCTTGTCATGAATCTTGATTAAGAAGTTCGTAATGTTGATAAATCTCGCTTCTTCGAACAATTTGTTCAAAAAATATACCTTCAGAATGCTTTTAAACTGATTACAAATATCCTCATAAGCCAAAAAATCCATGATGCAGTGTCATTATGTTTCAACCTCTCCTTTCCTACAAAAGATGCAGATTCTTTCTTCCAACTCTTCTTTTGGAGTTGTCCATCTACCTGTTTCACATATGATATGATGAGACCTAGTCCTCGACTGTGATATTAATAATCTAGGCTTTCCCTTGATTTTGGCACCTAAATATATCTTCTCAATTATGAGACCATGTCAGGTTGAAATATTTAACATAAAAATATTTTTTTCGACCAATTTGTTTTTCCCAAATGCTAGTCCTGAATTTTTCAAGCACCCATTTTTTTCCTGTTTAGATAGGACACTCTTGCCACTTAATGCCCCAATTACCCCACCACTTGTCATTTTGTTTCCCCCAAGTTTTCTTCCTCCTTGTTAACTCTTCCGCAACAACTATTTTAGACCAACGATGCGCTTCCATGCCTTCAACCTTTTTTAGGTAGCTTAACAAGCGAAAAACTGCCTCCGACGACCTCTTCCTCCATTGCAAATAAACCAGCCTAAGCTTGCAAGACCTCATAAAGAACCATTGATTTGAATTTGAGCACTTCTTACATCAAGTCATTAATTTCGTTATAGTTGTTAACATTTAAATATTTAAAAAAAATAATATAATTTAAACATTAAAGATTTTGTAACATCAAACCTTTCCAAAATTATTAGGGATAAATCACTTATTGTATTTTTTTTTTTAAGTTTTTATTAAATTTTTCATCGTATCTGTTAGGGTCCCGTGATTTGGCCGATTGGTGAGCCAAATGACGATGTAACATCAAACCAAGCTTTGGAGCCCTAGGACCTAGCCTTCCTGGACTCAGAGGGCTCTCTCTATTATATGTAAAAGATATCAGTGTGTTTGCTTATGGTGTTTCTGATATTAGGCTAGTTATGAAGTGAGTTTTTGATTTTTTTGGTTTTTTAAGTTTGTGAGGGATAAAACTGATCAAAGATATAAACTGGATAACAAGATGTAGATAAACTGGGCTATGGGGTCAAAAAGGTCAAGGAAGCTATCAGATGATGATGTAAGGCTGCTGTAGGGCCGATTTGATTCACGGTAGAAGGGATCTTTGGGCAAAATGGAGTAAATGGACATCAAGTTTGTGAAAGACGAGGGATTTCAAGTATAACTAGTTGATAGCAGACATAAACATGTTATAGCAAGTCATTAATCATGCTAAATGATAACTATTAGCTAATTAATACATAGAAATCAAACATTCAAACCATACATAGAAGTATAAGACCTTCTAACTTTGAGAAATGGCTATCAGAATTTGGGGAAAACACATAAGATGGACTAACAACTCAAAATAATATGCCGGAACACCTAAACACAGTCTTTAAGTTATTGGGCACTTTGACAAACAAGCTTTCATAGTTTTAGGCAAAGGGCTAGATCGGGACTAGGCCTCCTTGGTTCAACAAGATGATAAGCTAATCAGTCAAAGAGATAGTTTTATGGAAAGAACTATGGACAATCATAGGTAGGCAGGGCACACCATACATCCTACTCAACATACATAGAACTTTTGAATAAAACTAGCAACAATACCTTAAGTTACTAAAGAGCAGTTAAGAATTCTTTAGTATAACTAAGGAAGAAGAAAACATAAAGCTATGAAGATTCAGGAACTTTGAGGTGCCTCCATGGGAATATCTCAAAACTAATCTCTACTGATCTATAGCAGCAAAAAGTATGTATCATGAATAAAAACTAGAAGACAACAACAAAGCAAGAAACACTATACCATTCTACCATGTCATGGAATCCATCAACAACCCTTCATCATTCATCAAAAGCATCCAAGAGGCTGTCCAAAATCATAACACAAGTATGTTCTTCAAAGCTCATATGACCAATATATTGATTCTTCTCTCAAGTTCAGCCTTGTTTTACAATGAAGCCTTGTGGAATAAATAGGCTTGAGTGAGGAAAACCTCATGTAGCAACTAGCTATCCCATTGGCCTAATCAAAATATCTAAACTTGTCATTGAGGCTTTGCAAAGCCGAAGGCACAAAATATCCCATAAAATATCTAAAAAAATGCTAAAAACGGAAATTATATTGACTTTGCATCATTTTCCAAGTGTAAAAATAGCTAAACGCACATTTGGAAAAAGCAGATTTTTGAGGTTCAAAAATTGCAAAAATACTTCAAATTTACATCAGAAAAAGGTCCCCTGACTTGCTGGAGACAAATGGCAGCCTTCCCGGTGTCGAAATGAGGCTCATGATAGCTCGTTGGAAAGCTCTCTGTGTCTACTTTTCGTTGCAACTGAAATCATCTCAATCTGATGCCTAGAAGTCCTCCAAAACTGTACCTGTGTGTAAAAAACCAGGAAAAAGCAGACTGCTGATATGAGGGGCAGAACGTGCAAAAAGCGAGCATTTTTCGCCAATTTGAGGGGGCAAAAGATCTCCAAATGCTCTGAAAATCGCTGGGGTCCTTCTCATAGAATTATGGCATCCACTGGTATCATCCTTCTCCCTTGACACATCCTCAAACTGAAATGGCGCAATTATGAGTTTTCGACCAAAAACTCCAAAAATGCCAAAAAACAAAAAGTTGTCGAAACGGGCCCAAAATCGGCACATATGACCCTCAGGGTACCTAGAAACATGCTCCGAAGCTGAGGCAAAAATGTCAAGAGCTGATGTGCTTTTCTCCTCTTTCTGTGCCGGGCGCTTCCCCTTTGCCTTCTTCAATTTCTCTTGGGCTGCCTTTAGTTTGCGCCTGGCAAACTGATTCAACTTTTGAAAGTGATGAGTTCTCTTCCTTTGCAGATCTAGATCTCTGTTCACTCTCTCAAGCTTCATCTCCAAGTGCTTGTTAGCTCTTTCAAGCCATGCCTCTTTGTTTTCTTCAATTTCCTGCTCAAGGAGTGCAGTGAGAGGAAAGACTTGGAGATGGGCTTGCTCTTCTGCTTTCTGCTTTTCCAAGGCTCTTTTAAGCCCGATGGTCCTAGGCCTCTTCCGCCTAGGCTGGTCTTCCTCCTCTTCCTCATCAAACTCACCAATGATTTCTTCTATCCTTGCTTGCGCCTTAGCTGCCTCATTCTTATATTTGATCGCCCGTGCTTCATGAACAGCTGTGTGAACATTCATCTGTTTGTTTTGAATCTCTAAGAAGTGGTTGAAGTTCCTTTCCCTTTGAAGATCCTCCTCTAATGCCTCAATTTGTCCCTCTTTATGAATTAGGAGGTTTTCAAGAAGGCGGGCCTCATTATCACTGTCATCGCTTTGGATTGGGATGACAGCTAATTCACCTCCATGCTTTGTACTTTCTCCAACTTTTCTTTTCCCTTTGAAGGCCAATCTTGCGCTTTTCCTCGGCATGCTAGTAGGTGTCCTTTTGGGCGATCTCCTTTTGCTAGGAACAACCTTTGTCACTGTTAGAGTGGCAGCCTTGGACCCTCTTTTCCTTGCTGTGCCGAGTTTTGTTCTTTTGGGAGGAGGAGAAACAACTGATTTACCTTTGACATCTTCTTGAACTTGCTGCTCTCCTTGAAGCTGCTGGATGTCTTCTTCTTGCTGTTCACTTGGCTGCCCCTGTTTGCCAACATTAGCTTGCTGTTCTTCATCAATGCCTTGTTCATTTGGTGCTTCAAACTGCTGGTCTTCTTCGCCAAAATAAGGCTGCTACTGTTCCTCATCTTGTACTTGCTGATGTTCCTCAATTTCTATCTGCTGCTGTTCCTCATCCTCTATCTGCTGCTGCTCATCTCTTTCCTCTTGCTGCTGTTCACTACCCTCTCCTTCTTCCTGTTGACTTGGCTGTCCTGTAGTCATTCTGAGCCTTCTAGGAGTAGGCCTACTGGACAAAGGTACCGGGCGATGGATAGGCTGAGTGGGAGACACATGTACAGGAGGAACAATAGAGAAATCTAGATGACTGATGAATACATCCCATGGAACCTCTTTTTTCTCTAGCTGGTGTAGGAAGATAATCTTGATTAGAGAATGATGGAACAGGGAAGGTATTTGCAGAGGTGGGGCCTTCTTCTGGACAGTAGATCCCATCTTCTCGATGCTCTTGAATAAAAAGTAAGGGAGGTTTAGTTGCTTGCTTCTAGTAAAATGCATCAATAATCGGACATGGTAGGCATAAATTCGATCAAACCTCCCTTCACAAGTGAAATATTTCATTATGACTTTCATAAGAGGAGCATAACTGTCAAGGAGATATGAAAAAGGGAAAATAGCAGTGAAAGCCTCTCTATGCTCAGGCTTGATGAAAGGCTTGTAATCTTCTAAGTCAAGATGAGCCTGTTTGAACCATTTTTCGCCATGATACGGAATCTTGGTGGCCTTGGACACATACCTTGGAGAAATTTTGAAATCAAGACCCGACACTTGGAAATGTTTTTCTTTGAATCTCAGGGCGCACAAGTGTGTTAATGGCGAAAAACTCTTGACTTCTTCTATATTTTGGCAGAAATCTAGGCAACCTACTTCATGGAAGTTGAAAAGGACAGATGGATGAGCATTAATCTCTTCTGTAGAGATAGGCTCATATCTTTTGTGCGGACCGCTCCTGCTGTCTTGCCTTGGAGGCATTTTGACCTGAATATGCTTTGGAAGAGACAATCTGCCTCACTGTGTGTAAAATGCCCTGTTGGAGTCAAAATGTGTCAATGTACTGCTTTGACATATAAACAATGTGATTTTGATGGTTTGTAACAAGTTTTTTATAATACACAACCTCTGCTCTCTTTTAGAAAATGACCTTCTACCTTGAATATACCTCAGCCAGGCAGATTTCTCAATAGGACACCATATAGTAAAAAGGAGGCAGACTGCTGGGTAAATTTCCTGTGCACAGTGTTAAGAAATCACTTTCTCTTGTGAATTTTCAAGAGATCAATCAATCACATCTATGTCTGTGTCTTCAAGGTAAAATTCAATCATTTAAAAACCTGGTCTTCAGAAAGTGGCCTTCCACCTTGAAAATATCTCAGTCAACAACTTCTCAGTAAGAAATAATACAGTGAAAAGAAGGGCAGACTGCTTAGGAGGAGTTTGCTGTGAGAAGTGCCAAAATCACCCTGTTCTGTGAATTTTTAGATGTCAATCAATACACCTGTATCTCTGCCTCAAGGTAGAATTTCAATCATTAACAACCTGCTCTTCTTGGAGTGCAAATAAAACAAGAGACTTATGGATATGCAGTCAAACTTCTGTGTAGGTATACAATCACTGTCACAGTCCTGAGCAAAGATGACAGAGTTTGAAAGACTTCAAGAATTTTTTAGGTAGAAGCTATGTGAGTTTTCTCCTTTCAAAACAATCAATGGCTCTTTACAAATGTAACCCTCTGGCTTTGGCAGAAAAAGAATTTTACTCTATAAGCACATCCATTTATCAATACGAGCTGGAAAATCAAAAGGCAAAACAAGTGGCAAACATAGTGAATACTGTCCTTTCTGTGAAAAGTGTGAGCAACCTTCCCCTGTAGCTTCAACCTATAAATTTCTGCCTGATCAAGAACCTTTTCTCCCACTAAACTTCACTGTTCTCTATGCATGTCACTTCATTTAAACAAAAACATGCTCATAAAGTTAACCTTGGTGTGAGCATACCGTCAAATTCACATTTAAAGCAGAGGTAACAGGGTTAAAAAGCTTCAAAAGCTTGAGCAAAGGCTGTAAGATTTTCTTCTTTTCAAAATAATCAAGGCCTCTTTCAATATAGAATACCAGTCAGCCTTGGAAGAATGTCTTTATGCCCTCTGAAAATCCACTTGAAAATTATCCTTTGAAGAAAAGAAAAACAGTCACATTGATACAGTAAACAACTGTCTTTTTGGTGGTTGAGTAGGGTAACCTGTGCCCTGTAGCCTTCAACAGTATAAACTTCTTTTAATCTAGAATACTAGTCTTCCTTAGAAAAATTCCTCTATACTTTGCGAAAACCAGTTTCTCAAATGTTTATGAAGAGCCAACAAACCCAGTCAGGGTTTTCTGTCCATAGGATAAGGTGGCAGATTTTTTGAAAAGCATTCGAAGTGCTGGCAGAGGTCAGTGGGAAATCCCAAACAATCAAGGTTTCTTTTCGATGAACTTCAACCATAACATGCTGTTTCAACAGATATGCCCATGCAAAAACTACCTCTTATCACTTTGGCAATTTCGGAAATTTCAAAGGCAAATTTCAAAATACCTCTTTGAATTTCGATGGAAGATCCTTGGAGAAGCTTGGAGCAGCTTTGCATTCAATTTTGAAAACGTGTTGGAGGCTAAAGAAGTGAGTGGCACTTTGTGGCAAAAGGTCGTCGCGCAGTTGACCAACCGGGTGGCCCTGTCGGGTCGGGCGGGCGCCGTGTACACGCGCGTCGCGCGATTGTACAGGCGCGTCGTGCATACACTGACCTTCTGTACAAAATCACTCCTAGGCGCGTCGCGCGGTTTTCCAGGCACGTCACGCGGTCGTTAAAACTTGAAACTGTGTGCAGAATGCTAAAAATCGTTCCGGCCTTCTTTGTTGTGGTGCTGAGAACATTGGAGGAAACTCACTTGTGATTTTGAAAATGCAAATTCACCCTCGACTTTGCTCTTATGTCGTTTCAAATTCTGCAACGGTCACTTCTGTTTTTTAAATGCAAAATGAAATTGTTTGGTTGGCTTTTGCAAGGTGTTCACAGCCCTTTTGATCCTTTTCACCAATAACCTCGGTGCATTTGCAACTTGGATTCATAATCAATACATGCGTTGGAGATTTTCTATACTTTTGGACCGTGTCAATCATGGACCAACCTCTTTATAAAAACAAAAATGGCTTAAAAAGCCAGAACTCTGTTTTACTTATGCATAGGTGTTTGAAAGGTGATTTCCAGTTTTGTTCCTTGGGTGACACTTTAACACTGAACTTCAAACTTTGAAAAATAACTCCATAACCTTCATATCATCTCTGCCACTGTGTTTAAAATTTCTGGTGATATTTATTATATAACCACTTTAACACTGTCAGGAAAATACCTGAAAACTGCTTTGTTTCCGAAAGGGTAGGTTTTGCATTGTCAACTTGTTTTGGCAGCCTCGGTCTTTAACAGATTTTTCAACCTTTTCTCTTTTGCAGGTGCCCACATTGCAGCTGATTTATTTTCATGCTTTCCAAAGTCTTCAAAACCCAGATGATGACTTGTGATAAAATGTCCTTTGAAATTTTGACTGTTCCTTGCTTTGAAGAAATGCCTCCTCCTTTTAAGCTTGGTTTGACAGACTCCTGTAGGTGTCTTTTGACTGTAGATGCAAAAACACAATTGTATTGACTTTAAGTTCAATCATCCTCTGTCTACTGAAAAAGGGGATTCCCTTTACAATTCTTTTTTACTTGGATTGTAATAGTGAAGCGCTTCATGGGTTTTGATTGCTGCTCCAGAGCTAATGAAACTTATTTCCAGAACCTCTGTCTTAATCTGCTGAAGGTTATTTGATGAGCAGGCTTTGAAAAAAGCTTTTCTTATACATGGTGTCAGTTTCTGCTTCCAGGTGATCCATAAGTTCCTTTTTTGATTGTAAGTGCCATATTTTGGTTGCATCCATTCATACCATATTTCTCTGTTTACTTGAAAAGCGCTCCTTTAGACTTCTTGGCATGTGACAGTGGGGTGTTGTTTGACCCTTTCCCTTAAGGAAACTGCCCCTGTTTGTATCAATGGCCTACATATTCAAATTGTCTTCTGTCCACTATGAGGTATAGTTTGACAGACATTTTCCTATGGGTAGGAAAAACAATACATTTTGAAACATAAACACCATCTTTTACCTGTGTACAGAATTTTGCTTTCTTTCTTTGTTTCTTTCCACTGCATCTTTTGACCAATTAGTCTTCAAAAACATCCAATGCGTTGGCCATCTGCTCATGAACGAAGGAGGCCCTTCACTTGGCAAGGTATCTGAAGATTGTTTGATAAACCTGCCTGACAAAGATTTTCCTTGGATGTGATGGTAAGCAAACAACTTGAAAAACATCAATACTGGCACCTCTGCTTGCAATCACTACTGTACTTCAGGAAAACCCTAGTCAAGGTGTCACTGTCTCACTGTACTGCTCTTTGCTGAGGGGAAATGAGATATCATCATTTGCTTTGGTCAACTTATGGCAAATTATTTGAAAGATAGTCTCTGTGACTATGGAGGTCAGCACCCTTTTAAAAACAAACACCTTTTCTTCTGCCTGTGTAATGACATGATTTGTCAGCATATCTTCAATTTGGTCTTGTGGAAAAGTAGGCTGCTTATGATTGGAATTGTTTTTACTAATGATATGCCTCTCTAAAGTTTCATCAATTCACATGATTTGAAAACTTCTCATGACTTCCTTTACAAGACCAAACTCTGTTTTCCTTTGAACTTGCATATTTCGGATTCTATCCCTGCTGTGATTATCACTTACACTCAGAAAACCTAGAGTCTCATTTTCACTGTTCAGTAAAAAGCAAACCTGGACTTTTGCAATCCTTAAAGTCAATACTGGCCAGCGCCCTCTGCTTGTAGATGAAGGAGGCGCCCTAACCCTCTGCTTGTAAATGAAGGAGGGTCTGGGCCATGACAAATTACCAGCTTGTTGTGACAATAGTGTCTTTCTCTTATTGTGATTTTCATGCTGGAAAGAAGCTACAAGGTCTTGATGAGTGACTCTCTGTTTTGCAGATATATCTCAGGTTCATGTTACATTTAGAAGCAGCTGTTCTTCTAACTGTAGATTCAAGCATTTCCTCCTGAGATGAAGTTATATTTTCTGCCTTTGTAGAATGCATAAAACACTGTGAAACACCTAATAATCAGCTTGAGTCTGTGGTTTATGCAGTGCTGAGACCTAGGGATATAAGTGGCGCGACTTAGAGCTGTGATCAACTTGATTTGCAGAGTAGGAGGTTGGTCATGATTGGTCTGTAGCAGATGAAGGTTTTTTGGCCTTTTGATGGTTGCCAAGGGAAAAATGCCTTAAAGCGCCACTTCCTAACATAGGGGAGACTTTTGAAACAGATTTGGATTTGCCTTTTAAAGCTGATGGGCAGACCAGTAGGGCTGAAACTAGAAAAAATAGTGATAATGGATTTTAACTTTGACAAGGGCGGACTGAAAAGTAAGAGGGCGAAAAATATTTTTGTGAGGGTTTTCTAGATGACAGATTGACATATGGAATTCAGCTTCTAGAAAACTCAGCTATGGATATAGTCATCACTAACATGTAAAAAATACTGATGGCTAACAGTGGCTCCATTTGGGGAGGGCAGCTCCTCGTCAGGAGGTGTCCAAAATTCAGATCTTTGGCTTATGAAGACCAGTGCTTTATCCATTGGTGCAAAATTCACCTTTCTTTGATGCTATTTCTTGAAAAATGACAGCATGTTTAACATCAATGATACTTCTATCTACCCCACTATCTTTCCTAACATTTTTTCTTCTCTTTGGCGCATTTGAACTAGCAGCCTTTTGACAATGCATATTTTTCTTTTTGCAAAATGAACCTATCTATTTCTACTCTTATATCTGCCGGGAGTTCAGATTAAACTGATGAACTCCTTCATTACTCTACCTAATGCTAGATCGAATGTCAAGATTAATCAGTTTGACAGGATTTTATTCTCTAATCTAAAACATGAAATTCAAAAATGATCAAATCAGGATTAGGTAGTCTGATTTGTCATGCATTCGCGGCATAAAAGACAAGCTGCACACAAATGTTATTTTGCAATAAAAGGAAACTAGACAAGCGGGGTTAAGATGTACAATGTATTTTTCATCCCTCGCTTCTCTCTTTGGTTCTGTTTTAGGCATGTGGAACCAGAATCTCTCCCTAATCTAAGCTCTGTAATAAGTCAATCTTACACAATGTTGACTATCTTTGCACTCACTAACTTATCAGCAAATAAATTTAAACATGCTCAGCTATGATTAGGCTAGATAGCTGAACAAGACATTAAAGCACTAGTAGCGGCATTTAGACTTGCTCGCTTTCTGAAAGACTATTTTTTGGAACATGGGGCCTTTGTCCTATCTTCACTTGCCCTCTTTTCTGTTTTTACTGTTTTTGACTTTCCTATCTTTTATTGTTTTTGAATTTTCTATCTTTTCAATATTTCAAACAATGGTATGTACAATGAATGAAAGTGTCCCAAACTCAAAAATCTTGGAAATGACGGAATTTAAGCATCTTATCCTCGTAAGGATCTCCTCTCACCCTTGGCCCACTTAATTCTTGAAAGGAAAAATTTGGGAAATTCTCTCTCTCTAACATGACATAGGGATTCATGTAAGAATCTTTGAACAGCCCGGTATCTTCCCTCTGCACCTCTTTGAATATCTGGTTTCCACTCCTTTCCCTACTGTATGCTTTCCTTAGGTAATTCATGTACTCTTGGTCATTCTTGAAATAGATAATGACATCATCAAGGTATGCAAAAATGCAGAAATTTAAAACTGGGAACATGGCCTTCATGAACAGATTTCTGATATTAGGTGGTTTTGCAATTTTGAACTTGAAATTTGATCTACCTCCCGCAAACTTGAAAAAATCTTTAAGCTGTCTACTTTGCAAGGGAATCTTATGACCATGACCTGAAACATCATCTTGCGAAAAAACATGATTAAAAGCATTTTTAATTGGTAAATCATGGTCTTGGGTAGAAAAAACATAATTTCTGTTACAGGGATATGCAGTATTATTTCTAAAATCAAAACAGACTCTATGACCAACTGTTTTATCCCTGATTATTTCAGTTTGTTTCAGATTGTTGTGTTTTCTCTTGTCGAAATTGTTCTTTGAGGAGAAGGTAGTGACACAGTAGTTTCCCTTGCTTTTTCTGTAGAAATTGGTATTCTGCATGAGATTTCTGATTTTAGCATTTCTAAGTTCTTCATGAAAAGACAAAATATGAGCCAATTTCAGTAGTTCAGGTATGCTGGGATTGAAACTGTCATTCTTGCTCATAAGAAGTTTATCTGGCATTTTCTCAAGATTTTGAGCTGCTGAGGTTATAGTTAAAGCTTTATTTGCAGTAGGAGGGTCACATGATGGTAAATCTTTGAGGTATGGTAGAAACATTAAACTCCCTTGCTCCTGGGTTCCAAACAGGTTTATGATGTGTAGGTCTTCTAAAGCCTTTGCCCGGAAAAAATTTCCACAAGTTACTGTTGGTGTTTGACTAAAGCTAGAGAAATTTGCTTGATAGTACATAAGGGTTTGCGCTTCTTGCTCTAATCCTACTTCGGAAAGGGAAAACTTACTTTCCTCAAGACACAGCTGTTCATGATCATGGTAGTTTTGAGTGTCTAGTTCATCATAAGGCACCAGGGACAACTGATGTGATGGATCTAAGTCTATATCAACGTCCTCTGACTCTCCCTCCATGTTTTCATCAATATGCATAATGAAAGAGTTCAGGTTGGAACGCAAGGAACACATTGGAATGTTGTCTGGCCTATCTTGACTGCTAGTCATATATTTCATGTGTGATTCTCGGTAGAGTATTCTGGTCTGGCCAAACACAGGAATGGTGGCATATGACATGTCCAGTTGGATATTCCCTTGGAGTTTGGCTCCCCAAGATCTGGATAGAAGCATCCCGTACTTGGGAGGAATGTCTGCCACTACTATATCCATGATGAGATGCTTTGCAGGTATTTGGGCCAGACTAAAACAAAGGTCTTTGATCAAACCCAGACATCTGATTCTACTTGAATCAAAGGAATATAAGTCTTTGTATGGTCTTGTAATTTCCAGGCCTAGCCTTTCCATTACTACCTTCGGCATAAGATTATGCGAGGCGCCGGAGTCTAGCATGGCATTGTGGAGGATTTGGTCGTGGATGTTTAGGCTTATGTAAAATGGGAGAGTAGTTCCCTCTTGGAATTTTCCCTCAATCCTTGGACCAAACAACACTTCAGGAGTGTCATCAGCCAGATTAACAGTGTTTGCATCATTCCCTAGATTTAAGACTTTTATTACTTGGGATTTATAAGAGTTTTGGGCAATGAGTTCAGTAAGAGGCATGGTGATCTTAATCTTGGCAATTTCCCCTTCAAAGCTGAAAGGCAGCTGAAGTTTAGATATGTTTGTTTCAGTTTTTTCAGCCACGACCTTCTCTATGTTCTGAGTTTGATGACCTTGTTTTGGGATTTTGTTTGCCATAGTTGTTTCGGTGACTTTTGTAGAAGTACCAGGAGTATCTGAGAGAGGACTAGTTTGGATAACTTTAGCTTTGCTTTGGTCAGTATTCTTAGCAATAATTTTGTTGCTATCCATGGATTTTTTAAGGATGGTGTCAGAGGTTTTAGCAGTGTCAGGGCTACTCTTCTTGGAGTGGTCTTGGTTTTTTCTTCTTCTAAGGTTATACTGCCTATGAGCTTCTATAATGGCATTCTGAAAATCTATGGCAGGATCTTCGAGATCTTCATAGTCGGTTTTGTCTTGACTTGGGGAGCATAACTCTTGCTCTTCTGCTGTGAGGTAAAACTTACTCTCGTTATCAGAACCTATGAGTTTCCAATGATTTTCATCAATGGGTGCGGTATCCTTATTCTCTTCATCAACATAATTCTCACTGAAGGATGGTCTAATCTACTGATCATTTCCTCTTGGTTTATTTTGAGACTGATATTTTCTAAAGCCTTGTTTCCGGTTTTGAGGGTTTGGTTGGTTGTCCCTAGGAGGCGCTTTTTCACTCATTTTTTCCCACATCTTTGTCATGGATTTTATCAGGCCATCTATTCTAGGATCTAGGGAAGGAGATGAAGTGGAGACCTTATCTCTATATGGGACTTTTCCTTCTAATCTAGTCCTGGCTCTTTTTTCTGCTAAGTTGGCTTATGTTTTTATGGCTATTTGTTGCATTTCCTCTAGGGTAGGGGGATCCTTGTCTCTCAGATGATATGTCATGTCTGGATCAAAACCCTCGGGGAATTTTTCCAAGACTAAATCGAGTGGGGGTTTGAAGTGAGGTGGGAGGGCGTTATACACACTGTTGAACCTAGTGCAGTATGCCTGGACACTTTCCCCATTTTCCCGTTTTAGGTTGTTGTATTCTGACAGGATTTGAATAGGGTTCCTTCGGACTTCCCACTTGTTCGTGAAGACTTGGCAGAGTTCTAGGATGTTGTGGATGCTGTTTGGAGGTAAGCTTTTAAACCATGTTTTGGGTTCTCCACCCAGGATTTGGGCGAATATTCTCATTCTGACGGTCTCGTCTTGTACCTCCAGGTATTCATAAGCATCAGTCATCCTACTTATATGCTGTTGAGGTGTAGTGGTTTCTTCTCCAGTAAAGTGTGGGATTTTGTCTTGATATTTATTTGGGAGAGGAGCCAAAGGTGGTGGTAACACCAAAGGTGCGTACCAGGCTGCCATGACGGGAGCTAATGGATGATGTACAAGATGAGGACTAGTGGGATGAGATGAGGTGGTTTGAACAGGTGTGGCAGATGAACTTGGACTAGTGATCTGGGTTTGAGCAGATCTGGGATGATAGGAGCCAAACTAATAGAGAAGCTAGAAGTCAAGAGGAGTGGTAGGTGAAGCTTCTCTATTAGGACTTTGTGGTGGGTTTAGGGGTTCAAGATCGTCAAATTTTATCTTACTATATGATTTGCTTCTGGGAAAAGTTTGTGATGACTCTAATTCAAAAGGTGAATCTGTTAGGATAGTGAGATGTTTAGGTACAAATCTTGTTTTACGGATGGATCTACCAGTAGCTAGATGATCAGTTTCAGAAGCTTGCCACAGAATCTTCTCTGGGTCATCTACTATGATAGGGGGATTTGGGTCTGGATGAGTTCTGGTATTGATTCTTCGTGAAGCCAGATTTTAGATCCAGAGTTTAAAGAGAATGGTATTGGTGAATGTTCTGGGTGAGTGATCTCTCTAAAGTTTTACTAAGGTGAAGGATGGTCAAAATAACAGGATGGACTAGTGAAGTCGCCAGGTGGAACTTGGTTGCTTTGTGAAGATAGCTATGGTCCACCACCGGTAACTAATCTGGAAATATTTTTTAGATTTTCTGAAGTTATGTGCAGCCTATGGTTTGTTAAAGTATCCTAGACTTGTTTCAACACTTTGCTAGGGTGATGAGAACAAAAAGAGTTTACTTCAAATGGATCTATGGACTGCTTGCTTGTTTAAGGATCTAAAAGACCAAAGAGTTTATAAGAGTTTTCTAAACTATCATGTACTCAGTGTCCCACCATCTCCCGCTATGTTAGTGAGCGATGGGATAGGTCTTATCGGATAGTAGCCTAGAGTTTGGTAAAATAGTAAGGATTACTAGAGTTTAGTGGAGTCGCCAGGTGGATTATCAGTTTGTTTTGAGATATACTTGTATGGTCCACCACCAATACTGTCAAAAGCCAATCTAAGGGAGTGTTTTGGGGTTTTTTGAGTTTTATGTGCCTACAAGGTTTGGAAGAGTTTTCTATAACTGACTCATCATTTTGCTAAGATGATGAAAGAGCTATTTTCTACCCTTCAGACAATATCTAAATTTACTAAGCTTGATTGAGACTTCAGGAGTTACTAAGGTGTACTTAGATTGTCACTAACTCGGAAGGTCCTACTGTGAGTGTCACTATGTTAGTGAGCAGTGGGATGAGTCAATCAGATAGTATTCTATAAGGTCTCTTAAGGTCTAGGGAATATAAGTTTGTTTAATACTCAGAGTCCCACTGTGATCGCCATTATGTTAGTGAGCGGTGGGATAAGGCAGCCAACTAATATTCTCAAAAGTCTCTAAAGATTAGGGAAACTAAGTTTGTTTAATACTCAGAGTCCCACCGTGATCGCCATTATGTTAGGGTCCCGTGATTTGGCCGATTGGTGAGCCAAATGACGATGTAACATCAAACCAAGCTTTGGAGCCCTAGGACCTAGCTTTCCTGGACTCAGAGAGGGCTCTCTCTATTATATGTAAAAGATATCGGTGTGTTTGCTTATGGTGTTTCTGATATTAGGCTAGTTATGAAGTGAGTTTTTGATTTTTTTGGTTTTTTAAGTTTGTGAGGGATAAAACTGATCAAAGATATAAACTGGATAACAAGATGTCGATAAATTGGGCTATGGGGTCAAAAAGGTCAAGGAAGCTATCTGATGATGATGTAAGGCTGCTGTAGGGCCGATTTGATTCAAGGTAGAAAGGATCTTTGGGAAAAATGGAGTAAATGGACATCAAGTTTGTGAAAGACGAGGGATTCCAAGTGTAACTAGTTTATAGCAGACATAAACATGTTATAGAAAGCCATTAATCATGCTAAATGTAACTATGAGCTAATTAATACATAGAAATCAAACATTCCAGCCATGCATAGAAGTATAAGACCTTCTAACTTCGGGAAATGGCTATCAGACTTTGGGGAAAACACATAAGATAGACTAACAACTCATAAAACTATGCCGGAACGCCTAAACACAGTCTTTAAGTTATTGGGCACTTGGAAAAACAAGCTTTCATAGTTTTAGGCAAAGGGCTAGATCGGGACTAGGCCTCCTTGGTTCAACAAGATGATAAGCTAATCAGTCAAAGAGATAGTTTCATGGACAGAACTATGGACAATAATAGGTAAGCAGGGCACACCATACATCCTACTCAACATGCATAGAACTTATGAATAAAACTAGCAACAATACCTTAAGTTACTAAAGAGCAGTTAAGAATTCTTTAGTATAACTAAGGAAGAAGAAAACATAAAGCTATGAAGATTCAGGAATTTTGAGGTGCCTCCATGGGTATATCTCAAAATTAATCTCTACTGATCTATAGCAGCAAGAAGCATGTATCATGAATGAAAACTAGAAGACAACAACAAAGCAAGAAACACTATACCATTCTACCATGTCATGGAATCCATCAACAACCCTTCATCATTCATCAAAAGCATCCAAGAGGCAGTCCAAAAATCATAACACAAGTATGTTCTTCAAAGCTCATATGACCAATATATTGATTCTTCTCTCAAGTTCAGCCTTTTTTGACAATGAAGCCTTGTGGAATAAATAGGCTTGAGTGAGGAAAACCTCATGGAGCAACTAGCTATCCCATTGGCCTAATCAAAATATCTAAACTTGTCCTTGAGGCTTTGCAAAGCCCAAGGCACAAAATATCCCATAAAATATCTAAAAAAATGCTAAAAATGGGAATTATATTGACTTTACACCATTTTCCAAGTGTAAAAATAGCTAAACGCACATTTGGAAAAAGCAGATTTTTGAGGTTCAAAAATTACAAAAATACTTCAAATTTATATCAGAAAAAGGTCCCCTGACTTGCTGGAGACAAATGGCAGCCTTCCTGGTGTTGAAACGAGGCTCATGATAGCTCGTTGGAAATCTTTATGTGTCTACTTTCCAGCGCAACTGAAATCACCTCAATCTAATGCCCGGAAGTCCTTCAAATCTATACCTGTGTGTAAAAAGCCAGGAAATAGCAGACTGCTGATATGACGGGTAGAATGTGCAAAAAGCGAGCATTTTTCGCCAATTTGAGGGGGCGAATGATCTCCAAATGCTCTGAAAATCGCTGGGGACCTGCTCATAGAATTATGGCATCCATTGGTATCATCCTTCTCCCTTGAAAAATCCTCAAACTGAAATGGCGAAATTATGAGTTTTCGACCAAAAACCCAAAAAATGCCAAAAAACAAAAAGTTGTCGAAACGGGCCCAAAATCGGCACATATGAACCTCAGGGGTCCCTAGCAACATTCCCCGAAGCTGAGGCCAAAATGTCAAGAGCTGATATGCTTTTCTCCTCTTTCCGTGCCGGGCGCTTCCCCTTTGCCTTCTTCAATCTCTCTTGGGCTGCCTTTAGTTTGCGCCTAGCAAACTGATTCAACTTTTGAAAGTGATGAGTCCTCTTCCTTTGCAGCTCTAGATCTCTGTTCGCCCTCTCAAGCTTCATTTCCAAGTGTTTGTTAGCTCTTTCAATCCATGCCTCTTTGTTTTCTTCAATTTCCTGCTCAAGGAGTGCAGTGAGAGGAAAGGCTTGGAGATGGGCTTGTTCTTCTGCTTTCTGCTTTTCCAAGGCTCTTTTAAGCCCAATGGTCCTAGGCCTCTTCTGCCTAGGCTGGTCTTCCTCTTCTTCCTCATCAAACTCACCAATGAGTTCTTCTATCCTTGCTTGCGCCTTAGCTGCCTCATTCTTATATTTGATCGCTCGTGCTTCATGAACAACTATGTGAACATTCATATGTTTGTTTTGAATCTCTAAGAAGTGGTTAAAGTTCCTTGCCCTTTGAAGATCCTCCTCTAATGCCTCAATTTGTCCCTCTTTATGAATTAGGAGGTTTTCAAGAAGGAGGGCCTCATTATCACTGTCATCGCTTTGGATAGGGATGACATCCGATGCACCTCCATGTTTTGTACCCTTTCCAACTTTGCTTTTCCCTTTGAAAGCCAATCTTGCGCTTTTCCTCCTTGGCATGCTAGAAGGTGTCCTTTTGGGCGATTTCCTCTTGCTAGGAACAATCTTTGTCACTGTTAGAGTGGCAGCCTTAGACCCTCTCTTCCTTGCTGTGCTGAGCTTGGTTCTTTTGGGAGGAGGAGACATAACTGATTTACCCTTGACATCTTCTTGAACTCGCTGCTCTCCTTGAAGCTGCTGGATGTCTTCTTCTTGTTTTTCACTTGGCTGCCCCTGTTTGCCAACATTAGCTTGTTGTTCTTCATCAATGCCTTGTTCATTTAGTGCTTCAAACTGCTGCCCTTCTTCGCCAAAATCAAGCCGTTGTCGTTCTCATCTTAACAAAGCCGATGTTCCTCAATTTTTATCTCGTCACGTCTGATCCTCATCTACGTCGTTTGATCTCTTCCTCTGTCAAATGAAAAACACTACCCTCTCCTTCTTCCTGTTGACTTGACTGTTCAGTGGTAATTTTGATCCTTCTAGGAGTAGGCCTGCTGGACAAAGGTATAGGGCGATGAACAGGCTGAGTGGGAGATACATGGACTGGAGGAACGGTAGAGAAATCCGGGTGGCTGATGAATACATCCCATGGAACTTCCTTCTTCTCTAACTGGTGTAGGAAGATAATCTTGATCAGAGAATGATGGAAAAGAGAAGGTATTTGCAAAGGTGGGGCCTTCTTCTGGACAGTAGATGCCATCTTCTCGATGCTCTTGAATAAAAAGTAAGGGAGGTTTAGTTGCCTGCTTCTAGTAAAATGCATCAATACTCAAACATGGTAGGCATAAATTCGATCAAACCACCCTTCACAAGTGAAATATTTCATTATGACTTTCATAAGAGGAGCATAGCTGTCAAGAAGATATGAAAAAGGAAAAATAGCAGTGAAGGCATCTCTATGCTCAGACTTGATGAAAGGCTTGTAATCTACTAAGTCAAGATGAGCCTGTTTGAACCATTTTTCGCCATGATACGGAATCTTGGTGGCCTTGGACACATACCTTGGAGAAATTTTGAAATCAAGACCCGCCACTTGGAAATGTTTTTCCTTGAATCTCAGGGCGCACAAGTGTGTTAATGGCGAAAATATTTTGACTTCCTGTATCTTCTAGCAGAAATCTAGGCAACCTACTTCATGGAAGTTGAAAAGGACAGATGGATGAGCATTAACCTCTTCTATAGAGATTGGCTTATATCTTTTGTGTGGACCGCTCCTGCTGTCTTGCCTTGGAGGCATTTTGACCTAAATATGCTTTGGAAGAAACAAACTGCCCCACTGTGTGTAAACTGCCCTGTTGGAGTCAAACTGTGTCAATGTACTACTTTGACAGAGAAACAATGTGATTTGTATGGTTGCAACAAGTTTTCTTATAATATACAACCTTTGCTCTCTTAAAAATTAGCCTTCTACCTTGAATGTACCTCAGCCAACAGAATTTCTCAATAAGAGACCAAACAATGGAATGAAGGACAGACTGTTAGGAGGAAAATGCTGTTGAGAAGAGTCAAAATCATCCCGTTCTGTGAAGTTTTAGATGTCAATCAATACATCTGTATCTTTGCCTCAAGGTAGAATTTCAATCATTAACAACCTGCTCTTCTTGGAGTGCTAATGAATCAACAGACTCATGGCTATGCAATCAAATCTCAGTGTAGGTATACAGTCAAATTCATAGTTCTGAAAAAGGTGACAGAGTTTTGGAAAATGCCTCAAAAAGTTTCAACAAGGCCTGCAAGAGTCTTTACTTTGCAAAATAAGCAGGACCTCTTACCAATGTAACACCTCTGGTTATGTTTAGAAAAACCTTTACGTTGGATGGATACCAATTTATCAATAAGCTTGAAAAACACAAGGCAGTCAACCAAAAAACACAATGAATACTGTCTTTTCGTGAGAAGTGTGAGCAACCTTCCCTTGTAGCTTCAACCTATAAATCTCTGCTTGATTAAGAACCCTTTTTCCTACTAAACTTCCCTGTTCTCTATATGTATGTCACTTCATTAAACAAAAACATGCTCATAAAGTTAACCCCGGTGTGAGCATACATTCAAATTCATAGTTAGAACAGAGGTAACAGGGTTTAAAAAGCTCCAAAAGCTTGAGCAGAGGCTATAAGAGTTTCCTCTTTTCAAAATAATCAAGGCCTCTTTCAATATAGAATACCAAACAGCCTTGGAAGAATGCCTTTATGACCTCTAAAAATCCACTTGACAAAGATCTTTTGAAGAACAGAAAAACAGTCACAGAGTATCCAGTGAACAACTGTCTTTTCGGTGGTTGAGTAGGGTAACCCGATGCATCGTAACCCCAACAAGATAAACTTCTTTTAATCTAGAATACTAGTCTTCCTTGGGAAAATTCCTCTATACTTTGTGAAAACCAGTTTCTCAAATGTTTATGAAGAGCCAACAAACACAGTCAGGGTTTTTTGTCCATAGGATAAGGTGGCAGATTTTTTGAAAGGCATTCGAAGTGCTAGCAGAGGTCAGTGGGAAATCCCAAACAATCAAGGTTTCTTTTCGATGAACTTCAACCATAACATGTTGTTTCAACAGATATGCCCATGCAAAAACTACCTCTTATCACTTTGGCAATTTCGAAAATTTCAAAGGAAAATTTCAAAATACCTCTTTGAATTCGATGGAAGATCCTTGGAGAAGCTTGGAGCAGCTTTGCATTCACTTTTGAAAACGTGTTGGAGGCTAAAGAAGTGAGCGGCACTTTGTGGCAAAAGGGCGTCGCGCAGTTTACCAACGGGTAGCCTTGTCGGGTCGGGCAGTCGGGTGCCGTGTACAGGCGCGTCACGCGTACACTGGCCGCCTGTGTAAACCTTCCGCCAGGCGCGTCGCGCGAATTGGCAGGCACGTCGCGCGGCCAAAACTGCTGCAAATTGTTTTAAAACTAATCCGGGCTTCTTTGTTTGGGTTTCAATGGCAGCAAGGGCTTCGTTTGACACCTTCTTTTGGAGTTTTCAAACGATGGAGTGGGTTAAATTGATTTGTCTTTTCGAAATAAACAAAACCCCAATGGTTGGTTTATTATTTGAAACATAAAACGAACCTTTTGACCGTCACTTTAAAATTTGATTTGGCACACTGCTTCGGTCTTTACCTGCCTTTTCAACCTTTTTCACACTGTAGATGCCAATTTTGCTGACCCTATTTGGACTCGATCATGGCCCTCTGATTTGAGAAAGGCACCTCATTTTTTCAAAAACTTCCATGCTCAGAATAAATCATACAATACCTTTGTCCCTTTGAATAATAAAAGGTTGTGTTTGTTTTAAACCTTAATGACCATATGCCAAATGACCCTTTTTTTGAATCATGATGGACAATAATTCAAAAAGTGCTGTCTCTTGGTGTTAGAACTCAAATTTCCCTTTTGGAACTAGATGATGCCCACTGTGACTGAAATTTGACTAAGGTGTAAACTGTAGTGGTCTTTGCCCAGGCTTGATCATTTTTTGTCTAAGAAGGTGCTTGCTTTTACAATCTTTTCTCTTTTGCAGGTGCCCACATTGCAACTGATTTCTTTTCATGCTTTCCAAAGTCTTCAAAACCCAGATGATGACTTGTGATAAAACGTCCTGACTGTTCCTTGCTTTGAAGAAATGCCTCCTCCTTTTAAGCTTGGCTTGACAGACTCCTGTAGGTGTCTTTTGATTCCAGAACCTCTGTCTTAATCTGCTGAAGGTTATTTGATGAACAGGCTTTGACAAAAGCTTTCTCTTATACATGGTGTCAGTTTATGCTTCCAGGTGATCCATAAGTTGCTTTTTGATTGTAAGTGCCATATTTTGGTTGCATCCCTTCATACCATATTTCTCTGTTTACTTGAAAGGTGCTTTTTTAGACTTCTTAGCATGTGACAGTGAGGTGTTGTTTGACCCCTTCTCCTAAGGAAACTGCCCCTTTTTGTATCAATGGCATACATAGTCAAATTGTCTCCTGTCCACTATGAGGTATAGTTTGACAGACATTTTCCTATGGGTAGGAAAAACAATATTTTTTGAAACATAAACACCATCTGTCACTTGTGTAAAGCTTTTTGCTTTCTTTCTTTGTCTCTTTCCACTGCATCTTTGGATCAATCAGTCTTCAAAAACATTCAATGCCTTGGCCATCTGCTCATGAACGAAGGAGGCCCTTCACTTGGAAAAGTATCTGAAGATTGTTTAATAAACCTGTTTGACAAAGATTTTCCTTGGATGTGATGGTAAGAAGACAACTTGAAAAACATCAATACTGGCACCTCTGCTTGAACTCACTACTGTGCTTCAGAAAAACCCCAGTCAAGGTGTCACTGTCTCACTGTACTGCTCTGAGGGTAACTGAAATGTCATCATTTTCTTTGGTCAACTTATGACAAATTTTGTTTTTTGAAAGATAATCTCTGTGACTATGGAGGTCAGCACCCTTTGAAAAACAAACACCTTTCCTTCTGCCTGTGTAATGACATGTTTTGTCAACACCTCTTCAATTTGGTCTTGTGGACAAGCAGGCTGCTTATGATTGGAATTGTTTTTACTAATGACATGCCTCTCTAAAGTTTCATCAATTCACATGATTTGAAAACTTCTCATGACTTCCTTTACAAGACCAAACTCTGTTTTCCTTTGAACTTGCATATTTATATTTCGGATCTATCCTCAAGATGATTATCATTATCCCCATAAAACCCAGAGTCTCATTTTCACCGTTCAAGAAAAGAAAACCCGTGAATTTCAATCCTAAGTCAATACCGGCTACTCGCTTGTAGATGAAGGAGGCGCCCTAACCTCGCTTTGTAAATGAAGGAGGCTCCGGGTCATGAAAAATTGGCTTCACTTTACAAGGGGATAGTGCCTTTCTTACTGTGATTTTCATGCTGGAAGAAAAATGCAAGGTCTTGATGAGTGATTCTCTGTTTTGCAGATATATCTCAGGCTCATGTTGCATTTAGAAACAGCTATTCTTCTAACTGTAGATTCAAGCATTTCCTCCTGAGATGAAGTTATATTTCCTGTCTTTGTAGAATCCATAAAACACTGCAAAACACCTAATAATCAGCTTGAGACTGGGGTTTATGCAGTGCTGAGACCTAGGGATATAAGTGGCGTGACTTAGAGCTGTTATCAACTTGATTTGCAAAGTGGGAGGTCAGTCATGGTTGGTCTGTTAGCAGATGGAGGCTTTTTTGGCTTTTTGATGATTGCCAAGGGTAAAATGTCTTAAAGCGCCACTTCCTAACATAGGGGAGACTTTTGAAACAAATTCTGATCTGCCTTAAAGCCGATGGGCGTAACAAGAGGGGTCGAAACTAGAAAAAAATAGTGGATAATGATTTTAACATATGATGGGAGAATAGGATCAGAAAGTAAGAGGGCGAAAAAAAGTTTTGTGAGGGTTTTCTAGATGACAGATTGACATATGGAATTCAGCTTCTAGAAAACTCAGCTATGGATATAGTCATCACTAACATGTAAAAAATACTGATGGCTAACAGTATCATCAAGAATTGAAGACATGTTAGCTTTTACAATACAAATTTTGGTTACTTTAATGGAATTCACAATCTCCAAAGTCTTATAGTAGCCTAGATTTATTTGAATCTATTAAGCGCACAAATGAATTTAGGTTGGTTTAATTTCATTTTTTATATAGGTTATATTCAACATAAATACTACGGGTCAATACCATGTGTTCTCATAAACATGGAGTTAAAAAACCATGGGTAACTTGACCAAGTCAAGTTTACCTTGACTACCCAACAAAAATTATTAATAAGGTAGAAATTTTATTTTTATGATTTTAGTTTGAAGTTATTTTTATTTTAACATAGGTTATTTTTATTTTATTTTGGTAAATTCAAAATGTTTATAGTACATTACATCTCTATCATGTTAGAATTTGTTAAGCCCTATCCTGAGAATTTTCAAGAGGTGCACCCGAGTTGGAAAAGAGATATGGTGGGTCGAGATGCATGCACGAAAGCGAGCGTGCCTCACTGAGACAAAGCATGAAAGATGGTGTAGTTGGGTGAGGTCACCTGCACGAAGGCAGGTGCTACCTACACAAAGTAAATTTCATGAAGAGAATAGTGGATATACGGCTATGTTGGATGCGCCATGGTAAACGGTGGTTAGATGGGTTGTGCACCTTGAGCATGCTCACATGAAGGCGGGACGTCGGGAGCCCAACACAAGGAAAATGTGTCATGTCAAGAAAGTGAGTTGACCGATTGAACAGGATAGAATGACTTGTGGGACATCACATCGAGCACACAAAAAGGAAGATGCGCTCCCTGAACGCACCTGCATGAAGGAGGGAACCTAGGTGCCAACAAGTGATTTTGGTTAGTGAGAACACAAGGCGATATACGATCACAAGTAGATCGACATGGGAGAAATGTGTTGTGCACGGTGGCGACAGGCACACACCCTGGGCGCACCTACACGATGGAAAGGTGTCAGGAATCCAACGTCATTCATTGTGTGTCGTGCACACCAAGACTCCAAGATGAAGGGGCTCCACACAATGAATACATGTCGGCTACACAAGTTGGGTGGGCGTCGGCTAATGGCATTGGTGCCTCGAATCCACAAAAAAAACAAAATGAAGGGTCATGTCAATGTTATGTAGGGGCACAACCACACCAACCAAGGGGCTTCGAAAAAAATTGCAATAGGTCGACCTAGGGTGTGCCTGCCTGGGAAGGGGCATCTGAAAAAGAAGTAAGGTTAACTTGAAGATGTAAAAGGGCATTGGTTGGACTTAATGGATGAGCTAGGATGCATATAAAAAGAGAAAAGACATGAGGGAGAAAGGCATCAATGGATCACAAATGTAATATCACATAACAAGTTCGTTGGGCGAAGGTCTGCGATATCGTAGAGTTTTTCTCAGTGAACGAGCAGAGGAAACGAACAAGAAGAAAGGCGTAGGGGAATGCGCTCACCTAGGAAAAGTTGGAAGTCATGCTACAAATGTTCTGTTGAGTTTCTTTGGGCAAGTTGAGCTATAGGGTGCCCTAGTTTTGCTGTAAATAAAATTTTTATAATGTTGAAGTGTAAGGCTAAGTGTTGCACGGAATTTGGTTAAGTGTTGTGGCAACAAACCTTTGGGGTTCAGATGAACATTGGTTGTACTACTAATGTAATATACTTGAAGTTTAATAAAATTAAAGGGGTGAACTTGTTTGGGATTTCCCCCCTCCCATTGTACATGTTTATCTTGTTCATCAAACATTGTTCACTTTACGATATCGCATTGTTAATCAAGTTTTATTTCCATTGTTTATGTTGAAGTTACGATATTGCATATTTATATAAAGAGTGAATAAGATTAAATTTAACTTGAAAAATTGGCTAAGTGAGAAGTGTTAAGAAGTAGGCGTATTTTGGGTTAGAGTAGTTATATAGCTTGCAACAAAATATCACTAGTGCTGCACAACGCCCATGGTGGACTTAAGCCATAACGTGGGGCGATGACAGATTGGAAAGCACCTTGCAATGTAACTAGCCTAGATCCATGATCTAAAATTATGCATGAACATAATAGAATACATATATAAACATAAACACATAAGTGCAACAGAAATAAAAATCCATTTCATTAATATCAAAGAACTGAAATATGCTTACATATAGAATGGAAATAAACTAGCTCGGGCGATGGTAGCTTATATATGAGAAGATATGTGGCAGTTATATGCCTATGAAATGTGTTACAATGAGGCTCAGTGGCCTTTTTATCATTGATAAATAATGAGAAACCCTAAACATCAAAAAACCTAACCCTAGGAGATGAAGCGCAAAAAGCTTGTGGGCCCCGTTGGGGTAAGTTTGAACGTCAACTTCCCGAGGTCGTAAATTTGGCATACAAACTCCATTTGGATATCATAATACCTCGTTTCGAATATCTCAAGGAAGAGGACAAAAATAAATAATTAAACAAGATTGGAACTTTTTCGATCTCTCCAATTTTCCTAAAAACGTCTTTTATTCCCTCAAAACGGCTCCGGAAGTTTAGGACCCGAAAACCTACCAAAAATAGAAAATTGTGCTACAGTTAAGGAAGAATGGTGGGGTCCAAATGGAATAGGAAGGTGGCCACAAAAATCCACCTGGATCACTCCTCCCCCATTAGGAAGCAATGGTCCCCATTGCGTTAAGTGCCTCCATGAGATGGGGAAAATTCTTATGAACTTGGTCCCTAGTGAGCCACTTGCCTTAGTGTAGGAGTTGGCCATCTTTGACAACTAGATATAGTTTGATATTCTGCTGGCGAGTGTTCTTGATCTTTATGCCCATGATCCGATCAGGTAGCTCTTTTGGTGTGAGTTGTTCCACAATATCAGATGTGTCCAATAATGGTGGAAATTATGGCCAAAGGCGGTCCACATTTAACACTCGGTGCAGGCCAAGGAACGATGGAATGCTGAGCTCGAAGGCATTGTCTCCTACATCCTTGGTGATAGTGTATGTCCCATGTCAGAGGGGGCGAAGCTTGTAGTGGGGTTCAGCAAGGCACTCCTTCTACAAATATAGCCAAACTTTTTCGCCCACCTGGAACTTGTGTGGCACCCAATGTTGATCATGTCGCTGCTTGTACTTAACATTGGCTTTGTCCAATATTTCATGGACCTATTGGAGGACGTGTTGAATGTGATCAATGAAGTTTTTTGCCCTGTCAGCCTTGGATTGGACATGAGACAACTTTTCTTGAGTATTTGCAAATGGTATGGCCACATCAATGGGGCATAGTGGCTGGAATCCCAATACCACCTGAAAGGGGTTGTGGCTAGTTGAGATATGGAGAGCTCGATTGTAGCTATACTAGACATAAGGAAGGATTTCATCTCATCTACGAGGATGCTTCAAGTTGTACATGTGCAGAATGTGCACGTTCATCTTGTTGACGACCTCTATTTGGCCATTAATATGGGGGTGGAAAGTCATCGACGTAGTGAGCTTGGTATCCAACATCAACCAGAGACTTGACCAAAATGTACTTAAGAACCTGTTGTACTGATCTGAGATAACCAGGAATGTGGGATCCCAAAGTGCACACACACTCATTCGAGGAAGATTTTGGTAGTGGATTTTGTTGCGATACTCTTCTTGCAGGCCACCAGAATGGCCATCTTAGATAGTTTTTCAATTACCACGAAAACACAGTCGTTGCCATGCTTAGTAGAAGTAAGGATCAACATGTAATCCGTGGAGATGGATTCTCAAGGTCGACTAGGAGTAGGCATAGGAGTATATGGAAATTTCTTCTTGATGGTCTGTTTGGAAATGGCATAGGAAGTGCATATCTGATGTACTTCCCAACATCTTGTCGAAGGTTTGGCCAATAAAAATACTTTTGCAGTACTTCCACTATTTTCTCTACCTCGAAATGTCCAACAACCCAACTGTAGTGCGCTTCCCAAATCATCTGGGCATGCTCGCTTGAAGGAACACACAAGTGTTCCAGGTGGCATAACAATGCATCCTGGAGTTGATAATTTAGAACTTGCTTACCTTCAGGAGCGTTTGGTATGTGTTGTCGAATTATGAATCACTCTTGTAAAAAGTTGGCCACCGAGAAGCCTCGTCCCTGCCAGAGTCGAGCACGGTGGTCAGTGCCAGATTAGTGGTCAGATGAAGTAGTCTGCAACATTATTGGTGTTGTCCTTATTGTACTTAATGTTCATATGAAACTGTTGCAAGTATGTGGACCATTTATGATGGCGATCGTTATGCCACTTCCCTTGTTTCTGTATGAAATACAGGGGTCGGTGGTCTATGTGGATGATTTTTTCCTTCCCCAGAATGTAATGATTTCATTTTCGGCAGGCCTGAACAATGAAATAAATCTCTTTGTCATAGCGGGGATACTTTCAGACTGTGTCTGAAAGTGTCTCACTGTGATATGTGACTATATTTCCCTACTGAGTAAGAAATGAACCAATAGCATATTCGAAGGCATTTGTCTCAATATCAAATGGTTGTTGAAGGTCTAGTAATGTGAGCACTGGTGTAGAGCAGGTTCGATGCTTCAACTCGGTGAATGCCTTAGGATTCAGACCAAAAGAATTTTATTTTCGCCCATCCCTTGGTGAATTGAGTAAAAGGCCAAGTGGTATGAGAGAAGCCCAACATGAACGTGTGGTAGAAGTTAGGATGACCCAGAAAAATTTCGAGCTCTGTTAGAGTGGTTGGGGCTGGCCAATCCCAAATTACCTGTATCTTGGCTTGGTCCACATGCACAACACTCTTATTGATGGTGTACCCCAGATATTGAATCTGGGTCATGCCAAAAGTGCATTTCTCCAAATTAGCACACAACTTGTGTTTCTGCAGTGTTTGGAGGACGTGTTGAATGTGGTGGAGGTGCTCTTCCCAACTCTGGATGAAGATCAGGATGTCATCAAAATACACCACCACGAATGAGTTGGTGAAAGGTCACAAAATGTTTTCCATCAGCCTCATGAAGGTTGTGGGGGCATTCGTCAACTCGAAAGGCATAACTAACCATTCAAAACGACTCTCATTGGATTTGAAGGTAGTCTTCCACACATTGGAGGGTTCAATTGGTACCTGGTGATAACCGAACTTCAAGTCAATCTTGCTAAAATATCCCCCCCCCTTGATTTGGTCTAGCAGGTCATCAATTTGTGGAACCAGATACCTATTCTGGATAACGATCTTGTTGAGCACCGGATAGTCATTACACAGTATCTAGGTCCCATCCTTCTTTTGTACCAACATGGTCGGGCTTGTACAGGGTGATGAACTTGGTCTAATGTGCCCTTTTTGTAGCAACTCTTGAATATACCTCTTGATCTCATCATTCTCCAGAACAAAACATTGATAGATTGGCCCATTGGGTAGCAGCACACCCGAGGTCAGATCCATTGAGTGCTTGACCTAATATTGTAGAGATACCCCTGTGGGAGAGGTGAAAATGTCCTTGTAATCCTCCACGACCTTGTCCATATGTTTTTTTCATGTAGAGGAGCACTGTCTGGAGACCGTGGCCACAATATTCTTCTGTCCTTGAGGGAGAATCATGAGGAGAACAAATTTCTAGGTCCTGGAGATGATGTTACTGCATTGCTTTGAAGTGATCAAAGTGATGGTGGTAGGCGATGCTACCTCCTGTATTCTATACAAATTATTGTCCAAAGTAATAATAATAGTACGAGGCCTAGATTCATACACAACATGTCGCTTCCACAAGTATGGTTGGCCTAATAATGCATCAAAAAATTTAAGAGGAGAAATATCACACAGTACCTCATCTGTGAAAGACTTGATGTTATAGGGAAGGCGAAACTATTGGTTGACGTGAATATCTCATCCTTGGTGAAGCCACCCGATGGTGTATGGTTGTGGGTGTGTTGTGGTCGGTAGGCCTAGCCGCTGCATAACCTCTGCTGAAATGAGGTTCTTTTGGCTCCCACTATTGACAATGAACTACAACGAAGAACCCTTCACCACATATGTGAGTGGAAGAGGCACTCCCCCTCCTCTAGATATTCGAGCTCATTGTTACACAGTAACTTGTCACCATGCTCATTTTCTCATCCCTGATCCTAAAATGCCTTGTGATGAATCCTCTGCAATGTTTCGATCATCAAGAAATATGTTGACATATCCCCTTGAAGATCCAAAGAAGACTTCGACCTTGAAATATAACTGAAGAAACTTGGTCAAATTGCTTATTTCCTGGGTCAAAACCCTTCCTGGTGCCATGACTATGCTGATGTCCTTATCCCAGTTCTGACCCAACGCTGTTAGCGCCCTAGTTTATTGGAAAACCACGTTGATCCCATTTTTGGAAGTGCTTACTCAAATGGAGGAGAAGCTTCGACCTCTAGAAGCTCAAGGGTGGCGAGTTGGTTGTTGAACAGAGATGATAAGGTCAAGTTATCTCATTTTGGAGCTTTGATCTCATCCATGGGGGGTCATCCCTTAGAAAGTGAGCCTTCCTCCTCCTTTCATGGGCTCTCAACCTCCTTCTCCTTGCTATAAATTCACATCCCTCATTCCCCAAAGTTTACAGCTTGGTTGATCATTTTCAGACTCGTCTGAACTCTCATCCCTTCGCATGCTTGCATCATGATTGAGCCTAAGTGCACGGGAGAAGGAATCCTTTTGAGCTGGGTGAAGGACTCATATTTTCGCCTAAGGATGCCTCCAACATCAATGCATGGTTGTAAGCTCTCCTTTTGTAATTTATCAATAATAAAATCTGATGATTGCTTTCTATATTTGTCTGCATGATTATGCAAATATTTTGGTACTCCTTGATCTGCTAGAGTACCAAAAAGGGAATGATTCTTTCAAAACTATCAGAGTCCTAGGTGAATGTGGAGGTACAACCTAACATTCCTTATGTTCAAATGTTGAATGTACAATATCAACAGTACGTCTAATAGCCCCAACCTTCGGTTAGTGCTGTTGTGACCAATCCTCAGTTTGTTTCTTACACCCAAGCTGGTGTGAATCTCCTTCTGGGTCAATTTGGTCCTTTCCCTCATCAGTCTGGTACTCAATACCAACCTTTTCTTCAAGGTCAGTACCAACAACCCCAAATTGGGCCCCAACCTTGTGCTTCATATCAAAAAATTCATCAGTACCATAAGGCTTAGATAGGACCTCAGGCTAGACCCTATGGTTAGCAAGGACTGCAAGTTGGACCTCATGTTTAGCAGGGACCACAGGCTTCACCTCATGTTCAACAGGGACCACAGGTTGGACCCTAATTTCAGCAGGGGCAACAAACTGGACCTTTTCTTGGACCCCATGTCTAGCAAGGTACATAGCCTCAGTACTCGCATGGCCATATCAACAACCCCAGTCAGGTCCTTATCAGTAATATATCCAGCAATGTCCTTATCAACCATGGGGTAAATATGCACATCCAGGTCAGAACCTGCCTTATTGGGGCCATAATGCTTATCAATAAGGTTGGAACCCCCAAAATTTCTCGCCTCATCATCCTCCTTTACCGTTCTTGTCTACGTTGGAATTGTTGGATGTGTCAAAGCTCACAAATTACCCCATCCAGCATCAGCTGCATTGGCCGTCGATTCGAACAAAGATTCCAGGAGATTGTTCGAAGTTCGAAGGAAAATATGGGGAAGACCCTCAAACCCATGTTATGACATACCATCTATGGTGATACTCTAATTCTTGGGTTGATGATTCTATTCATATTCATCTTTTCCAGCGCACTTTGACTGCTGTTGCAGCCAAATGGTACATTGAGCTCCCTCAAGGAGTTTTCTTCGATATCAATTCCTTGGCTATGGCATTCCCCACTCGTTTCCAGCTACATTTCCAGTATGAAACCGACACCCATTTTCTCAATTCGTTGAAGCAGTCGATTGCTACGCATATCTCAGATTATATCCATAAATAGCGGCGTCATTTTCGCCTTATCAAATTTGAGATCTCAGATCAGTTGTTGACTGAATGGTTCACAAAATCATTCGTTCCCAAAATTTCAAAATATCTTGCAAAGGGAGGGTGTGTCACGGAAGAGGAGGTCATCACTAGAGCTCAATAATTTTACTTGGTTTATTCCCAGTATGGGACTCTATATGAGTTTTTACCTGATGCATCACACCCTTTGAATAATCCTTCATTATCTCAGTCTTCTGTTACACCTCCGGTGGATGGTGTTATTGGGACAGTGGCGCATACTTATAGTAGTGTTCCTAAGGCTTCCTTGAAGTCCAAATCTAATGTTGCCATTACGCCCCCTCCTTATTAGAATTAGAAGAATCCTGGTAAAACCTCAGAGGTAAATGTTGTCCAGTCTACCGCAGCAGAAAAATCCTCAAAGGGTAAGAAAAAGGTTAAAGGAAAGTCTAAATTCGAGAACCCTAAACAGGATTCAAAGAAGTCTTTTGTTGGTGATTCTTCATCACGTAAACCCAAATATCCTTGTATAATATGTGATGACGATCATTACACCAAGGATTTTACTCAGCGTACCGAAGTTTCCTGTCTTCTGAAGGGCGCACCTAGGACTCTGATAGTTTTGAAAGAATCATTCCCTTCCAAGCAGACATAGATGGTAGACCAGGTTCAATTATCTGGTAGCTCTTAGATGTTCATGGCTGGAACAAAATCCATTTCCATCACCATGAGAATGAAATATTATCCCAATCCATCCAAGGCTCTTGTGGAACCGAAAGTCCTAGATAACTCTTCCTCTTCCACACCTCCTACCTCTCGTTCTCTCTAGATCAAGAGACCGAGTAGTGACTCCATCATCAGACCACCCCGAAAAGGTTTTTTTCGGAAATAGTATTACAATATAAATGCGAGAGAAAAACAACACTACAACATTATAACAGATCTAGCTCAGGCACCTTCAACGATGTCGGCTTTGGAGGTCCTTCAGTTGTGCCCATCACAACGGAAGGCGCTACTCACTGCCATTGGAGGTATTGATCCTTCAGATTCTAATATGATTATTTTTTATCTCGAGAATTTCGTTCCTTACCTCCCATCTCAGGTAGATTTTCTGATTCAAGTGACTATTATGGGAAATAATATTCATAAAAATGTCGTTGATGAAGGCGCTTTGATCTGCATCATGTCTGTCACATGCTGGAAAGCCATAAGATTTCCCCCATTGAGTCAGTCCTCGAATACCTTAGAAGCTTTCTATGGTCGAGGTTCTTGGTCGTACGAAATTCTCAAGGCATTTCCCATCCTATTAGAGGGGAAAATGGGAACATGGAAGTTGAGGTGGAAGATGCCAACTTGAACTACAATCTCCTTCTTGGACGTAGTTGGACAAAATCTATGGTTTTTGTGGTCTCCACCCTCTTTCGTCTCCTCTATTTCCCTCATAAAGGGAAGATAGTGACTGTGCATCAGTTGGATTTCCTACCCTCTGAGTCTTCAACAAGCAAAATTCCATATGTTGCGAAGGACGCTAATCCTTTTGAGAACATTGGGACGGGTCTTTTCAAAGACTCATATCTTATGGGAGATTTTCCGCTTCCACCTCTAAATGTTGCCTCCATCAATATGATTTCGTCTGGTCAAGATCCATGGATTTTTCCCAATGCCGACCAAATTGAGAGTTTTTGTGACGCTATGCATCTTAGCCCAGCTGAGAATATGTATCAATATATCCTTAGGGCTTCCAAGGCTGCATTTGAGACCAATACTTATTTGGTTTCATCCCTAAACACTTATGTGCAGTCCACTTGGTTTGGTTTTGGGACTCTGATGATCCCTTGAATGAGACTTTCCCCACTGATGAGAGTATCATGGAGGTCATTGTTACACAACAATTTGTCACTGTCCATGTACTCCCATTTCCTGATCCTGGAGGCCCCCAACAGTGACCCCTGTGTCTATTTTCCATCATGAAAATGTTCCATTATATCCCTTGTAGCATATTGAACAAACTCTCTGTTGACGATTCCTGAAGCAGCTCCTTAAAAACATGGTTATCTAGAGCGACGCACCCTCTGCATGTCTTGTTTGCGCAGATAGTTTTTTTTTTGGTCCGGGGCAGCGCCGATCGACGCTAGAATGAGAATCATACCCACATCGATCCTCTTCTGGAAAGTTTTTTAAAAATGGAAGTGAAGCTTTGATATCTAAAAGCTTCATGGTGGAGAGTTGGTTTTTTTTCATGAGGTTAGAGCCAAGCTTATCCCTATGGGCTTCTTGTTCCTACAAAAGTGGAACCACCCAAAGGGATAACCCATTTCCCCACCTTAAGTGGATGCATGTTCCCTCTTCCCTTGCTATAAAATGGACATCCTCCCATACCTCTGCTAGTTATAACGTATATAGAAGAACAAAAGAGAGATATTTGTTGCTATAAGCGTTGAGTGAGAGTTGAGACCTTCGGCCCCTTCGTATCAAGTTGAAATGAGCACTTTGGAGACATGCCTGGATTTGGACCCGTTGAAGGAGAGCTACGAAATCAAGGTGCAGGTTGTAACTCCCCCTCTTTATATTAATATAATACAATTTATTATTTCTTTCCATTCTCGTCTTTAATGTATGATTGGATTTATATTTCTCCTTGATCAACTAGATAGATTTTTTATGTGAGATATATGTTATGCTTTCATGCTTGCTATTGTTTAATCTCTTTTGCAAGTAACCAAGTGCTGGTGACAGTGAGGATCTGACTATGGAGCGTAAAGGATCAAAGTACTCAAGTTTGGAACAACATCATCGAAGTAGGTGATCTATTCACGATATGTGTCCATTTACAATCTAGGAAAGTAGGCTTTAGATTGTTCCCTATCATTACTAGACCCATCCTAGGGCTAGAGGGATCGTCTTTGTCCGTAGAGAGGATTTTCCTGCATAACAAATTGGCAACTCCACTGGAGAGTGCTAGCCTTTAAGTATCCTATTTTCAATTTTCAATTTTTTGTTTTTTCATCAATTTTCATCGAGTGTCCATCTCTTTGTCTCTGTAGCTTCTCTAACTGCTTAAAGACATTCATCTCTCTGTTTAAGTGATAAGCTTGGTTTCAGTTTAGTAAACCCTTTTATTTTCAAGTCTTCTCCTCGATCGACGCTAGTATTTCTCTGACAGTTGCGTCGATCGGCGCGGAATGCATTTGCATAGTAGCGCTTTTCCTCTTCCAGTGTGGGTTGTAGCTTAACAACCACGTCGATTTTTGTGTATAAATTTTTAGGGTTTTTATTCTATTTTTCAGCCAGTGTGTCTTATACTTTTGGGTTTTATTTGTTGTTTTAATAGCTCTTGTTCTTCTCTGTTCAACGAATTTTTTTATTCAAGTTTTACATCTTTGGTTTTCTCTTTTGCAAAGCTAGTTCATTCTTATTATCCTAGGGTTTCTAGGTGATTTTGGGTCATCCGAGTTGTTGCGTGCTTTGTTGATTTCCAGATTTATTATTGAATCAAGTCTTGTCATATCTTTTAATATTTTTATTTGATTAGGTTTGTCTTTCGGTCGGTTCTCACGATTAGAATCTTCAAGTGTCAACCTTGTGTGCATTTGAGTTTCTTTTTGTCGTAAAGCATATATCACAATTTCTTTGTTTCGACTGAAGTTTGTTTTTCCTTGAGTGTTGGTTAGTGTAGAAATAAAGAGTGTCTTGTTTTGAGGAAATTGGTTTGGGTCTCTCTTTTATTTTCGAAACTTCGCCTCTTGTATGCTTTTTGGGTGATTTCAGTAGTACTCAAAGTGAGTGTTTGTTTTGATTTACATTCTACATTTTGCATTGTGCTTATAAGAAAAAATACAAAATTTTTTTGGCTTCATTTTGCTTTAGAATATGAAAAGTTTCATTTCGATTCACTTCTCGTGCATATAGTGAAAGGAAAGAAATTGAAAAGTTTCATTTCGATTCGCTTGCAGTGCATTTAGTGAAAGGAAAGAAATTGAAAAGTTTTTGTTTCACCTTAATATTGTTCACTTGAAGAGGAAAGTGAATGTCATTCCATGTATTTGTTTTGTTTTCTGCATTGATTGTATGAGTTTCCTTCTCCCTAATTAACGTAGTTTTCATTGAAATGAATGATTTCTTATCTCATTTAGCTACATCTTAGGGATTCAGGTGACATTGGTATGAATTTAAAACCGAGATATAATTCAAGGTCAACCTTAAAATTTATTGAATCAACCTAAGGAGCATTTGGAACCTAACGAATCACATTTAGAGGTCTAGGTTAAAGACATGTTCCAACGTTATTAAGCGTAGAATTGTTCGCTAATATTTTGTGTTACAACGAAGGGGTGATATCCCGTCCTGCATATGGAAGTATATTGATGTATGAAAGTATATTTTGGGACGCTCTCATCGAACGGCTATGCATCAGACAACACTACTAAGGAATTTGACCTCCACGTATGGTTGCATATATTTTGGGAGACACCATTAGGCTGCAAAACCTACCATAGGTAACTGAGTCGGCTGCCTTGTAGAAATGATACACCGAACATAGCATTCGGGGAGATTGGCTGTCGTACATTAAGTTCTTGGTAATTTCTCTTTTATTTGATCACCAAGGTGTATATTGTAGTTCATGGCTACTTGGTAATCCGTTTTCCTAGTTTACCTCTTTTTGATTTATTTCATTTGTAATTTCTAAAATTAATTGCCCACGATCACATGGATTACCTATTAGAATATTTCTAGGCCACATCATGAGTAAATCCTTATAAAGATATTGTTTAAAGCCTTGAATTAATCATCTTTTTCCTCTTCTACTTTTTGAGATAAGATCATCATGGTTGAACCATAAGGTTCAGTTTCCTCTGCATCATCCTCTTCCGAAGAGACATTGTCACCTGTCTCTTCTGATTCTTTGCCTTTGACTAGGACTCAAATTGATGAGTTTGACCTCGTTCTGAGTATCCAACCTCTTACAACTCGATCTAATTATGATGTGCCAATAGCCTACATCACCTACCCTTTGAATCCGTTATTTGATCCCATTGAAATATCCCATGAACGACCATATAGTATATACGATATACCTGGTGTATCGTTCGTGCATTTTTCGCATCCATCTCAGACCACTGCCAATCAGTTATTCCTGATGGTTTTTGAAGGAGAGGTTTCATCTCCCCAAGAGGTTTCAAGCACCATTAGTGGTGTAGATGATTATTTTTTTGAGGGACATAAATTACCTCCCAAAGGTTTTCCCTATGTGGAGACCTCTCAGCTTTCCACCTAGTCGTATATTCCATTTGGTTACACCTCGTTGGGACACCTGGTCTCGAGTATGTCGAGTGCCATGGATTTGTATTAAAATACTATCGGGAAGAATACTGGGGTATCTTCCCCTGGTCCGAATGTTTATAACGTGTCTGTTTCCATCCCTTCTCAAACAACAGTTACGCCTACTCCTGCAAATCCAATTATTTGTGTAGGTGTTTCAGCAACTCCCGTAAGAGTTCCTACATCGATTCCATCGACTTCGATTTCTGGTGGGGGTCCAACCCTATCGAATGTTTCCCAATCCTCCGTTGGACCATCTGTGAGTGGAACTCAAGCTCACATCCTAGGTTCCTCCCAAGTTGTTGGTAGCATTCTTATGCCTTCCAGATCATCTGGTCCAATAGGGTTACATAAGATCAGTATCATCAATTTTTGCGGAGTTTTAACCAGCAACCTTACATCCCGTATGGTTTCTAATAGTTGTAGATGCAGTTAATAAATCCACAAGGATTTCAAGGGCAGTTTGGCATTCATTCATGGAGTTATACTTTTCAGCAGGGTCATATCTATGGTAAAAAATTGACTTTATGGGCAGCAAGGACAACCTTACATACAACATGCAATTCCTTATGTACAAAATAGTCAACCTTTGCTCATCAAGGTCAGTTTTCTTATTTTCAAGAGGGAAAACCTTCTGGTCAACCATTCCAACATCTCCTTCAATAAGGTTAGCCTTTTGTCCAGCAAGGACAACCCTCTTTTCAGTAAAGCCAGGTCCTTGTTCAGCCAGGTCAACCTGGTCCTAAGGGGAAACCTGGCCAACCTCAACAACCTCTTGGTATCATGTTGTCAAATCCTTAGGGTACCGTCCAACAGCCCCAAGGTCAAACCTTGGGCTCACAAGGTCAACCATTGGGTTCCCAAGGTTACATTTTGGGTTCGCAGGGTCAACCACAAGGAAATCCATTCCAAAAATTTCAGCAACAATATCCATATGCAGTGAACTATGGTCAGGCTGGACCTGAATGGTTTGTTGCAGGTCAGAATCCTTTTTTGGGTCAGCAACTGGGATATGGTCTGAATCCACAAGGTTTCATTCTTATGGAAAAAATCCATATGGGAAAAATCCTTCGGGATAGAACCCTTGAGGGGCAGAATTTTTCCCAAGCTGGTTGGGATCCACAAATGAACATGTATTAAAGACCGAACATTATTCCCTTTAATTCGTAATTTTTTTTTCTAGCGATGTTGGAACTTCCTGATGTGTCGAGATTGACCAATGACCCAATTCTTCATAATCTATATTGGCTCCTAGTTCCAACCAAAATTCCAAGTTATTGCCCCAAGTTTGAAGGCAAGTCTAGAGAAGACCCGCAGGCACATGTTATGACATACCATATTTGGTGCTCCTCCAATTCCTGGGTTGACGATTTCGTCTGTCTCTGTATTTTTCAAAGGACATTGACTAGTGCCACTGCAAAGTGGTACATTGAGCTTCCACGCATAAATTTTCAGGACTTCAAATATTTAGCCATCACTTTTCTTACACATTTTCAATTCCTGTTCGTTATGAAACGAGAACCCGCATCCTTACATCCTTGAAGAAAGATACTACTACGCATATCTTTGATCATATCCATGAATGGAGAAGGCATCGTCATTTGATCAAGTTTAATATTCCTGATCAACTGTTGATTGAATGGTTTACCAAGTTATTTGTCAGTCATATCGCCAAGGATATTTCCATGGTGGTAGCTATCACAGAAGAGCAAGCCATAGCTCATGCTCAATATCTCAATTTGGTCTATTCCCAATCTAACATGTTATATGATATTTTACCTGATGCTTCGCACTCGAGCTCTGAGTTTGCAACCTCAAAATCCTCGGTGACACCACTAGTGGACGACGTAATTGGATCTATTTCCCAGACTTCCTAGAAGTCTTCTTCTACTTCCAAGAATACATCTCCTTCTTTATCAGATTATGTTCCTCAGAATCCTACGAATCCAGGAAAAACTTCAAAGGTTAATGCCATTCTGTCTTCTGCGGCCAAAAAATCCTCTAAAGGAAAAATGAAGGGCAAGGGTAAATCTAAATCTGATGTCCCAAAACATGATTCCTCCAAACCCCACACTGATGGTGGAGTTAAACGTAAACCGAAGTACTCGTGCTTGATATGTGATGATGAGCACTACACTAAGGACTGTCCTCGATGGGCTAAGGTGAGTCGTTTACTGAAGGGCTTTCAAGGGACTTCGACTATTCTTAAAGAGCCGTTTACATCACAACATAATAAAATGGTGGAACAACCCCAATATTCCACCTCTTTTGGTTCTCAGGTGTTCATGATGAATGGTTTTGCACCCATCTATATAGTTACTAGATCTAAAGATTATTCGGGTTTGTGTTAGTCGGTGGGGAAATAAATCGTTGATGCTCCTACTCCTTCTCCCCTGCTTACTTCTGTCCCTCTTCATATTGAAAGGCCTAGTTCTGATCTTGTTGTATCGCCACCTTCTAAAGGTGTGCTCCGAAAATCCTCGTATAATCTAAACGCCCGTGCCGATCAACACTACAATATTGTTGAGGATTTAGCTCAGGCGTCATCTGCTATTTTTGTGATAGAGGTGCTTTAGAGTTGTCCGTCACAACATAAAGTGTTGTTATCCACTATCGGAGGGATTGATCTATCTGATTCAAGCCTCATTACTTTTTATTTGGAAATTTTTTTTCCACGTCTCCCTCATCAACTTGCTTTAATTATCCAAGTTGGTATTAATGGAAATAATATCCATCGAGCAGTCATGGATGAAGGTGCATTCACTTGCATCATGTTTGTTTTGTGTTGTAAAGCCATCGGTTCTCCAAATATTAACCAGTCTCCAAATATTTTGGAGGCCTTCGACGAAAGGGACTCTTGTCCTTTTGGTATACTCCCCAACTTGCCTATCACGTTGGAGGGAAAAATGGTCAACATTTAGGTATAAGTCGTTGATGCCAAACTCAATTATAATCTTCTCCTCGGTTGCAGTTGGACTCACGTTATGCTTTTCGTACCGTCCACTCTCTTTCATGTTCTTTGTTTCCCACACGAAGGAAATATCATCACTGTTGACTAGTTGTCCTTTTTCTCTTCCACTTATTCAGAAGGAAATGTTTCGTATGTAGAGCATACCACCACACCCTATGAAAGTGTGGGGGAAGGTATTTTCAAATATTCTTCCCTAATGGGTCTATTTTCTATTCCTCCACCAAAAACTACTCAGGTCAATATGATCTCCATTCTTCTGATCCTTGGATCATCCCTTCCCCTGATCAATTCGATTCGTTTGGTGATGTGATGCTATTAAGCCGAGTAGAAGTCAATTATTGTGAAATCGTTTCAGCTTCGGCTAATGATCTAAACATGCTACTTCTAGCATGCATTTTGACGCGTACCCCCAGTCCCCTTGGCTTGGTTCCTTGGACTTATCATCCCCTGAATGATACGTTTCCATCTGACGAAAGTATTGTGGAAACTATGTCTCTCAAGGAAACGCCCTGGAATGATACTCATCATCCTTCATCGTTTCTCCCGAGCCCTGGAGTAGTTTAGTCGTGTCTTGAAAATTTCTCTCCCCATGCTCCAAATTATCCACTCCTGACACTGATATCGGCACATGAGTTTTTATCTGAGGGGAACATGGGTAGCATCACTATGACAGTGCCTATCAAAATTTGTGTGAAACCAGGAATTGTTGAGAACATTCACATTGGGGTGACCTGCTCTCTAGATGAGAACAAGATCTATACTAGTCCCTTTCAATAATTTCAAGATTTTTTTGCATGGTCCTATGAGGAAATACCTAGCATAAACCCGAGTATAGTGGTGCATGAAATACCGACTTACCCTAATGCGAAGCCTGTTCGTTAGCAACTTCGCCCTGTGCATCCTAGAAAGGCGGCTGCCATAAGGGGAGATGTTGAAAAAATTCTTAAGGCTAGATTTATTTATCCTATTCCTTTGACAGATTGGGTGTCCAATATTTTCCATGTCAATAAAAATCAGGGTATCATTCGCGTTTGTGTTGATTACCGACAATATCAATCGAGCATGCCCAAAGGATAACTATCCCACTCCGTTTATTGACTAGATCATTGATGAATGTGTTGGGAGTGATATATTTTCCTTTATGGATGTTTTTTCTGGCTATAACCACATTAACATCCTGCCAGCTGATTAACACAAGAATGTATTTATATGTCCATGGGGAACCTTTGCTTACAAAAAGCTCCCTTTTGGTTTGAAGAATGCCGATGCTACCTTTCAATGTGCAATGTCTTATGATTTCCATGACATTAAGCAAATCATGCAGCCTTACCTGGATGACCTTCCTGCTCATTCATCTAAACATTGTGACCATCTTGCAGACCTTCGGGAGATTTTTCTACGCTGCCAACACTATAATATTCGCTTGAATCTGCACAAATGTGTTTTCTGCGTTGAATCTAGCAGACTCCTTGGATTTTTCATCTCTAAATAAGGCATTCGTCTCGATCCCTTGAAAGTCAAGGCTATCGTTAATTTACCCCCTCCATCCTATTTATCTCAGTTGCAGAGTCTACAACCTACGTCATTTCGTTCGCAACTATGCAGAGATTTATAAGGGCTTTACACGATTACTTAAACAAGGGATCCCATTTTTGTGGGATGAAATTTCTCAACGCTCCTTTGATGCTTTAAAGAACGTTCTCATTAACGCTCCTTTACTACATCCCCCAAATTATCATCGTGACTATTTCATTTAATTAGCAGCCTCTTCTAGCACTATTTATATGGCGTTGGTCCAGGATGACGACGATGGTACTGAACATGTCATATATTGCCTCAGTCGTAACCTTATGGATACAGAGACTTGATATGCCCATGTCTAGAAACTAGATTTAGTTGCGGTACATGTTGTTCAATGCTTTCGACATTACATTCTTATACGCATGACTACCGTGATCTTCGACTGCAATCCTTTGACTTATATTTTGACCCACTAGTCACTGGGGGGGAAATATTTAAAATGGATTTTCATTTTATAGGAGTTTGATTTCGAATTCACTACTTCTAAATCAAAGAAATCATTGGTTTTCACTGAATTGATGTGCTCCCTTCTCTCTGATTTTACTCCATTCAATCTTGATAATCACATTCTAGATGACACTCTCTTCATGATCATTGTGTATCTTCAAACCCAAATCTTCTGATCTGATTTTACCAAGTCTGATCGTCGACATATTCGACATCATTCTCAACTGTATCGTATCATTGGGGATACTTTATTCCGCTTCAGCGTAGATTTGATTCTTCGTCGCCGCCTGATTTTCTAAGAAGATGAGAGAGTGCTCAATGACTGCCACTCTAGGGCATGTAGAGGTCATATGTTTGGCTATGAAACAACTCAGAAAATCCTTCGTGCTAGTTATTTCTGGCCTTATATTTTCAAAGGCTGCATTCTTACCGTATGTAAATGCCATGCTTGCCAAATTTACTAGCGGAAGATGCGAGCCTCACCCACAACCTTACACCTAGTTGTTAACGTCAGACCATTTTCCAAATGGGGCATTGACTTCATGACATGTAACCCTCACTCTGCCGGGGGGCATGCTTCTATCATTGGCGCAATTGAATACTTTAATAAATGGGCTAAGACGGTGCCTACATATGCTCCTGACGGTAAAAATGCATCTCAATTTCTCTTCAGTCATGTTATCTCTCGGTTCGACGTCCTTCAAGCCATTGTCACCGACCATGGCTCTCATTTTCACCATTACATGATGGCTGAGTTGAATTCTCAGTTGGGCTTGCGTCATGATAGCTCAAATCCATATGCCCTCAGGCCAATGGCCAAGTTGAAGCAATAAATAAATTCTTAGTTACTATGCTTCAACACACTATTGGTATGCACAAATCAAATTGGCATCTCATGTTATTTTCAGTTCTTTGGGCGTACTTAACCTTGGCCAAGAATGATACAGGATTCATTCCGTTTCTGTTAGTATATGGCCTTGAAGAAACCTTGTCGATTGAATGTGAAATTCCTTTGCTCAAATTAGCTTTCGAATTGCTTCCGAATACCTCACCAGAAAAGGAATGTCTCCTGTATATAGAAAGGCTTGATGAAACTCATCGCTTCATCGCTTTAGTTACTGAAGCACAAAAGAAATGGGTCAAATACCACTTTTCTCAGACTATTTCTCCACGTGCCTTCTGTGAAGGAGACTTGGTCCTTCTCTATGACCAAGCATACGATAATCTGGAGGCAAGAAAATTTGAACCTATGTGGCATGGGCTATACATCGTAAAACATGTTTTTCATAAAGGGGCCTATGAGCTGATTGATTATGAAGGTAATCCTTTGGATAAGAACCGAAATGGGATTTATCTAAGGAAATATTATGTGTGATTTTCTCGTGTAATTACTCTTGTACATTAGTGTGATTTTCATTTCTATACATTTTGGTTTGGTCTACGTTTGGAAGCAGTTTTCTTGCTTATCTTGTTTTACTTGATTTTTAGATGTCTTTGACTCGTTATGTCAGTTTCGCTCATGATGCTTGCTGTAGTAACCAAAATTTATCTTCTGCAACCTGGGTTATCTATGGCCATTGTTGAGCCCCAAATATGTCTTTCTTTTCCACCACATTTCACTTAATTTTCTTTGTCCCTCATCAATTACAGGCTTAAATGATCAATAGGATTGATTAGGATTAATTTAAGAATGTATATAATGACTAACTTGCTATGCTTTCATGATTTTGTTATTATAGCAATTTTTGACTAGACTCGGCTACAGAACGCAGTCATTCTGTAGCCAGTCGCCTATTCCGCAGCTATCTTCATGTTTACGCAGGTTCCAGGTGTCACCTCAAGGAAAAATGCATATGGTCATATTCCACATCACTCCCCCATCATTTCTTGCTCTCCACGAAGTCTGAGCTCGATTATACAGGTGGTTATGCACGTGGGAAACCAAAACTAGGAGATAGACTTCTAATAGGACAAGGACTGTACAGATGTCCTTAATCATAGTACGAGGCCACCACCAGTCCTAGTTTGATTTTAGTTCGGAAAGACAATTATTCCTGTTTTATCTCAAAGACAGTTATGTAATTTTGTTATAAGTATGGCTCAGGAGACCGAGAAACAGTTAGCTAGATTTATGTTTTATTGCTAGATCTCAGAAGACCGTAATACTCTGTTTTGAAGAATTTCTCCTTTAATGAAAGAAGCATCACTTTATTGCAAGAGCTGATTCAATATTGAGTAGATTTTCATGCTAATCCGGTGGTAGAGGGCCCCTGCTACCTGAGAAGCTTTTTTCATATGGTTTAGATAAGTAACTTAGCCTTGTTTCATTCCTAGTTTAATCAATTTTCTGAACTTTGTGTTTTTATACTTACTTGCAGTGGATGCCACAATCAGTCTTATCCTTACAAACTATTCCAAAATACCACTAACATTGGATGGGATATAACTGTAGTATTTTAGGAGTTAGTTGCATTTCCTTGAACTTTATGTTTTTTGTGCTCAATGACATCAGTTGTTACAGCTAGTCTTGTTATTATTAATCTCTTCCAAAATATCACTAACTCCGGATGAGACATAGCTGTGGTGTTTCAGAGCTTACTTCGTTTTGTTGAAATTTATGTTTTATGCTCATTTGCATTGAATGATACATCCATAATTGTTTTTATAAACAATTCCAAAATATCACTCATATTGAACGAGATAGGGCTGTAGTATTTCATAGAATTAGTTGCATTTTAGCCCAGTTGAAATACTCCGGAGGTAGATGTCACTCTAGTTTAATTATGTCACTATATTTCAAGTTTGATAATGGCACTCTAGTTCAACTCTGTTCACTGTATTTTAGGTTAGATTAGTGGCATTCTAGTTCAGTTCCAGTTCACTGTATTTCAAGTTAGGTTAATGGCATTCTAGTTTAGTTGTGATCACTGTGTTTCAAGTTTGATCAATTGCATTCTAGTTCAGTGTTATCCATTGTTCTTTAAGTTGTGTTAACTGTAAAAATTAGACTTCACGACCTTCATTGTTTACAAACTACTCTTGTTCTGGCTTTCCACTAATGCATCATCATATGGACAGGAATTAGTGATATCAGTTTAAGGCCTTGATTGTTCTGCAATCTTTTGCAATTTCACAAATAAGCCTTTTCCCAAAAACTATTCTAGAAAATCTCTAACTTTCTAATGAGGCTTAGTAGTGACAAGTTGAGCTGCAGAATGGATTAATCTTAGCATTAAAAGTTAATTCAGAGTAGAAATCTTATTGTTCTACAAATAATCTTTTCCAATTGTGTTCCAATAAAATTTTAGCCATGGATGAGATTCTTTGTAATATTGTAAGATGATTGTTTACTTAGGAGAACCTCATTTGCACTAAACTTGTCCTTTTCTCAAGCTATTCCAATATATTTCTAATGAATGAATTGAATGAGTTCATGTTATGAGTTATTGAGTTCATGTTGTGATTTATTTCCTTGCTATGAGTCATTATCAAACTTTGCATTTTATGTTCTTTAGTATAGGTTTTGCTTTGTTTTTAGTGTGACCAACAACTGTTCTTTTTCAACATTTAGTTCTTTTCCTTCTTAACATAAAACCACAAAACCAAAAACATCATAAAAACATTAAACACAACGTAGTGAGAAACAGATACCTAGGCACATATAGTGCACCTCACTTCAGCATTTTACTAACCCTGGTTGATAATTTATGACCTCAATTTAGGAACACTAAGTTGAGCACTACATTTTGGCGCCATTGTCAGGGAAGTGCAGACTAGGTAGTTTTGTTTCTTACCTCCCAAAAACAATGACATGCATAGAGAAAGAGACTCAAGGGGTAGATTCATAAGAAGTAGAAGCTTGATTCCTAGGACATCACTTGTTTCATCAAGACCAAGAGCCAGAACACCTCCAACTCAAACCCACATTCCATCCTTTACTAGACTCCCATAGGACTTAAGATCAGATATTCCATTAGAAAGACCTTCCACTTTAACCACTGAACCTGTCTTAGGAGAAGATTCAGGAACCCCTGCTAGGGACATAAACTTTTCAACTTCCACAGAAGAATCAACTATGGCAGAAGAAGGGGGAGGAGGAGTTTTTAATGGAGAACACACACTATTTGGAGGGGCTAGAGGTAGAGGTAGAGGAGAAGGAGGTAGAGGTGCAGAAGGAGAAGGAGGCAGAGGACGAGGTAGAAGAGAAATGGGAAGCTCTTTTGGGTTTCCTATAGTAGATGAAGAAACCAATACAACTATGAAAAAAATTTCACCCTCTGTCCTTCCAAACTTTTATGGACTTAAAACTAAAGATCCTGAAACCTTCCTATTTGAATTTGAAGTCCTATGTAGAACCTATGACTACTTACAAGATGCTCAAAAACTTAAACTATTTCCTTCAACATTGAAAGGAGCAGCATTGAAGTGGTTTATGAGTTTGATCAACAGTTCTATTAGGACATGGGAATACATCAAACAAGAATTTATAGAGAGGTATTTGGATTAATGTATGCCATTCAACCATAAGGAGGAAGTGTTTAAAATGCTACAAAAAAAGGATGAAAATTTGGAAGATTTGTTGGAGAGATTTAACTACAACATTAAAAGAGAAAAAATGGAAAACCTAGACCAAGATACCTTGAAAGCTCTCTTGTTGAAGACAATTAGGAATGAATGGTTAGATATCCTTAACATGATGGGAAACAGGGATATATCTCAGCTTACATTACCTGAAATAGCTGAATTATGTATCAACCTTTCAAGAGGGAAATCTAAAACTGTAAAAGGACCAAGAGACCCTGCTCTTGCAAGGGCAATTAAGTCTGCTTCTGGGACAGTAAGTAGGGAAGAAATAGGACATATGATTGATGAATTAAAATCTGATATCTTAGGGAGTCTTAGTGAACAAATAGACACCCTTAAGTTACAAAAAAAGCAAAAAGCTGAATCTGATGCCTTAGCAATCTTTTGTCCCATATGTAGAAAGAAAAATGCCTTGAGAGAGTGCCCCTTGGATGCAAAAGTTGTAGAGACTTGTGTAATTTGTTCAGAAAAACATGAGACCAAAAGTTGTCCTTCACTTCCTGGTCTTAAAGTTGTCTTTGAAGAAGAAAATCCTACAAGTTCCACAGAATCTCTCAATTTTGTCTCCAGGAGGCCTTGGCAAGGACTTCAAACACAAGGATTTCATGATCAATTGTATAATCAACCCCCACCAAATTGAAATTCTTGGCTGCAACCTTGGCCCCAATTTCG